>CM070519.1:23339448-24043827 GCA_036346375.1 Guadua angustifolia
TATGCAATGTAAAACTCTCTTCTGATTTATGTTTTTTGTTTAACAATTGTAACTATGTAAATGGGTTGAATAGAGATAATAGCCGATTTGTTTGATTGATTGGTGTTAACTTATTCATATATTTACAAAAAATTAACAAGTGAATGTTGTCGGGACCCGAATATACAAATCCAGACTCTCTGTGTATATCGCACATGTCTAGAATCACGCTAGTGCATACAGGTTAAACATAGATAAATATCATAATAATACATAGAGGAAACATAATAAAAAACTTCATATAATAATTATTAACTCGTTAGCTAACCTTATGGCCAACCTTATATAAATATGCCTCACAAGGCTAAACTGTGAATAACAAATTAAAGCTGTAGTGAAATAAATACGTATATAAACCCCTCAATGTACCACAAGGAACTAACAAGGCTCGCACCCTAAACGTTCGCCTCTTTTGGACACTCCTTCAAAACTAGTATAGACTCCTCAACTTGTGATTTTGTTGTTGGCAAGGGTAAGTATATAAAGCACTCAACAAATTGTGCACAAAATGCAATTCTAACATAACTATATGCAAGGTTCATTTCAATTGAATGGCTGATATGGCTATTTTGCAATAAAGTAGCATTTACAAGTAAATATAATAAATAGATTGAAAGATAGTAAAATAAATAATAACTTTCAAGTATTTCTCAAGAATAAACTGGCTCACAGCCCTAAGCATATTACAAACTTTCCATAACACATTGCCTCCCTTTTCAAGTTTTATTTTATAAAATCTATCCCTTGACTATAATTCTTGAGCCTTACTTAATACCATGAGCACGTCTATCTGAATAGATTTTTTACACTTTGCGGAGGTTATGCACTTTACCCATACAAAATAATCATCTCTTGTTGCCATGTAATTAACACACTTCCTTTGGTGTGTCAACAGAGAGAACATGACAAAACCTTTCAGAAACTTTTATCCTAACACTAACCCTTCCAATAAGTCATACACTATCTCTTCCCTCAGTAGAGGTGAAGTATAGGACCGACATACCATTGGATTGATGTGAGACACAAGTACACCACATCCTCCGCCACAACCACACTTCCGTGTGATTATCCTCTTGAGGTATCACATGTCAAGACATTAGTACTCCTATTTAGTTAGGTCCGTCCCATACCAAACCTATGGTTGCATGTTTGACTAAGTCAAAGGCTTATAAGGTTAAGTTCTTAATTAACCGAGGCAAGACTTCCTCAATTCAATCGCTATACTGGCCCACTTTGGCACACATCCCATTGCCACTTGTCCCAATTTAAATTATTTACCACCTTAGTTCATTATCATGTACCACGTGTCATCAATAAGTCAACATCGTTTTATGACACAAGTCACTACAACTCAATATAATTGTGTGACAACACCTGACACACTATCTCATTAACATGTTCCATAGTCCATTAGTCAAAATTGATTTTGATATTTCAAAAGATATGAATTTTACGTGGCATGGCTAAGTAGACTATTCACGATCTAATCATCTCACATTGGTATCTATTAGCAATCAACTAATAATGAATCATCCTAGGGTGACAAATAATCAGGGCATACAAATAACAAGGTTGGTATAATCTAATTGGGTTGAATAACTAGATCCCAAACTATTTTAAAAACAATTCTACACATAAAATAACATGCATAATTTAAATCAACATATCAATTTTGTAAAACTGGGTTCAACATGATTAAAGTATAACTTGCCTTCGAAAAGGTCTTATTACTACTCTAGACTTTGGACTTAGATCAACTTTTAACTCTCGCATGGTCCGGACATTTTGACGTCTACACGAATCGAGAGAAAACACCAAATAAATACTACACTAGAGAGAAAATAAAATCTAAAAATCAAATAAAATTTACCATTAAATACATCTCAATTTTATAATTTTTTAAAAATTTAAATCGTCTCAATCGGAACTTGTATGAGGAAGAATGAGCTCTCGAAAGATTCAAAAATCATAACAAATAGAAAATTAGAAAATCATAATTTATTGAGTTATTTTTGTAGTTAAAAATACTATTATGACGTCATGCTAACATCATTACCGAACTGAACCAACCTAGGCTTGACACGTGGGGTCGACGCATAGACTCGGTTAGAGGACCAGATTGGTTCACCGTGGACTCGGTCCAGGGTGCCTCGGATGATGCGCTTGACATCATCTCTGACGTCATATGACCAACACCAGTACACATGTGCGGCCATGATGCGGGCACAACGCGTGGCACATTGTCGGTCATACATGATGAATCGGACAGTTCATAAGCTTTGGCCCCGGTGACATGGCAGCGACGGCAAAACCTTACCGGTGCGGAGGAAGATGAACATGGCGTCGGCTCTTTGGCTGCTTTCTAGTGACAAGGAGTAGCGAATCTAGAGCGTCTCGGCGCGGGGTCACAAAAATGGGTGCGGCTTCAAGGAGACAGCTCAACAGTGATGGAATCTTGCAAAAACCACGGCAGCAGCTTCATGAACTTCGATGAGCTCCTATAGGCAAATGACGGTGTATTGGTTGACGGTGGGAGACCACCCGCCCCTTAAATAGCCTCGGCAAATGTGTTGTTCACAGACTTCAAGACCAACACGGTGGTGGAGCTAGAGTTTGAGATGAAGACAGCGGCAGCGCGACACGGCAAGATCCTGGCCGTCCACGCGTCACTAATCAGCTAGCTCCCAAATTCTGCGATGTGGCACAGCCTCAACCGTCCGATCCTAATCGATCTAATGGCCACACCCATTAGGGTTTTCACAATCTCCATCTACCACTCGATCAAGAATGAACAGACACCGATCTAGGGTTTCCAGAAGGCAAGCTAAACCAGCCGACATGGAAATAAATGGGCCAAGCCCAACGTATTTCAGCCCAAGACTGTGCTAAATGATTTTCCAAACATTTCTTAATTTTAAATATTTCAATAAATAGACTGATTTAAATAAAATATTAAAGTATCAAAAAATTCTTAAAAAATATTTTTAGACATTTAGAAGTCAAATAAAATATTTGTAGTGAAATTTTAATTAAACATTTAAAAAATTAAATAATATCCATAACTAGAATAATTCAAAAATACAAAATAACTTCCAAATAAGTTCTAAAAATTATGAAAATTTAGAAAATGAATAAATAACAATATTAAAATATTTTAGCCAAAAATTAGTGTGTTACAAACCTCTTCTCTTAATAAAATCTCGACCTCTAGATTTAGAGTTAACTAAGGAATAGGTTAGGAAACTTTGACTTTAGATCTTCCTCACGCTCGCAGGTAGCTTTACTTTCTAAATGATTGCTCCACTGAACTTTACGAAAGAGAATCGACTTATTCCTAGTCTTACGCTCCACAACATCCAAAATTTTAATCAGTTGCTACTTATTATCACATCCTCTTGCAACTCAATTGCCTCCAATGGTGTCTGTTCTGCTGGCACTCGAATACACTTCTTAAGCTGAGCATATGGAACACATCATGTACCCCTACCAACGACTGCGACAGCTCTAATTGATAAGCAACCTTTCCTCGATAACTTAAGATTTTGAAAAGACCAACATATCTTGGCACAAACTTTCTTTTAGCATGCAACCTTTTAACACATTTTAAGAGAGGTAACTCTAGAATACACAAAATCTTCTAGCTCAAATATCAACTCTCGTCGATGATTATCAATATAACTATTCTGCCTCGACTGTGCAACTTTCAACCTTTCTCTGATTATAGCAATTTACTCTTTAGCTTCTTTAAAAATATCAGGTCCAAGCACCAAACACTCTCCTGTCTCATTCCAATTCAACGGAGCATGATAGGCACAACCATACAAAGCTTCAAATAGTGACATCTGCAAACTTGCCTAATAACTATTGTTAGAACTAAACTCAGTATGCGGCAAACACTTATCCTAAGATGTATGATAATCTAAAACGTAGGCTTTTAACATATCTTTCAAAATCTGATTAATTCTTTTAGTCTGACTATCTATCTACAGATGATATGTTGTACTGAAATTCAAAGAATTCCTATGGCTTCATGCAATTTATTCCAAAATCTCAAGGTAATTTGGATACCTCTGTCTGACACTATCGTCTTGGCCACTTCATGCAAACACACAATCCTATATATATATATATAGAATACGTAGTCTTAACTGGTATAAAATGAGCAACTTTGGTCAAACGATCAACGATGACCCATATGGAATCATATACACTTTGGAATCTAGAAAAATCCATAACGATATTGATTTTGTTACTGATTTGCCTCCCACTTCCACTCAGAAATCTTCAATGGTCGTGACAATACCAATTGGCCTATGGTGCATTACTTTTACTCTCTGATATACATCTCATTAAACAACATATTCATCGACTTTACGCTTCATATTAGGCCATCAAAACCTTTTCTTGAGATGCTGATACATCTTCACACCTCTGTCATGGCTTTGCCCTAGCCCTAGCGACAAGTGTTATACTCCCTCCGGTCATAAATAGTTGTTGGTTTGGATATAAGTACAGTCAAACTTTTAAAACTTTAACTATCAATATCTTTTTAAATATTTAAATTGGATACATGAAAATCATATGTGTAGATTTGTCTCGAAAAGTACTTTCGTAATATTATAATTTTATTAGGTTTTATAAATATATTATAATAGAAATTAGAGGTCGAAGTTATGTTTTGGAGACCGTATTCCACCCGGCGATCTTGCTGCCTCCGCCCCACCCGCAGGTGCCAACTTCCTTCCTGCCTCCTTCCTCTGCTCCCTTGCTATCCCCACTCCGATATGTGATTATCGCCTTCCCAGTTTCTGTTTCAGATTGGAATTTTGTTGTCCCCGTCCGGTTCAATAGCTATGTGATTGGGAGGTAAAGCCTGGGCTTCTTGAGGAAACATTCCTTAACAAGGTGCATGTCTATTGATAAATAGTCATCTTAGCATATCTAGTTTAGAGATCTAATTAAATTTAAGTTTTCTGTCTAATTAAACTTCAATTTTGTGGCCAATCTTCCCAAACGCGCGTCTCCTTTCATCATGACCGCTTTGACGATTGTCTTGGCAACAGCAGCCCCAGCCCGCTTGTCCTTACCTCAGTGAAGGCTATTGAACTTCTTTCTTATTAATCTTTGTATAATTTACCTTTTCTTATGATAAATATTCATTGCTTAAGTGGCTCCAGGAGGCAACAGTTAGTGTGATATACTGATTTGTTGGTTTTGGTTAAATAAAATTGAGCAGTAGCGGCACCTTGCTTACTCTTGAAATTGCACTGTATATTTTTTTTTCTTTCAATTGGACAATTAAGATTACAGTTTGTTTGCGTTTTGAAGAAGTCTTAATATATCTTCCTTTAGAGTTTAGATAATAGCCAAAAGTAGCAATTCTTTTTATCAAGTGAAATAATCAGAATTAGGTTTTCTAATCTACTATTCTTAAATATTACAAAGTGAAGGGGTCAATGATCGATGTGCATCTTATTTTACCATTACGATTTAGGATTTATATTTTTTTCGAGAGCAATTAAGTAATACATCACTTTGGGGTTTCAATATTCCATATATGTATGAAATTGTAAATCTGTCCTGTAGTCTTTTATTGTACACAGATTCCAGGAGATTTTTAAAAATGTACCTTTTCTTACTTTTGTTATTCAAGGTATTATGCAAATGGGATCTTTGCTTCCATTTTGTGCCCCATCTTCCATGTGTGTATCCTAATAAAAAATCCCATTGCTTGCTTCAGTTTGGCGTCAGACACTTGGAAGCAGATGATTCTAAAAAAAATCAGTGAGACACAATGACCAGCTGATTTGATCTAGAGCCAATAATTGTGTGCTCAACGTTTAGAATGCTTGGAATGAGCATCTGAATGTTTATAATGCTTAGAAAAAAATGTTTAGAATGCAGCAGCTGAATGAGCATCTGCTGTTTGTTTTCATGAAGCTCATCACACAATTTGAACGCAGGTCATAAAATAATGGGTACCCTAAAATAATTTATTACCACTTTACTTTAAATAGAGAAGTGCAGTGTGTTGGGAAATAAGACTAGCGAAAAGGAAGCAATTTTAAAAATTTTCCATCTATGCGAACCCAAAAAAACTCACTGTATATGATCTAAGATTACAGAGGGTTTTAGTGTTACTACTTGACATGCAGGTGCGACTTCTCAACAGTTGGAGAAGAGCATGTCGGATCGCATTAGCATGTCGAGACAGTAGTAGCCTCATCCCAAGAGTATCCATACAAATGGGAAGAAGACTTCGCGTACCGTCTACTAGAACCCCCGTAGCATGGCCCTCTTAGTTATCTTCGGAATTAGTCTTCGGTTATTACCACGCAGCCTTGGTAGGTCCTTATTTATAACCAAGAAGTTGGAATGAGGTTAGCCTGAAACATTTTGTTTCATAATCGAATATGATTCGAGATACCTTTATCAATTCAAATCCTTATATGAATTGACTCCCTATTTAATTTGTATTACATTAATCCAAATCATATAGCTTTTTTGCTTCGTATTCAAATAATCCAAATCAAACAAGTATTTATTCCGTATTTAATAATTCCAATATATTAATTATCAATATAATAATATATGGAATTTATTAACAAACCAGTAGGTTCCATTCTTGTGTGTGACCCCGTAGGCTCATTGTAATATTGGTATTGTATCGAATCACTGTTCAACGCACAAGCCATAAGCGACTCCTAACAAAACATTATGCCTTCTCAGACCATATAGATATCATTATCTGGCAAGCTATCAACGAATATATGTTCGATCCTTTTGTCACTTTTAGATATCAAGATTAAACCCAAGGTGAGATATATACATCCTTGTACTGTTTGATCCATTATTTCTGGAATCTCCAAAGCTAGACTAAATAGACCAAGCAATTGACACCTCAACATGCTCAAGCATGTCCATGCACATTCTTTATTCCATCTTCTTTAAGTGGCCTTAAGATATCTTTATCCTCGTATAACAAGGAGGACCAAATTACATCTTAACTATACATATCTCTCCACATATCCCAACAAATTCCCAAGCATAGCTAATATAATTATTCTGTTATGGTTAACGATTAGTTACATCAAAGAATATGATTATCATGTTGGGATCCATATATGTCTCGTATTTCTTTTGTTCAGGCGAAATCCAATTATAAATATTGTATGAAGCCAACCGATGACATAGATGTAATATTCAATACGAAGTTTCACATTAGGTCTATCTAATAACATGTTCACCAACACGTCATCCATATAATCGTATTTATATTGTGTATCCATGATTCATAAAACATGATCATCACACAGTCATATAATTGTCTATGTAAATAAGTAATTATTGTTCTAACCAATTAAATGACAAGGAACAATTTATAATAATATCACAAACGTGTTACAGAGTTTCAAAATCAAGTCACATACTTGATGATCTATAGCATAATATTTATTAAAGGAACATAGCAATGTAAACATCTATCAATCATCTCTATGATTGGTCACTAGGACATATTTCCAATAGTGTGTTTGTTGTCTACCAAAATTGAGAAGCGTAGTGTTTCTTCATCATTTGGTTGAACTATACTGTACTTTGCCTATTTGCCTACATTGTTTTCCAACCAGGTGGTATATGTTGTAAAACATAGTCGTTCATCCATGATCAATCAACCATACATCAGTGAAATCACAAGAACAAGAACGGGAGCACACACAATGTAGGAAGAAAATTCTGTTCTCTTGCTTTATTAGATTGATCTCTTGTACAAAAGGATGCCCAACATATAAAGAAACAACAAGAGATAGATTCAGATTTGCCCACACATAAGAGATAGAGTCCAATCGAAGACGGTTACAAAACTCTTATCTCATAACACTCCCCCTTGGGCGAATACCGAGTAATATACATGTCTCATCAAAAACTCCACTCAAAAACCCAGTGAGAAAAGGAGATGGAGAAAAGAGTACATTGCACTTGCACTCTTTGTTGCATTAGTTGCTCATTAAAAACCTTTATGTGAGAAAACTTTAGGAAAACTCACCAAGAGAGAAAAGAGTGTAACTTATAATCTTCTGGATTTATATTAGAATCACTTCAGGATCATAATAAGGGTCATGGTTTAAGGATTTACTCCCCCCAAACTTTGCATATCTCTAAGTTGCTTCATTCCAATGCTATTAACACAACTTTGGAATGTTTTTGCAAGAACTCAGTGAATAAATATGTAAGATTTTCACATGACTTAGTTTGCAAAATCTTTACCTCACCATTCTTCTAGAGTTTGTGAGAATAGAAAAACTTAGGAGCAATATGCTTCGTGATATTGTTTTTTACATAACCCATTTGCTTTTGTGCAACACAAGCAGTATTATCTTCATGATAATTGTGGGGGTATCGATGGTGTCAAGACCATATGACTTCTGGATATGGTTAATCACACGTCTTAACTAAACACACTCATATGAGGCTTCATATAAAGTTATAATCTCTGAGTGGTTGGTACAAGTAGCTATCAAGGTCAGCTTACAAGACCGCCAAGAAACGGTTGTACCACCACAGAGAAAACAAAACAAGTCTTAGATTTGGCACTGTGGAGATCAGACAGATAGCCAGCAATTGTATATCTTACCATGGTTAAGTCTTGGTTCTTCTGAAAAAACAATCCAAGATCTTAAATATCTTGGAGGTATCTGAGTAAGTCTTGACACTAGCCTAATGTCTTCTGGTTGGGACTATATTGTGTCTTATTAGCAAATTTACTGTGAATGTAATATGAGGCCTTAGGAAATTCGCAAGATATATCAATATGGGACTTCAAGTTCTAAAACTTTCTCATTTTTTGTTCTTAGTCTGAAAGAGTCTTTATCCACTTCAAGAGATCTTATTACCATGGGGATTTTTAAAGGATGAGATTTATCCATATTAAAAAATTTTATTGCCTTCTTGGTATAGATAGATTGGTGTACAAAATTTCTTCTAAAAAATGCTCTAGCTACAGGCTTAAGCAATATTTGGTTTTACCAAAATCTTTCGTCTCAAAACTCCGCCTTAAAGAAAGAATTTGCTTCATTTATCTCCTCTGTGGTTCTGATGATATTCATATCATCAATATAGAACTAAGTTGATACAAAATTCATTCTGGGATTTCTTTATGAATACATAGAGGTAATATTTCTTCTTCAGGAGGAACTCACTAAGTCAGTTATACTACATTCTCCCCAACTGTTTTAATTCATATAGCGTTTTCTTCAGTTTGACGCTATACATGTTGCGATTATTAGGATTTGGAATTGTAACTCCTTCACGGATTCTCATATAAATATTCGTATCTAGTGACTTATATAAATATGCGGTCATAACATCCATCAATTGCATTGACAAGTTTAAGCTTATTGCCATTAATATTAAATTTTGGAATCTTATTGCACTCTTTACAGGAGAATATGTTTCATCGTAATCAATGTCGGGTCTCTGCATGAATCCTGTGCTACAAGCCTCACTTTATATTTCACCACCTGCATATTCTCATTTCTCTTCCAGATGAAAAAACCTATTTGATCCTACAGGGAACACTTTAGGAGGTGTTTGGTCAATGGGACCAAAAACTTTCCTCTAATTAAGCGAGCGTTGTCTCAATTGCTTCTTTTCATTTGATCCTATTTGAGTGCTTCTAGCACTCTGTTATAGACTTTAATTCTATATCTGGCTTTTAGCAATTTTAGAGGCAAAATATATGTTGATAAATGTAGTCTTTCTTTCATACAATTCTCCTGCATCACTTCAGGAATATCTCTTTATTAATTTCTTCCAGCTCCTCGTGATTTCCCACAACGATGAAGTTTGGGTGTTCTGACTTCCCAGAGTTGGATTGTGCATGCAAATATACGCTGAGGTTATCATCTTCAGAATGGATCACTTTAGGAATATTACCATCTTCAGAATGGCTCACTTCAAGGAGTTTCTCAATATCTGGTTAGGCTTTTTCCATTGTCGTGGGTAGTGTTCTCATTTGTTTGGTTCTCTACTTCTATAGACGTCTCCGCAGAATTGAATCCTGTGCACCTGGAGGCCTACCCCTCTTTTATCATGAGGGTTAAGAGTGGGTTTAATATCCTTCTAAGGTATTTTCACTCTTTCTAGTGCATATACTGTAGGTATATGAGATCTTTTCACTCCCTTATGATCAGCGAAAGTATTCGGCAGATTATTAGCTTATTTATTACAGATTTATTATTCTTCAAATTTCAAGTTCGGTCTCCTTAGTGCGCGGATCTAAGGACTCAGTATTCTTTAATCTAGTACTTATCTCCCCTTAATGTCGAAAAATGTCCTTAATACAATCACTGTACCTAGCCATGTACAGATCCCCTGTCATAGGCTCTAGGTATTTTAATACTTGACAGAGATTCATAATCTAAATAGATCCTCAACTTCCAGTGAGGTCCTATGGTAGAACGCTATGGTGGAGAGATTAGCACGTATACAACACAACTAAATTTTCGTAAATGAGAAATACTTAATTTTTTTGCACGCACTATCTGCAACGGGGAATTTTTATGATGTGCAGTTGGTCTGAGTTGAATTAATACCGTAGTATGCAGCACTGTGTGGCCCCAACAACTGATGGAAAACCTACTATTCTACTAGTGTGGCCAAGTAATAAGTTTTATTCTTTTAGTTTAGTGACTCTACAAGGCTATTTTGAGTGTAGACATAAGGTACAAGATACTCTACATTAATTCGCAAAGCCATACAATAATCATTAAATGCTTTTGAGGTAAACTCGCTAGCATTGTCCATTCGAATAGACTTGATCCTTTCTTTTGAAAAGTAGGCTCTTAACTTAATAATTTAGGCAATCAATTTTGGGAGAAGCATGGTTCCTAATAGATAAGAAATATACATAGAACCATCTAGTAGAAGCATCTATCAGTACTATAAAATTTTTTAAAAGGGGCCCGATATGGGGCTAAATAGGTCCACAAATATCACCTTAAATTTTTTCAGAAAATTTAGTGATTTTTCTGTAAATTTTTAGATAAGAAGATCTAAGTATGAGCTTTCTTTTAGCACAACAAGGTATAAGAAAATTTCAGGTCCAGAAAAGTCTTTATGCTATGGCTAGTAGAATTATAATTATTCTTCTTATAATATTCAACTCAGGATAACCAAGTCGATCAGCCAGATCTTAAATATTTCTAGGTTTTCATCGCAACACAAACTTCAGATTTTATATGTGCATAGTATAATCTGAAAGAGAATGAATAAAGTTTTTCAACCACATATTTATTACACCCATTAAACTTAGTCATGAGTAGGTATTCTATACCATCCTCATTCACTGTCTCTATATGAAAATGATTTAGACCAATGTCTTTAAAACTTAAAACAGTACAACTGGACTCAAGGTATAATATGGCATTCTTTTAGTACCAACTATGAGAGTATCACTTCCGGCGATAGTCATAATATTTTTAATTTACTTAGTGTGGTACAACTATCTTCTAGACAGATTTTCTCCTCCACCATTGGATTATACTTTGTTCTATATTAGAAGTATGATTTAACAATCAAACAATTGTTGCATCAAGAACAAACATAGCACAATTAATCAAATATCTAGGAAATAACTATTTATTCAATTTTAAATGATAATTACTCAACAGAAGCATAGACCAATTGTTCATTCAGAACGTAGAACTAAACTGATAAGGAGACTTATAAGGAATATGTGGCATCGACTTGCAAAGTGAAGAGATTCTTAGGAGACTAATCCAGGTCTCCATATGAGACTTAGGTGTCCTCTTGGAATTCCTCAAATTCAATAATTTCAAGAACCATATCATCACACTTCTCAACATTCGTATCAACAACAGGTTGAACGGTGAAGTATGAATCATCATTGTCTCCTTGGGTCTTATTGATCTTTTCATTGGATTGCTTGTAAAAGTCTATCACAAGCTTCAGGATGTGAAAGTTGCACAACCAATGGTCAGGGCATCCATACTTAAAACAGGGTTATTCAGGGTTTGCAGCTTTATTTAGCTGAATCTTGCTTCTGGAAGCCCTCTGGCCCTTTATCTTTATTTTTTCACTATGGATTTCCTCTTCCCTTATCTGATCTGCCATTCTTCCACTTATTCCCTTTATTCCTCTGGCCTTTTATATGGCTATGGATATTTCTAGCCTGCTAAGTATTTGCATGTGCTTCGGGCATTGCATGACTCCCATTAGGAAGTATGTGATGATTCTTCACAAGGAGTTCATTATGCTTTTCTACTACTAGCAAAATGCATATAAGCACAGAGTACATCTGTACTTGTCATGATAATACTATTACAGCAGTATCCTCATATTAGGGTGAAAGGTGCATAATGTCTTATCGATCATTTTAGTATCAGAAACTTTCTGGTTACAGAATGTTAGTTCAGTGATGTAACACCCCAACGCCAAACGCACCGCGAATGCTACCAAAAGACCCTAAATGATGCTTACAACACTCCGGAACCATACTGGTCCAGAGTGTCCCCAAAAAGACCCAAGAAGTAAAACTCGACAAAGAAGTTCAATTGAACTAAGAACATCAACGAACGAGTCACTAACCTTTTACCTCTAATAAAAGATTGAAACCTACCTTGAAACTCTCTCTAATCTAGTTTAAAGCTAAGTCACCGAAATTTAGAAAATTTCGGCATGACCTCTCTAGAATTTAGAACATCCATCAGCAAACAAGAAAACAGTTGCAGCTATATGATATCATTCTAGCAGGTCCTTAGTTAACCAATCTCACATCCAATAGAAATTAATAACTACACCACAACGAACAACATATTACAACCTCAATCAATATAACTAGGCTTTACAAATCGATTTAAATAGTTTGATGGTGATCGAAGTCGTGCATGTGCTCTACTCCCAACCCGGCGAGCCAGCTTCAAAGAACCTAAAACAAGAAGCAAACAAGCGTGAGTCCAAGACTCAGCAAAGTGCAATCAAGTATGAAAAGTAATGAATTCGTTTAGAATATAACTGCTTCAAGACATAAAGTAAAAGTTTCTTTAATTGATATCCATAAATAAAAGAAGCAGTTTGAATTCATATAAAACCAAATATAAGAGCACAACTACTTCATCATTTGACATAACCAATACTTAATTGAAATCATCCAGTAAAAGAAGCAGTAACTAGCACCATTTACCACATCCAACTCGGAAACGTAACTAAACCGTACTCATGCCTCAATAATCATTCTAGGATGAGTCCACGACTCAATCCTCAACCTGTCATTTCCATTCTCATCAATTAACATTTAACAATTGCAACACACATAATGAAATGTGATGCTTTTATGCGTTCATGCTCAAAATGCAACCTTTTAGCCTATACCGGTATAGCTGAGTGCACACCCGCTTGTGCACCCTCAATCCCAACCATCCGTGGCGGGGCCTACTTTCTCGACTCGCCCCATCCGTGGATGGGACTACGAGGTAGGACTTTTGTACTCACTACGGGTGAGTACAGAGGCCCACATCAACATGGGTCGCCTCTTCTGTAATGAATGCGCAAATGCAAGTGACATGTTTATAAGCACAATACAAACATGAATATAACACACACATTATCATTTAATCACTTTATCCTTTGCATCAACATAACCATACTCATTTGTACAATTCATAAGGCGTTGCAATAATAGAAATTGAATAACTTACCTTCCCATTGCTAACATTCATCCATCCTCATTACCATGCTAAGAACAACTTCTAGATATGCTATTAAACATAACCAAATCATTAGAATTTTCATACTCTTAACGCAAGCAAAGAATTTAACACCCTACTAATGCTCTAGGGGATGCACTTCCCTTTAACCTCGGCGATCAACTGACGGCCCATTGCAGCGCTAGAAACCACCAACCCTAGAGAACAGCAACCAATATAGGGCAAGGCACGATTGTCACATTCGCAAACTTATCGAAAATTAAAGAAGCATGGTTAAATAAGAGTATAATCACACACTACTCGGTAAGGGACTTTATACATTTCAAGATTAACAATGGCATAACATGGATTTCATCACCTGTAGGTCATAGCAATTGTTATTTTCATTGTCACAATATGCATTTTCATAATATGAACAATTCTCTAGCAATGCTAAAGATAATGAAGAAAATAAGCTTGGAGGAATGAACAAGAAGCTACCAAATGTAAAGCATTATCTATGTTTGAATTGTGAATGTTCAATAACTAAGCTAGGACTTGTGTCAATGAGGAAGGGTCTCACATTAGTTACTATGATCATCATCGATTTATAAGGATCGCATATCGTAATGGCTCTAAAGTGACAACTACCATATACCAAAGATAGTATGCACAACCATGAATACTAGGCTCGGAAGAGATGGCATGGCCATTTTAATGCAATAGGTCGATTGGACCAGAGTCGATGAACAACTCTAGATTCAGTCTTGTACAAGAACTATATACGTAAACGAAATTCAGCAATGATATGGAAAAATAAAATAAAATATCCAAAGGTCTTTGCAAAGCCAAAGCGCATATGGGATGGAACGCCAGAGTGAAACCTTGTATAGAGTCTGTGACAATGATCTTTTTCTTTTCTTTCGTTAGATGCATAGCAATATTACATGGTGCTTAATGTATGTTTCTGGAGAAAGTAGCAATCAATATTATAACAAACAACACCAGAGATGTGCAGATTAATTACACTTTCTAAGCTCCAATACAATAATAAAGCACAAACCAGACAATTATATATTGCTCACAACAAGCATTTCCACATTTTCAGAATCCCATATAATGGCTCATCTACAAGAAAATATGCTATACATCAATGCTAACCAATCAAAGAAAAACACAGAACATATATTCTACTTCAAATATGCCAGTACATCAAGCTCACAATTTAATGGGAATCAAAATCGCATGCAATACCAATTCATTCTCATGAAAGCCTAGTTAGGCATTAACACAAACACCTTGCATGCAAAGAAAAATACCCAAGCTAGACTACCTCAAAGCACATCCATGGAGGAAGGAGCGAGGTGGGGGAGGTGCTGGCCGGAGGAGGGGTCGTCGGCGCTGACGGGGAGGAGGACCCGAGGCAACACCGTCGGAGCAAGCCAAGGCCCCGCCAAGCGTTGTTGTTCTTTGCTCGGCCATTGCTACTCCATTCCGATGGTCGCCATCGCTTCTCAGCTGGGAAGAGGAGGGGCGCCACCAGAAGGGCAGGGAGGCGACAACAACAGAGGAGGATGGGGCGACGACCCGATTAGGCGGAAGGAGCCACTGGCGGAGAGGAGAGGCCGGCCAGGGAAGAGCAGGGCGCCAGCAGGGGAATCAATCGGCCAGGGGCTGGGACGGCGCAAGGCTGGGAGGAGAGCAGGGCAGCGTCGGCTGAGTTGGGGAGGAGGCGCAGCCCCTGGAGCAAGCAACTAGTGAAGAGAAAAGGAGGGCAGTCGGCAGGCTGATTTGGGGGAAAAAATTCGGCCAAGGGAAAGAAGGGAACGGCAGCCACACAAAAGGAGAGATAAGGTTAGGGAAAAAGTAAAGGCTACACAAGATTCTAAAGACCACCAACCTACAAAATACAGAGATAGAAATTCAAACTCTTTTTGAGTAAAACTTGCCGTAGAATAGATACGTCTCGGAGAAAACACCCACTCTGATAAGTTTTATGGAAAAACCCAAAACCTCTAATAGAATTAATAACTGCGCGACGGCAGAACCTTGAATCAAGAAGGTGGAAAACATTTCTGGCCGAAATCCCTGGCAAAGGAGATTTGCGGTATTACAAGTGACAAGCTTGTGTATGGTAAAAATTATATATTGTCATAGCCTTTAAAATACTGAAAGCGCGAGAGGATCTATTCTCAGTGTGCTTCTAGCAACATAACGGATCTTTACTAGTTATATATTTTTCCTTGGGGGAATCCAAAAGTACTAGCTGATTATCTTTCATCAATTATTCGGCCTTCAGGTCTGTATGGAGATGGTGCCTCAGGAGGTGCAAAGCCTTACATCTAGGGGCTTCGGGAAGAGCAGGGGTACCAGGTTCAAGCTGAGAAAACAATAGCTCCAAAAGATTGAGCAATTAGATTTAATATTCATTGCCTGGGTAAGGTAATTATTGCCATTCAGGGCAAGCTTGATAAATTTCCTCTTTGCGATGTCCAACATATCCTATTTCTATTTATGCAAAATGACTTTTACTACTGGTAAAATCATTACATTGCATGATAACTCTTTAATCAGTAAAGCTTGGTCTATATCTATTTAGTAGATAATTATTTAAAATTTTCTAGAATTTTCATAGCAATTTCAATAGTTTTTTACTAACCATTCAAAGAATTTTCGAATTAGCATATAACATAAAAATAAATTTCAACATATATCAATATGGAATTATGCTAGGACAATAAATCAAGATATATGGAGCTTTCAATATGCTATATAAAATTTTTCTAGCATTTCTTATGATTTTTTTGGTTAATTACCAAGCAATTTTAGAATTAATTAATAATAATAAAATAAATCCCAACATGAATTAATCATGGTATAATGCTAGAAAAATAAATACAAACACATGAAGCTTCCAAATGCTATCTAGAATTTTTCTAGCATTTTCCATAATTTTCTGTTAATTACCAAGCAATTTTCAAAATTACTTAAATAAAAAAAAATTCCAGCATATATTAACATGGAATAATGCTAAGAAAATGAATCCATCAACATGACACATATCAATGGGTCATACATAATTTTCTAGCATTTTCCATAATTTTCTGTTTATGGTTAAGCAATTTGAAGAATTACTTAATGACAAAATTAAATCTCAGCACATAACATAATGCTATAAAAATAACCCAGGGTATGGAACTTCCAATGATGTGCTAAATGTCAATTTTTCAAATTTTACAGATGTCCATATACCTAGAAATCTAATTTCTAGTATTTATTATCAATTTTTAGAATTTAATAACTATTTTGGAATTACAGAAAAATCCGGTGGCTAAATTGCAAAATCCAATTTCTATTTCTGTTGTTTTTTTAGGGACTAGTTCAATGCCCGTGCGTTGCTACGAAAAATAAAATTGATAACGAAACATAAAGATCAAGCAATAAAAGAAAATTGTGCTATAAGATCCAACATCTATTTCCAACAATAAAAGCATGCAACGAACAGGATACAAACTTCTGTTTATTATAGCAACATCTATTTCCAACAATAAAAGCATGCAACGAATGTGATACAACACATGACTATGAGAGATATAGTCAGTAGCATATATTTAGAACCTTTATACAGAGCTAATAGGCCGCCCAAACTTCTTCGTCACGGTAGGCTAGATGAATATAAGCAAGCAAATACATGTTTTATCAAATCTCATAAAAGCTATCGATTGAGTATGGCATAGACGCAAGTTCTGCGGTACATCACGCCGAGAGAGTGTTTACGCTTGGAGAAGCCGAATCTTGGAAGACTACTCGCATAAGAATAGCTTATTTTATCGAGAAGGTAGTTTTTTGTCATCTTGATCGATTGCTATTTTGCAAGAATGTAATAGGAACTACAAAACGTTAATATAATCAAGAGACAATGTCATTTAGCTACGGCAATGTATCTAGCATTTATCAAGAGCGGTATGGTGGTCTTAAGGAATCACCGTGCAGACAAAATAGACATTCTTATACAAGAAGTTATAAGAGACATTTCTATCCAACATAGACACTCAGAACGCCTTAGCAGAGGCCTCGATTTTACACATATATACTTTAATCATTGGTGCGATGTATAGTTGTTATGAGCAATTGAGAAAACATGTGAGCGTAAGTAGGCGGTGCATGTCAAAACCAACTAAGCATTAACTTGCGGACTTTTGATTGTGTAAAATATAGTTCAAATATACGATTAAGCGATCTAATAACAACAATATGGAGATATGATAGATATTTTTTATCCGAGAAGAAAGTTCTAAAAGATAAATCTAATAACAACTGTTGAAGATCATGCATATATCGGCACATCATAGAGTTAGCAAACCTTGATATTGCCGATTCCATCTGAAAGCTCAAGTTGCTGGATAAACCCAGCCACCCCTGCAAATCCAAAAGAAGTTCAGTGCTAGATTTTATAGAAACATGTCAATAAGTACCTACCACTGCCAAGAACAAACACCTTGATAGTAGTATCTCATAACCCTCAAAGAACATAGAAGAAAAGAAATCCAATTTAACTATGCACCAATTGGAGTATAACAATCAAAAAGTTCATTCTCTAATGATATGCATTTTGATGAAACACAACCGGTCAAAAGAATTAAAAAATTTCCAACTGATCAAAAAATTTCCAACTGATGCAGATATATATAATAGATTATAGCCAACACCCAACTTCTGAAGTATTATTATTGGACATCACAAAAACTGACATGGAAATTGCTAGGCTATAGAATCTGACCTGTAGTCTATACTATATAGATCTACGAGTCAAAAAGAAAAAAGAAAACTTTGATCTCAGTCACACAAGATATGAACCAGCGTGGAAGTGTTCATGCTTTCTTTAGTCAAGATCTCAGTGTTACGCTATGTGGTAGCGATATGCCCCAATCAGATTTATTGGCACCCAAAGAGAGAGGAAAATGATGAATAAGAAAAAGAGAGGAAAACAAGAATTCCTCACCTTCATTGGCCGTAAAGGTGAACAAATTATCATGGACACTACACAAAAAGGCTTTCATACGAAGTTACTTTGAAGATTGAATTATCCTACTCGTTTGAAAAGAAGGTTTCAATTATCCAATAGGAATTTCAAAAAAAGGAAAAATTCTATTCACTTATGATGACAAATTCTTCGGATATTTCAAAAAAAGGAAAAATTCTATTCACTGCTTTGGAGGAGAACTCACCCAACTTACACAATCCTTCTTGATTCACTGCTCTGGAGGAAAATTTTGAAGTTTCTTTGTTGCCTTTTAACTTCACTATTTTGTAGAGCTGTAGAGTACCAAATTTATATGTTCCTACTATTATCAAAGTGGTTTACATTTTTGCACCTAAATTATGGTTTCCACCAGATAATAATGTTTCATTTGAAAAAAGTAAGTAACAAAGGGAAGGATCAACCATAAATCACATATGTAGAAATTGGAATAGATGCCGTAACATAGAAGAATTTTAAATTTAGATGGTTTTGTAACACCCCCGGCACCCCGTGCCCGAATGTTACACCCTCTAGCACCGACAATTTCAAATCACTAAGAATAAATATTAGCAACGCAAGCGAACAACTAGGAGGTTGTCGAATTTATTAAAAATTTCGGCAGCACCTCCCCTAAAACTAGGACATCCACTCAGCAGACAGAAAACATTTGCAGTTATATAATATCATTCTAGCAGGTCCTTAGTTAACCAATTACGCATCCGAAAGAAATTAATCATCCCCACCACAATTATTACAGGATATGAACTCATTAAATATAACCGCAAACGACCTTTTACAAGCATTTTTCACGAGCTATTAATATCAGAACTATAATTCAACATGAAGGAAACGTGGTGATGTAAAGCGTGATTGTGCTACTACCCCCATCCATGCATGCTGGCTTCAATACACCTACAAACATTAAATAACAAGCGTGAGTTCAAACTCAGCAAAGTACACAAGAATAATAAATCCAAGTTATTGTAAGTAACAAGAACTTAACCATAAGAGCAAGCAATACAAATAAAACAATATCCGGACAACAATCATTTATACCCATTTAAAGCAACGACTGAGAGCAAGTAATGCAAATAAAACAATATCCGGACAATAAGCATTCATACCCATTTAGAGCAATAACTTGACCATACCACAGAACTACTGCAATCAAGCCATCATCTTGATAATAAAACCAATCAACTTCCATGAACCGTTACTTAACGCTAAATCACAACGTCTTCCGACTCAATCACCCCTTTTTACAACCCAAACCATTCTCATCAATTTAAGTCGAGTTCATAACTCGACTTCACTCTACGATAGTCATATAACCTAATTAGCAAGGCAATGAAATGCACTCAATCATCAAATTCAAATCAATCTCTCCTAACATACCACCACAACAAAACTCATTATTAAGAATGCAATGCACATGAATGCTCTTCTCTATGCACGTACCGGTACTGTCGAGTGCACACCCGTCGGTGTGCACCCTCACGTCCCTTCCATCCCGTGGAAGGTGCCTACTCTTACTGTCTCGCTCCCATTCACTTCGATGAATGGGACTACGAGGTAGGACTTTCGTGTTCACTACGTGTGAACACAGAGGCCCGCATCAGAATGGGTCGCCTCTTCCATTATGAATGCACAAATGCAATTAACACGACTGGGCCACAACCTTTCATTCATTGCCAACACTAATATAACTATAACCACATACATATACAAGCATATATGTAAATATATACATATATACACAAAATCTCCCATACTACATAAGTATATACATGTGCAAATGTTTGTATATATATATATAAACACAAGGTCAATCATACATGCAAGCACACATGACCACATAATTCAGCAAGTATCACACACAATTGTATGGACTATGGCAGATCTACACATTCACACACTCTAGGCAATGTCGTTCATTTAGAGGAACCTCATGCATACATACAAGTATGACTTCACATAGACACACAAAATTCAGCAATACATTGATTCGTACCATACTCAATTCCATTCCCCAGACAGGGCACAATTAAGTACACTTCTTGTAAAGTAATCACGAGTATCCACGTACCTTATACCCGCTACTCACTGCAATATTAACAAAGGTACAGTAAACTCACCGGAATTAAGGCTACTTGTGACCACTCGAATTCACTAGCTAATCACGCCCTCAAAGGGACTGTCACCAATATAACTAACACTTGCCACAATCAATAGAAGTTAGCCATGAACAGTGAATATCAATGAACAACAATTAAGCACACAACTCGATGTACTTGCCTTGTACCAGAGGAGCGGAGTGGTGAGGAAGATGCTATGCCACTCCCGACGTCCTACAAGATAAAGGTGCAAGGCACTAGCTATATCTTTATTCTCTTTTTGAAATGCATGATAGTAAATGGCAGCTACACTTAACATCTTGGCATATAGTTAGCACGCTAAGCAAGCATTACTTGGTAACCTTATCATATGACATGTATGGGCCTAGTAGACAATTGCTTATGAACCATTCAAGAAAGTTGCATGCCAACTAAATCATGAACAAAATAACACTCCACGATCTAATTATAAACCTTAGGATAGGCGGTGCGGCATGCTAACCAATGTAAACATACTAATGCATGATTAAACCTTTAGGACATTTGTAAACTTAGCACTTCATCAGAGTTTACCGAAATAGGAAAGTCTGAATTTGGAATACGATACAAGTAATATAACTTATTATCCATAAAGACAACAAACCGCATAAATTGTTTCACGACTCAATAACACACTCATAATACTCTCTATTGAGATCAGACTCATGCGCGCATAATTGTTAAATGGAAAACTCCAACAAATTTATCAACTTAGGACATAATGCATAATTAAATGGTTGTGTCAAAATCAACTCTAGCATACTCTCTAATCTAAAGCATGAATAGCAGCACTAAATGATTGGAAGATCTACTAAGGGATAGACAATTAATTAGGGACATGGTTGCAAGCTCTAACATTTATACTTCTCATGTGAAATTCAATAGCAAGTATTCCTGGATCACATGCGTTCCATTTTGGCAACAGAAACAAATAAAACATAACATCTAATCGAAAAGACATCAAGAGTAACAATAGCAGGTCATGTGCCACTCACTCACATAAGAGCCTATCGGAGGATACGCAGCTTCTACTATCAAGAAGTAACATATACAATTATATGCAAACAGCACCTAGCAATTCTTCAAATGTCTTAACAAAGATCACTTGCATCATCAGTATAGAAAATTTATCAGGGCTAGATGCTACATCGGATTATTAGTTCTCTGAGATCTCCATTCACTTGAAAGACGGCGAGAAGGCTAGAACAATTATCTAGTCAATATTCATCGTTGCAATTGTATGCATCAGATTTAACCAAAATACATATAACTTCAATATCGGTACTAAACTATGTTTTATCACAAAAGGAACAAAGACCCTTGATGGGTAATGCCTAATATGTAACCCTTGTTGCCTTGCATTTGCTTAAAAAGTGCATTTGCATACTACTAAATTTATACATCGAGGTACATTTGGATGTGAATATCCAGTTAGAAAATTCTCTTTTCACCGTAAACTAATACCATTTGCGATGTCGGACAGTGCATCCAAATCAAAGCTATTTCACTAGGGCCCGACTAAGAAAGTAAGATTAGACATGATCGGTGCTAGACATTCCAGCGAGCATAATTCCATGTACTACATAGCTCGCAACTTACATGCAACCAATCCCAATTAGCATGCTAACTATCCCTTTTCATAAGCTTATCGAAATTAGAGAAGTGAGTTGATGGCAAACATGAATGAAGGAATTAAACCTTTAGAGCATTACATCAAACACCTTAACTACAACATTTCATCCACACAAGAACTTCACCTCCACTTACCACAAAGGAGGAGAGGAAGGAGGAGACACCACAGGGTGGAGCAAACAGGGCGACAGCACTGGGCTTGGCCGGAGGTTCACCAGAGGAGGGCGCCACTGGTCTTTGTGGCTTCTTTGCCGCCGTGCTGCCAGAAGGGGAGGGCGAGGCTGCCAGGAGGAGAGAGTGGCGGGCGGCTGCTCTCCCTCTGCACCGAGACAGGAAGAGGCGCCAGGAGGGCGACGCCGCCTGGGGCGCAGGGAGGAGCGACTGGCGACGCAGGAGAGGAGCCTGGCCGGGCGCCTGAGTCGGGAGGAGGAAAAGAAAGCCAGCAAGAAGGGGAGACGCCAGGCCCGGGAGGAGGAAAAATATCTAGCCCAGAAGGATGTCAACCACAAAAAATTTAAAGGAAGAGAAATGATATTAGGTGAAAAGAAAATAGGTGGAGAGGAAATTCCAAACATACCCTCCCAAACCTAAATCTTTAACCCTAACACTCCCAAACGGCCGACCACCCCAAAATTACGGTCGGATGGGCCAAAGCTTGCAGGCGACGGAAGGCAAATTTGGAGCGAAGTTCAAGATGTCTGAGTTTTATGATAATGTTAATTGCAGCTGAGGGCATTGGTATATATGACTTGTTTTTTCAGTTTGATTAAAACTATAACAGAGTATTGCGACGGTGCAAAGGAAACATCCATATACAAACTAACTTGAGAAGTCCTAACATCATAACGCGATTGAAAGAGATTTTTTTCCCTACCAAAAACAGAGGACTTGATGTAACTGCCATCCCAGAAACAACAAACACCTCCCCGACCCGTGTAATTCAAACAGCGCCGTGCAGGGCATGGTTGTTGGCTTGTCAGAGAGCATGGATAGCCTTAAATTGTTGAATTAATATTGAGCATTTGCAGACATGAGTTACACCTTATGCTCCCAAGCAAAACAAAACATAACGTCTTATGCAAATGTACATACAAAGACTACATACAGACATACAGTTTCCAGAAACAAAGGCTGGCCCATTGGACTCGACATGGTAATTTGTTCACTTTACAAAGATTTAGCTCAAACCAAACATACAGTATATTAGCATCTTGGTTTAGCCATTGCTGTTCAATCATCAGTAATAAGAAATTGCCACAGTTTGGCAGGTGGGATTTGCAATTGTAAATGCTTGATCTTTTATTTACATTTGTTTTAATGTTTTAGTTGAATTAGCTATGTTATGCATGCAGAACATGAGGGACATAGTCTATAGATGCAATATTTGTTGATGTTAGTCTGTTAACTGTTTAAAGTACTTAACTTGCATTGGTACAATAATTATATGATGATATGGAATTTTTTTAATTCAATTTTCATTTCCAACCTATACCTATTGGCACATGTCAAAGATATAAAATCTTTCATATGTTGAATCAAGAAGAAAAGAGATTGCTTAATACTTGAAACTCAAAACACAAAAATACAAAATCCTCTCAGCAATGCAAATATGCAGAATACATTTTCACTAATAAGTGAATACATTGAAAAGAGTTATCAGGAAAACTGTGTTCTGGTTCTAGTATATGCTTTACAATTGTACGAGGACAGGACACCAAACAGAAAATCCAAATCGGTGGATTGCGCTTCGACTTAATGCCTAGGTACCGCTTAATGGTATCATCAAGATTTCGACAACGCTACCCTTGAGCTTTCCAAGTTAGCATCTTCTTAAGCTGCTTTATTGGCAGGAAAGACTTGCGTTTGACATCGAACTAATGCTCTATTGGTTCTTGTAGTTTTCTATTCATGAACCTTATGGTAGTTTATTGTTTCTCCGAGTTGTGCTTTACCATGCAAAGTATATTAGCAGCTAAACAAGGGCATATAGATAGTACGAGAATTCAAGAAAGGCTAATAAGATCTCGGATCGAGAAAAGAAGAGAGTAAGTGTTCAATTTGAATAGATAGGAAATAAAGCAAACTTATCCAAAATAACACCCCTTAGCTCATATAGATAAACCTTAATAGATGCAAAGGCATACATCCAAGTGGTATTTTGCTAAGCAGTAGATGATTTACATTATATGCATTTGGCACAAAACTCGAATACATATATACATCCAAATCAAGTAAATTGAGAATTTCGCTCAAAAATTTGGGATATACTGTGTTTTAGAATGTAGAAGTCAAGTATTCAACAAATTCGGATCAACAAGGACCCGAGCACCTCTTTCCCCTAACAAAAATGCCAAGAGACATGTCAAATGACCACGTTAGGAAAATATGTACTCAATCGTTATATTGATGTTGTAGGCCAATAGCCAAATATAAATAGTGCATGTAGATTCCTACTCTAGATTGAAACCAATATGGATGGTAATGAACCTAAACTGATACAAACAAATGATCTAATATACTCTAGGCCAAATAACAAAGCAAGTCAATTTAATAAATATAAATATAGCATTTCACTTACAATGTCAGCAGTTGCCAATTTAATGGCTTACATCATATGTAATTAACAATGCAAAAGAAGTACAGATACCCAAGCAAGCTTCAGCAATTACTCTCATGTATGGACCTCTGAAACTTCATATAAAACTTATTCCCGACATGTTAACCAAAACACATCACATGTAATCACAAGAACTCCAAATGTAAGTGCTATCTCTCGAATAATGTTAGTTCTCAAGCATAAGTAGATCAAGCACACAAAGACATGTGTGGCATTACTCAAAGCAAACAAGAGCTCTAATTCGACTCACCTCTTGTCACGCTTGGCTTCGCCGATTTAAAATGACGACAAACACGAAGCGCCGCTCGATCTCCCGCAAAAACACCGATCATGAGCCAAAACATTTCAAGCGTTAGAACTCGGTGAAGATCACGACAAACACAAACTTTGCATCACTAAAACATTTCAAGCACCAAGAAAGGAGGAGCCTCACTCGTGACTAACGAACTCCTCACAGCCCACTCTGCTGCCGCCATCACGGATTCCCAACCGCACAGTAAGAAACAGATGTACTCCTCGCCACCAAGGAAAAGAAGCAATCGGAAGAGAATCCACGTGTTAAATAGCAATCGGAGGAGAATCCATAAAAGGATAAAGGCCGGAAGATACTCATCTCCACGCGAAAAGTTCGGAGCGGATCGGAGAAGGTTTGCGCGCAGGGAGATTGGGGCGATCCGGCCTGCGGTGCGGGGATTTGGTGAGCAGCGTGTGGGGTTTGGGGTTTGAGGGGCGGCGCGGAGTCATGGAGCGTGGATGGCGCGCAGGGCGGCGCGAGAGCAGCCGACGATCGCGCGGAGTGAGGCGTGCCGTGCGGAGTGGATCGCGCGTGTGGGGTTTGGGGTTTCGCAGACATTTGCGCCGCACGTGGGTTTAGGGTTTGAGGGGGCGGCGCCGAGCGTGGATCGCGCGCGGGGACGGCGCGGAGAGCCAGCGACGATCACGCGGAGTGGATCTCGCTGCCGCGCGTGTGGGGTTTGGGGTCTCGCTGACATTTGCGCCGTGTGTGGAGTTTAGGGTTTGTTTGGGGTGTGGGGTGGGGAGGGAAGCCGTACCACTGCCATCAAGTCCCGCATTATAGTAGTAAAGATTACGTAATGGCCTAGAGGGAAAAGATCCACAGGCCAATTGGCCCAACACGGCCCATTGCGGCCTAATAGAGAGGGCGGCTAGGGTTAAAAGGAAAAAACCCTAGCCGCCAGAAGTAGCTCCCAAGTCCCAAGCTAATGGCAGCACATGTGGCGACACATGGGGCGGCTAGGCCAGGCGGCTGGAGTCCGGCGAGGCACGGCACGACAGCGGTAGCGCGGCTTAGGGCCGTGTCGCCCGGTCGCGCCGCCACTAGCGCGCTGCCATGGGTGCTTCGAGTGCGAGTATACCAAGGAGGCACCGGGTGCGGCTGTCAGCGCGCACTGAGGATGAAGAGGCGTCGCCGGCTCAGGCGGAAACAGAGGAAGCACCAGGCACTGCTGCCGCTTTGACTGCCATGTTCATAGACGACATCGTCGACAAAGGCGTGGGCGACGCTGTCGAGACGGCGCGCTGGCCGGTCATGAAAGGCGAAGTGCGTAGGATAGAAACTAAGGAGTCACCGTCGGGCGTGGCTGCCGGCCCGCGTGGGCACGCAATGTGAGGGGTCGTGAGGATGTGAGCTCCACTGCGTCGGAGATTCTTCTTCGCCGCGGAGCCGGCGGCCGCCCGCCACGCCGCATGGACACGGCAGGTTCGCGCGCCGCGCGAAGCCGGCGCTACCCGCCGCGCCGTGTGACGCGGTAGGTCTCGCGATCGCCGTGTGGGAGCCGGCGGCCGCCATCGCGGGCATGTGTTCGCAGTCAACTCGTAGGCTGGCGGGCGCCACGCCAGCCAGCTTGCAGCGCTGCGGTGCTGCCATGGACGATGCCGCCGGGTGCTTCGGGCACTGAGGCTTGCTGCCACCGGCCACCACCACCAGATGAGGGGGACGCGAGCTTCAGGTGTCACTCGGTCGGGCATGTCGACCGGCAACGAACACGCGGCGGGCGCGTCGATGGGCGACGAATGCGTGGCAGGCGCATCGTCGGGCGACGAGCGAGCCTCGACGATTGGCAACGAGCATGCGCCTTCTGACTCGACAACCGTCGAGTGGGCATGCTGCAGGCACACCGACGGGTGCGCTGGCTGTCGGTGGGTAGGTGTGCTGGTGTGACTAGCAGGTGCGGCTGTCGGCGGCGGGCCGGTGCGCTGCATATGTGACGGCAAGTGAGATGGCCGTCGTGCAGCCGAACGGCTGCGATGGTGAGCGTGTTCTTCAGGACACGAGAGCATGAAAGCCAAAACCTCATGGAGCCACCAGATTAGATTAGATGAACAATAATTTTTTTCATTACAGTACTAGAGAGTAAAAACAATCTGTAGGATTTGTTTGTTTGTTTCTGTGCGATCAACCGGTGTAGATTAAGTTTACGTAGGGTTTGATGTCGGATGATAGCGTGCGACAGTATGATTTCGACACAGTGTCGATTGTTGCAAGCAGACGATCACAATCGGCCTCAGTAGAGTTTCATACTGATAACGTGTTGTAAAATGTAGTCATTTATCCACGATCAATCACTATACGCCTACGAAATCACAAGAACAAGAATTGGAGCACACATAATGTAATGAGGAAATTCTGTTCTCTCGATTTATTAGATTGATATCTTATACAAAAAGGACGTATAACATATAAAGAAATAATAAGAGATAAATTTATAGGCTCCAACTGCTGTGCAAACAGGGCTCCCGTGCAAACACCGTGCAACCCAACTAAGAAAAGTTGTAAAAAATTCTGAAAAAAATCATGGATGTACATCTCATCTTAGAGCATCTCCAGCAAGGGCCTTTAAAACAGGGTCCCTATTTTAGATTTAGGAACTTCCCCTATTTTTTGGGGCTCTGTTTTCAGAGCACAAGTCCAACAACATCCTCTAAATCTCAGCCCCTATTTTACTTTTTCTCCTATTTTGACATATCCGCTATGTATAATCTTCATTTGACACCACTAAAATTCAATCAAAAATATTTGTAATACATAAAACATAAGCATATTAACATTTACAATTTAAAAACATGATATTTAAAATTTAAATTTAAAATTTTCAAAACATGATATTTAAAATTTAAATTTAAAATTTTCAAATTTTCAAAGAACAGTTGCAACTCATCCAAAGAAAGACACGCCACATTGCAGCGAACTAATGCAAGCCATTCTTCACTTAACTCCCTATTTTAAGATTTAGGGGCTGGTTTAGGCGCCACCGGAATTGGGACCGAGGAGGCAAATTTAGGGGCCTCCTAATTTTAGGGGCTGGATTAGGGGCCCTGCTGGATCTGTATTTTTTACTAAAGTCCCTATTTTAAGGTTTAGATGCTGGTTTAGGGGCTCTGCTGGAGATGCTCTTACCCCATCTACATATAAAATTTCATGATCAAATTCGTCCTATGCTAGAAGTTACAAAAAAGACAACCAAATTTGTCTTTTTTGTAACTTCTAGCATAGGACGAATTTGATCATGAAATTTTATATGTAGATGGGGTAAGATGAGATGTACATCCATGATTTTTTTCAGAATTTTTTGTAACTTTTCTTAGTTAGGTTACACGGTGTTTGCACGGGAGCCCTGTTTGCACAGCAGTCGGAGCCAAATTTATATTTGTTTAAATATAAGAGATAGGGTCCAACCAAAACGGTTAGAAACTCTTATGTGATAACAGTATAGGTACCTTGAAAGCAGCCTAATATGCCCTTCAGCACAAGAGACGACCTCCTGACTACAATACTTACTAGCCTCTTGCGTCACCTGTCGTCATATTTGATTACTTACCACATATCACATCAAGAGGACATATTTAACCAATATTTGGTGAGTACATTCTTAGACCCCCTTCGTTTCAGCTTAAATACAGCTTCTACTTAAAATAAAGTGGATTGTACGCCGAACAGTAGGATTTTAAACAGCTTCTCCAAGAATCAGAATCTGATTTGTACACAGAATCTGAAGCTGTCACCTACCCGATTCTACGGATTCTGACTCAGATTCTGCGAGTTCCGCCTCCCACGAGTCGTCGCAGGCACAAGGGCTTCCGTCGTCGTCCCTAGGTCCCTCCACCACTCTCATCCGCTCATCCGTCACCGACGCCGATCAACAATCAACACAGACAATCAGGATTGTCGAACGACCAGATTCTCTAGTCAGCAGATTCTTCAGATAGCTGCTTCTCCAGACAGCTGACTATAATCTAGAATCTGCATAATCAAAAGCTGTGCCGAAAGGGGCCTTAGATTAACGATTCCGATTAAAACATGTTTAAAGGGTAAACCAATATCCGTGCTCGACAATTCATTTCACACCGTTCCACTCAGCCGGGTCTGTTTGGTCGGCCGGTCCTCTGCACGACCGCACCCAAGCCAATGGCACCGCGCCACCGCTCGTCAGACCCGCGGCGGGCGCCACAGAACGGACCGCCCTTTTCGAGGTGCGATAATACCCTCACACTACCCAGAGTTTAGGCAGAGGTAACCAAGTGCACAGTACCAGACATAAAAGCAAATGCGAATATTTGATAGGTAAATTAAGAGCCTAACGGCCAGAGTTTTACAAAAGGTGTGGTTGGCACCAGATACATTACCAAAGACAACCACAGGAAAGGCTTGAGCAGATATATCAAGGTCTTCAAAACCAAGCATCGACGTTATCTACGTTCCTCCGGAACTCGCCATCTTCATTGAAATCTAAAAGGGGGATTAGGAGCAAGGGTGAGTACACAACCGTACTCAACAAACCACGCGGAAATTCTGAATATTACATGCACGGAATTTCAAGGAATTGGCATTAGTTTAATTATTTGGTGGATGCATGAGCTAGGATTACGTATAGTATAAAAGAAATATAAATCAATCAATATCATGATCACAACACCACCACTGACTTATTAACAAAATCCAGGTTACGGCAAATTTATTATTAAAACTACTCAAGCTCAGTTACCGGAATCACCCGAAATTAACCCAGCTTCATTAACCGGAAGCACGGCGTATTCGAATACCATTTGATTCACTCTGCAGAGCTACTCAACTTTACCCACAAGATAATCTACGGTCGTTAGTGCCCTGCACAATTAACATGCAACTTTAATGCATGCGACCGGATCGAGATTAACATAACCTTTCATTGAATTTCCCCTCTTTAGCTCCTACCTAGTAGGTTAACATGGACTCCCCAGCCTCTAGGGCCCACAGGCCAATGCGGGCAGCGCGTTCTAGTCAACTGAGGAATACCTACCGTTATGAGAACCGGCAATGGCCGCACCATTCCGTTCCACCCCCAACCCACGCGATTCCACCTGTAGGTATTCCAACGGGAAAAACAATATACTGGGCTACGTTGGATCAGGTCAACAGAGCTGACCGGCCCAACTTGTGGTTGAGAGAGGACTAAGTTATTTACTTTGCTCAAGGGGTTGGTCCTTAAATGTCGAAGACACAGCCCAACACACAAAACCACACTGGTACCACTGTACCCATCACATATCACACTTGGGCTAGTCATCAATTGGGGGCTGGGCCACAACCACCTTCCGTGGTTCATTAATGATAACCTAGGGTTGACAAGTGAATATGGCATAATCAACATGGTCTTAACAAGGGGGTGGGATTTTAACTAGTCATGTCTTTCTAAACTAGCTCCTTTTTAAATTTCTACTCTATTTACAAGCAAATGCAATAACTAAATATATACAGTAATTATACGGAATCATGGGATCAACATGTTCAAGGAGTGTGGCTTACCTTGCGGGGTTAGAGGTTCGCCTAACGAGAGACGGTCGATGTCGTGTCTGGTCCCGAACGGCTCCTGCTCCTGGCACGGCTCCAAGAACTGCTTCGGCTCTGATTTCGCTCTGAGAGTTGCTTCGACGTCGGATCTAGTACAAAAAGCGAAAACCAATAAATAAATGAATAAAAACAACTGAAGAAAGAAAACTTGAAAAAGGAACAGGGGAGAAAATGGCCGGAACAGGACTAAGGGGTATTTTTGGAATTTTCTGAACATGAATTGGTGAAACGGAGATCATTTTTGGACTCAGTGGCTCGAACTGATCAAGAATATGCGTTTTTGGCTCTTTTTGGATTTTAGGCAATTTTTGGGATTTTTTGTGGAATTTTTGGGGAATTTTCTGGAATTTATATTGATTTTTCAGATTTTTAAATAAATAAAAAATCCAAGAACCAAAAAGGAAATTGGAAAAGATTTTGGCTCGGGCCGCACAGTGGGTGAGAATTCGGCCCACGGGCGCACATGCACAAATTTCACACGGAGAGGTGGCGTCGGCCCACTTGCGTGGAGGCACCACACGCAGCTGGCAGTGGCTGGCAAAGGGACCACAGGTGGGCGAAGCGGCTAACTGGCTAGGCCTCAAGCGATGCAGCACTGACACGAGGTCCCGTGGCAGCGATCGAAGTGGGTCAAGAAAGGGACCCAAAGGGATGAGAGAGAGGTGAGCGAGCTGACTAGTTGGACCTGGACGCAGTGAAACAGAGGGGCGGCAGCGGCGCACGGAAAGGTTTGGCGCCGGGGCTGGGGAAGATAGTGCGCGATACTGTGAACAGTGGCGAGTGAGGGAAAATGGGGTGGCGGGGAAGCACGAGGAGGCTTAGGGGAATTTGGGAGCGGGGAGGAATGGGGAAGGGGTGAAGCGGGGCAGCGGGTGGGCATTGGAGCCGAAGAAGACCACCTTGGCGCGGGCAGGGGAGGGCACCAGGGGGCGAAAGAAGTAGTGGGGGAGGAAGAGGAGAGCACAGCGGGCTCGGGGCGAGGGAAAACGAGGCACGGGCGGGGCTATTTATAGCCGGAGGATAGGAGGGAGGGGTGTGGCGAGGAGGAGAGAGGATGGCGCCGATTTTCAACGGAGGGGACGATGCGCGTCACGGTGAGCTGAGCGGAGGGTATAGGGCACGCGCGGGAATCGTGGGGCGGGGCAGGTAGCCGACGAGACAAGGCGGAGAGGCGTTGGAGATCGTCGCCGAGAAAGCGACGGGTGAAGCTTCGCTCGATCCAGCGGGAGGAAGAAGAGAGCAAGGGGGAGAAAAAGAAGCTGGCGCGGCTGGTGGCGGAGTGGATGGGAGCAGGTGGCCAGCGGTGAAAACGAGGTGATGCAACGGCAGGGGAGGCGAGATTCACGCCGGGCAGGCTTCGATCCGGGCAGAAGAGCGATGCGGGGAAGAAGAAGGAGGAGGAAGAAGACTGGTGCGCGGGCGGGCCAAGGCAGGCCGAGGCGGAGACCTGGGCCGTGGCGCGCAGGAAAATGAATCAGGCCGGCTGGGAAAGAGAAATGGGTCGGGGCAAGGAAACCAGCGGGTCGCGCGGAAAACGGGTGCAGGCTGGGGAAAGAGAATTTTGGGCCGAGCCAAAATGGGAAGTGGCCGAAAGGGGAAGGCGGGAAGACAAAAAAGGAAAGCGGATTTTCGCGGGGAATTTCCAAAAAGGGAAAAGGGGCCAAATTCAGCTCAAATAAATTCAAATAAATTCGAGAAAAAACCAAATAAAATCCAAATAAACAAATTTTGAAATTTTCAGGGTGTTTCAACCTACCCCCCTTAAAATAAATCTCGTCCCCGAGATTTACTCATCCTAGGGGAACAGGTTGGGAATATTCTGCTGCAATCCCGATTCCTTTTTCTGGTGGGTTCCTCAATAGTTAAAATTTTTCCACAATGCTCGGCATAATCTGTTATTCCCTGTCTCTGTGCTGATTTTTTTTGTCTTGATAATAGGGCAACTTATTCTGCAAGTCAATTCCTTTGGGCTGCACTTGGTCTGCCGGTCGGCGAAGGTATCTCCTCAACTAAAATTCCTGGGGTACATGGTGTATCCAAGTGGATTTCTGGGCTCAACTGCAATTTGTTGATTATTTCTCCGACTTTATTAAGAACTGTATAGGGTCCAACATCTCTGGGTGTACTTCTTCTTTACTTCGGAAATCTGTGCACTGGCTCGAAGGGCGTCGCTTTCAAGTAGACAAAGTCTTCAAGCTGGTAGCGGGTATTCTTCTGCCTTGTTGTCTGCCTAACTTTTATGTCATTCCAGGGCAGCCTTTGGGTCCTTTTTAACGACTTTCACATGGGTTCCGGTATCATAAATAATTTGTGGCAAGGAGTTGCCTTTCTCTTATCTCTGTCCGTTTCAATGGGAGTCTTATATTTTTTCTATCGCAAGGGCTTCAGAGGGTGACATCACTTAACTGGCCTGATAGCTGTTATTGTAAGGGAATTTTGCAGGTGGTAGGCAGGGGGCCTAAGAGGCCTTGTAGGATATGGCACAGGCTCTTATCATATTTTCCAGAATCTGATTAACTCTTTCTGTCTATCCATATGGCTTTGCGTAGACCTTTCAAAATTTGGGTGTGAACTGGGCTTCTTGACTTGACACAATCTTCCTTGGGATTTTATGCAACCTCACTATCTGTGTTAAGCATAGTCCGAGTACTTTATTTTCACTGCCATCTTGTTTGATTGGAATGAAGTGGGTCACCTTGGTCAAGCTGTCAACTGTCATTCAATTAGCATCAAATCTTTGGTTGAATCTTCAGGTATTCCTATGATGAAGTTCATTATGGTATTATCTTATTTCTGTCTGGGGTCGAAAGAGGTCGTAGTAGACTGGCGGTCTTTTGATGGTCAAACTTTAACCTTTCTGATATACACCATTGCATAGGGCATCCTCGGCTACTTTCTTTGTCAAAATCAATCCTCTTATATCTTTGTCATTACATCCATGGTCATAGTGCCGGAGTATGACTCGTTCATTTTCTGAAAGCTTGTGAAGAGTTGGCATCTGTCATTCTTCCTTGTTGAATCTTCTTATCTTCTTGTTGGGTTGACTTGTCCTGGTAGTGCCTTAATTCCTGCTTGGGGTTTGGAAATTGTTGTAGTAGATCAGTGGTTCCTTGGCGAATAATTCTATCCTTTCAATCACACCTCACTGTGTAAGACATGCTTGTCGATTTCCTTTGTTGTGCTCCTCCCTTGAAACTTTGGTACACCTTTCGCAATTCCGGGATACATGGAGGATTGGGGTGAGTGAGCTTTGTGTCAAAATCAATCCTCTTATATCCTTATTATTATACATCTGGTTATAGTGCCGCAATATCCCTTGTTTATTTTGTAGAAGCTCTTGAGGGGTTGGTATCTGTCAGTCTCTTTCTACACTGTTGAACTTCTTCGTCTTCCTGTTAGGCTGTCATGACTTGATCCAACAGTTCTGGTGGGATCCTAATTAGGTGTATGGATCTACCACCACTTGTAGGTCGAGATTTCATTTCCATTTCTGGCGGGTTCCTCATGATGGGTTAAGTTACTTTTCATGTCAATTTTTCTGGCTTATTCTTGAATGATCGGCATCTTGTCTGTTTCTGAGGTGAGAGCACTGATGTATTTCCTTTCTGTTAACTCTGGGTTGATCTGCATGCGGACTTACTGTCCCTGGCCATTTGTAAGGGCGATGAATGCTCTTGATGATCTAATATTGTCTCATGTCTGGGTAATAATCCATTCTTAGAATGACCTTTAGACCTTCCACTTTTTATATCGTAATTAACCTGATCATGTCTTTAACTTCTTGAATGATCAATCTCTGGTATCTTCACACTTGAACTAAGTTGCTAACAGTTTCTCAGGGGTTTGGAGAAGGAAATGTAGGTGAAGGGAAAATAGGCTAAACCATCTTTGCAAGCAAAATCCAACAAAGCCAAAGAGTGAAACTGCACTGGGTTAAAAGAATCGTTGCGGCTAAGACTGAACTTGAAACTTACTGATTATATCATTTGCGGCTTCTATAGCTTCTTCGGTGGACATATGATTCATCGAGCTTCTCGGGGTATTGGGGTGTGGTTCAGTCTCGCATGGTGCCCTTCCTTGCCGCAACTCTTGCTGCTGTCTCTGTGGCTGATATGGCATAATCTGTCGGTCTGTCGAGATAAAGTTGGATGCTTGAGCCTTGGCCACACTGGATGGTAAGTGTTTCTTAGAGAAGCAAGGCAGGAAATGTCCCATCTGTCCGCAGTGGAAACAGCGAACGGTCTTATGGGGGCAATCATTTGCATAATGACTTCTCTTGCAATTGAAACACTTCCCTTTCCTGAGTTGAGGCATAGTAGGTACCGGCCTCTATTCTCCTACAGCCGGTCTTTTGGCAGGGAAATTGAGGGTAGAATCTGGCATTAGTATCCTTAGCGGTCTTGGGTTCTGTATCGTTATTTGTTGGGCCTTCCTTTTCCGAACATCTTCTAAGTCGTTCCGGGTTTCCTCGGTCATTATCAACTTGTTGACCATTGTTGATAAGTCTTCGAAGTCAAGTGTTGTCATGTGGAACTTCAAATTTTCCTGTAGGCCTTCGTAGAATCTTTCCACCCTCTTGGCTTCGGTATCCACTTCTTCAGGGGCATATCGAGCTAGCTGGTTAAATTGGTGAAGGTATTCCAAAACTATTCTCTCACCTTGGTAGAGGGTCAAAAATTCTCTTCTTTTAGCTGCCATTAAGCCTTTAGGGATGTGGGCTTTTCTGAATGCTTCCTCAAATTCTGACCATGTGGTTTCTTGTCCAGATTTCTGTGCTTGGAAATCCATCCACCAGGCGACGGCTTGTCCTTGTAGCTAGTGCGAGGCGTATAACACTCGCTCTCTGCCTGAGCACTGGACCGTGTCGAGTCTCTGTTGAATGTTTCTGATCCAATCATCTGCTGCAAGTGGTTCTGCTGAACTTGAAAAGACGGGTGGTCTCGTCTTCTGGAAATTAGACCATCTTGATCCTCCCATATTCCCATCTGGCGCATAGTAATCACCGTGAGGGTGTCCGTGGGGTCTGGCGGCGAGTTGGTCTAACATTCTCTCCATTAGTTGTGTCTGGCGCATCTCTGCCTGATGCCTATTCCTTTCCATCATGGCCAGCACCTGGGCCAGGTTGGTCGGGTTTCCTGTTGATTCTGCTTTCTCACTGAGATGCTGGTGTGGTCCGACTCCTGCCATCTGGCTTAATCTGATTCTTATTCGGTGCTGCAGCAGGTTTTGGGCAAGTAGAAGGTAAGTAAGATGTAGAGTAGGAGATAAGAGTAGAATGAATAGATAAGAGGCTCAGACGAAGGGAAGGAGCTTTTTGAGTTTGGGTAAGGTTATACAGATATTTTAGGACAACACAAAATATCAGAAATGGAGAACATAGCTTTTTCATATATTATGGAGTCATACCCAATACCGTCTTAAGGTCCGGTATGATCCTATGTTACATTACCAAAAGACCTATTACAGCAATGGGGTACAATCTAAGGCTAACGATCAACTATGGCAAAAACTCTTTGTCGTTGAGCTAGGTCAGGTCCACCATCCCTAAAAGCGACTACTAAGAATTACTAGGGATGAGAAGATTCTAAGCGTCATCTACCACGCTAATTTTGAAGTTTAGTTGAGAAAGAAAACCTTAAACGATTTTTGGAAACAAAATTTTGGGTAAGGTAGAAGGAGGTGAGAAGAAGAGAAAGATAGCTAATATGCCTATATATTTTCGCAATCAGTTTTGTTTAAGATTTTAAATAACTTTTTTTTTGAAAAAGGTTCCTAAATAATCTTAAGGTCTCGATCTATTGGTCAAGCCGGGCTCTGATACCACTTGTAACGGACCGCCTTTTCAGGGGGTGCATATAAATACCCTCACAGCTACCCAGGAGTTTAGCTGTAGGTAACCAAGTGCACAGTACCAGACATAAAAGCAAATGCGAATATTTGATAGGTAAATTAAGGGCCTAACGGCCAGAGTTTTACAAAAGGTGCGGTTGGCACCAGATACATTACCAAAGACAACCACAGGAAAGGCCTGAGCAGATAGATCAAGGCCTTCAAAATCAAGCATCGACGCTATCTACGTTCCTCCGGAACTCGCCATCTTCATTGAAATCTAAAAGGGGGATTAGGAGCAAGGGTGAGTACACAACCGTACTCAACAAACCACGCGAAAATTCTGAATATTACATGCACGGAATTTCAAGGAATTGGCATTAGTTTAATTATTTGGTGGATGCATGAGCTAGGATTACGTATAGTATAAAAGAAATATAAATCAATCAATATCATGATCACAACACCACCACTGACTTATTAACAAAATCCAGGTTACGGCAAATTTATTATTAAAACTACTCAAGCTCGCCACTGAATCACTGAAATTAACCCACTTCATTAACCTAAGCACTGCACAGATTCGAATACCATTTGATTCACTCTGCAGAGCTACTCAACTTTACCCACAAGATAATCTACGGTCATTAGTGTCCTGCGCAATTAACATGCAACTTTAATGCATGCGGCCGGACCGAGATTAATATAACCTTTCATTAAATTTCCCTCTTTAACTCCAACCCAGTAGGTTAACTTGGACTCCCCAGCCTCCAGGGCCCACGGGCCAATGCGGGCAGCGCGTTTTGGTCAACTGAGGAATACCTACCGTTATGAGAACCATCAATGGCCGCACCATTCCGTTCCACCCCCAACCCACGCGATTCCACCTGTAGGTATTCCAACGGGAAAAACAATATACCGGGCTACGTTGGATCAGGTCAACAGAGCTGACCGGCCCAACTTGTGGTTGACAGAGAACTAAGTTATTTACTTTGCTCAAGGGGTTGGTCCTTAAATGCCAAGACACAGCCCAACACACAAAACAACACTGGTACCATTGTACCCATCACATATCACACTTGGGCTGGTCATCAATTGGGGGCTGGGCCACAACCATCTTCCGTGGTCCCCTAGTGCGATCCCCCAACCGTAGCAAATTTAAAAACAAATTTTGAGCAGTAATTAAAAGTAATGGTTATTTATTATAGCTAGCCTACGGTGGTTCATTAATGATAACCTAGGGTTGACAAGTGAATATGGCGTAATCAACATGGTCTTAACAAGGGGGTGGGATTTTAACTAGTCATGTCTTTCTAAACTAGCTCCTTTTTAAATTTCTACTCTATTTACAAGCAAATGCAAGAACTAAATATATACAGTAATTATACGGAATCATAGGATCAACATGTTCAAGGAGTGTGGCTTGCCTTGCGGGGTTAGAGGTTCGCCTAACGAGAGACGGTTGATGTCGTGTCTGGTCCCGAACGACTCCTGCTCCTGCCATGGCTCCAAGAACTGCTCCGGCTCCGGTTTCGCTCCGAGAGTTGCTTCGATGTTGGATCTAGCGCGAAAAGTGAAAACCAATAAATAAACGAATAAAAACAACTGAAGAAAGAAAACTTGAAAAAGGAACAGGGGAGAAAATGGCCGGAACAGGGCTCAGGGGTATTTTTGGAATTTTCTGGACTTGAATTGGTGAAACGGAGATCATTTTTGGACTCAGTGGCTCGAACTGGTCAAGAATATGCATTTTTGGGTATTTTTGGATTTTAGGGAATTTTTGAGGAATTTTCGGGGAATTTTCTAGAATTTATATTGATTTTTCGGATTTTTAAATAAATCAAAAATCTGAGAACCAAAAAGAAAATTGGAAAAGATTTTGACTCAGGCCGCACAGTGGGTGAGAATTCGGCCCACGGGCGCACATGCACAGCCCACACGGGAGAGGTGGGCGTGCGGCCCACGGCGTGGAGGCGACCACGTGATAGGTGGCTTTGGCAAAGGGACCTGGGCTGGGGTGAGCGGTGACGGTGGCCCAAGCGCATGATGCAGACACGGCCGGGTCCGTGGCGCGATCGAAACGGCAGTGGTGGCGGGACCAGTGGATGAGAGAGGCGAGCGAGCTGACTAGTGGAACCCGGAGGCAGCAAAACAGAGGGGCGGCAGCGGCGCACGGAAAGGTTTAGCGCCGGGGCTGGGGAAGACAATGTGCGATACTGCGAACGGTGGCGAGTGAGGGAAAATGGGGTGGCGGGGAAGCACGAGGAGGCTTAGGGGAATTTGGGGGCGGGGAGGAATGGGGAAGGGGAAGCGCAAGTGGTCGGCACCGAGTCAAGAAGACCACCTTGGCGCGGGCGAGGGAGGGTGCCAGGGGGCAAAAGAAGTAGAGGGGGAGGAAGAGGAGAGCACAGTGGGCTCGGGGCAAGGGAAAACGAGGCACGGGCGGGGCTATTTATAGCCGGAGGCGAGGAGGAGAGAGGATGGCGCCGATTTTCAACGGAGGGGACGATGCGCATCACGGTGAGCTGAGCGGAGGGGACAGGGCACACGCGGGAATCGCGGGACGGGGTAGGTAGCCGACGAGACAAGGCGGAGAGGCGTTGGAGATCGTCACCGAGAAAGCGACGGGTGAAGCTTCGCTCGATCCAGCGGGAGGAAGAAGAGAGCAAGGGGGAGAAAAAGAAGCTGGCGCGGCTGGTGGCGGAGTGGATGGGAGCAGGTGGCCATCGGTGAAAACGAGGTGATGCAACGACAGGGGAGGTGAGATTCGCCTGTGGGTAGGCTTCGTCCCGCGAGAAGAGCGTCTGCGGGAAGAAGGAGGAGGAAGAAGATCGGCTGGCAAGGGCTAAGGCAGCCGAGGCGGAGACCTGGGCCGTGGCGCAAGGAAAATGAAGCGAGCCACCGAAAGAGAAATGGGCAGGCAAGGAAACCAAGGGGGCAAGGAAAACGGGTGCAGGCCGAGGAAAGAGAATTTCGGGCCGAGCCAAAATGGGAAGTGGCCGAAAGGGGACGGTGGGAAGACAAAAAAGGAAAGCGGATTTTCCAGGGAATTTCCAAAAAGGGAAAAGGGGCCAAATTCAGCTCAAATAAATTCAAATAAATTCGAGAAAAAACCAAATAAAATCCAAATAAACAAATAAACAAATTTTGAAATTTTCAGGGTGTTTCAGCCGCCTTCCTCCGGTCCCCTCCCTCGACACTAGGCTCAAGCAACCGCTCCCGCAACCCCGAAATCGAAGGCATGCTTACGTGGCTTTGCTACGGTGTGTTAGTATAGGCCCGTGGCTGGCGGATGAGCGATTCTTGGAAAAGATCTCAACCCATGCTCCATCTCGTCTAATCCATCCGTTCTGTTTCAGCTTAAATACAGCTTCTGTTTAAAATAAAAGCGGATTGTCTGCCGAACAGGAGGATTCTAGACAGCTTCTCCCAAAATCAGAATCTGATTTGTACACAGAATCAGTAGCTATCACCCACCTGATTCTGCAGATTCTGACTCAGATTCTACGAGTTCCGCCTCCCACGAGTTGTTGCAAGGCACAAGGGCTTCCGCCGTCGTCCCTAGGCCCCCTCCACCACCCTCATCCGCTCATCTGTCACCGACACCGATCAACAATCATCATAGACAATCAGGATTACCGAACGACCAGATTCTCGGTCGTGATTCTTGAGACACATCCGATAATCGAAGCTGTCCTAGATGGACAGATTGTCCATGGCGTCTGATTGGTCTTTCCAAGGTCGCGGCCGAGCAGAGCAACTCTCAATCTTGGGAGACCTTCTGGGTGAGCGTTTCATCTATTATGTATCTGCAATGCATTTTTCCGTCTCAGTTGCATATTCCTTATTATCAGCGGAACTGAAATTGCATTTGGGCCAGGAAGGTCTTGAACTAATCATGTTTCAGTCTCTCGTTAGCTTTGAAAAATGGAGAACCCGACCGTATGTTCAAGATTCGTTCTAATAGAGATCAATTTGTCAGCCTTAATGACGGTGGAGAATTGGTTGCCGTTGCAACATCTCCAGACCAGGTTGGGGAATTCCAGATTATAAGTAACTGCTCCGGCCAAATTCAGATAAAAGCACCAAATGGGAAATTCTTGCACGTATTCATGATTGCATAGATAAGATACATCAATCATTTAGTATGTTATGTCATGATTTGATTGTTCGTCGTGTAATTAGGGCCAGCAGTCGGGTTCAGTGACTGCGAATAGCGAACCAGGTGGAAGCTGGAGAGATAGTGATCCATCTGTTTTTAACATACAAGTAAATAAACAGATGCAAGGAGACTCTCAGCTATGCAGCTTGTATGGAGCAGAACAAGCTGTGAGCACCTTACGGGTGTGTTTTTTCTACTCTGATTTAACTGTTACGTTTGTCTCAGCAAAGATATTTTCGATATTTTGAGAGAGAGATCTTTATGGCATCCAATATCTGAAACCATAATTCCAAGTAGGAAATTTTCCGCGGCGTAACACGCCGCGCGTGTCGTTTTTTCGAAGAAAAAATATTTTTTTCGGCGGTGTTTAATTTTCTAAATCGTCGAAATAATGAGCGAAACAGGGAAAAATAGAGAGATAGAGTTGTAGAAATATCTCTTTCAACGAATTATTTGAAAAATATTGGAGACCGAGCTGGAAAACCGTGGCGGGGAAAAAGACTAGAGGGAAAAGGGCGAAAAATTATTAGAGATATAAATTTTTTTTGTCGAGTTTAATACTCTACGCGTTTGCTAAGTAATAATACATGTTTTCAAAAATATTAAAAACTCGCGGCGTAACACGCCGCGCATGTCGTTTTTCCGTAGGAAAAATTTATTTTTTTCTCGGCGGCGTTTTATTTTTTAAATCGTCAAAATGGGGAAAAAATAGAGAGATAGAGTTGTAGAAATACCTCTTTCGACGAATTATTTGGAAAATATTGGAGGCCGAGCTGGAAAACCGCGACGGGGAAAAAGTCTAGAGGGAAAAGGGTGAAAAATTATTAGAGATGACAACCTTTTTTGTCGAGCTTAACACTCTATGCGTTCGCGGAGTAATAATACATGTTTTAAAAAATATTAGAGATTGACGCATTCGCGGAGCAATAATACATGCTTTAAAAAATATCAGAGATCGAGATGGGAAATCGAGCTGGGAAAAAAGTCTAGAGATAGAGCTGCACAAATATTTCTGACGACGAAAACTTTTTTTTGGGAAAAATGGAGAAAGGACATGTTTTAAAAAATATTAGAGACTCGCGGCGTAACACGCCAAGATGTCGTTTTTTTCAGAGGATTTCTTTTTTTGGCGTTTTAATTTTTTAAATCGTTGAAATAATGAGCGAAACGGTGAAAAAAGTAGAGGGATAGAGCTGTAGAAATATCTCTTTCGACGAATTATTTGGAAAATATTGGAGACCGAGCTAGAAAACCGAGGTGGGGAAAAAGTTTAGAGGGAAAAGAGCGAAAAACTATTAGAGATGACAACCTTCTTTTGTCGAGCTTAACACTCTACGCGTTCATGGAGTAATCATACATGTTTTAAAAAATCTCAGAGACCAACGCGTCCGTGGAGTAATAATACATGCTCTAAAAAATATTAGAGATCGAGATGGGAAATCGAGGTGGGAAAAAAGTCTAGAGATAGAGCTGCACATATATTTCTAGTGACGAAAATATTTTTTCCCGAGAAAAACGGAGAAAGGACCTAGATGTAAAGAGCAAGGACCTGAATGTTACGGTTTTGGATCTGTCCGCTATCCTTAAAAATTAGAAAAGGGTTTGTTCGTGATTTGAATTTAACGGGAGGTTCTTTTCGTAAAATGGCGCATGAGGGATCCAAATGCGAATTTAGAGGGAAAAATCTTCCTCTCACAAAAAATCACAAAGGACCTATTTGTAATTTACAAAAGGACCAAATCGCGAAAAGATTTTTTGAGCCGAGCCGGCCGGCCAGCTCGGCTCAAATCACTGAGCGTGGCGGAAGTTTGCCAGGTTTAATAGAGGGAGTGATTTGTACTATTTGGAAATCGGAAACATTAAAGGGACAGGAAATTTCAGGTCCATCTGATTTTCACTGTTGCTTTTTATCGACAAATTTATTTTAATGGTTTTGTTATGTATCATTGCCGGATCACTGCAATAGTTTTATAGTTGAGGATGACTTAAGTTTCATAATGGACTGAATACAGTACGAATTCCAGTTGCATGGTGGATCAAAAAGGAAACTAACACTCCTTCCTGTCATCTCCTCGTTATCCTCGCTATCAAGCTGTACTGGACAAGGCTTTTGATTGGGCAGAGTTAACTTAAGTTGCCAATTTGGTTTTAATTATGCTAAATATAAACATAAAATCGTATCTATGAATGTAATGATATCCGAATTCTGTCGCACATGCCCGACTGTGGTGGCAACGGGAGCAAATGAGAAAAACTGCATCTTGTTCGCCTGTTTTTTAAAAGCGTGCGATCTAATTGAGTACTACTTCCCCAAATGGTTATAAGAACTAGAAGTTAACACTTGGGACCCAGCCTCGAGTTTTTATTTATGCTTTCGCACACATGTTGGAAAATTCAATTGTTGAATCACATTTTTAGTTTAAAGTTGGATTCGATGAAATACTTGAGAGCCCCGTGCCCCACTGCATTATTCTTTTTATAACTACAACATTTTTGTTCTTTGAAACTTTTATATTATGGTGTAGAGGAAATTCTTAAGCTCTCTTAAAAATTTTGGATCATGATCACAGTCGAGCGAATTTATAAAATTTTGATAAGGTTACTGTCTCATTTATATTCCTTCTATTTTTGATTTTTTCAAAGGTAACAAATGATATTAAATTCTTTTGGAAATTTTTCAGTATGATCTTAGACTACTAAATATGGTACTATAAATTTTTAAGAGCATGATCAATCTTGTATATTTTTATAAAAATCTAATAGTGCTTATATTATTATTATAAAACGTCTCAAAAGTTTGGTTTTTCCAGCAATTTTCATGGCAGATAACATTCTTAAGAGGAATTGATACAAACCCGATGAAATGTGATCTAAAAAACTTGGAATCTGGTCAAAATACCCAAGATTTTGGATGAAATTGCCGAAATCTCGGTAGATTTCAAACGAATGAAAAATGATTCAAACCATATTAGAATAATTTTGAAAATTTTGTGGATGGTCCTGACACATCACTAATTTTTCCAAAAAAAATTCCAGAAGATAATCAAGTCTGAGGAATTTTCAAAAATTATGAAAGTGCTATTGTCCTAATAAAAGCTGAGTACATGTATTTGCTTCCATACATTTTTAAAAATACTGTAGTAATTTGAATTTTTTTCATATTTTTTTATTCGGCTAGGATTTGAAATCTCGTCTTCGACCAAAATTTCAGCCAAAATTTTACCGGGATTTAGAACCTTGCATCTAACACGGCCCAGTTGATCTTGGGCTGGAAGAAAATCACAGCCCAAAGCCTCCACGCGTTGTGTATCCCACAGAAATGGTCGTATTTCCTTCAAATATAGTTACTATCTGACAATGCACGCCCGTTGTACTCTCAAAAACAAAAACAAAAACAAAAACAAAAAAATCCGACAATGCGATCTGCTACTTTGTCAACTATATCCGGAGATGCATGTATTACGGCTACTTGTGGCATCAATCTCGAAACCTGCAATTGGAGTTGGCAATAACCGTAAACCAGGTTTGTACTGATGAACCCTAGCCGAGATGAAAGTAGGCATGGATCACTCCACTAGTTCACTTGCCGAATGTGAATTCATCATCAATCATGGTTGGAAGATACACCAAAAACCGCTCCTAGGGTCGCGTCTCTGAAAAAAAAAAACAAAAATTCCATGACACTAGCTAGGTGTTTTATAGCATCTATAATATCTCTCTTGGAATAAAGACATATAATATATATTGAGGGAGAGAAAGATTTAGTTGCTTTGAAATATGTATTTGATATATGTCTAGTTTTTGCAAGTGATGCTATAAAGCATCCGGTGCCATAGAATTTTTTCCGGCGTGTCTTCCCTCAGCTTCTCCCACAGTCAGGCTAGTCTAGATGGGAACTTACCTGAAGAAAGACCCCACAGTCCACAGCTGAATATTGATGAACCACAGTAAAGATTGTATCATTGTCAAGATGAAATTAGCCATGTAATCACTCCGTGTGCCAGGTGTAGGATCATGAGATGAAGTATGATCGCAGCTATAGTTTATTGATGAATTGTAGCGTCAAGTTTGGATTACTATGATCCTGCTTACATTAGCTAATTAACTACTTCAGCAGTCCAACTTAGACTCAACTGCAATTTCTCAGGTTCCACGTGTAAGACTGTACAGAGTCCAATTCGGAAACCTTCTAGCTGGTCTAAAGAGATTTTGTCCACAAATCTGACCATTAGTTTGATTGAGCTTTTATCAGAAACTTAATTGAAGTCATTATCAAAGAGCAACATGATGATACGTATGCTCATATCCGAGTGCTCTTTTACAGTACACTAAATTCAATATGGACAATTCACTTTTTTCGATTCAATAGATCAAATTAGTTAGTATTTATTTATATTCTCTTTGATAGGAGAGTAGTAAGAATACCTCAACAAATTAATGACCGATCTGATTTCTACTACCCATCATATATATGCACCGTAAAATTTCTCTATTTCAGTGGTGCCAAGTGGTCACTCATATAGTCATATGCCTCAGATAGTCAGGTACGTGTAACTAGTGATTGACAAATGTGCCAAGATCGGAACTGCAGCCGACAAAGACTTGTTCTTCTTTCTTGAAAGCAACGTCTACATCATGTATCAGAAGGATCAGTGAGAAGATGCAGAGGATCCTTTTCGCGGAGTCACGAGTAATCATCATCGATCCATGGATTGCGTTCCTCTGAAGATTAGTAGTGATCAATCCAAGCTTTTCGTTCTGCCATTGTTGCTGCTCCAATTATTACTGCTCCTTTTGCTCATGCTTGCTTCCTTTCCAGTAACCATCGAGTGGCAAAAACATGGCATAGTCACTAGCTTGATCAGATGCAAAGCATTAATATTGTTTTGGTGTTTTGCTCAACAAACCCTGTACAAGCTGTATATAAGGTGACCAATCCTATAGGTCATAAGCTCATGGCCATGCATGTTTAATCAAACAAAATGGGGGAAAAGAATAAAAGAGAAGGCTTCTTGTCATGAGTCGTGATCATGGGTCAAAATCCTGGCGAAATCTTATGAAATTTTGGCAAAATCTCGGATTTCGATCCCTACCGAGATTCACAATCCTGGCAGAATTTTTTAAAAAAATAAATTTCTACAGTGATTTCAAAAATTTAGGTGAGGTTTTGTCTAATTTATCTCAGGTTGGAGGACCGAAATCCCTGCAAAAAATGACGGTATTTGAGGTTTATAGAACCGGATTTAAACAGGAAACGATCGAAGCTCAGATGGTAGGGTCGCTCAGGCTTAGCATCGAGACGATAGGTCCATGGGAAAATACGATATATGACACTCAATTCGTTCGCCTCGCGAAAAATGACATTAAATTGGGATGCCTGATACGAAACGACACCGTGCCATCCAATTTCTCCTACCAGTGACATTCTGCCTATTGAATTGACGAAAATACCCTTGGGTATTGGCCAGTCAGCTATTTAGTGCTTCTCTTAGATCACTAATTTATTTATTATAAAATATTTATTAATTTTAGCAGAAATATTATTTTAAATATTATTTTACATAAAACGAAAGGCTATATCGATTTTATCGCTACTATTATACGTCCACTAGCTATGACCGGAAATTATTTATTGCCCGAAAAGGATATAGCGATAAAATTAATAAATAGCGATCTGCAATTGAATTCACCAAATAAATTTTTTCGATATAAGAGTCAACGACATCCACAAAACGAAAGGCATAGCTATCAAAAAATAATATATTTACGCAATTGCGATCCACTAGCTATGAACGAAAGGATATAGCGATAAAATCGATACTAATAATATCAATAAAATTAATATTATTTATTAATTTTAGCAGAAATATTATTTTAAATATTATTTTAAACATTCTCGCCTATTCAATATTATTTAAAATATATTATTTAGCGAAATAAAAATTAGTGATAAAAAATATATTTTAAATACGTTGGGTTTCCAAAATATTAGCGGAAATATATTATTTTTGATCACTAATTTTATATAAAATATTTATATTAATAAATATTTATTAATATATAAAATATATTATTTTTTATCACTAATTTTTATAAAATATATGAAGTAAAATTCGTGATTACTAATTTTATATAAAATATTTATATTAATAAATATTTATTAATATATAAAAATATATGAAGTAAAATTCGTGATCACTAATTTTATATAAAATATTTATATTAATAAATATTTATTAATATATAAAAATATATGAAGTAAAATTCGTGACCACTAATTTTATATGAATGTAACACCCCGGCACCCCGTGCCCCGAATGTTACCCTCTCTAGCACCAAACAATTCCAAATCGCTAAGAATAAATATTAGTAAAGCAAGCGAACAACTAGGAGGTCGTCAATTTATTAAAAATTTCGCGCACCTCCCTAAAACTAGGACATCCACTCGTGAGACGAAAAACATTTGCGGTTATATAATATCATTCTAGCAGTCCTTAGTTAATCAAACCCGCATCCAATAGAAATTAATAAACTCCACCACATAATTATTACAGATGAGGACTCATTACGCATAATCGCAAACAATCTTTTACAAGAATTTTCTCGAGCTAGTAATAACATAACTAAAACCAACATGAAGGAACGGTGGTGATGCAAACGTGATTGTGCTACTACCCCACCCATGCATGCGGTTCAAGGTACTGCAACAATACAAACAACAAGCGTGAGTCGATAACTTAGCTAAGTACATCAAAGAATAATTTCATAGTCAATCGCATTTTCCTACTTAAGAGCATAATAACCATTCTTACATAAGAACAAAGTGGATAAAATGCAAGTGTCAAAATTTAATTCTCCAAACCAACCCGCAAGCTCGTCTTTGACGGAGTTCACTACTCCATGATAAAGAAGCGTAGCATATAACTGAAAACATAAATCATATCTCGCAACCAGATATGAAAATACGGATATGCACAATCCATCACATGTACATGAAAATACAGAATATGCATAATCCATCACACAGACATAAAAAAATACAAGAATATGCATAATCCATCACACGAGACATGAGAATCGGAATAGACATAATCAATCACACTTCTTCAATCATGTAATGCATTATGCATGCTCACTGTTTCACTTCATTACTAAACCCCAACACATTTCTCTTTAATCTTTTTGGATGTGGCCACGACTCGATCCAACTCGACACCTTTCCATTTACTCAAAATCGTCGTTATATTGCAATGCAGATGCAAATATGCCATACATCATAATCAACTCATAAAACATAATCCATCATTGCCAATGCAATGCAGATTGCACAATTTCCATGCATATGATGCATCATGCATGCTCATCTCCTCTTTTAGCGCATACCGGTATAGCCGAGTGCACACCCTCGGTGTGCACCCTCTCATTCCCCTTCCACCCCGTGGTGGAGGGTGCCTACTCTTACTGACTCGCTCCCATACAACCACGTATATGGGACTACGAGGTAGGACTTTCGTGCCCACTACATGTGAGCACAGAGGCCCACATCGGAATGGGTCGCCTCTTCCATCATGAATGCACGATGCAATTTATAAGAATGAAATGCAACCCTTCATTCATTGCCACTCACTAACATAGCCATAACCACTCACATAAACCTAGCCAATTCTCCCATTCATGAGTTGCCAGCGATACTAGATTAATCCAAATCAACAATAAGACATGGCAACCCATTACTGATTATACATCATACAATTAAATCATCTGACCACCAAACCACGTTCACCACTATACACTTGCAATTAATTACTCACTTTCCATTTGCTAACTTTCATCCACCCTCCTTATTTCCATACATGATCATTCGTAACTAGTCTAATCAACCTCATGTATAATCCAGGCAACATATCGCCTAAATTAGTAGCACAAAGAATTTCGCCAATATACTAACTCTAGAAATTACAAGAAACAATTCAGCATCGCCTTTTAGTTTGAGACGATGGGGATCAAGAAGCAATGAGCACAAACAAACACTCATTACAGTTCACAAAAGATAAGAGATATCAATCCATAATCATCGGCTACACGAATGCCAACACATTTGAATAATGCTTAAGTAAAGTAAAATAAAATGTTGCATCGCAAGGGAATTCCTCATGTGATATCATACACTGATACACACATAAATTCTAGAATGACAAACCCACACAGACGTGCTTATTTATACACACAAAGTTCATCAGTACGAGCACCTGTATTGGTCCCATTGCACCGAAGGTCAATATATTGATCATACGCAAATAAATTCCAGAACATCACACACATTTAACCCTAACATTCACTAAACCAAGAATGCTGTTATAAGGACGAAGTCATCTAAATTACCCATGTATGCAAGTAACCAATAATTCCATCAACAAAATAGAAGACACCAATGCAATCAAATAAATTGGCTAGGATTCAATAACTAAGAGTGTCAAATAGCTGTAGATTATTAAGCAGCTCCATGTTATTATTCTAAGGCAGAAGCATCAACATGCATATAAGAAGCACACAATGCAACTCCACTTGTTTTTCCTTTTTAGGTCACCAATTATTCAAACCTCCTAAGTCATCAACAACTCTAAACCTTTGCAACATATTAAACTCTGTACAGATTACCACATGTGATGCGGGTAATGAAGGTTCTCTTGCCAAAAGATGATGAGGCCTCACAAGTCTCAAGTCTCAATTGACATGATAAAAACCAAGTAGGTTACAGCTCAAATCACTGGAGAAAGCTACCAGATGCGGATAGATAGAGAATATACCGCCAACATGGTTGTTCATGACTTCAATGCATGCACATAAATGGAATTACTAGAGTTTGTATCATCTAATCACAAAGATATGCATGTACACATTTCATCGAACATCTAGACTACAACAACTCATCCATAACCAGAATCTCACCTCCACTTACCACAAGATGGGAGAGGCGTATGAGGCGAGACTGCATTTGTGGGGAAGGGATGGTTGGAGGTGGCGCCGGACTTGGTGGAGCCGGGGCAAGCACCACGGCATTGGAGGAGCGCTGCCGACTAGAGGGCGCCACGGCCGCCAGAGGAAGGAGGCGCTGCCCCACCCACTGTTATTCTTCTGTATTCTTCGAGGAGGGGCGCCGAGCTGGGAGGAGCAGGGGGAGGGGTACCGCCGGCCAAGGGGTGGCGCACAGCAAGGGTTCCAGGGGGTGGCCGGCGCCGCTCGGGGGAAGAAGAGCCAGGAGGAGGCCGACGCTGCTCGGGGGAAAGAAGAGCCAGGAGGAGGCATGCTTAGGTGGTGGCGACTCCAGGAGGAAGACAGGGGCGACGCCAGAGCTGCGCCAGGGAGGGAGTCGGCAGGCTGGGTGAAGAAATATCGGCCAGGCCCCGAAGAATGACAGCCATACAAAGGAAAAGAGATGTGGCTAGGTGAGGGAGGGGGAAATCCCGAAAATACCCCTCCTAAAAAACCAAAAATCCAACTTTCACCACTAGTGCAAACCAATTAAATTTCAACTCTTCGCGGGAAACGACAATTGACAAGAAATTACAACTCACCGCCAAACAGAATAGCTCCGAAGACCTCATCCGAAAAAAACTAGGGAGACTACCAAAACCGCTAATAGAATTATTAACTGCGAGGCGACAAAACTTTTCTCCAGAATAAACCCTTGATTCAAGAAAATGAAGACAATTTCGGCCAAAAAAACCAGGAAAACGATTTGCGGTATTACAATGAAGTAAAAATATATGAAGTAAAATATATGAAGTAAAATTCGTGATTACTAATTTTATATAAAATATTTATATTAATAAATATTTATTAATATATAAAAATATATGAAGTAAAATTCGTGATCACTAATTTTATAAATTATATGAAGTAAAATTCGTGATCACTAATTGAAATTGCGTAAATTATTTATTGCGTAAATTATTTAGTGCGTAAATCAGGATCACTGCAATTGAATTCACGAAATAAATTTTTTACGCAATAACTATTTATGACCGGAAATTATTTATTGCCCAGGAATTGAATTCACAAATCAATCAGCAAGCACAGAACACCTCCTAGGCAATACTCAAGGGCATTTCCGTCAATTCAATAGGCAGAATGTCACTGGTGGGAGAAATTGGATGGCACGGTGTCGTTTCGTATCAGGCGTCTCAATTTAATGTCATTCTGTACGAGGCGAACGAATTGAGTGTCATACATCGTATTTTCCCTAGGTCCATGGTTTGATTCCCGGGCCGAGCATTTTGGACTATAGGCATTATTAAACCATGTAGCTCAGTTGGTAATTGGTATTGCCCTCCGTTCACATGTGAGGTCTCAGGTTCGATCCTTCCACTCCAAAATTTTAAAAATTGTTGCCTTCGCTGGGATTCGAACCCAGAATCTCCGGTACCAGAGTAGAGCAATGGAGTTCATGGCATGGGCTCATTCTTAGGCTATTTTATAGCCTTAGGAAGTCGGATCAAGTTTGAAATAACAGAACCACTTTTACAATTTTTAAAAATTTGTCGGGTATGATAATCATTTGAAAATTTTATAAGAATATTAGTGATGCATCAGGGCCATCCATAAAAATTTTCTAACATGGTTTGGACTATTTTCTATTCGGTTGAAATTTGCCGGTTAGCCTTTTATCAGGACAGTAGCACTGTTAAAATTTTTTAAAAATTCCTCAAGTTTAATCATCATCTGAAATTTTTATAGAACATTAGTGATGCGTCAAGACCATCCAAAAAAATCAAAATTTTTTGACATCGTTTGGACTATTTTTCATTCAGTTAAAATTTGCTAAGATTTTGGTAATTTCGGACGAAATTTTGGATTTTTTGCCGAAATTTTGGAAACCTCAGCCCAAAAAATTTTGGATTTGAATTTTATCTAGATTTTGCCCGAAATAACGAGATTTTACCGAAATTTTGGAATTGTAGGCCTTAGGAAGTTAGATCAAGTTTGAAATAACAGAACCACTTTTAGAATTTTTAAAAATTTATCAGGTATGATAATTATTTGAAAATTTTATAAGAATATTAGTGATGCATCAGGGCCATTCATAAAAATTTTCTCATATGGTTTGGACTATTTTCCATTCGGTTGAAATTTGCCGGTCAGCCTTTTATCAGGACAGTGGCACTGTTAGAATTTTTTAAAAATTCCTCAAGCTTGATCATCATCTGAAATTTTTATAGAACATTAGTGATGTGTCAAGACCATCTAAAAATTTTTCAAATTTTTTTGACGTCGTTTGAACTATTTTTCATTCAGTTAAAATTTACCAAGATTTCGATAATTTCGGAAACATCGGCCCAAAAAATTTCGGATTTGAATTTTATCTGAAATAATGAGATTTTACCGAAATTTCGGATTTGTCGGGTGACCAGATATGAACCGAAAAAAAATGCCACGTTGTCATGACTCATGAGTCACATTGCTTAGCGTTCAATTGCCTTTCCTTTTCTCTTGACCGTCAGATCCTGCGCACATTGATTTTTGCCAAGCTATACACGTAAGAGTTTATTGTCCTTTTTGTTCTTATATATTGAGCACCATGTTTGATTTTCTTATAAATTTTTATTCTCGTGTGATCATGTGAAGTTTAGTTAATCAAGATCCGATCTCACATTCATAGATTGGCATATTGGTTATTTGTGTTGTGTGAAACAAAAGCGTTATCTCATCTCTTGACAAGCATGTAGCAATAACGCAATTAGCATCTCAAATCAGCAGTTTGATATTGATATGACTGCTTATGTTGAATACAAGACTATCCATACTTCATACAAGCAAATTTCTAGATTATTTTAAAGAATACATATTTTGCTAATAAAGGTACAACATCACAATATCAGTACCTCGCAAAAAAAAATATTAGTAAACCTTCATGGCAATTAAGAAACATGCATCTGGACCTAGATATTTTTATGGAAACTAACTAGAGTAGTGATATTTGTATGTTAGGCTAGAAAAATCTTGAGATATTATGTAGAAAGGGTATCAATCTTGCTATGCGGCAAATTTGTAATGTTTAAATAGAGACACCATACACCAAACCACCAAAAGCTGCCATTCCATGGAGTCTTAGGGATGGCAACAAGAGGCTTTAGGTGGTGATATGAGTAGCCACATCAAGTGTGTATCTAACATTATATTAAAATGTGTGGTAGTGAATATAAGAGTTTATCTATCATTTTTTTGTAAGAGTTGGTCTTCTCCAGTAAACTGCATAGTTCTACTTAGTGCTGATTGAGTTGTGGTTTAGAAGATGGTTGTTCGGCTGCTAAAATAATAGTATGTATTGGGTTTATTGTATGGATGGCTCGGTCACTTGAAAAACCATTATTTGGCTCTACCGCCTTCGTCCAATCAAAGGACTAAATAATAAAAAAAAAGCAAGCTAGCTTTAGAATAGTTGGTCTAGCACTAAAGGATCCATTGTTGAAGACTAGTTTAGTACCACTCCCTATGAATTAGTAGATTGATATCATGGCACCGCTTCCAATGAATTGGCATATTAATATCAATCAAACAATTGGTATTAAAGGTTGATACTAATTTTCAATAGTTTACCTTTACTTAGCATATTGAAGAGATAAGTAGCATGCTCTACATTCATCCCCAAACATTGAATCTTGTTGTAGATTTTATAATCAAACTCCTAGCAAACAGCATAGGATTTGGGTTTCCATGCATATTCAGCTCTAATCTCAATCTCATCTCCTTAATAAGTAAGTGGTAGAGTAATATCGACATGCAGTATGAATTGCATGGCTACATGCAGCCTTTATGAACAAACAAACTTTGCAGAGCCGTTTCACCTAATCGATTCCGCAATGAATTCGGCGGATCATCCACGTCACGAATTGGATGGCAGGCACAATTCTTACTAGTTCTCCGCACTACTTTTTTGCAGTTAAAGTATTTGTTTTTATCTGTTTACATGTATTGTGACCAAATGATATATATAACTACATCCTAACTTTAATCAGGATGTCACAATGCTGAATGCAAAAATAAAAAAGCACCGCATTTAGGTCATAATTATTTTGGTTTAAGTTGTTATTGTTAGTTTATAGTAAGAGTAATCTAGTAGGTATGATCCATTTCTAGTAGGTATGATCCATTTCCTCCGCATTAACAACAACGGGATCTCTATCATAGTAAGCATTCAACCACTCATCCGCTGCCTTAGTGATGTGAATAGAGGATCACTAAAGGCAGAATGGCCACAATCGATTCTTACCTTACCAATGTTTTGTTCCTAGCTGTTTAGTCGACTTTGGAAAGTGTTTGTTACAACAACTAAGGAATCGATGTAATGCGTCACAGCGAAGTTCAAAGCACACCTCAGTGCGCTCCCCACCTGAAATCGTTCAATCCATTAGTGACCGATAATAGTGGAGGGTAGCGGTAAGGAGGACAAGTAGAAGGAAGGGCGATCCATCGGTGGTGGGAATAGGGGAGGGCAAAGTGGACAGGCAGAGGGAAAAGCAGCAACGGTTAGAGACGGAGCAGTTAGATAGATAGAGTTTTTCACTAAGGTCGGTGTACTCCTTAATATATGTGAATGTGGAATTGGCTTATTAGATGTGTTGGACTCAACTGGTTAATGTGCAATTGGCTTATTAGATGAGTTAGACTCAACCGGATAATTGGATATTTGATGGAACATGCACAATAAAAATATTAGATACATGGATAGGAGCTAGACTTAACTTTGGACTGTCCAAAACCTAATTTAGACTACATTCCATTTTCAACTTATCCAATTTCGGTACTGCCAAAGTTTCGGTCATTACTTGCATTGTTTTATTAACGTTGTGTAAAACTTTGTCGAGTTTAACATTGAAACCCTTCTACTCTAACCAATTGACGAATACTCATACCAAGGGTACCCCACAGCAAAGTATACATCTATTTCAAGATCGTTTTTCTATCAGTCATCTGGACATGATGGCCAGACTGGCAGCTGTGCAGAGTGTTGGAGGGGGTATTACCAACGTCTCCGCCCCTTGCAGATGGGATTATCACTGAATATTGGCAGGAACATCAAATGGGCCGTCTTAGGCCCAGCTCTGGCCGGAGGCCTCGTTGGGCCACGAAGGACTCCTGACCCCGGTCAACCCGGCCAGGGGGCGATCCGACCTGGCTTCCTCCGACCCGGCTTCCTCCAACCTAGCTTCCTCCGACCTGGCCTTAGGTCGGACACCCCGTAGGCTCCGACCTGGCCACAGGTCGGGCGGCCCGCAGGCTTCGACCTGGCCTCAGGTCGGGCTCCCGGACAAGTTCCGACCCAGCAACCTCCGCCCCAGGGTCAAAGATCGTCGTCGATCGACCTCAAGCAGGTCACCTGCCCCGCAGACACGACGGCCACGATGGGGCAGGTGGCTCCTTCCCAAGGTGGCCAGGAGGCTGCCTAAGTCAAGCGCCGATCTCTTCACCCCGTCATGCATAGTGGAGAGACGCGCTCCCTCCCGAGGCGACACCAGCGCACGGCGTAACGACGTCGAAGATCGACAGCGCCAGAGGACAGTCGCCACTTCCGATGGAACGCTGCCATTGTGTCTACCAACCTGCATAGAATGAGCGAAACACAGACACACACCAGACCAAGACCGGACTCCGGGCGTGGCGCACCCCTACCTTTTCTTTTTCACACTCCCATGTAACCTGCCCCCTTCGCCTATATAAAGGGAGGCAGGGCCCTCAGGGACGGGCAAGCCATAATTCGGCATCGAGTAACCCGTAGAGCCATCGAGTAACCCGTAGAGCCATCGAGCCATCCGTAGGAGCGATCAAGTAATCCGACCACTCCCACTCGGACGAGGCGCTCAAGGCCAGCTCTTAGCCCTCGCTTGTAACAACGAGCAGTCCTCTGCTCCCTCAGCAATAAAGAACCACCACACGAACTGGAAGTAGAGACGTTCAGCCCGAACCAGTATACATCTTGGACTCCCTGAGTCTAACCATTCAAGGAAAGGGAACACGCGGCCTCTTAACTTACAAATTTACTTGCCGGTTGTAGCACCATGTTCGATTTTCCTATAATTTTTTATTCTCGTGTGATCATGTAAAGTTTAGTTAATCAAGATCCGATCTCACATTCATAGATTGGCATATTGGTTATTTGTGTTGTGTGAAACAAAAGCGTTATCTCATCTCTTGACAAGCATGTAGCAATAACACAATTAGCATCTCAAATCAGCAGTTTGATATTGATATGACTGCTTATGTTGAATACAAGACTATCCATACTTCATACAAGCAAATTTCTAGATTATTTTAAAGAATACATATTTTGCTAATAAAGGTACAACATCAAAATATCAGTACCTCGCAAAAAAAATATTAGTAAACCTTCATGGTAATTAAGAAACATGCATCTGGACCTAGATATTTTTATGGAAACTAACTAGAGTAGTGATATTTGTATGTTAGGCTAGAAAAATCTTGAGATATTATGTAGAAAGGGTATCAATCTTGCTATGCGGCAAATTTGTAATGTTTAAATAGAGACACCATACACCAAACCACCAAAAGCTGACATTCCATGGAGTCTTAGGGATGGCAACAAGAGGCTTTAGGTGGTGATATGAGTAGCCACATCAAGTGTGTATCTAACATTATATTAAAATGTGTGGTAGTGAATATAAGAGTTTATCTATCATTTTTTTGTAAGAGTTGGTCTTCTCCAGTAAACTGCATAATTCTACTTAGTGCTGATTGAGTTGTGGTTTAGAAGATGGTTGTTCGGCTGCTAAAATAATAGTATGTATTGGGTTTATTGTATGGATGGCTCGGTCACTTGAAAAACCATTATTTGGCTTTACCGCCTTCGTCCAATCAAAGGACTAAATAATAAAAAAAAAGCAAGCTTGCTTTAGAATAGTTGGTCTAGCACTAAAGGATCCATTGTTGAAGACTAGTTTAGTACAACTCCCTATGAATTAGTAGATTTCCAATGAATTGGCATATTAATATCAATCAAACAATTGGTATTAAAGGTTGATACTAATTTTCAGTAGTTTACCTTTACTTAGCATATTGAAGAGATAAGTAGCATGCTCTGCATTCATCCCCAAACATTAAATCTTGTTGTAGATTTTATAATCAAACTCCTAGCAAACAACATAGGATTTGGGTTTCCATGCATATTCAGCTCTAATCTCAATCTCATCTCCTTAATAAGTAAGTGGTAGAGTAATATCGCCATGCAGTACGAATTGCATGGCTGCATGCAGCCTTTATGAACAAACAAACTTTGCAGAGCCGTTTCACCTAATCGATTCCGCAATGAATTCGGCGGATCATCCACGTCACGAATTGGATGGCAGGCACAATTCTTACTAGTTCTCCGCACTACTTTATTGCGCTTAAAGTATTTGTTTTTATCTGTTTACATGTATTGTGACCAAATGATATATATAACTACATCCTAACTTTAATCAGGATGTCACAATGCTGAATGCAAAAATAAAAAAGCACCGCATTTAGGTCATAATTATTTTGGTTTAAGTTGTTATTGTTAGTTTATAGTAAGAGTAATCTAGTAGGTATGATCCATTTCTAGTAGGTATGATCCATTTCCTCCGCATTAACAACAACGGGATCTCTATCATAGTAAGCATTCAACCACTCATCTGCTGCCTTAGTGATGTGAATAGAGGATCACTAAAGGCAGAATGGCCACAATCGATTCTTACCTTACCAATGTTTTGTTCCTAGCTGTTTAGTCGACTTTGGAAAGTGTTTGTTACAACAACTAAGGAATCGATGTAATGCGTCACAGCGAAGTTCAAAGCACACCTCAGTGCGCTCCCCACCTGAAATCGTTCAATCCATTAGTGACTGATAATAGCGGAGGGTAGCGGTAAGGAGGACAAGCAGAAGGAAGGGCGATCCATCGATGGTGGGAATAGGGGAGGGCAAAGTGGACAAGCAGAGGGAAAAGCAGCAACGGTTAGAGACGGAGTAGTTAGATGGATAGAGTTTTTCACTAAGGTCGGTGTACTCCTTAATATATGTGAATGTGGAATTGGCTTATTAGATGTGTTGGACTCAACAGGTTAATGTGCAATTGGCTTATTAGATGAGTTAGACTCAACCGAATAATTGGATATTTGTTGGAACATGCACAATAAAAATATTAGATACATGGATAGGAGCTAGACTTAACTTTGGACTGTCCAAAACCTAATTTAGACTACATTCCATTTTCAACTTATCCAATTTCGGTACTGCCAAAGTTTCGGTCATTACTTGCATTGTTTTATTAACGTTGTGTAAAACTTTGTTGAGTTTAACATTGAAACCCTTCTGCTCTAACCAATAACAAAGATACAAATGATATTGCTTTTACTATTGTCATGTGCCGAGTACAGAATAGTACCCCAACATAGGAGTCTCAAATTGTGGTGCCTGTAATATGAAAGTGTACTACCATCCAACTTTAAACTATTGCGAAGGTGTGTTAGGAAAATTAGCATATGAAAGTGAAAGGATGCAGCTAAAGATGATGAGTTTGTACGGATGAATCGTTGTCAAGATGGAAGTAGCCATATGTCGACGATCGGGATCGCCAACCGCAGAAAATGAGGTAAGGGTCAGTGAGAAATGGGACCACAACTGCGCTTTGCTCGAACAGAGGAATGAGGTCGAGGAGGTCTATGGTCGGAGCTAAGAGACAACGGACGAGTCCGAGGATTATACTGGTTCGAGCCCCTGAGAAGGTAACAGCTCTACTCCAGTCACCTTGCGGTGGTGATTCCTGCTATTTGTGAGTACAAGAGAGGACTACAGTTCAGGTTTGACAAGGCTAAGTCTAGACTTGAACTGGAGTGTGTGTGCGCTAGGTTGTTCATGTCCTCTAAGTGTTTACAAAGCTTGATCTTATACCCTTCTTCTTGCAGCGTTAAGAGTCATTCTCGGATCGTGGCCTTCATGCACATTGATAGCCGATGATAACCGTTCCGATCCGCTTGGCAGCGTGCACGCATTACTCCATGATCCCACGTTTAGAATAGCTGAGTGATGGCGTGCGGGATCCAAGGAACGTTATCGACCTTGGGCCGACCGAGCTCCAGTCACAGGGACCCCAAGCTCGGTGTTACTGCGCCCTAGGTCGGGCGGCCTCGAGTTTGGGCGATGCTCTCTTGGTCGAGTGGCTTCAAGTGATCCAGTCTTTGGCCGAGGCCATCCGAGCTAGGGGCGATTGATGGCTTGTTGACCGGCCAAGGGTTGCCGACCCCGACAGCCTAGCCCCGAGGCTCAAGGTCGTAAAGGAGCACCAGTCGACCTCGAGCCTCACCCAACAAAGTCGTTGGCAGCAACCCTTGCAAGGTCTTGGAACCTTGTTAGAGGTCGGCGGAGATCGCAAGTGAAACCCAGGCGAGACATCCGGCGACCTTTGATCTTTCAGAAGTGAATACGGATGCCAACAAACGCGGACACTGCAGCTAACCGCGTCCCCGCCGAGCCTTAATTGCGCCCGTCTAATCATGCCAGGCGCGCCTTTTGAGGCGCGATTGGAAGTTATATCCCAAAAGCGCCGCGGAAGACCCCGAGCTCTTGATCATTTGCTCGAAAATCTCCGCGCCCACATCCCAAACTTTTTCGCCTGAGCAGACCACCTTTCCATCTCCATACATCGTTTTTGCCATGGCCAAGCTGGGAAAAAGCACCTTGTCGGTCGCGAGGATGAAGGAGCTCGAGTCCACAGGTCATTGGATCGGTGACTGGCGGTGCCCGTGGCGAGACCGAACCTCATCCTCGGGATGGCGAGATCGTCTGCACCGAAAGCAACACTCCCTCTTGGTGCGGACCCGGAGAGCGAATTCTGGCCGGCGTCCTCGGCAGGTTGCAGATTGAATTGATCAACCTTGGTACCCAATTCCGTCCTCACCCTAGCCATCTTCTCCCATCTATGCGAGGGGTTCTGAGGGATTCTTCCCACCCTCGCTCTTCTTCCTTCTTCTCCCTCTTAGCTCAGGAAGGACCCGTGGTCGGGTGCCTCTACTTCCGCGTGATGCAGACTCAAGTGGGCCCTGCCCAAGATCCCTGGCCGGGACTCTCTTGGTCCATGGTCAGAGCGCTGGTTCTACCTCAAGAAGGGGGAGAACGGGAGGCTGCGATACGAGGGAGCCGCCGTCACCGAGAAGAAGGAGACCCCAGAGACCGAGGACCTCGACGTCGACGCAGAAGCAATCGCCGCCATCCATATTTGCGCCACGCGCGGCCTCACCGGACAGGCGATCGCAAATGACTTTCTGCGGAACCGGGTGTCTCCCCTACGGAGGAGGTTACACCCGTTCTCCCAAATCAAGGGACGCAACGATTCGACCCGCGAGAGCTCTTCTGGTAAGGTCTTCAGCCCCAAGGTTTTTGCTCGAGTTCGCACTTCTTCCTCCTCTGATGGCTCTTGTTCGTGCAGCGCCGAAGGAGTCCTGGGTCGCAGCCAGGATGCTGGAAATGTTCGGGAAACTGGCCCATGAGTATACTCTTGACGACCCAGTCCCGAAGAACGTCTTGCGACGAAAGCCCGAGGTAAGCCTTCCCCGACCTATAGCCTCGTCCGAACATCTGTATATCTTTGCCTGACCCATGCTTGCTTGTAGGATCATCAAGAGTTGTGGGAGACAGCTCGGAGACTGCTCCCCTTGCCCGACGAAAGCAAGGGCAAGAAGGGGAAGAAGAGACTCCCCCCAACCGGAGCGGACCGCCGGGAGACGAAGAAGCCCCACATCGAATGGGGCGACCACGCCATGGTAAAGACGACCATGGCCAAGTTCCCGAACCCGTGCCCTTGGCACTCCAGGGCCTAACAAAGTTTCTTTTCCTGGCAGCAGCAAAGCGCAGCGGCCGCTGCCAGACCATCGAGCCCCCCGACCACCCAGGGTGATCAAGGTCGGTCTTCTGGCGTGGCCATGGCAGGCGGTGCGGGCTTATCGCAAGCTCCGCCTCCCCAAACCAGAGGAAGGAAGCGGAGTGCCCCCCCGAGCTCGGGGCAGCGGGACCTTCGCCGGCCATCAACGAGGCAGAGACCACCGACCCAGGTAAGATCCTGGCTTTGCAGCCTGCTCCACCCCCTTGTGTTTTTCTGTCTTGGTGTCTATCCTTGACTACAGACCTCGAGCGCTAGAGACCCGAGCTTGCCCACTCTGACAATGCCTGTTGTTCAGGGCGAGTCCGAGTCCGAGGAGGAGGCAGACGCCTACATGCTGGCCCCGCGTTGGTCTTCGGGTCAAGGGCGCACTCTTGCTGGGGCCTCGAGCTGGGCCCAGGTCGGAGAGTTCGACCAAGGCCCTAATAGCCCGGACGAAGTGGACCCCCAACCTGTGGTCAGCGAGGATTACAACACCGGCGAGACGGGTGCCCTCGCGGTCGTCGATCCTCCCGAGATCGAGGGAGACACGGGTGTCCGGGCCCCTCAAGCCGCGGCGCCGCCGATCGTTGAAGGCCGTGTCACCGAAGTCCTTGAGGCCCCGCCGACCAAGATCGTGCCCGATGGCGAGACCACGGTCCCCCAGGCCACGGAGAGTGACCACGACAACGGGGGGCACTCCGATGACCCGGCTGGCGAACTTCCAGCCCCCGGGGAACACAATGTTCCACCCGGGGGTTGGGTGACGCCTTGCCGCGACAACTCCGCCACCGAAGCTGGCGGTACCCGACCACGGAGGTCGGGCCCGGCCGCCTTGCTGCCGTACCTCTGGCGGAGGGTCCGACCCGCGGCCGATGTGGAAAGGTCTCGAAACGCCGCAAACACGCCGTCCGTAGGCCCCGACGAAGTGTCTGCGCAGCGATTGAAGAACCCAGTCACGGGGACTGGCGAAGGTTTGAGATCAACACGGCTCGTCTTGGCGAAATGACGTCAAAATTCTCCGGTAGCGTCGACGGCCCGACTCCGTGAGGTAGGAGCTTTCCTTATATGTCCTGTAATATGTTAAGACGTGTGCTCTTGACAACTTCTTACCAAATCACATTCCTTGTTTTCAAGGCAATTGGCAGCGTGACCCGCGAGGGCTTCAAGGTCTCAACGAAACACGCCGACGCGTGCTCGCCAGATCTTGAACGCCATGGAAGAGAGGAGACCGAAGCGCTCCAGACTCTGCGCGACCATCGAGGTCGGCCACAGAGAACTCGAACGGATCAGCAAGAACTCAACGATCTGCGCCGCGATGGTGGCGCTGAGCGTCCCATGCCACCGAGCTCGAGAGGACCAGATCCTCCGGCGTGAACATGGGTTCAAAGCGCCAAGCACGAAGGCCTCGGCGAACAAAGCGCCGAGGCTCTTAATGCGGAACGCGCCAAGGTCGAGCTGCTGGAGAAGGCCGCCGCGGAGCGAACTTCTTCAGCCTCTGCGCTCGAGATTCTTCGCGCCAGGGTCGGGGACCTCGAGAAGGCCGCTGAGGAGCAAGCCACCGCCGTGGCCCAGGCGCTCGCCGACGAGCGCGCCAAGGTCGCGGTACTCGAGGAAGCCGCCAAGGAGCAGGCCGCCACCACGGCCAAGGCACTTTCGCCGGCAAAGCGCGCCAAGGTCGAAGCGTTGGAGAGGGCCGTTGCCGAGCTATCCTCCTCAGCCAAGGCGTCTCCCGAGCTAGAGGCCAAAGTCGCGGGGCTGGAGGAGAAGCTTGGGCGTGCCAGCAGGGCGGCGAAGACCGCCCTGGCCCAGCTCAACGACGAGCGTCGCCGGGCCACGGACGCAACCAAGGAGGCCCTCCTGCACCAAACTGAAGCCTCGACGCTGCGGGACAAAGTCGCTGAGCTCGAGCAAGAGAAGCTTGCGCGCGAGATGGAGGATCTGTAGCTCGATCATCCTTGATCCTGTAAAAATATTTTGATGTTACTAATAGGTTTGGGTTACCTTTTTGAAGTGCGCCTTTCTTGTTCGCGGTCAAGATCCATAGGTCGTTTGTAGATATTACGCCCTGGCCCAGCCCCCGTTGGGTCCAAGGTCGAGCAACGCCGACCTTGGACACAAGTTTAAGACGAGCGAATGACCATGACCTGCAGAATCGAGATAGAGTGCTCGCGAAAAGAAACGCAACAAGCGAACTCAGTGAATAAATTACCAACTCTGCGACCACGACCATGCGCGCACCCAATAGCCAGAGCTGTGAGGCTTGTAGTTCAAATCCGGACGCAGGGGTGAGCTGATTGCGAAGAGTTTCGGCTTACGTTGAGCTCGACCACCGGGGGGTGAACGCGAAGCTCGCGATTCCCAGACTAAGGGGCGAATGCGAAGGTCGTGTTCGAAGAAGAATTACAGAGATGCTCATAATAAAGGAAAAAGACATAAATTGTAGAAATCGAAGAATATCCTTTTATTGAAGTTTTAAAGGTATAGAGATTACACATAAAACTTGCGAAGTTGATCTATGTTCCACGAGCTAGAGAGCTCTCTGCCATCGGGCATCGCTAGCCAGAAGCCCCGTGTGATCTGTTGAAACGACTCTATAGGGGCCCTCCCATGGGGATAACTTGTTGGTGTTGGGCGATACAGAATCCGTCTCGGGGCTAAGTCCCCAACAAGGAGCTTCCTAGGTCGTCTGACCGAGACGCATGTCTGCGAAGAGCTTGCGGTAATGCTGTTGATCGTGGCGATGGCACGGCATCTTACTTCTTCCGCGAGGGCAAGGTCAAGAGACCGCTCTTGCTCGAAGTCGACGCGGTCGACCAAGCTGACCCTGGCGGAGCCCAGCGTTACCTCCGGAGGTAGGACGGCCTCAGTACCGAACACGAGCTGAAAGGGTGTGGACCCTGTTGCTCGGCTGACTGTGGTACGAATAGACCATAAGACGGTGGGAAGTTCGTCCACCCAGGTCTTGCCGTAGTATTTGAGCTCATCTGCAACTCGCCTTTTGACGCCTTGGACGATCTGTCCGTTGGCACGCTCTGCCGCTCCGTTGCTCTGAGGATGAGCCACCGAAGTGAAGCATATTTTGGTGCCCATGCTTTCGCAAAATTCCTGGAATAATTCACTGGTAAACTGAGTACCATTGTCAGTGATAATTCTGCATGGGACCCCATACCTGGTGACTACGGACAAGCGGAAAAAGCGAACGGCAGCTCGAGCAGTGATGGTCGAGACCGGTTCGGCCTCAATCCACTTGGTGAAGGTGTCGACAGCCACGAACAGGAATTTTTTCCCCCCGGTTGCCTGGGGAAAGGGGCCAAGGATATCCAGCCCCCAGGTCGAGAAAGGCCAGGCAAGCGGGATGGTCGAAGGCGTGGGCGGTGGTGCGTTTTTGGCGTGGCCCGACATGCTCGGCAGGTGCGGACAATATCCCGAGCATCCTGTAATGCCGTCGGCCAGTAATACCCCATACGGAAGGCCTTGCCGACCATCGTTCTGTATGAAGAGTGCGCCCCACAGAGACCTGAGTGGATGTCGCTGAGTAGGTACTTACCCTCCTCCGTGGAGATGCATCGTGTCAGGATGCCGGAGACATTCCGTCTGTAGAGTTTGCCATCCACGAGCTTGTATAAGCTTGCTCGACGCTTAATCCTGCTTCTATTAGCGGGGTCGGGCGGCAGGTCGCCCCGTGCCAGGAAGCTGTGTATGGGCTCGGCCCATGCGGGAATACCTTCCACCACAGCAAGCACGACCTCCTGGTCGGAGATAGACGGAGCCGTCAGCGTCTCGAGGATGACATCAGGGGGTACCTCCTCGTCGGAAGAGCCGAGCTTGGAGAGAAAGTCGGCGCTGGAGTTGTCCTTCCTAGGGACATGCCTGAGCTCCATGTTCTGGAACCACTTCTCCATCTTGCGGACCTCGGCGAGATACTTTGCCATCGCATCCCCCGAGCATTGATAGTCCTTGTTGTACTGGTTGATGACGAGCTGGGAGTCTCCCTTCACGACCAACCGTCGCACGCCCAAGGACTTGCAGGCTCGTAAGCCCGCCAAAAGAGCTTCGTATTCTGCCACGTTATTGGTCGCAGGAAACCCAAAACGAACCACATACCTCAACTGGTCGCCGCGCGGGGTAAGGATAAGTATCCCAGCCCCCGAGCGTTTGAAGGACCTCGAGCCATCGAAGAACATGATCCAGGGCTTCTCTTCCCCGGCCTCGAGCTCAGGGGTGGGCTGCGACGTCTGTTCGACCACGAAGTCGGCGAGCACTTGCGACTTGATAGCTGTTCGGGCCACGACCTGGATGTCAAACGCCGCCAGCTCCATGGCCCATTTGGCTATCCGCCGCCTATACGGATTCGCGAGGATGTCACCGGCGAAAAGTTGCTCGGGGCGACCACGGAATGCGCTTTGGAAGTAGTGTTGAAGCTTGCGCGAGGCCATGAGAAGAGCGTCTGGCGGTTTACGCACTTGTGGGTAACGCCCTTTGGGCGTGTAAGACCTCGTGACATAGTGAATCGGATCTTCTTTGTGCCCCGCTCGCAACTAGGACAGCACTTACAGCTTGGGCGGTGGCTGCAAGGTAGAGCAGCAACCTCTCGCCAGGCTGCGGAGTTGTAAGGAGGGGCGGGGATGACAGATATACCTTCAACTCGTCGAAAGACCGCTGTGCCTCTGGAGTCCATTCAAAGCCCCCGTGCTTGCGCAGGGTCTTAAAGAATGGGAGGCCTCGCTCGCCGAGCCTCGAGATGAATCTGCTGAGGGCGGCCATGCGACCGGTGAGGCTTTGCACTTGCTTGATCGAGGTCGGGGGCTCCATCTTCTCGATGGCCTCGATCTTCTCCGGGTTCGGTCCAACCCCCGAGCCCCCGATCATGTAGCCAAGGACCTTCCCTGATGCCGCGCCGAACACACACTTTTCGGGGTTGAGCTTGATATCGTACCTGTTCAGGTTTGCAAACGTTTCTTCAAGGTCACGGACGTGGTCGCTCCCGGAGGGGCTCTTGACAATGATGTCGTCTACGTAAACCTCGAGGTTTCGCCCAATCTGCGGCTCGAAGGTCCTGGTCATCAGACGCTGAAATGTTGCTCCCGCATTGCGCAGACCAAATGACATGGTCGTGTAGCAATAAGTGCCGAACGGGGTGATGAAGGCAGTCTTGCTCTCATCGTCGATCGCCAACTTGATCTGGTGGTAGCCCGAGTAAGCATCCAAGAAGCTTAGCATCTTGGCGTTGGCGGTGGAGTCGACGATCTGGTCGATGCGCGGAAGGGGGAAGTTGTCCTTCGGGCAGGCCGAGTTCAACCCCGTATGGTCGACGCACATTCTCCACTTGCCACCCTTCTTCTGCACGATGACCGGGTTGGCCAGCCACTCGGAGTAGTCGATCTCGCGGATGAAGCCGGCCTTCAGGAGCTTATCAAGGTTTTCCTTGATGACCGCGACCTTCTCTGGGGAGAAGCGGCGATTTCGGCGCCTGAGTCTAGAATCGGTTCGACACAGTAACTTGTGCTCGATCACCTCCTCGGGCGCCAGCATATCTGCGGGCTCCCAGCGAATATGCCTTTGTTGGCGCGAAGGAAGGTGACGAGCTCGAGTTCTATTTGGGACTCACTCGGTAGAGGCGTGGACACACAGTGCGTGTCGCCTTCCTCGGCGGCACGGCCTTTGTTGCCCTCATTGGTGGATCGCCGCCCTCTGCCGGGCGTTCTTCTCCGTCACCTCTGGACCTCATTGGGCAAAGACATGCTTGCAAGCGCCAAGGCCTTGGTCTCCTGACCATGTGCGCTGCAGTCGCCGCGATACTGGTAATGATGCCGTTGGGGCACGGGAGCTTCATGCACCGATGGCCGTAATGATTGGCCGCCATAAGCTTGATGAGGCAGGTCTTCCGAGAATAGCGTTATGCGGAGGTCGCCCTCAACCACCTCAAAGGTGATCATTTCGGTCGCGGAAGTTGTCCGAGCCGCCCGAAGGTGACGGCAAGACCACCGCCCCAAGGGTAGTCGAGCTCCGAGAGCGATTCGAAGAAGGGGATGGCGATGCTTTTGATCTTTGACCGGGGAATCTGCATCCGGTCAAGTGCTTCCGCCTGCAACAAATTAAGGGAACTACCTCCGTCGACCATGACACGCCCGACCACTGTGTTGCTAATGGTTGGGGTCACGACCAAGGCGGTCTTTAAGTCTCGGGCCATACCTTGTAGGGCATCCTCCGGAGAGAAGGTGATGGTGGCCCCGGCCCACTTGCACTGCTGCTCGATGGGCTTTCCCGCCGCAACCTGATAAATGGTCCGGGCTGCAGCCTTGATCTCGCGCCTGGACTGGTAGGTCGCCGAGCCGCCGAAGATGACGTCAATCCGGCGTTCGCCCTGTTGGAATTCCAGGTCGAGGTCGCCGTGCTCCGACCCGGCATTCACCCTTCGGTGGTCGTCATCCTTAGAACACGGGCATCTCACCCGCCGTCATAAAGGCTTCAAGCTTTCCTGCCAAGCCTGCAGGGACGCAGTCGTGGCCGGTTGCCTGCGTGAAATAAGCAAAATTTGCCTCGTCGTACCACTCGCCGCCTTCGGCTCCTGCGCGTCGAGCATCGCCCTCTACGGGTCGAGCCGCGGCCTTCTTCAAGGGCTGCCTGCGCTGGCGAGATCGAGGCCGACCTTGACGAGGTCGGGCCCCGTCCCGAGTCTGATCCCGGGCCTCGAGGACCTCACGCTGGCCGTCCGCCGAGACGATGACCCGCGGCAGGCCTCCGCCGGGCCTGCGGTCACGCTTCCGCTTCTTGGCGCGGACGTCTTGATCGGCGCCCTTGGAATTGGACGGGCCAGCCTCAGAGTGGTTCAGACCAAGCTTACCTTGGTCGTAATCGCGCTTCCAGCGGACGGCGTCGTCCGCGTCCGCGTACCGTTCCGCCATGCGAAACAGTTTGTTGACGCCGAGCCTTGTCGTGATCTCAAGGTCTTGATGGCGCCGTCGCGAACGCCGAACTTGAAGGCCTTAATGACTGCTTCATCAGAGATGCTCGGAATCAGGTTCCTTGTGCGGATAAACCGCCGCACGAAATCACGAAGGGGTTCGCTCTTGCCCTGGATGACACGATCCAGGTCTTTCTCCCTCCTGCCGCTTCATGCTGACTCGGAAGTTGGGCGCGAGGGCGCTCAATTTGGCGCCACGACACGAAGGCAAGACTTCGGTTGAAGAGCGAGTTTAAAAGACCGCCCGAGCGGTGGGGAGATAGTTGGCCATGACCAGCTCGTCACCCCCGGCTGCCAAAATGGCGGTCGAGTAGATGGACGAGAACTTCGTCGAGATTCTTGGTCCCATCGAACGCCGATCAAAGCGGGCTTGAACAAAGCGAGCGGCGTCTGCGACGAAGGTCGTCGAGTCGCCACGCAACCGTAAGGGGGCGGTGCACGCAAGAACGATCGTGGCGGCGAGGTCCCCATCTTTTGTCACGACTCGAGCTCGGGCTTTCTTGTGACCCGATCTCGGCGAGATTGGTCATGGTGTCGAGCACGGGAGTCGCCTGGGAGGTATTGCAGGCGGTCCTGTGCGCGACGACGCCTGGGCGGAATGTCGGGGGAAGGTCCCCGCGACCTGCTGTCAGTTGGCGTGGAGCTCGCGTGGCTCACCTCGCGTCCAACCCTACTCGGGTTAGTAGCCGTAGGACGGCGATATGGTGGCGTCGGGGTCTCGCCCCGAGGGTGTTGCCGAGATGAAGGCGCTTCACGCCTCGGCGACAGCCGACGGGTGCGCCTGCGACGACGTGATGAGTTGTCGCTGCTTCTCAGGGAAGGGGTCCCTGAGCGGTGACTTCGGTGCTGCGGAGGAATAACCTCAGTTGCAGCACGATCGAGTTCTTCGGCCAAGGCCCGGCCAAAGAGCTCCGATTTTGCCCTATCGGGATCAGCCATGATCCGGGCGATATGCGCGCTCCCAGGGAGGAGCCTCTCTGGTCCTCCGCCGGGCGCGGTGATGGCCTGATTGATCGCGACGTGGACCATCTGACGAGCATCCTCGGGGGTTTGTGGGTCGCGACCCTCTGCTGCCGCGTCCTCACCAGAAGCGCCCGCCATGAAGACGTGCTGCTCGCACGGTGGCGGGGAAGGTGAAAACAGGGATGCGGAGCCGGACTCCGCGCCCGATCCCACGCTTGAAGAGTGTCCGTCGATGGAGAACGCCATGCTCCTAAGACCTTGGAGTTTTTCCTGCGAATGAACAAAGCAATCGGGCCCCACGGTGGCGCCAAATTGTCGACGATCGGGATCGCCAACCGCAGAAAATGAGGTAAGGGTCAGTGAGAAATGGGACCACAACTGCGCTTTGCTCGAACAGAGGAATGAGGTCGAGGAGGTCTATGGTCGGAGCTAAGAGACAACGGACGAGTCCGAGGATTATACTGGTTCGAGCCCCTGAGAAGGTAACAGCTCTACTCCAGTCACCTTGCGGTGGTGATTCCTGCTATTTGTGAGTACAAGAGAGGACTACAGTTCAGGTTTGACAAGGCTAAGTCTAGACTTGAACTGGAGTGTGTGTGCGCTAGGTTGTTCTGTGTCCTCTAAGTGTTTACAAAGCTTCAGTCTTATACCCCTTCTTCTTGCAACGTTCGGGAGTCATTCTCGGATCGTGGCCTTCATGCACATTGATAGCCGATGATAACTGTTCGATCCGCCGCGGCGTGCGCATTACTCCATGATCCCACGTTTAAATCGCTGAGAGTGATGGCGTGCCCGGGATCCAAGGGAACGTTATCGACCTTGGGCGACCCGAGCTCCAGTCACGAGGACCCCAAGCTCGGTGTTACCGCGCCCTAGGTCGGGCGGCCTCGAGTTTGGGCCGATGCTCTCTTGGTCGAGTGGCTTCAAGCTGATCCAGGTCTTTGACCGAGGCCATCCGAGCTAGGGGGCCGATTGACCGTTTGTTGACCGGCCAAGGGTTGCCCGGCCCCTGACACCATACAATCACTCCGTGTGCCATATTGTTGTATCATGACAAAGCATGAGACATTGCACAATGTTTGTTACAAGAAAGGTGCTAAAGGTTGGAAGCTGTGCCCGGGAGCAAAATTTATTTAATAGAGTTTTATCATCCTCGTGAGGTACCATCAAATGACCTTTTAAACTCTTGTACATCTTGATTGTAACGCCCTCACTTTGCCTGACCAGGCCAGAACCAGTGGAAAACATCACATAACAGAGTGTGCTAGGATCGGCTAAAGAAAACAACACATGTAAATGCAGAAAATTCCACCAATAATATACAGGGATTTATTCTTAAAGTACTTATAGTACTATCTTAGGTCCAGCTATGGTGATTTCTACACCGCCGCCTAGTTATTATAGTATTACTCTAGCGCCTCCCACTAAGGGTATTTTATTTTGCCAGGTCTTGGTCATCTATTCCCTCATATTCATAGCCCTCCATAGCAACATCAGCATCACAGTAGCAGTTCATAGCATCATGAAAATCACCTTCTACTTCGTCTGGGCTTGTGGACTTAACAGGTTCTGTAAACCGACAAAGAAAGTAAGGCTGGGTACTCCGGTACTAAGCAAGCCGCGAAAAATTTGTGCATATATATATATATATATATATATATATATACACATACTTTTCAGGCCACCGAGCCGTCACTCCAAAGTAGCTCTTTAACCAAAGTACCTATCCCTTTACCCATTTGTTAGAAAATATTAAGTTTTATCTTTTAAATCTACTGACGGCGGAGCAACGTGGGATCTTACATCCTGTATTAGAGGAAAGCCCACACGACGCCCTTCCAAACCCGGAAACTAAGAGTTCTATTATATTTTAACTCTGATCAGAGGTGTACTGCTTTACCCATAGCATCACTTGGCTTATATTTAGTGTGCTTCCTTCGGCGCACGACTACGCCAAGGAAATAGAACATTTGGCCAACTGTACTCTGGCCTCTGCCATGCCGCCTTGCCTCACCAAAGGCAGGCGAGTCGAGACTCCTCCCCTGACATCTCGTCCTAGGGTGACTGCCCCCACCTGGTACAGTCACCTTCTCACCCTTGGTAGAGACAGCTACTTGTTAGCTACTTAGTTCAACCCGTCTCATACCAGGTCTATGGTCAGTACGGTTTGCATCATTTTTTAAGCATCATTTTGGTTTTGACGTTAAATAATATCATGTGTAGAGGAGCCCTGACTTCCACAACAACTCTACCTGGGTTGTTCATACTCTGAACTCCTCTACCCACCAAATAACTCCATAACCCTGCTTGGGTTATGTTTTTAGTACTGGACCTACCTAGCCTAGCTTCATCAAAATCATCCATTGGATCTACCTGATCCACTTGGCATATTTTTATTTCTTTTAGAGATTGATTTGTTGATGTGAATACAAGAATTTCAAAACAACCCAAGCCACAAAATCTGTTCATTAGACATGGTCGAAGGGCGACTTGACTGAATGTGTGCTTATAGAGTTGTCCATAGCAAGGAGTGGCCCTAGCTACTCTTTGTTGTTATCGGAGAGATTTCCTAATAAGAGTACCAAAAATTTTAAAATCCATAATTTCTCTAATTGGGATAAAATAAAAATGTAAATTTTTTCTATTGTGTGCTTTGCGTAACAAATTGCTAAGTTTGTGTTTGTATTTTGATTAGGGGCTTTCTACTTACTCACTTTTATGTGCTTAGAAGGTTTGGAAAAATTAGGTTATGATTTAATTCAAAGAAAATAAAAGAGAAAATAAGAAAATAAGAAAAAAATCTGGATTTGTTTTTCCATTGCTCTCTCTCAGCCATTTTCCTCTTATTTTGGACCAAGTTGAGGTACATACATTTTATAATTATTTTTATCATCATATTATTTATATATATTTTTTTGGCCCATTCTACTTGGGCCCATCAGGCCTGGTCGCCTATTACCTAACCCTTCATCTCTCTCTCCTCCCTCATTAGGCCACCGCCCCCAACTCTTCCTCTCCCTCTCCCTCTCGCTCTCGTTTCCCCTAACCCACCGTTGTTTCGCTCCCCCGCTGCCGCCTCTGCTCATGAGTGCCACCACCGTCCTCTGCCTCCTTCGGCCCTCAACTACCCTACTTCCTCCCTCCTCTCAAGCGCCACCTTCCCTTCTGCGCACTAGTGCCCTGCGCCACTACCACCCGATTCCCTTGACCTTCAGCCGGTTCCCCCCTCCTGGTCGGATCCGATTGCCCCCTACTGGATCTGGTGTCCCCCCCCACACACACACACCTGGCAACTCCCTGAGGTAAACTACCTTCTCATCTCCCCCACCTATCTCTCATTTTGTGCCTCATCCCCTTCTCTTTCTCCCTCTCCTAGGCCATGTTGCTCGGACGGCGTCTTGCCCGGTAGGCCTCAATTGCCATGGCGGTGTCAACACTGAGGCAGGGAGCCCGGCACTCCATGGAGTTGGCCACCACTGCAACCGACCCAAGTTTGGCAACGGACACCCCTTCCCTCTTCATCTAAGCTAAGCGCCTTTTTCCTTTAATACCCTTTTTAAATCAATTGCTTAAATGCCTAGTTGCCATGTTTCGTACTACACATGTATGCCGAATCCTTTATGGATTTACCCAGAATAGCTCATGTATGATGTATACTGAGATGTTTAGTTTTGAGCTTGCTTATTCAAGATGGAGTACGGTAGATATTTTGTGCTATAGCTTATGCCCAAAATGGGTTGTGGGTTGGAGGCCTTGGTGTTAATTTCCTTATGCTCTTATTCACAGATCTTGTGTGTGGTGATTCAGTGATGCATGCCAATTAGCCACCATATTGCAACCATCATTTAACTCTCTGCCATTAAAATTTGTGTATGGCTCCATGATTGATCCTTGGTATAGCTAGTGTTGACATGATGCATTTTCCTGTGATTACATGGAGTAAGGTCTAAAGTTCATCCCCATGTATTGAGATTAATTATGTTGTGAATACTATATTGATGTCTTGAAATCTCAATACAGTGAGTAGTGCTTGAATCTGAGCTTCGAATAATCATGTTTAAGGCACTTAAGGGTTAAGGTGGATCATGTCCATCTCTTCCTCTGTGTATGATCCCAATTTTTATATGGTTCCATTGTATCTAAGTTATGATTTCCCTAATTTCTGATTAGTTGGTAGCAGTCAACATACATGTTGGGTATGAGTGTATTACTTGTAGAATAGAGAGTGTACTCAAATTAACTATGACATGGTGCTTAGCTAGATCCTGCCAGTGATTTATATACATAGACTATATACATATGTTCATGTTGTATGTATTGTGGCTGAAATGGTTGCTCTTGAGCCTGCTTAGTAAATTAGTCTATTTCCTCCAACCAAGTTAGATGTTCGGATCTTTAGCAGTATTGATCAATATAGTAGTTGGATACATTATTTCAATAATTGTGGCTGCCATTACTCCTATACATTATTTCAATAAGTGTGGCTGCTATTACTCCTACTGAATACTGAAAGAAAAAGACATTGATAAAGATGATTGGCACCTTTCGACTGCAAGGACAACTAGAAGGAGAAAGAGGAGGTAGGAGAAAGTTAGATAGGTGTTTGTCTCCTACCTTTCCTTCCCTCCTGGCTTGGTCCTCCTCTCGGCAGTAAAGGCCCAAGGAGGACAGCTGCTTCTGGTGGGTGAGTGAATGTGTAGGTAGTAAAGTCTCTCATGTGCATTTTGACTTGTATTTATACAACTAACTTTACCACTTGGGTTAAGGCTAAATCTAGACTTTGTGTAGGGGAAACCCAGGGGCTGGGTGCTAGGTGGAGGGCATGCAACTCTCGCCCCCTCCATTTGGCTAGTAGGATGGGCAAAAAGGGTGTTGGCAGCCAGCTGGTCAGGATGGGCAAGGAGTGACAATGTGGTTGTAGGCTAGCTGAGAGAGTGTAGGTCGGTTCAGAACCGAAAGCACAAATCCTGATTTCCTTTTTGAGACCAAAAGTAGAAGTTTGAGCTCATTGGGATGTAATCTACTGTATTTAAGATGTAAACTTGATGTGTGTATGTAATTTGAACCTGTTTAATCTCCTTGATAATTTGAATGGGTATGGATGAGGTTATAATTTTGAGTATTGGTTGATCTGATCCTTTACTTATGAGAAGATGACTAAGTGTTTATGTTGTATTAGTGTGTAAATAGGTAAAGGTGTGTATATATGTATAATCATGAATATAATTGCTGATACTTTTGAGTATGATTATATAAATGTTTAGTGCTGATATTGAGTATGTAAGTATTTGCTTGCATGCACCTGAGTTATGCTAAACTATGTATCTCATCATGAATGCATATACTTGACTGAGCAAATGTGTAAGAGATTTGTTGAGAGATAGGTATGGAGAAGCATGACTGCTATAAAAACTATGAATGCCATTGAGAATGCCTTAGGAGATAAGCATAGATTAAAATTTTGGATTTTTTGGGTACGTTTTTTCAATGATACCTTCACTTTTTAATTTTTTGGTAGAGTAAATTTCACAAAGCTACATGTTTCTTGTACAAACTATCAGAAAACTACATATTTTAGCTTCTATTTTATAAAACTACAGATTTTAGAAGAACTTGTTTCACAAACTTATAGATTTCTTGCACAAATTATCAGAAAACTACAGATTTTATCTTTTATTTTATAAAACTACAGATTTTAGGTGAACTTGTATCACAAAACTATAAGTTTTAGAATTAACCGTTTCTTGTATCGGGTCTGACAGTTTGAGCCCACATGATAGCCTCACACATGACTTGAAACAAGAAATGAGGGCGTGTGAGACCGCTATGTGGGCCCACACTGTCAGACCTGTTACAAGAAATGAACAATTTTAAAACATGTAGTCTTGTGAAACAAGTTCTTCTAAAACCTGTAGTGCTGTAATAAAAGTTTTCCTAAAATCTGTTTTTGGTGAAATAGAAGTTAAAATATGTAGTTTTTCTGATAGTTTGTACAAAAAACCTGTAGTTTTGTGAAATAAGTTTTCTAAAATCTGTAGTTCTATGAAATAGAAACTAAAATCTATAGTTTTCTGATAGTTAGTACAAGAAACCTATAGTTTTATAAAATTTACTCTTTTTGTTAACTCTTATTACTAGCGTAATGTATATTTTGGTACATTGCATCCAATTTTGCTAATTTAGTCCTTGTTTACTTGGCACCCATAAAGGGTACCATATAATGTGAATCCTCTGATTAGAGGCTTGGAGCTACAGTTTATTTATTGAAGAATGGTAGCATCAACTTTGTACTACGTACTATGATCCTGCTTACATTAGCGATAAGGCTTCTCTGCCAATTGACCCACTGGTTTAGAAGTCCATCTTAGACTTCGCTCTGCATTTTCTCAGGTTCAAGTGTAAAACTCTACGGAGTCCAACACTGAAACCCTCTATCTGGTCTAACAAGAGTGAGTCCCCAATACTGACCAGGCTTTTGATTGAAATCTTCTTCTTTGTAAAACTTGATTGAAATCATTATCAATGAAGAGCATGATGCATGCCCATATCCCAGTGGTGCCGATTTCTACATATCAATTTATATAAAAAAAATAATGGCTGACAAATGTGCCAACATCTGAACTGCAGCCAAGAAAGAGCTGTTCTTCTTTCTGGCAAGTAACGTCTACATCATGTATGAAAAGGATCAATGAGAAGATGCAGATGATCTTTTTCGCCGAGTTGCCAGCAGTCATGATCCAGGCATGCAGGGATTGCGTTCCCCTGAAGTCTAGTTGTGATCGATCCAAGCTTTTCTTCTTCTATTGTTTCTGCTCCAGTTATTATCGTTCCTTTTTGCGCATCCTAGCTTGCTAATTTCCTGTAACCATCTAGTGGCAAAAACATGGCAGATTCACTAGCTTGATCATAGTCAAAGCTACAAAATGTTTTTGGTGCTTTGATCAACATGCCATGTACAAGTTCTCTAAACATATGTAGTGACCAATCCTGTAGCTGTAGGTCATGAGCTCATGGTCACGCATGTTTACAAAACAAAACCAGAAAAAGAACAATCGAGAAGGCTTCTGGTCAGAGTCCAACCTTGCATGTATGTTTAATCAACATTGTTTATTCATAAGTATTTTGTTAACTATTAAAGTATAAATCTAATGATAGAATAATGGGTTTTTGCTTTCTCGCCCTACATGAGATCCAATCCAACTGCTTCCGCTCCAAGGGTGAGTGAGTTGAGTGATGCCAACCGACAACATGCAGCACACATGAATTGCTGCAGCTCACGCCACTGACATCATGAGTAAGGAGTTGAAATCATCACTTATCTAGCTTTTTATACTTTTTTTTTTTAAGCAGACGACATGTATCCCCTGCCATAACCGGGGAGCATGGAAGCGTGCCGGTGCCGTGGCACGGCGACCTAGTGCAGGAGCAGGCCAAGTAGCATGGAAGTCCTCCTGTCACGATGGGCCACATTGCTCCTGTGGTTGGCTGCATGCTCTCACAGTCGCTCTCCCTGCCGCGGTGCTAGCACGCGTTCACACTCCCCGGCACTACAGAGAACATGTGTCATTTATCGTGCCTTCCGCGGTAGTGGAGGGGCTAAATTTGCAAAAAATTATGTACATGAGACTAGATAACTTATGATTTCGAAGGAGTTGGGAGTGACGTGTCAGGCATCGATTTGAAATTTGTTTGCCTATTGCGCTTCTTCCTTGCTGTTGAGGAGGGAGCGAAGAATGAAAGGAGTACTAGTCCAACACTCTCAGTTAGAGTAAGGAATCAGACAAAACAAAGTCCTGATTAGTTAAGAAAAATTAGGATTGGAATCTCTAGCCTTTTATCTCAAGACAAGAATAGCCCTAGCTACAATGCCATTGTGTACTGACACAATTGGAAGGAAAGACTTTGATTTGTTTCTCATGTTTACACAGTACGGACAGATCATAGAGAGGGATTTCAGAATGAAGGTTTCTGCAAAAACTATATTTTACTTGCATCAGTCAAATTATCTGTTTACATCAGTTCAGAATATTCTCTTTCATGTTTTCTCCCATGCAGAGATTTGATAAGTAATCTTTGCCTGCTCTTGAATCCTTCCTTATACACGCATTAATTTGCCTTTGAGCTTTCAATTGGTATACAAACTAATCCGCCTACTTCAGAAAATTAGGTGAGCATTCATTATGTTTTTTCACCTACAAAAATAAATATCATGGCATATTATGTGTGCAGAAGAATCTATTTTTAGAAAACAAGTAAGGGTTTTTTTTTCACAAGAAGGTAGTATAGGTAAGATGGTTTCATCATCATCTAAAAAATGCTTTTCACCGCCCTTCAATCTTTCTATGTGCACTATACGACATTGACATATTAACATGTTTTACATCATAACAAGTTTTGAAGAAAAAAAAAAACTCTTGCACTAAACCAAGATCCTATTGGTTGTATGTGAATGGGGAGGGAACCTTTTTCCATGTAGAGAATGGACGTTTTTGTCACCCTCCAATGGAACTATGGAAATCACTGCCAACCATGCTTTGTGCCACTAGTGCTTCACATTGGAGGAAAGGTCCCAATGTTAAGATTCCCACTCATACAAAAGGCTTTCTTGTAGCTCTTCTTTGTCCACATCAAGCATATTCTACTCACCAGTCGATGTGCCGTCCATATCCTATACCTTAATTTCTTCCGACCAAACTTTTTATAATTATCTATCTAGTGCTTGCTACTTTATGGAGTTGAATTGATTAATGTTAACATTATGTTTACAAAATCTTGTAGTCAAATGCTGTTTGTATTTTGAATTTCTATTCTATTCTAGCATTTTCTGCCGTCTCCGGCCGGTTTTGCTCAGAAGGGCTTAATCTGTTCAAGCATATAAAATAAAGCCTAACAGCAGTGATTGTGCACAGCATGAGGATAAGGTTTCAGATCTCACCTCCACCTCAAATCTGTAGTTTGTAGGCTAAAATAAAGTGAATTAATTTTATATTCTTAGTCTAAAATGTAAACAAGATGACTCACTTAAACATTCTTAATGTACTCACAGCTCTAACCCTATAAATTTCTGGAGTTAGGGATACTCTGCTCCACCAACTCCACGCTGAAGCTGTGCTAAACACCCCCTAAGTTCCATTGGTTTTACCTTATGCCAATTTTGTTGGAGATGGACCAGTTACAAAATTGACTACTCGTATTCCTATTTCTGAAAAAACATAGGTACATAAAAAAAAAGGTGCTACTATGTCATAAACAATGGCTAATACGTACGTGGACCTACAGATAAGGGGTTGAATTCAGGAATCATTTGTTCTTTCGGAACTAAATTCCAAGATCAATTCCTGGGAGCCAAACGGTCCGTGATCATCCTTGAATCCTAACTTGTTACGAAGGGTTGCCCAACAATTTAATTTGTACATGCCTAGAATCAAATCCGTGTAAGTAAGGCCTGTTGGCTGGCTCAAGAAGAAAGCTTTTTTTTTCTTTTGAGAAGTTCTATGTACATATAGGAGGAGCATGCGTGACTCATGCACTCACATGACAGCATATATCCAAGATCTAAGATCCAACATTATCTTTATCCCTCCTTTCCAAGCTAGCCAAGATCTGGTCCTCTTCCTCCTTCACTCCTCCACAACCAACGAAAAGTGCACTTGTAAATGCTCACATGTGACATGTGTGCGTGCTCTCCTACGTGGATTTTATTTTGTTGGTACGACAAATATTGCTTTTCGCTTTTGGTACGTACCAGAGAAGGCCATCTATGCAGTGTAGCAGCATCGCGCACCCATCTCAAGGTAGGTCCAAGTTGACAAAATCTCAATCCGTATACACTGCTATGCCTAGCTGCTACTACAATCCTTTCGCAAACATTTTACGAATGTAATTATTCCTTTTCTATCCTCTCTCCTCTCTTTTTTTCTCAAATTTAGCACCTCCATAAACGTATTTGCAGATTTAATCCTCTTCTCACCGCGGAAGGTGCTCGTGCGCCCGAGGAGCATAGCAACTGGCGAGCCATGGCAGCAGATGAGCTAGCGCAAGACAAGCAGCCTGGGCAGCGCAGGAGGAGGGTCGCTGCCAGGCTATTGCAGCCAGGGAGCGCATGCGGTAGCCGGGGAACGCAAGAGGAAGGTTGCTGCGGACAGGGAGCGCGAGAGGCAACTTTCGTGATAGAGAAGCGCGGAAGGTGACACATGTTATAAATGGGATCAATTCTATACATATGTTGGTAAGATAGCTAAATTTACAAAAACGAGGAGACCGGGTAGAAAAGGACTTCTTCTTTACAAACTCTCGGTTTCACATCTCCTATTTAGGTATGAAATCGGTTTCGTAAGAAAATTTAGAACATTTAGCACAATTCATGAACAACGACGTATCGCTTTAATTTGTCTCTTCTGTTTAAATCCCATATCGATTTTTTTTTAAAAAAAAAAAAGGTAGTAGATGGACTCACCAACCGTCGGAACAGGGTGTAGGGTGCAGTTTTCCATGGATTCCTCTGCAGAAACACAACGCGGATAAAAGAATGGCAGTGGCGTGTTGGTTGGGGGGCGGATGGAAATGCGGATCGGTGTTGCTTGACTAGCAACAGATCCAAACAACTCACATGGTTAGGGATGAAAATGAAAATAGAATTTTTAACTGTTCCGAAGAAAAACGGAAACGAAAATCTTTTTTTGAAAATGGAAATAATTTTTTTTTCGAAAACGAAAACGAAAACAGGAGAGCCATTTCCAATGGAAACAGAAATAAAAACGGAAGAGCTATTTCCGATGGAAAAGAAAACAGAAATTCCGTACAAATGAAACCGCAAATTCCATCGAAAACTTAGCCCAAAAAGGTAAGTGGTGAATTTATATTTATTTTTGAATTAAAATAATTTCAGAAATACAAATGGCTTTATAGAAAATATCATATAGAGTTTAAAATTTTTAAAAAAATTCTAAAAATATTTGGAACATTTTGAATAAATTAATTTTATAAATCTAATTTTAGTTTTATTTTTCATGAATAAATTAATTTTATAAATCTAAAAATAGCAAAATAGTATTTATAAACTCAAGAAAATCTAGGATAAATCTCATAAAATTATAAATGAAAATTGAACAATAATATACAAATTTTAGAACATTACACCTTTATAGTTAGAGGAGCAAAAAGATGTCAATGTTAATGATATGGAGGATATGATGGTCTAACCTGAGAGACAATTAACGAGCATTCAGCTGACAAACTTAAAAAAAAACTTCCTAGTGATACCGGTGAATATAGTATTATTCTTGTATCTACTTTGGAAGTGGAATGAGTTGCATTGTTTTTGTGATCATGTATATTGTGATTATGTACTATATTTTTGTAGAATTTTTCACTTTCATTTCTGTATCCATTCCATTCCGTTTCCGTTATTTCCATATCCGTTTCTTAGGCTTTCGATTTTATTACCGTTGCCGATAAAAGATGTGGAAACAGAAACGAAACAACGACCTTTTGTTTCGTTTTTATCCCTACACATGGTTTAGGGCATGTTTGGATTCTTAGGCTAATTGTTAGCTGGCTAAAAATTAGTCCTAGTCCATCCAAATAGGTAGGACTAATTTTTAGCCAACCTCTGAGCTAACAATTAGCCCATTAGCTAGTGAGAGTGAGCTAACAATTAGCCCATCCAAATAGGAAGACTAATGGGTGGACTAATTTTTAGCTATCTAATGGTAAAACTAATTTTTAGCCAACTAACAGTTAGTCCTAGGCGATCCAAACATGCCCTTATTCTGACTCGGGCCGGATGTATGCGTAGTGTAATTCCTTCCTTGGCATTCCCTTTTACCATTCCCACTTGTCACGCGGGGTGATTGACCGATTGATCATCGTGATTGTGCCAACTAACTGGGGGCACACCGCTTCGTAATTCGCTGCTGTGGATGTATTTAATTAGCGCGAAACGGTGCTTAATCCGCGGAGATTAGCACATGGGTACTGCTAGCCCCATCACCTCCCAAACTTCAAAAAAAAGAGAGTTTCTACTTTTTTTTTTTTTTGAAGAATGCCGTTTGTACCTAGGAAGCGGATCCGCTGCAGCAGTAGGAAACAAATATATACTCATTTGGCGGCGTATTTTTTAATGATTCTGTTTATAAATATAGGATGTATTTTATGTTCTAATATAAAAATCAGTGTGATGATCTCTTTATACTTCTAATAAGTATCCAAAATTTACTCGAAGTTCTCTATATGCATACGTTGAACATAGTGTTTAGAGATAATAATTATGGGTAGTCTAATCATTTTAGGTATCTTCTTGGTCTATATGCTAAAAGAAAAGATACCCTATAAACTTAGACGAAACAAATACTACATATGCATGCCTTGTGTGCTTTAAAGACAACTCAATTGGACTTTGATGGTATGTACAATCATATGATGTCAGTTGTCTACGTAAGATTTTTTGTTGATATGGAGAGAGAAAAGGGGGACAGAGAGTATAACCGTCTCTTTGTAAAGAGATAATCATATAGACAACATAAAACATCATTATGTCAGTTATTGTCCATAATAAACACATTTTCATGCTATAATTAAAATATTATAGAATTTCATAGAGACAATCTAAGATATCGTCTATTATAGAAGATGTCTTTAATTTTGTCTTTAGATGACATAGAGTATGCAGACATCACACGTCTCCACTATTGTATATTCTCTGAATAATCGAGATTGAGGCAATGAAGAAGTCAATATGACCCAGACATACTCTAAGGCCCTATTTGGAAATATAATTTTTCAAAACTATGGTTTTAATATACTATGGTTTGTAATTATTTTGTTATGAATACTATGGTTTTACCAAACTCTTTTGAAACCATGGTACTCCTTAGAACTACCAACTGTTTGGATGCAACATCACAAACCATGGTATTTGAGTAGAAATAGACAAGAAGCTAGCTAAAACCATAAAAACTTTGAGTTGGAATGGAGTTTTAAATACTCCAAAAATGCCATGGTATCTACCAAACCATAGTTTTTAATACAGAGTTTTTGGTATGGTAACCAAACACCTTATAGTATAAAATACCATGGTATTCTTAGAAACCATGGTATTATCTAGAAACTATGAAAATACATTGCTTCCAAACAGGGCCTAAAAGTCCTTCTCACCCGAATTGATGTGTAAAATCAGTTTTCATATCGCTGTTTGTGCTGTTTATTCCTAATTATATCTAGATCCATGAATTAGTGTACTATACATATGCGTTGATAGATTTATGGTTTGGTGCGTACTGGTGCACATGGACCATGGAAATTTTCAATAATAAACTTTGCTCCGAGAGACTTGTGAGGGTGAGCTGTAACTTCACTAAGGTGAGTCGTAAGTCGTAACTTCTACAGCTAGCTCACATGTATCAGAACAAAATCTTGTGTTGCAAGTAATTTCTTCTTTTTTTATCAACTGTTGTTAAAATAATTCAACTCCTATCTTTTGTTTATTTCTTGAGTTTGACATGAACAGGTCAGTCAAAATTATCTTGAGAATAGGTTTATCGTTACTTCCAAATGTTAACTACTCTATCGAGTGTATAGGCTAACGCATCATGGCGGATGGTAGTAGAATTTCGCATCAACAATTCAGTGTACTCTAGTTTGTAGAATTCGTGATAGTTCCAGCAAAGTGATTTGATGATCACTGCCTCGCCGCCCCCTCCCTTCCCTGCCTCGCCGCCGCCGAAGCGTCCCGCCGAGAGGCTCGCGCGGGCGCAAGGAAGGCGGCGGCGGGGAGTTGTTCTTCCTCCATTCTCTGCGGCCGTCGTCCCCTCCCTCTGTGGCTCATCCCCTCCCTCTGCGGCCGTTATTGCTGGCGGGCCTCCCGACCTTGGGAAAGTTGGATCCGCGGCTCGGTGGCCTGGATTTGGCTCCCCTCCGCCGGATCTATGCTGTGGCGGGGGTGGGCCATTGTGCGGGTTTGGGGAGGGCTCTGCTCGGGCGGATGAAGGCCACACGGGTTCTTCTGCGGTGGCTGCGCAGCGACGCCGGCGGCGTCTTGGCGTATGGCGGAATCGGTTGGCCCGGTAGTGATGCAGTGGCGGCCGGCTTGCGCAGACGCTGTCGCTCCTGCTGCTGCGCACCCTAGATGTTTCTAGGGTTCCGTGGCGGCGTCGGATGGCGGCGGCGTCGGACGGCGGCGTCCTCTATCCATGGCTCTTCTTTGTTGGTGTGGCTACAATGGCTGCGCTTCGATGCGCGGTGCTCGCGGGTGACTCCTTCTTCGGCATTGGTGAGGTTGGTGGTGTTTGGGCTAACGCTTTGGTCGACTTTATTGGAGCGACGATGGTGACAACCACGGGTGCCATCGTCTTCCTTAGAAGCGTCGTTGACAACACCTCTACCTCACCACGGCGGCGTGAAGCGTCGTTTTTCCTCCGTGGGGCGTCGTGGGTGCTTCCGCTTTGTCCTAGTGGTGTCTCGCTTGTGGGTCGTTTCGTCACTTTCGTCGGCAAGTTTGGGTTGTCATCGGTGACTACTCTTAACCAGCGTCTTCATCTCTTTCTAGCGTTGTTCATACATTTCTTTTGACCTATGTCATCTTAGCATCGATTCATGGATTCGATTTTTTTAGGCGACACAACTCTTTTTTAGATGCACTCTATGGACTTGATGATCGTGTGCCTATTGGCTAGCTCGCGAATCTGTCATCGTGAGAGTCGAACATCTAAAATTGTTTGTCCGCCTTGAGAAGATGGCCGTTGCTATTGGCTAAGATTAAGTGGTATGGCGGCACTAGCTCGGAATGCGGTGGTTGCAACACTAGGATCTCCGGATGCCGACTTCGGGAGAAATCCTAGGTCGACCTTAGTTGGTTGTGCTTGGCAATGGTCTTGTTGAAGGCATTGTTTTAGTCTGAGGATTTACTCTCCGAGGTGAAAACCTTTGGTCTGGCCTTCACTGGTTGGATCATGGCAATGGCGGTGCGTGTGCGTATTGAGTCCTTCTTGGAGGCGTTGTCATTGGAGAGTTTTTATCGCGGTCCAAGTGTTGCTATGATGGTGAATAGCCTTGAAGACAATATTGCATGATGTAGTTTGCCGCGACGGTTCCTTTGTCTTTTCTTGTGTGTGTGTGTGTTTGGCTGTGTACACCCTAGCTGTGTAGAGGCCGGGAGTCTTCTTAGTATAATTGTATCACCTTGATGTAATTTACTAAGATTAATAAAAGCTTCCTTTATCAAAAAAAAAAGTTTGTAGAATTCGTGATGTTGAACGGCTGTTAAACTTGAAAATAGAGGAGCTAATTTGGATATTTTTTAGGTAGCGCGATTAAATTGAACCTATGGTCAAGTAGAAGAGTAAAATACATTTACCCTTCATTATAAATCTGCCGATGAAAAGATGAGAACAATTTTACATTTTGTTTAGAGAAATTAGTGTGATTTCATTAATTCAATGCTGTACAATAGCGAGCCACCTCAGAGAGTACGACGCTGGTATTGAGGCCATATATAACAGTTTTACTACAAAATATTTATGCTGAAATCCATTGTAAGAATGAAAGTATCAACCGTTGATAACTCAGCCGACGGCAACGGTTAATGCAACTTTCAGCCTCGGAGCATTGGCTTCTCTTTGCTCATTCGATTCTTGACAAGAAAAGGTCGTTTTTAGATTGCGATTCTGCAAACGATATTCAAATCAACTTATCATTAATCCGGAAATGACAACATCGATCGAGTATTATTGTTCCATCAGGCGAAATCTCCCTGCAACCAACGGCTAAGAGCCTAAGACAAATCATATTAATTAAGAACAATGCATATGGTTTTTTTTTCACTTGAATATTTTGCGTGTGATCTCTCTTTGATTTTTTCGTGAGAAGGTATGGTCAATTCAAATGAAATCTCCTCGCAACCAACCGCAGAGACGAACAGAAAAGCCACAACATATCATTTTTTTTGCAACATATATTTAAGTGGTGATAAGAATTCTCAAAATCAACAAATCAGCATTGCTCCTGGGAATAAAAAAAATTAATTGCTAAGTAGAATATCTTTTTGTTCTTGCCCCCGATAATTAGAGCATATCCAAACAGATAAGGATTTGTGTTAACTCTCTTCTTATTCATAGTATCTTAAGTTCTTGGCAAGCAATGGCGACATGCATGGTGGAAACTGTAAGGTTTGTTGGACAACAGTGTGCCGGCCATTCCATATGGAGAGCCTAGGAATTCTCGATCTGGACAGGTTCACCAGAGTGCTACGTCTCCGCTAGTTGTGGCACACCTAGACGGCACCGGAAAAGGTCATGGAGCGGAATATCCACACCATGTAACTAGACAGATAAACAGCTTTTCGCCGTAGCCACAAAAATAATCGTTGGAAATGGTCAAACGGCGTCCTTCTGGACTGACAATGGCTACAGGGTACAGCACCTTCCATGCATGCACTGAACCTCTTTAGGCACTCTAGGCGGAAGTCACGTTCGGTGGTAGATGCCCTAACAAACAACTGGATTCGAGACATCCGGCATAGTCTAACAGTTCCTCTACTACTCCAATATGTTAATTTTATGGCAGAAACTGCAATCCGTACACCTGCGGCCTCACGTTCACGACGTCATAACCTGAATGCAAACTTCCAATGGCATCTACTCTGCCGCCTCGGTGTACCGCATGCAATTCACAGGAGCTACCTTCAAATCTTTCCATACTACAATCTGGCAAGCGTGGACCCCATCGCGTTGCAAAGTCTTTCTATGGCTTGCTCACCAGAATCGGTTTTGGACAGCGCAACGACTACAACGCAGGGGGTGGCCAAACCAGTATTTCTGTCCAATGTGCTGTCGAAATCTCAAAACCATGCATCACCTTTTCATAGAGTGCCCCAAAGTTCGAAGGTTGTGGAAACAAATCGCCACATGGGCTCGATTACCGTCCCTCTTGCTTGATCGGTGAAGTCTTTATCATGTAAACAGCCAACCAAGATTTCGTAAAGGGCTAATGTCTCTGATCATCCTAACTTGCTGACAATGGTGGAAAGAACGTAACAGTAGAATCTTCCAAAACAAGGGGAAGGCCATGATGAGTTCTTACAGTCCATAAAAGACGAGGCCAGAACCTGGATTATTGCGGGTGCAAAACATCTAAAAAATTTGCTGAACCGAGATGTTTGATTTCTTTTCCTCTTGCCCATCCTTTTTCTCTTTCTTTAGGTGACCCTTGTATCTTTCTCTCGTGTAGTATCCTGCACCACCTTATACTCTTTTAGTTTCTTAATATAACCTGCAGCTATGCTGTCTTTTTTAAAAAAAAGTTCTGGGCTCATGGGGGGCGCGCCCCCACCAGAGGGGAGTGGCGCGTTGCGTCTCCGAGCAAGTTGCGTGATACGAGTAACGAGCTACGGCTCCGCCTCACTGACTGGTGGGTCCAGTGTTTCTTGGGGCCCGGGTGGCGGTGACTCTTGTTGGCGATTGAGGACACGTGGCGGCACACGATTGCTGCAACCCTTGTTGCGTGCCGCGCCTCCCCATCGCATGCGTTGGACGTCTGATGTGTCATCTTGGATCCATAATGATATCCGAAACAGTGCCCGGTCCAGAGGGTTTAAAAATAAGGACTTGATCTTCCAATTTTGCCCTCCTTAAAATACCGTGCAATTCTAATGTGGATTATTGGCCCATTCCATGGAAGATATGCGAATATTCTCAGTGAATCTTGCCACGTATTTTACAAGTTCGAAATGCACGACAGCATACGTGATTCATGTGGTTCTCAAATCTTCTTTTATGAATCTTGCTTTTTTGGATTGACAGACCATGAGAACATACATAGAAAACGATGTAAACGGTCATGAAAAATTGCGAAAATTTTTGGCTAGTTCATCGTGTTGTTCAAATCTATTTCGAATCTATGATATTGTGGGCAAATCTGACTATTTCTAATGAGCTTTTATTATAAATATGGCACTCTATTATAAATATGGAATTAGGTTTATTTTTCCTAACATAATTCCATGTTTATTCATACTAAATCTATTTTATATTATTTTGAGAATTCCAAAAATCGCTCAATAATTAGCAAAAAAAGAAAAATGCTAGCAAAATTATAGGAACATTTAGATAATTATCTACTAAATAGATATAGACCAAACTTTATTGATTCAAGAATGAGCGTGCAATATATTGATTTTATTAGCAGTAAAATTCAATATTGCTTGCATATAGGATATGTCAAATATCGCAAAAAGGGAATTATTACCTAGCATGAAGTTGGCACCCTTAGTCTTCCTAAAGTTACCAAGTGTCTGATTCTACATTTTCTAAGGTGCTATCTCCATGCAGACTTGAAGGCCGAATATTTGATGGAAGAGAACCCACTGGCTTTATAGAATTTCCCAAAAGAATGCTATGACCAGTAAAGATCCGTCCTACTGCTAGAAACACAACGTGGTAATATACAACTCCGCTATACAAAAGCTTGTCAGTAAACTTCGTTTATGTAACTAAAAAAGTTACATATGCTAAAATGATAGACATGGATACTACAGCAACAATGCCGTCATGCCAAATACCAGAAGCATACTTTGCTAAAAGTAGAGAAGCATAATGAACCTTGATGAACATATTTTCCCAATAGGACATAGGCAATATTCGAAGTATGTGCCAATGCTCAAGAGGATTGCAATATATAGCCATGGCTGCAAAAAAGGCCAAAGATATAAAAGGGGAAATGGAAGAATGGAGAAATACATAAGGGAAGAGGCAAGCCCAAATGAAGAAGTAAACATAAAGGGCCACGGAGCTTTCAGAAGTAAGACTTAACCAACAAGGCTACAAACCCTACATAACTTTGCTTTATGTGTAGATGTAGTGGCCATTGGTCAAGCAACTGTCACACCTCGAAGTATTTGGTAAACCTTTACATGCAATCCACTAAAAATATCAAAAAGATCTAGGGAAATAATGTTGAGGCACACTTCACCTTTCAACCTGTTGTTGACATGGACGCTAAAAAGTGTCATGATATGGTTTTTTATCCTACTGAGCTTAAGGAGTCCTAGAAGGACACCCACGACTCATATAGAGACCAAAATAATCTCCTAAATATTTATTCGCTTTGCTTGTCAATTTTCACATATTCCTTATGAGCCTCTTTATCAGTTTGGTCTTAGTTCCTAAATGAATATTGGTCTACCCTCCTAATGAGCAATTATCATTTAAAGTTAAATAAATTATTATTTCTTATGATATTTGATTTATTGTGCTATGTTTGTTCTATATTTTACAATATGTTCCTGATGCAACAATTTTTTTATTGTTAAATCATACTTCTAATATATAATAAAGTATAATCCAACGGCGGAGGAAGAAATTTGTCTTGTAGACAGTTGCACCATAAATTTAGTTCTTAGAGAAACTAATTGTTTCCAGGCTTTGACTAGAAAAACTAGAAATATTATGATCATCGCGGGAAGTTATGCCCTCATTGTTGCACCTGAAGAGCCATCATAGTTCTCCCTACAGGTACTTGTATAATAATAGAAGATATTATATTGTACCTTGAGTCTAGTTGTACTCTGTTAAGTTTTAATGACATCTGTCTAAATAGTTTTCATATAAAGACAAAATGAGGATGGTACAAAATACCTACTCACGACTAAGTTTAATGGGTGTAATAAATGTGTTTTCATTTGGAAGAGAAATGAAAATAACTAGGTGGTGAGATATAAAGAGAGACTTATAGCACACATGTTCATGCAGAGACCCGGCATCGATTACAATAAAATTTACCCTTTAGTAATGAGTAGAATAATGTTCCAATACTTGATATCAATGGCAGCTAGCTTAAACTTATCAATGCAGTTAATGGATGTAGTGACTAGATATTTATATGGGTCAATAGATATGGATATTTATGTGAGTCCCTTAAGGAGTTAAAATTCTGAATCATAATAAAGGTAATTGCAATATGTATAACATCAAATTGCAAAATTCACTATATGGATTAAGACAGTTAACGAGAATGTGGTACAACCGACTTAGTGAGTTTCTTCTGAAAAAGGGATACTCCAATAATGGTGATTGTCCCTGTGTGTTCATAAAGAAATCTGTGAATAGATTTTGTATCATCTTAGTCTATGTCGATGATCTGAATATCATCGGAACCATAGAGGAGATAAAGAGAGCAATTTCTTACCTATGATAGAGTTTAAGAAGAAAGATTTGGATAAAACCAAATACTGCTTAGGCCTACAGCTAGAGAATTTTCTAGAAGGAATTTTTATACACCAATCTACATATACCAAGAAGGTATTGAAAAAAAAATCAATATAGATATATCTCATCCTTTAAAGACCATATGGTAGTAAGATCCCTTAAAATGGATAAAGATCCTTTAAGCCAAGGATGAAAAATAAGCAAGTCTTAATACCTGAAGTCATATACTGTAACATCCCAATTTTTAGCTTTTTTAATTAATTAATATTATTTTATTGCCATTTATGAATTTTATGATTTTTCTGGATTTTATTGGATTTTCTGAGATTTATTTGAATTCTTTTGAATTAAAATACAATGCCTTTTGTCAATAAATAATTATAAAAAGATATTTCCAAAATAAAGTTTTTGTGAAAATATTTTATTTAAGTCCAGAATAGCTCAAGGTATTTTTGAGAATTTTCTGGGAATTTTTAGAGTATTTCTAAAGCCTTAAATAAATCAAAACATTTAAGTGGAATAATTAAAATGGAAAAAGGTCGGAATAATTACTTGAACAGTATCGGGCCCGGCCCAATTACTATGCACTGAGCGGCTCAGTCAAATACTGTTTCGGGAGGATTAACATCAGCCTTTGGATCTTGATTCAACCACTCGGATTTACCTGCACGAATTATGGAAACCTTGAGCGCTTTTAACCATTGATCGCCGATCGGACGCCTCAACGTCATCGTCTCCAAACATATTCGATTCAAGCTCTGCCGAAGCTTTCCATCGTAGTTGCCACGGACACCGCGCCGAAACTTGCCTTATCCGACCACCGCGCGCCGTATAAAAGGGGGCACCGGGTGCGGAATTCCTCAAGCCATCGAAGCTCCAAGCCGTAGCCCAAGAAACGCCGCGTAGTCGCCGCAATCGAAGCTCTTCCGAGCGCACCGCCGCAAGTCGTGTTTCGTCGGTTAAGTCGCCGTCGATCATCGTTTCGAGCCACCACCGCCACCGCCGCATTCGCCGCGTCGGGCGATCCGGGCGCACCGTCAATTCGCCAAGCATCACCGGCGAGGAGTTCGCCGTGGAGACCGCCGCCGGGAGAAGAAGTCTCGCCGCCGACGAACCGGCTCGAACGCCAATCCGAAAGGTCATCGTGTTAGCGACATCGAGGTGAGTTAGATGGTACCCTCGCCGCTCGTCGCCGGTGACCATAGGGCCGCGTGCGCCGCCGGCTGACGTGGGTGGCTGCTTCGTCGACACGTGGCGCCACGTAGACGCAAGGGTGACGTGGAGTCGTGTTGGCGCTGAGTTGGCGGAACGCGTCAGCGCGTGTCGTCTGATGCCAGAAAAATCGGGATTTTCTTTATAAGAATAATTCAGCAAATTCGGAATTTCTAATTTTAGGGTATTTTCAAGATTTTCCAAACTTCGAAACCTTATAACTTTTGCATACGAACTCCGTTTCAGGTGATTCAAATTCCTAAAAATTTGTAAAAATGAGATCTTTCTAATGGTGGCTTTTATTTGAATTTTTGAATTTGTTTGCTCTTTGGTTTTGGTTTTTATTTGCTTTTCTCTCTCGATTCGCGTAGACGTTGAATTGTGCAAGGCTTCGGAAGGGGATTTCTCAGCTCAGGAGTTATTTCCAGACCAAGAGCAGGAGCTTAACCAAGGCAAGTTGTGCTTTGATCATGTTGCACCCATAAATTAGATTGCATGCTATTTTGATTTACTTTATCACTTGCTATTTCATGCGTATAAATGATTTCAACTTAACTTTGGGATTAGCTATGGTACCTTTTGAGTTATACCCCACCTTGATAATTGTATGCCATGATCCACTTGTCACCCTAGGTTGGTTCATTATAGTTGGTTAATATTGAAATCAACATGAAGGATTAGAACGGAATAGAATGCTTAGCCATGCCACGTCATCACATGTACATGAAATGAATATTATTAATTTTGACTAATGGAATATGGAACAATGATGTTAATTTGTGTGTCGTGTGTGGATGCACAAAGAGATTGAGTTGTCGTGGCGGGGAGGTCACACAACGATGTTGATTTGTGATAAGCATGTGATGCTTGGTAACCAACCGGGAGGTAATCACTTTAGATTGAAGCAAGTGGAAGGGGCAAGGGTGCTAGGGTGGGCCCGATGGGCGAGAAAGGGTATGTGTAAGTCTTGCTTTAATCAATCCTAAGGACTTAACCTTGCGAGCCTTTGACCTGAGTCTTACTTGCAACCACATGTGCGAATGGGACAACTTAGTGACTAATTTGCAAATGCTTAACTTAAGTGCTATCTTGGTGGTGTGAGTCCTGTACGGGAAACTCACATGGCGCAAGAGGGGGCCTGTCGTGGCGGCGTAGCCCTTCAGTGTTGAAACCTTAGCGGGTAGCACTGGGTTAAGAGGATGCATTGTAAAGGCTTCGATACGATCGTTCGCCTGTGTGGTGCATGATTGTATCATGTGGGTAAAGTGCATAACCTCTGCAGAGTGTACAATCTATTCGGATAGCCGTGCTCACGGTATTGAGCAATGCTCGGGAATTACAGTCAAGGGGTAGTTAATTAAAACTTGTCAACTGGATGGGATGGCGGAATGCCATGTGGATAATGGAATTTGATTTAGGATGGAGAACTTGGGTTTGATTTGAGAAATAATGGAATCTACTTACTTGCTATTATTTGTTTTACTGTCTTTTCAATCTACATATTGTTTATGTTTAAAAATGTTGCTTTACTGCTTATGAGCCACTTAGCCTTTCCTTTGGAATAAGCCTGCATATAGTTATGTTAGACTTGCATTCTGTGCACAACTTGTTGAGTACGTGTTGGTGTACTCACCCTTGCCTACAAAAATCATCAGTGCTGAAGAAGGAGTACCATGAAGAGACGAATGTTTAGGGTGCGAGCCTTGTCAGTTGCCTGTGGTATACTGAGGGGTTATCTACGTCTTCATTCCGCTGCAGTTCAATTTGTTGTTCAGCCTTATAAGGCATTGCTAAGTAAGTTGACTATAAGGTCATACAACTGCTAATATTTAGTATATTATGTCTTTATCTTATTTACGTTGTGTATGATTGTGATATTTACTAATGTTGAGCCTGTGTGCACTAGCGTGATCCTGGACTAGTGCAGTATACACAGAGGGTCCGGATTTGCATATTCGGATCCCGAGATATACTTAAGCGCCATTGGAGTACTTATGTATCTTGTGAATTGCACAAGATTTGATACTGCATTCATAGTAAATTTGCTAGTTAGATATAATACAACTTCAACTAGAAGTCATTGGCCTGGTGTACAAGATCTTTGCTTATTTTACCAGAAGGACCATGTCAGGACCCGGATTTATGAATCTAAAATCCTCTGTGTATACTACATTAATCTAGGATCACGCTAGTGCATATAGTAGTAACATAGATGAAATACCATTCTATACAATGAATTAACTAAGAAATTAGCAAATTATTATTAAATAAAGCAACAGACCTTATAGTCAAACTTTACACAACTATGCCTTAAGGGCTAAACAAAATAAATAAACTATTATAGAGAAAATAATATAACTTGAGCCATTCGACATGCCACAGGCAATCGTCTGGGAAACGCCTTTCTAGTTTACGTAGTCTTTATAGTACTCTTCTTCATAGAACTCTGTATTATCTGATCTTTCCTCAGCAACTGACCAACAAAGGCGTATAGCCGTGAGTACAAAAAGTACTCAGCAAGCTGTAGAGAAATGATGCAAATATATACATGTAAGGCTTGACAATGGATAGCCATATGGTTCTTTTGCATAAAGCGATAACTACAATAAATATATTCAAAGCATATTTATGAAAAAAAGGTAATAAACAACAGGTAAATCAATGATAGACAACATAAACAGATTGGTGAAGTTTCACCAAACACCATTGAAAACTGTCATCAAACCACTACTCATCAGTGTTAACATTATACATTAAATCAATAAATGAACTCCCTATTCATTTCCAACAATACAACCTTCCACCATTTTTATGGAAAACTCAATATATCATATGAAATTCTCAAGCATTTCTATGACCGTGGACACGGCTATTGAATAGTTTTACATACTCTACATAGGTTATACTGCTTTACCTACAAGACATGATCATCTCTTGTTGCCAAGCTATTAATACACTTCCTTGGGTGTACAGCAGAGAGATCACGACAAAGTTTTACAATACTCTGTCTAAACTCGATACTACTCGCTAAGTTTCACCACTGAAAGGGTTCCATCCATCTCACTCAGGGCCCCATCTTGCACCGTGTGAATCTATCCATCCATCCTAGAACCCACACTACCAACTGGCAATACTCAAGTTAGACATTGCAAATTAATCAGCTAGGTCTATTCTATACTAGACATGTAGTTGTACGATTAAGCTCAGTTCAATAGCGAATAAGATTAAGTCCTTAAGTAGTCAGAGGCAAGACACCAATATCTCAAATATGCTATCAGTACCCCTTTTACTGCACGATCACTTGCCCAAGGGAAAACTATTTGGTTCAACCAAGACCAATGGCATACCCTGCCAAGACACAACAAATTTTTACAACAGTGGCTACCCGCTACAATTTCATATCTCATTAAGTCAATATTAACAATATTTCACATGTGATACGAACCCATCGTACAATTAAACATGTCTGAGCATACCTACAAAACCCAATTATTGGTAATATAATTATATCTAATTAATAATTCCCCAACCTAGGGTTAACAACAGATACATGGCATTTCAATAACTAAGGTGGCACGATGACAATTAGGTATTTAGCTAATCCTAGCAAAAAATTGAATAGCATGCAATTGGTATAAAATAAAATATTTTCACAAACATAAGCTCAGTACGATCAAAGTTTACGACTTACCTTGTTGATCTACTGCTGTTGCTGACTCTTGATCTTCAAATCATTCATTTGCTCCCTCGGGATTAACGTCTACGAAAAAGAAAGAAATGAATATAAATAAGCAAATAAAGATACAAACAAACTCGAAACTGAAAATACATAGCTCTGAATGTAGAGCTTGATTTTAGAAAAATTTAGAAACTTGAATCGTCTCAATCGGAACTAGTATGAAAGAGAATGAGCCTTCGAAAGATTAAAATTCAAGAAATTGAGAGAGCAAGGAATTTATGAAATTTTTAGAATTATTTTTCTAAATAAAAATCAATTTATTGCATTATGCTGACGTCAGGGATGAATTTTTGAAAATAAAACAAATTTGGAAAAAGGTTGAGAGGTTGATATGTGGGCCCATAGCCTATAGACCAAGTCCATGATTTGGATCTGGTCCACAGTGGACTGGGTTCATGGGTTTGGCTGAGTGACAAGTGGGACCAATTGGATGTTGACATGGCACACACGCAAGCAATGACGAGGCTGACACATGGTGACATTGGGCGACACGCAACACTACTTGATGATGGGGTGGTGACTTAGCAAACACGTGGATGCTGACTCGGACTCCATGTCAGCTCGGGTTGGGCTCTCTGGCTCCGGTGACTCTTGGTGACTTGGGCTCACCAGCCATGGAGAAGACAACATAGCCGTCGGCGGAGGAGCGATGGATTAGGGTTCCGAAGGAACGGATTTGGACGAGCGCGATGCAATGAACCCAAAGACACCAACTGGGATGATAGAGATGTGCTAGTGGTGAAGATCTGGTGGTGGGATTGGCGAAAGACAAGGAATGCAACGCGAGGCTTCCTCAGGGCTTTTATAGCCTTGGGTAGCGTGAACGACCTGATGTTCGCGGTGGCAACACGTACGGAGCTTGAACTCCGCGGTGGCTAGGGTTTGTGGTAGAGGCATGTGGAGATGGGCTGGGTTGTAGAGCAGGTCGAGGAAAGCCGAAGCCCATCGCTCTCACTCTCCTTCTCGTCTGTTTCTCTCAATCTCTCTCACCCATCTCTCTTAGCTCTCTCCCCCTCTCTCATTTGTCTCTCATCTCTCTCTCTTGCCGTGTGACGAATACTTATACCAGGGGTACCCCACACAGCAAAGTACACATCCATTTCAAGATCGTATTTCTCTCAGTCATCCGGGCTCGAAGCCCAGACTAGTCACAGTGCCGACCGCTGAAGGGGGTATTACCAAAGTCTCCATCCCTCACAGATGGGATTATCATTGGATGTTGGGTAAAACACTGAATGGGCCACGTTAGGCCACTTCCTGATCGAAGGCCTCACCAGGCCATGCAGGATCCCGGGACCCGATCGAGCCCACCATGGGAGCTCCGACCTGGCCTTGGGTCGGGCATTCTCGCTGGGCCAAACCGAGACCCGGGGCCGACGCCTCCGCAAGACTCCGGCTCCGACCCGGTTCCTCGACAGGCGCTCCTGCAGGCTCCGCCCTAGACCCAGGTCCGACGCCCCCGCGGGCTCCGACTCAGACCTTTGGCGGGGCCCCAACAAACTCTAGCTCTGCAACCTCCGCCACGTCGATGGTCTGCGCCGAGCCGATCACCCGTTCCACAAACACGATGGCCGTGATGGGGCGAGTGGTTCCTTCCCAAGACAACCAGAGGGCGGCCTCAGCTAAGCACCCGTCCCTTCAAGCCGTCAACATCTGACAGACACACAGAGGGCAGGTGCACGCCTTCCCAACGGGGCGCCGTCCGTTGTGTCTACCAACCCGGCATGGGATGAGCAGGAACCTGTCAGTCATCAAGACCAAGGACCGATACTCCCGGGCGTAGCATACCTCTACCTCTTTTCTAAATTCCCGTGTAACCTGCCCCCTCCGCCTATATAAAGGAGGCAGGGCCCTCTGGGAAGGGCACGCCCACACTCATTCGTATCTTCACCCCACTCGAACTGAGCTATCCGACCTGACTCAGCATCCGATCTAAGCAAGCCCTCCCGAACTCCTCCTCTCGGGTGAACGTTGAGGGCCTGTCCTTAGTCCCTGTTTGTAACCTCCTGAAGCCCCCTGCACCCAGGGTAATACAAACCACCGTCTCGAACTGGAAGTAGGGACATTCCGCCCGAACCAGTATACATCCGGGACTTCCTTAGTCTAACCATTCGAGGAGAGGGGACGCGCGACCCCCTATACTTACAAATTTACTTGCCGGTTATACGAAACACCAACACCGTGTCTCTCTCAAACTCTCTTAGCTCTCTCTCACCTGTCTCTCTCAATCTCTCTCACTCTCAATCTCGTGTGTCTTCGGCTCCTTTCATCTCGTTGCAATAGTGCAAATAGACCGGGTCTAGGCTGGTAAAGCACAAACCTCAAATGGGTCGTGTTTAGGCTTGCCGAAAATGATCCGGGTAGACATGGCACGGCATGGCGGGCGTGCGATAGACCATCGCAGCTCGACATGATTCAGACACAAAACATGATGGATCTGTGCTAAGCCGGCCCAGCTCGGTACGATGCTCACCTTTATGTGTAGAGGATACATATGTGTATGTACATGCATGAGTGTGATGTGTGTCGTGTAGTGTAGTTGAGTGCGTGAGTGTTCATTGGAGGATTATTGGGCAAGCTGTTTTTTGTTTTTAATTTGGCCGAGAGCACTGTTATTCACCCTAAGAAAAACTGTAGGCATTTTGATTTAAACCCGGATGAACGGGACATTTGAGTAGTGCTCGATGTTTAAACAAGCTGTAAAATGACGTGGCACTGTCTGTCTAAGCAGTCTAATCAACACTAGGGGGTGTTTGGTACAGTTTTAGCTCCACTAAAATCCGTGGAGTTAGTGAAGCATCCTAGCTCTAGAAATTTATAGAGTTAGAGTTATGGGTACATTAAGAGTGTTTAAGTGGATCATCTTGTTTACATTTTAGACTAAAAACATAAACTTAATTCACTCTGTTTTAGCCTACAAGCTCTAGATCTGAGGTGGAGCTGATATCTGAGCTTTATAACCTAAGATGCCCTCTACGTCGTAGTGTTTTGATGTTACACACTGTGTTCCTAAATACACCTAGTTCTATCCTTCAAATTTCATTTTTTAATACATATCATTCTATAATTTTAAGACAATTCTTAAATGTTTTTCTTTTACATATCTATTTCATCAATTATTTCTAATATTATTTATTACTGTAAATGGAGGGACACACCATTTAAAAGCAATAAGTGAACTAATAAAGAAGAATAATTTGATTATTTCTACATATATCACGGTTAAAATGCAAAATTCTGAAACCTCATCTGATCGGGAACAGAGTTTCCTCGGAATTGTTATTCATTCCAAAGCGACCAGAGTTACAGCAACAGTGACCGCTTGCTACGGTCAAGGTAAAATAACGACCACTCAATCAGCCAGCTGCATTATTGTACCGCGTTAACCACCCCCAATTAGCACCGGGAGGCCGCCTTAACTCCGACGGCTCGCCGGGCCCACGCCCCAGTGACCCGCACGGACGCCCTTGCCCTGCCGTCTCAGCGCTATTCCCCTCGCCAGCGAGCGCCTAGAAAGGTACGCCCCCACCTCAAGCAACCGAAAGCAAGAAGCTTGGCCAAATCGGAAGCCTTCGCTTATTGGTAACCTGTACGTTTTTTTAAAAATAATTTTATTGTATATGTATTTATAATTTTAGTCCTATTCTCTACCGTGAAAATTATAGCAGATGACATCTTCCATATGCCTCTCCCGAGGAGCATAGAGGGTGATCGACACGCGATAGGGACTACATATGCGAAGGTTTTACCAAATTGACCACTTTATACATTTTTGCCATATTTAGTTATTATTTAAATGAAATTATGAATCTAGCTCTAGCTCTAGCTCTATCCTTAACCGTGGAAGGTGATTGATACATGTTATTTATTACGGCATGGGATCACGGTAAGTCTACCTATCGTGATATAGGAGTATGATAGATCTACTTACTATAATAGAAGAGTACGATAGATGACTGCCACTGTTTTCACGGATTAGAAAAGAACTGGATTCTCAATTTTGTTTAAACTAGAGTCAACCTTGAAAAATAAAAGTTGGACCAAACGACTGCAAATAAAAACCAAAGCGTCCCAAAGCAAAGCAGAGGCAACTCAGGCAAGCCGAGCCAAGCTACAGCTCAAACAATCACCTTAACGCTTCACTCTCACACTCCGATTCAAATCTCTCTCTCTCTCTCTCTCAGCTAGCACGAGGCGAGCAAGCCATGGCGGAGCTGCCACTGGCGGCGGGGCTGCTGGACTTGCGCTCCTGCAATCTCTTCTCGAAGCCCCCGCCCCCGCCACCGCTGCCCATGCCCTCCCGCCGTGCCCCCACCCGCTCCAAGGCCGCCGCCGCTGCATCACCTCGCCGCGCCGTCCCCGAGCACCAATCCACCACCGGTAAGTATATACTAGCTCGCGCTCCTACGTGCTTGCTTGCTTCCCCCCCTGGTTCCTTTGTCTTCGTCTTCTTGTCCTTATTTGGTTCGGCTTGCTCTGTTTTGCTGTGGCTGCAGAGCTGGCGGACGGGAGCATCGTGTTCCACTTCACGCACCGGCACGGGGAGGAGGACCCGGAGCCGGAGGCGGCCGGAGGGTCCAGCCCCGACGCTAGACGAGCCGCTGCCTCGGGCTCGCGGGGGCCGGAGCTGGACGTCGCCGGCGCGATGTTGAGCGCCCCGCCGCGGGTCGAGGAGCCGGGCCCGTACTCGGCAGAAGTGGCCGGTGAGGTTTTGCCGGCGTCGTCGGGCGCCGGCCCGGAGGTGGACGCCGGCGGGCAAATCGGCGTCGCTTCCGCGGCGCTCGAGGAGGCGCGCGAACAGGCGGCGGGTTCCTGTGTCGGTGTTGAGGCCGAAGCAGGGTTGGCCGGTGGGAGAGCGCTTCTCGGGGGCGAATCTGAGTTCGATGGTGACGGCAGTGCAGTTGAGGTCGCCGTGCAGACGCGTAGTGTTGTGGAGGATACGACGGGGACGGGTTTGGAGGAGAGCGAGACCGTGGAGGTGGCGAGTGGAGAGGCGGAGGCCACGAGGACGGCCGGTTTGGAGGGCTCCGCCGAGCAGGCGGAGGCGGATGCGGGGGAGGCTGCGTCGGAAGGCTCCACCACGCAGGATTTCGACACCGACATCGACACAGAGTCCAGCGGCGACGAGCAGGGTGCCGCGGAGTTCGGGGTCCCCATTCCAACAGCGGTGGTATGTGCTCCCCCGCGTGCTTAATTATTCTATGATATTTTTAGACTTGCAGTGCAGTATAGTGTACTTATCATGGTCAATTTTTGCTATGTTCGATGTTGATGCACCCATTCAGTCCCTTGTCTTGTGTGATGTCTGCAAATTTCATCTGCGGTAAAAAAACTAAAAATGATAGTAACTTTCTGAAAGGATGCTGTGAAAGATGGCAACTTTCTGATGTGGTTAATTACTCAATTAAGTTTGGATTTCAACTTGTTGACGATTGGTTTTCTGATCTCTATTTATAGAGAAAATTCAAAACTTGCTAGTGATTAAGATATCGTGGGTTTCTGGCCTAATTGAAAAGTTACTAGTGGTTAAGCTACGATGGTTAACTATTCTCAAGGCAGTAGCAGCTGTGTACTACTATCCAAGGTTAAAAATCTTGCTGGAATTTCGCGAGATCTCACTAAGATTTCAGTTTCCGGACCTGGGCAGTTTTCAAAATACCGGCCGGATTGAAAATGTTGAAATACTACAGTTATCTTGGTAAATTCGGTGAGATTTCGCTATTTTCGGCCGGAATCTCTGGTTTTTGGCCTGGATTTTGAATTGCATGACCGGATTTGGGTCAATAACCCTTAACAAAGTGATCTTATATGAAATTTGTTGAAAAACTGATTTTTTGAGACATTTTTTTTAAAAAAAATTGCAGAAACACTGTCGGATTTTTATAAAATTCTACAAGCTTTATCATGCTATGAAAAATTTATGGTACCATCTTAAGAAGTCTAGAATCATACAGATAAATTTTCAAAATATTTTAACCTTAGTACTATCCCTATTACAGTTGCTAAAGCTTATGAACACAAACTTGCAGAATTCTGTGCAATACTCTCGGTTTCCTCTTTTCTATTTCTTGAGGTCATTGACGGCCATAACTTTTTAGTTTTGTGAGAATCAGTTGTTATACCATCACTTTCCCCATCTGTTCATATTCTGGATCATGTTTGATGTCATGTGTTGCTGTCATGATAATTTTGTTTGGTTCTCTCCTCGCCTTATATGACCATGTCTTGTAAGGGACCACATCTTATACTAAAAGACACAGTCTGTGCTTGAAATAACACATGAGATAGGTGTAACATGTGAAGTGATGCACACATCTGCGGAAATTTAAGCAAAAAATGGAATTGTCCTTGTGAACAAGACATGTACTTGTGGCATGTACTAGTGGGATGTTATGTTGATACCTCTTGGTGGTTTGGGTTGGATTTACACAGGTTAGGGGCTAATGTGCTCCTCCTCTTTCTTTTCCTGTAGGAAGAAGCTAGCAACAAGGTGGATTGGGTAAATGACACTTCAGATGTGAAGAGTTCTGATAGGTATTACTTTGTTGTCTTACTTTTATTTCAAGAATTTCTAACCATAAAGCGGTCGGTAATAGCTTCATCTATTTACATGTAAGCTTGTGTAGTAATGATTGAGTGCTTCTGTTGCTGTTAAAGCTGGATATGGCCCATATTTTGTCTTCATTTAGTTAAGGCATATCTCTGTCATGACTCATGCAAACCTATCTTATGGCCTTTCCTGTCTTTATGCTTTTAAACCAGAGCTGCAAAATATGCTTTAATCATTTTGTCATGAATTCATATGTAGGATGGTTCCAATAGACACATCAAATCTTGTGTTAGCCTCAGGTGCTGTGATCTTGCCTCATCCTTCAAAGGTAATAACTGTCCTCCATGTTCTCTTTTAGGCACTATATTTTTACTCTGTAGTATATCTCTTATCATATCCACCAGAAGGCCAGTCTTCCTCTGATGCTTTAGTTTTGATATTTGTATAATTTTTCCAGGTAGCGACAGGCGGAGAAGATGCTTATTTTATCACTGGCAATGGCTGGTTTGGTGTGGCAGATGGAGTTGGCCAGTGGTCATTTGAAGGTAAACCACATGTTTTTTTTCCTTGCCTTTGATTCTGTAGCTCAACCTTATGGATCATACCCAGCCTTCTAGGCATCAAGTTTCCTCATTCCAGTGCTAGTCTTAAATCTTAATGTTGGCCCACTTTTAGAAGGCATTTCATATCCAGACGGCTAGCATTATCCGTCAGACTCAGAGCTCAGAGGAATGCTTGTTCCTTAGAGAAAATAACTAGAAGAATGTGGGACAAATTTGCTTTCACTGCTTGGTATTGTATCGACAAAGCATTATTGACTGCAGAGAAAATCAACTAACTAATATGCTTTCTGCATACACCAACAAAAGGTTACCATGCTGTTTTGTAGTTGAAAAACAATTTCCGCACACTAGGCATACTTTGGAACTCTTATTCTTTCTGGCATTTGGAAGATATAGAAGAGTTAAAATTCCTAAAATTTTGCTGTAAGGGACAAACAGCTTCGTGAGAAGTTGAGAACTGATTTAAGCTTCTTTGCATCCAGTTCTGTAATAACTAATAAGGCTCAACCGGTTGAAAGGAAGGTAAATAGATCAAGTGCCACCATGGGCTGGATGATGACAACACCAAAGTTGTAAGGGTTAGACGATGGTCATTGAACCGAACAACAGTAGTTTAATTCTGTTTGCTTTTAAAATATCTTGTCTTGGAAATGCTAGACATGATGCATGCACCTACTATAGACTTAAAAGATATCAAGCTGTATATGCCCTTACCTCTTAATATCTTATTCATAAATAATTTGTAATATTTGAGTGATCGAAATCCAGTATGCTATATCCTCAAGCAATTGTGGATAAGTATGTAGACTAACAAGTCGACATACAAAAAGTACAAAATAACAGGATCTGGGAGATGAATATGGGTTGAAGATCTGTACTACTACACATTGCACCTACTCCCAGCCAAAAACTATTGACCAACACTAAAGAATTGGAAATATACTACTATAGAATATATAAGGAAATGGAAGTTCTGGAATCAGTTTATTGTGACTTTGGTTACAAGAAGTAGGAGCGTCATTCTTTAGTAGTAGAATGTTCTTCTGAAATGTCAACCCTCATGGGCACAGGCCAACCTGGTCACCACAGCCTCTATATGAGATACAAGGCAGACAATTTCTCTGCTTGAGAGCAGTGAAAAATGTATCGTCTGGTAACCAGTGAGGAGCAGTAAAAAAATCAAACCTCCGCAAAAATTTCGATGGAACCCACTTCAAATTTGAAGTTTTGTGCAAGTATGATCTACATTTTCTTCACTTTTTTATGTATATTTTAATATGTAGTTCATCTCTACCATTTTTCATAACTTTTTCACAAAAATTAGAAATTTTAACCAAAATTCAGATTTAATTTCAAAACATTTTGGGTGGTAACCAGGTTGGTATACTGGCCTTACCGACAACCCCTGATGTTTTTTCCCTAACCGAGAGATTTTTCCCTACTTAAGACACAGTCTTCAAGTTAGGGGAGCAATAGTGTTTGTGTTGGTTGTACTCTCAGCAACTATATTAAATTTGACGTACATGAGCCTGACAATTGTGTAAAACTGCAAATTGAAACTTTAGTGCATCATAATTGTTCAGGGGATTACCACAGTGCTAAGTGTTCTTGTATTTTTGTACTCAGGAATAAATGCAGGGCTTTATGCAAGAGAATTAATGGATGGTTGTAAAAAATTCATTATGGAGAATCAGGAAGCCACGGATCTTAGACCTGAGCAAGTTCTTTCCAAGGCTGCAGATGAAGCACGCTCTCCTGGTTCGTCCACTGTCTTGGTTGCTCACTTTGATGGCCAGGTCTGTTCTTTTGATCAAGACTCTTTTCTTATTTTTCATTGAGCAATGGTGGTGTACCCTGGTACTCATTGCACCTGTCAATGCGACAGTTCCTTCATGCATCAAACATCGGAGATTCTGGGTTTCTGGTCATAAGAAATGGAGAAGTGTACAAAAAGTCAAAACCAATGGTTTATGGTTTCAATTTCCCACTACAAATTGAGAAGGGAGACGATCCCTTGAAAATTGTACAGGTTCATATTATTACCAACTTTGTACTCTTAGTCATGCGCCAGCATATGAATAATTAAATATTAACACTTTGGTTCATTTTTACTCTGCCTTCAGAATTATACTATTGATATAGAGGAAGGAGATGTCATTGTAACAGCGACGGATGGCATTTTCGACAATGTCTACGATGAAGAAGTAGCCACCATCATTTCCAAGTCTTTACAGGCAGATCTAAAACCAACGGTCAGAATCAATTACCTCGTAAAAATGCTCTGGTGCGGCTCTGAAGATTAAATCATCACATGACTATTCTTCTTGCAGGAGATCGCCGAGCACCTGGCTGCTAGGGCGCAGGAAGTGGGGAGGTCTGGAGCAGGTAGAAGCCCATTTTCAGATGCTGCCCTCTCAGTCGGGTACCTGGGTTTCAGCGGGGGCAAACTGGACGACATAGGCGTCGTCGTATCCATCGTCCGGAAATCCGAGATTTAAACTATACAAGACCCAACCCATGAAGAGAAGCTCTCTGGCGTTGGTTGAAGCCGCTCACCGAGCGAGCCGCCCATCAGAATATATTTTACAGCAGCAAGGAGTGCAGCCGTGTGCATGGTGCTTCCCCAAAAATTCAAGCATGACATGATACACCATGCCTGACGGGCAAGAGGCCAATGGGCTGTGTAAGTAATCTAATATACGAACGAGGATGCCCCCTGTCGTCCGTGTAAGCTTATGCACCACTGTTCGCGTTTTGGGGCTATTGGAATGGAATGTGATGAGTTTAAATGTAAGGTTGGGGTCCCATCCTCGGCCCGAGCTGTAAACCATGCAGTGGCGAAAAAAAAAGAGCCATGTATTCAAGTTGCAAGACAACCGTGCATAGGAACGAACGATACCTTCATGGGCAACATTGATTGAAAACTCGTCAAGAAAAGTGGAAATAGCCGCAAGATACCTCTCAGCACTGGCAACTGTAACTCTCATTTCATTTCGTATTTATGTCAGAATGTGACTGCAGCAGAATGTGCGGTCTCCTATCCTACCTTCATGGACAACATTGATGAAAACCTGTCAAGTAAAGTGGAAATAGCCGCAAGATACCTCTCAGCACTGGCAACTGTAACTCTCATTTCGTTTCGTATTTATGTCATATATTTACCGATGGATGGATGGTGCAAGCTTGCAAGCAATTGCAGGCAAGAAGAGACCAGAGCACCGAGAATGTGACTGCGGCAGGATGTGGTGGCAGCTCATCATAAGATGGAGGAGCATAGAAGAGGACTAATTACTGCGCAGATAGATGCAACCAAGACTGCTCATTTCTCTGTCCCTTGAGAAGAGCTTTTTACAGTGGATTAAAATCAATATAAACCATCCATTCTTTTAAATCTAATGGTTGAAATCAATTTAGATCTAGTTATACTATCACCTATAGTATTGGTAGTAAAATTCAGAAAGAAGTAAAAGGGTAAAAAAATTGTCATACTATTTGTCTATATAGTAAAATATGTCCTATGATCTTGATGAATGGCGGATGAATAGATAAGAAGCCTCTAAAAATTACTAGGTATTCGGTGAATCCAAAACTGTGAATAAATTAGGAAAAGTCTAAAGTACCCCTGATGAATGCATAGAAAAATCTAAAATACCATTGATGATTGAGGAATAGATGGTTAGATTTGATTTCTACTACCACTACTTACTATCTATGTTATTCACAGTAAAATTTCTCCTTGAGAAAGCTTAAGGCACTTTCTGCGTATTAAATGTTTACAGAAAAATACTGCATCCAATCTAACAAAACGTGCTCATCAATCATCATCCAGCGACTAAAAACAGGAAGTGAAAAACCAGTAGGCGCGAGTTGGCTCAGTTGACTTGCTGCGCGAGCAGCCCGCTTGGTTCGAGTCCTCGGACTCGCCCGGGTGCGTATGGAGCCGGGTGTAGCGCGTGTGTGTGCGTGGGTATATGTGCGTGTGTGGGTGTACGTGTGTTTATAGCTTGACTGTTGTTCTCCTTCTATACTGAATGTCAGAGCTTTTAGTCAAAATTAAAAAAAAAACAGCAAGAAGTAGAGCCATTCATTGATTAAAAGTTCCAAATATTAGGCAGACCACTTCTGCTTAGCTCCCTAAGCATATAATCAGCTAAGCATATAATCATATAAGACGTTAAATTTGATTCATATATAGTCTTTTAGGATTTATAAATGTGCGCTAGTTGAATCCTAATAGGAGTATGATTCCACTTACTTTAGAGAACTAGAGAGCCTATATAGACTTGGATGGTTGTGGAGAACCCAAACAACTAAGAAATTACAAACTAACTCATTGAAAACAAGATGTGTATGAGAGGATTATATGCTAGGTTATTTTTGGGCACTACTGTTCGCGTTTTGGGGCTATTGGAATGGAATGTGATGAGTTTAAATGTAAGGTTGTGGTCGCATCCTCGGCCCGAGCTGTAAACCAAACAGTGGCGAAAAAAAAGAGCCATGTATTCAAGTTGCAAGACAACCGTGCATAGGAACGATAGATACCTTCATGGGCAACATTGATTGAGAACTTGTCAAGTAGAGTGGAAATAGCCGCAAGATACCTCTCAGCACTGGCAACTGTAACTCTCATTTCATTTCGTATTTATGTCAGATATTTACCGATGGATGGATGGTGCAAGCTTGCAAGCAATGGCAGGCAAGCAGAGACCAGAGCAGCAAGAATGTGACTGCAGCAGAATGTGGTGGCAGCTCATCATAAGATGGAGGAGCATAGAAGAGGACTAATTGCTGCGCACTGCTCATTTCTCTGTCCCTTGAGAAGAGATTTTTACGGTGGATTAAAATCAATACAAGTTATCCATTCCTTTTAATTTAATGGTTGAAATTAATTTAGATCTAGTTATACTACTATCTGTAGTATTGGTAGTAAAATTCAGAGAGAGGTAAAAAGGTAAAAAATTATGTCATACTATTTGTCCTCTATGGTAAAATATTTCATGTTATCTTGATGAATAGTGAATGAATAGATAAGAAACCTTTGAAAATCACCATGTATTCGGTGAATCCAAAACTGTGAATGAATTAGGAAAAATCTAAAATACCCCTGATGAATGGATATGAAAAATCTAAATTTCTCCTTGAGAAAGTTTAAGGCACTTTCTACGTATTAAATGTTTACAGAAAAATACTGCATCTTCATCCAGCGACTAAAAACAGGAAGTGAAAAAACCAGCAGGCGCAAGTTGGCTCAGTTGGCTTGCTGCGCGAGTAGCCCGCTTGGGTTCGAATCCCCGGACTCGTTTAGGTGCGTATGGAGCTGGGTGTAGCGCGTGTGTGCGCGTGGGCATGTGTGCGTGTGTGGGTGTGTATGTTTATAGCTCGACTATTGTTCTCCTTCTATATTGAATGTCAGAGCTTCTAGTCAAAATTCAAAAAAAAAAGCAGGAAGTAGAGCCATTCATTGATTTAAAGTTCCAAATATTAGGCAGACCACATCTGCTTAGCTCCCTAAGCACATAATCATAGAATATGTTAAATTTGACTCATATATAGTCTTTTAGGATTTGCAAATATGCGCTAGTTGAATCCTAATAGGAGTATGATCCTATTTACTTTGGAGAACTAGAGAGCCTATATAAACCTGGGTAATTATGGAGAACCCAAACAACTAAGAAATTACAAACTAACTCATAAAAAATAAGACGTGTATGAGAGGATTAGATACTAGGTTATTCTTTAGCACTAAATTCTTGTATAGAGCAAAGATCCAAGGGTAGTCCTAAAAGGTTCAAGAGCTTGCGAGAGAGCAATAATCCTTTATACTCTTTTGAGATTGTGCTTAAAGAATTTTTGGACGGCTTCATCAAATCTTTGTCTCTCGTCATGGTTACTTCAACGTCATTTTTTTATTCTTTCTATAAGATTCATCTTCCTTGTTCTTAAGACCATGCACGCTTGTATTGTATATCACAAAACTCTAATCCGATCCGATGGCTGCTAAGCATAAGAAGGCATATTAGAGTGTAACAAGTCGTATCAGAGCCAAGGTTCAATTATTCACATTTATGAGAAGGTTGGTAAAGCGTCAGTGGCACAAAATCAAGACTGATATCAATGATGTGAAATCAGGTAGAGATGTTTGATGGTGGAGAAAATTTCAGTGTGTGGAAATGTGAAATCAGGTAGAGATGTTTGATGGTGGAGAAAATTTCAGTGTGTGGTAATATGTAGTGAATGATGTCCTTGTCCAACAATAATTAATCACTGCTCTTGAAGGAGATAAACCAGAAAAGTCGTCCGAAGAAGATTGGAAGATGATAGAGCAGAAGGCTATTAATATAATATGTCTATGTCTCTCTAATGAGGTAAAGTACTCGGTGATCAAGAAAAATTCACCAAAGAAATTATGAAAGGACTTAGAAGAATTGTATATAGCAAAGTCACTGACAAATAGGTGGGTGTTGAAGTGACATTTGTACATGTTGTGTATGGAGGAAGATACATGATTCGTTGTCAATCTCAATGTCTTCAACAAACTTATCATGTAATTGATTAGTGTGGATGAGAAAATCAAGAAGAACAACAAGGTCATCATACTGGCATCATCTTTACCACTACCATGGGAGCACTTGGTGATGAATATTTTCATCAAGAAAAACAATATCAATTTCAATGAGGCAATTGCTTATCTATTGGAGGCATATTCGTTAAAAAAGCCATCAAAATCTTTATTCTCGGATGATCAATCATTGGCAACAGTAGGTGTTGTAGGTAAAAGCAAGAGTTATAGGAAGAAGGGCAAGAGCAAGAGAACATGCGTATGATATCTATGTGACGAGGAATGTCATATAATAAAAAACTATCCAAGTTTAAAGTAAATGAAGGGTGCTTGCTCAATGGCAATAGCAAAAGATGATTTAGACATACTTGTCGTTAGTCAATCAGGTATTTCTCATAGATGGATATTAGATTCAGATTGTTGCTTTCACATATATTTGGTAAGGGGGATATTTTACGAAAGATCTATACGCTCGGTGCATTGAATTGTTCACTTAGCTGATTATAAGGAGTATGCAATTACTAAAAGTGGGAACAATTACATTGGTGATGTCTGATAAAGCACATTGCACACTAATAGGAGTTTAATATGTTTCCGATTTAAAGAAAAATATAACATCTATGAAGGCTTTGAGGTATCACTTCGAGATGGAGTCATGCGAATTACTTGCAAAGAGTTGGTGATCATGAAAAGTACCTAGAGCAATAGATGATACTAATTGATGGGTAAACCTAAAGGAAAGACAATCAATGAGAGGTCTGAAAATAATCTTAATCAGAGAAGAAAACCAATCAATGATAGGTTTGAAAATAATCTTAATCAGGAGAAGAAAACAGTGTCATCAACGGTAGATACTCAGATCTCAACTATAGTTATGTGCAGAACAGCAAAGATAGTTGTAAAATCTAGTAGATGCAAAGGTGAAGGTGTGAGCTATTGGAAGAAGAAAGATGTGGCATGACCAACCATGGAGTACCATCAAGTTGGTTGAGCTCGGAGGCAGTAGAAACCTATAGCATGGAGGGTTATAGGAATAGAAGGTATGGTTAACAAAACTGCACAAAGAAAGATCTCTTAGGTCTCAGAGAGCCAAGCCCGAATACCAACATATACATTGTGATGATGTGCATGAGCACTTGTGGTGGGAGCACTCCTAAAGGTCGGAGGAAGAAAAAAAAAATGTAGAGCTTATTTGAAGTGAGTTTTTAGAAAAGCACGGTAACTTCAATGGATAAGAGTTAAGATAGAGATGTTAAATATAGTGATTCATATCTAGTCTTTTAGATTTTGAAAAGGTGTGCTAGCTAGTTGAATCCTAATGGGATTAGGATTTCTACTTGCTTTGGAGGAGAACTAGGGAGACTATATAAACTTAGTGGGTGGTTTTAAAGAACTCAAGTAATTAATAAGCTACAAATCAACTCATCAAAAGTAAGAAGTGCACGAGACGATTAGAGATTATGTTATTCTTTGTTACTAAACTCTTATATAGCACAAGGATCTAAAGGCCTTAAAATGTTCGAAAGATTATGAGAGAGCAACAGACCCTTGTACTCTTTTGAAGTTGTGTTTAAAAAATTTGTGGTTAGCTTCGCCAAATCTTTCTCCCTCATAGTGGTAGCTTCTACGTCGTTATTTTGGTTCTCTTTACGAGACTTATCTTCTTTGTTGTTGAGACCGTGCACACTTATATTGTATCTTATAAAACTCTAATCCGATCTAAGTATTGTTGCGCATAAGAAAGGTATCAGTGTAATAGAAGAGGAATAATGACTTGCATTCTATCATACACCACATAACTAAAGGCTTCATGCACCAAAGAGCACAGCCAGCACGGTCTCCATCATCTCGTGCGTGAGTACCAAAAAGAGTCCAAAAATAGTAATAAAACACAAAGACAGAGGGCTTCTTTCCCTTCCACTGATAGCCTCTAGTTATTTTTTTTCAGGTGCTGAGATGATCATATTTTGTACTTTGTAGGGCCTTCACTTGTGCTCGAGCATCATATTGTTCTCAGGGGCCAGGCCAACGCAGGCCCTCAGGTTGTTCTCCAGCATGGCCCTCTGCTTAGCCAGTGCATTCACCACTGGTGTGCCTGGGGGTACCTGTCCCAGCGACCAAACTTCTTATAAACTCAAACATTTCACATAGCATTGCAAAAGAAAAGGAAAAACCTATTCTTTCTCTGGCAACCGAAAGGGTTGTTGTAGGGAGAATTCCGGCAGTATCAGATAATCTTTTACTGTGACAACAAATGCACTTACAAGAGGGGCCTTGCTAGGTAGCTGTAGGATCGAAATATACTAATCTAGCAATCAGAGGGGGGTGAATGATTGCGCGGAAGCTAAAATCAAATTTTTGACTTTTGAAACACCTCAAACAAACTCAGATCGCTTGATTTGTATTCAACAATAACCTTATTACACCGACCAAATTTGCACATGTATGACGGACTAAACTTCGGACTAAATTGCTTGTATGACGGACAAAATTTCGCCTCTGATAATGAGTTGCATGTGTATGACGGACAAAATGAAAACAGCCTAATATATATTCACTAAAACAATAATTCCTAAAGATTCAACCATTGGATTGATGTGAAATTTTAACTGTAGAAACTAGACTTGATTCCGAAGCTAACCCAAAAAGAATCAACTCAATCGGACCTATGGATCTAGAGTTATGTCCTTCGCAAGACCGCTGAAACAAATCCCGATCTAACAGTGACGGACCAAAATCAGACTAGTGACGGACAAAACATAAACAACAAGATTACTGAAGATCCAACCGTTAGATTGACATAAAATTTTAACTGTAGAAACTAGATTCAATGATGAATCTAACCCAACAAAAAACAACTCGATCGGATCTACGGATCAAAAGATATTACCTTCGCAAGATGACTGAATCAGGTGATGACGGAAATTGATTTCAAAAGCTATGACGAACCAATCTTCAGAACTTCAATTACGATGGACCAAACTTCAGACTGGACTGCAGCTACGCCGGACCAAACACAAGAGTTCAAACCGAAGCTCTCCAGCCGCAGGGAATTATTCTCCAGCAATGCTAGTCACGCATGCATGCACGGCAACAAAAGCTTCGTTTCTAGTCGATGCTCACTTCTGTACACACGCACGTCCTTCTCAACTTCTAGTCGCCAAACTTCTAGTTGCCTGGAATTTTGCATGCAGTCGCCAGGAACTCAAACGCTCGGGTCGCAAGAACACAAGTGCTGCACGCCCTTGTTTCTTCACGCTGCCGAAAATAGCAGATGCAAAAACGGCTGAGCGCCACGGAACCAAGACACCAGGGTCGTATGAAGGATTTTTATTTCTTTTGTCTAATCACAATACTCTAAATAAAAAAAGTACAAACCCTAAAAACTGGCTCAAGAATAAACAGGGGACACCTCTCCCTATTTATACAGAGCAACCATAAAGAGATTGAATACAACTCTACTCCCAACATGGAAAGAGTTCGTATCTATCTCAACTTGGTCCAACATGGCCGAAATCAACCCTTTGCACGCATGAACAGCCCACCTGCTGCAAATACGTGACTAACCAGCCTTCATGTGCATGTTCTCTAACCCGAACGTCCCGTATGACATTCTCGACCACCAAGACCTCAGTTCCTCCTGAACCTAGTCCCGAACCTCAGTTCCTCCATGAACCTAGTTCCGATCCGTCATCGACCACGTTCGCTCTCGAGCAACACCTGCACATGAATTAACAAATAACGAGTCCGAGCACAAGTCCACGACTTGACTCAAAGTCAATCCATGCAACCACTCTCATGAGTGCATTGCATCGAACAAAATCCATCATGCTATCACCAGCATAATAATCATCTCATCATAGCACATGCACAAGCACCACACATGTTATAACCAAAGTCACTTTATAATGCCAATTTCACCATTCAACCAATTTTTCATCACATGATCTCACAGTAGCTCAAGATGGCAGCCACCGGATGGAAAGAATGGAATTTCTCCTGCACAGAGACCGAAATGAACAACATAATCAACAAAAATTCTTGGAGCATCAAGCTGTTCCAAAAGTGTTACAATGGCACGGATCCAATTCAGTGCCTCAGCTGTTACCTGCCCTTCAACTTTGAGCTGAATCCTGGTGCTGAGCTCGGCCAGGACAGGAGCACCAGGTCAAGGATGATGGGCGCGGCGAGGAGCGAGTCCTCGCAGGTGTTGTGCAGCACGATCGTGTTCTTGCCGCCCATGAAGATCTCCGAGGTGTACTCGTCCATGGCCCTCTTGCTGTCTCCGACGTACGGCACATACTGCAGCGAGAGAATGATCCACCTTGAGTGCTGCAAAACCTTCAAAACTAGTATTTTCTGAAATCTGAACAAAGTGACCAGCAACAACTTGACGGACCTTGATCACGATGACGTGGTCGGGATGCTCCCCGGGGTTGAAGAGGATGGCGTTGCTGGAGACCATGTCATCCACGGATCCACCACGCCGCTCTTGGAGATCTCCTTGGACCGGAAGGTGTGCGGCGCGGAGAGGTTCATGCCGTCGTTGTTGCCCAGGTGATTGTAGCTGACGATTGCGGTGGGCTGCAACAACACAAAGCAAAGCTTCTCGTGATCCGTACCATCACTGAAAATTGTCCTGTGACATGAAGGGTTTTGATCATCAGTTGGTACCTTGATTCCAGCGCCAACAAGGAAATCGACCGAGACAGACTTCATCTTGGTTTGCTCGCTCTTGAAGTCGTCGCCACCGATCACTGAGTTCTTCTTGATGGCGAGGTCGACCAGCCCTGTGCATGAACAGAGCAATCTAAGCATGGATCCAGGAATGGAACATTACAAACATTTCTGCAGCATGAGTTATGCAACAGACACGCACGAAGGTGTTCTGAGGACTCCCGTCGATGAACGGGATGCCCTCCATGTTGGCAAATTTGGTTTTTCCCCAAATTTCTAAAGGAAAATTTTGGTCCGGCCCGGCCCATGCAGCCGAACCGGCCCAATAGGCCCAGCCACTGAATGAAAGAGCTGCTGCTCTTGCCTCTGAGACCGAGTCTGAAGGAGGGCTCAATGCGGCTGCTCGTGTGCTGGCGGCGTCCGCTTCTCTCGGCCTCCTTCGGGCGGCGGCGACCACGTCGCTCGCAGAAGCGACTTGGTGCGGGTCTCCCGGCTGCCGTTGCCTCCTCCCCTGGGGATCGGTTCTCTATTTAGTGGCTGGAGCTGTGAACTTCAGAAGAGGGTGAAAAACATTCTTTTGCCTTGTTTACTAATTGGCCGAGTTGTTCCTCTGTTCTCCAGTAGAGTTTTCTTGGTTCTTTTCTCCGATCAATCGCGTGTGTGTTCATCTGGCTTGATCCAATCTTGATTCAACTAGTGGTGGTCACTCTGTGCGAAACCCTAGTTGCGGCTTGATCTGGATCTTTTGCCATTTGTGTGATCTGCGGCTTGATCAAAGAAAAGGGCGCAAGGGAGAGCACTGTCTGGATTTAATCCTTACAAGTTTGCTGCTTGTTCTGGAGGTTCGGTGGGCTGTTTCGGCTATTCAGAGTAGTTCCTTCGTGATCTACTGTTGCCATCCGGCACATCCATTCCTTGGCCGAAGGACTGTTCTGTGGTTTTGTGTAGCGCTGGTTGCATCTCGGATTCTCTGGTGGAGTGCCTCACTGTGAGAGTCTTGGCTTTGTATCTCCGAAGACTATCGCCTAGAAGCTGTGGCATTACAGGGGCGGTGTTGTTTTCTGGGACAGCGTCATCGGCGTTCGCCTGCTTGCATTGACATTCTGTTAGTGCGTTGTAAGTTTTCGATTATCTATGATTTCCTTATCGTTGGGGCTTGCAAAGGGCTAGTCTTCCAGACTTAGGGACCTTGCAAGTGGTGGTTGATTGTTCTATGAGGATTGGGAATTAGTGAGACCAATTGTGACAACAATTTTTCAACCGATAAATACTTGTGTAGTTCAATTGTTCACTTGCCAATTCTGATATATATATATATATATATATATATATATATATATATTATATGAATCATGATCCTTGTGAATCATGATCTGAATAAACTTGCAATTGCAAATTCAACATTGTGTGCACTGCTCAGAGACTACTTTAACAACTGTTGTTCTGAAGTGGATTGTTTAACCTCTGCTCGATCTCTAGTGTCAGCAGACTTGTTCATTTATATATATATATATATATATATATATCAGTTTGTTATCAATTGATTAATTACTTGTATCTCAAAGTGTTGAAAATTGTTCTGTCTTTGCTAATGCGGTTGACACAATTAGGTCGTTGATCTTAGTCCTTTGTGATGAGGACGGCCTTTAAGGCAACCCGTCATCTGAGAACAATACAATATAACAACTTGAGCACTATGCTAGTTGAAATGTCTTTCATTCTTGTCACTATTATGCAATACTTGTCCCTGAGCTTGAATGCTATGATATTAGATCATATCCTTGTTCAGTATGTATGCTTAAGTGACATTGTTATCTCATGGCTTTTTATTTTGCTTGGAATGATTGTCTTGATAAAATTGCTAATACTGCAATATTTACAACAATCCAGGAAACAACAAATAATGGCTTGTAGTTCCGATGTCGTTAAGCCTGAGATATTTGACGGTGCGAGCTTTAAACGCTGGCAAGCTAAAACTAGACTGTGGTTAATGGACCTCAAATTATTTTGGGTCATTGCAAATCCCCTTGAGCTTCCTATGGAAGCAGAGGCTGGAAAGCGATGGGAGGAAGCAAACCACTCAAATTTAGCTAGATCAAGCCGTCATATCTAATAGGCTTTTGACGGTACTCAAACTTCACCTCTGCCAAGGCGCTATGGGATGAGCTCGAACTGAAATTTTCTCAAGGAGACAATGGGAACGAATCATTCACTGCTGAAAGCTATCTTAATTATAAGATGGTGGACGCAGATCAGATTGGATCAAGTCCATGAGCTTCACTTTATCTCGTGGACTTGACTCAATACAACCGCAATCCGCCGAAAGCTTTCAAGTGAATGTGATACTAGCAAAGCCGCCGCCTTGCGTGGCGTGATTTTGTGATCTAGGAGACACATTAAGGAGCGATTGCTCTCTCGAGCTGACACTGCCATTAATGTGGAAGAGCTGCACGCTGCTAATAACAAGGCTCCCATGCCTCGTGTTCAGCTCATCATGTGGAAACCAAGAATGCCGCAAAGGGCCAAGAAGAAGATCAAAATTCCTTCCTGCACCAAGCCAAAGCAAATGAAAAAGAAGAAGGAGAATTTTATTTGCTTTGTTTATGAACCCCGCCACATCGCCGCAGTGCCGTGAACTAAGGGCAAAGGACCTCGCTCCTCGGCAAGGAGGCCAAAAGGCCGTGGCGAACGTCGATCGCTTCAACCGCCTCGACGGTATGTACCTAGAGCCTTTATGGCTAATCCATCAAATGACCGGTGGATTGATACAGTGCTACACGCCATATTTGTGCCGATCGCAGCCTATTCTCCTCTTTTCGTGGTCAAGGAGGTGGCTCCGCTTAATGGGCAATCTGCAGTAAATTGCAATGATTCGAGGAATCGACAGTCTCGCTTGAAGCTTACTTCAGGCAAGACGTTAGTTCTTCGAGAAGTGCTGTATGTGCCGGCAATGAGACGGAACCTTCTTAGTGGAGCTTTGCTTTGTAGACAGGGTCTTAAGTTAGTTTTCGAATCAAATAAGGTCGTGTTGACCAAATTCGGAACTTTTGTTGGAAAAGGTTATGAAAATGGCGGAATGTTCTGCCTTTCTATTTTAGATCTTAATAACATCTCTCTTTATAATGTATCATGCAATAAAGTGGATGATATTTGGCATTCTCGTTTGTGTCATGTGAACTTTGAGGCCATTGTGCGGTTAAGCAAAATGAACTTAATTCCAAGTTATAACCATGAGAAAGGCTCAAATGTGAAGTGTGTGTGCAAGCTAAGCAACCTCGAAGCCGCTCCATTCTGTTGAGAGTAGAGACACCTCACCTCTTGAGCTTGTACATTCTGATCTTTGTGAAATGAATGGTATTCTAACCAAAGGTGGCAAAAGATATTTCTTAACCCTCATAGATGATTCGACTAAGTTCAGTTACATTTGTTTACTTAGATCGAAAGATGAAGCACTAGAACATTTTAAAATCTATAAAGCCGAAGTGGAAAACCAACTAGAAAGAACAATTAAACGCCTAAGGTCGGACCGAGGAGGAGAGTATGTCTCAAGGAATTCTCTCGCTTCAGGAAGAAAGTGGAATAATTCATGAAATTACTCCACCATATTCACCCCAATCAAATGGAGTTGCCGAACGAAAGAACCGAACGATTTGTGACTTGGTGAATACCATGTTACAAAGTTCAGGTATGTCGGACTCATGGTGGGGTGAGGCGCTCACAAATAACTATGTCCTAAATAGGGTTCCACCTCGCAATCGCGAGGAGACACCTTATGAAGGATGGAAGGGGAGAAAACCGAATCTGTCCTTTCTTCGTACATGGGGATGCCTTGCTAAGGTCCATGTTCCATTACCGAAGAAAAGGAAGCTTGGTCCGAAGACCATTGATTGTGTTTTTCTAGGTTATGCTTAGAACAGCACGGCTTATAGGTTTCTAGTGGTCAAATCCGAGGTCAGTGACATTTCTACAAATGTCTTAATGGAATCTCGTGATGCGACATTCTTCGAAAATGTATTTCCTATGAGGACAAAAGAAGTCATTGTTCCTTCGAGTTCAATTGAACACTCTACTCCTCTTAGTATAGATGATATCACTCCTGATATGGAGTTGAGGAGGAGTAAGAGGCAAAGGATTGAAAAATCCTTAGGCGATGACTTTGTCACCTACCTCGTGGATGATGAACCACAAAACCTTTCAGAGGCATACGCATCTCCGGATGCGAGTATCGAAGGAAGCAGCGATCAGAGTGAGATGGATTCCATCATCGCTAACTTAACATGGGAGATCACCGATATTCGCTTGGTTGCAAGCCGATGGGTTGCAAGTGGATTTTCAAGAGGAAAAGGAGACCCGATGGTACTATTGAAAAGTACAAGGCCCGTTTAGTGGCTAAGGGTTTCACTCAAAAGGAGGGAGAAGATTATTTTGATACCTACTCCTCAGGCTCGCTTACCCACAATCCGTAAGTTTTAGCAATAGTCCAGCAGATAAACTCCATGTCCATCAAATGGACGAAGACCGCTTCCTAAACCAGAGAGTTGGATGAGGAGATATACATGAGTCAGCCAGATGGATTTGTGGTTAGCGGTCATGAAAATAAAGTATGTCAATTGATTAAATCTTTGTATGGTCTCAAATAGGCCCCCAAGCAATGGCATGAGAAATTCGATAACACATTGACATCGGTCGGATTCTGTGTAAACGAAGCTGACAAATGTGTGTATTATCGGTTTAGAGGTGGCAAAGGTGTCATTCTATGTCTATACGTGGATGACATATTGATGTTTGGGACTAACCTAGAAGTAATCAATGAGACAAAGAGATTCCTCTTCGAAAATTTCGACATGAAGGACTTGGGTGAAGCTGATGTGATCTTGAACATCAAACTTCTAAAAGGTGAGAATGGGATTACATTATCACAATCCCATTACGTGGATAAAATCCTGAACCGTTTTGGTTTAAAGGATTGTAAGCCTGTGGCCACACCTTATGACCCAAATGTCAAATTGCGCAAGAACACTGGACATGGGAAAGACCAGCTAAAATATTCTCAAATAATTGGATCCCTAATGTATTTGACTAGTGCTACAAGACCTGACATCTCATATGTCGTTGTAGCGATTGAGTCAGAAACGGCCAATCCAGGAGATGATCATTGGATAGCACTTGAAAGGGTACTTAGGTATCTAAAGGGAACCATGAATCTTGGGATTCACTATTCTGGCCATCCGGTTGTCTTAGAAGGATTCAAAGATGCTAATCGGATCGCTGACTCGGATGAGATGAAATCCACAAGTGGATATGCATTCACTTTGGGTGGCGGGATGTGTCATGGAAGTCTTCTAATGACTATCATTACACGCCTACCATGGAGGCTGAATTAGTAGCGCCGATTCAGCGGTAGTAGAGGCGTAATGGCTCAAAGAGCTCATTCGACCTTCCTGCGGCCGGATAAGCCGATACCAAAGCCCCTAGTTCATCGTGACAACCAGATCAGTAATAGTCAAGGTTAAGAGTAAAAGGACAATATGAAGTCCTCGAGGCATATAAAGAGAAGACTTAAGTCTACTCGACATGCAAGAGAGACGGTGTTGTTATCAGAGAATACATCAAGTCTGAAAGGAACTTGGTAGATCCTTTTACAAAGGGACTGTCTAAAGGACCTATTCAAGCAAAGATCAAGGGAATGGGACTCATACTCGTTAGAGGTTCCCAACAAAGGCAACCCATCCTCAGAAGACCCATGATCCTCAAAAAGGCTCTGGGACAACGGCTTATGTGGGAATCAAAAGCACGATTTAATAAGAGTCCCATTAGCTGCTGTGCTTATCTGTATAGAAGGTTGAGCTAAAGCTCTTAATGAATTCAATGCCTTATGGCCGGGAATTGTCCTACAGAATTTCCCGAAGAATTCACCTATATGAGTCGATGCGTGAGGTCGCAGTCAGAGAGTTAAGGGTATACTCTAGTGAGCTCATGAATAGATACAAGGACATGACCGTAAAGTCCTCGCTCGAAAGAGGTGCACCTTTGCCGCTTAGTACTGTGTTATCGTAATGAAAGCTCTCGATTAAGACCTCGGATCAAGGCGTAGTCCTCCTTTGTCTATGTAGAGTCGTAGTTCTCCTAACTAAGCAATGGTTCAAACCGCTTTGATGACTTGTTTGAATAACAAAGATATCAAACAAGATTGTTCGTAACTTATGGATGTGTTGAAATTTGTGGCAATGGTGGGGATTGTTGGCAATTTGGTTTTTCCCCAAATTTCTAAAGGAAAATTTTTGTCCGCCCAAATTTATGCTGACCAAACCGCCCAAGAGGGCTCAAACATCGAATGAAAGAGTCACTGCTTTGCCTCGAGACCGAGTCTGAAGGAGGGCTCACGCGGCTGCTCGTGTCCGGGCGACGTCCGCTTTCGGCCTCCTCAGGCGGCGGCGACCACGCCGCCGCAGAACGGCTTGGTGCGGGTCTCCGCCGCCGCTGCCTCCTCCCCGGGATCGGTTCTCTATTTAGTGGCCGGAGTCGTGAACTTCGTAAGAGGGTGAAAAACATTCTTTTGCCTTGTTTACTAATTGGCCGAAGTTGTTCCTCTGTTCTCCAAGAGAGTTTTTTGGTTCTTTTCTCCGATCAATCGCGGTGTGTTCATCCGCTTGATCCAATCTTGATTCAACTAGTGGTGGTCACTCGGCGAAACCCTAGTTGCGGCTTGATCTCGATCTTTTGCCATTTGTGTGATCTCGCGCTTGATCAAAGAAAAGGGCGCAAGGAGAGCATTGTCTGGATTTAATCTTACAAGTTTGTCGCTTGTTCGGAGGTTCGGTGGGTCTGTTTCGCTATTCGAGTAGTTCCTTCGTGATTCATCGTTGTTATCCCAAGACATCCATTCCTTGGCCAAGGACTGCTTCGTGGTTTTGTGTAGCGCCGTTGCATCTCGGATTCTCCGTGGAGTGCCTCACTATGAGAGTCTTGGCTTTGTATCTCCGAAGACTATCGCCGAAGCCGTGGCATTACAGGGCGTGTTGTTTTCGGACAGCGCCATCGACGTGTTCGCCTGCTTGCACCGACATTCTGTTAGTGCGCTGTAAGTTTTCGCATTCTCTGTGATTTTGCTTATCGTTGGGGCTTGCAAAGGGCTAGTCTTCCAGACTTGGGGACCTTGCAAGTGGTGGTTGATTGTTCTATGAGGATTGGGAATTAGTGAGACCAATTGTGACAACAATTTTTCAACTGATAAATACTTGTGTAGTTCAATTGTTCACTTGCCAATTCTGATATATATATATATATATATATATATATATATATATATATATATATATATATGCCTTGTGAATCATGATCTGTCATGCTGAATAAACTTGCAATTGCAAATTTTGAACATTGTGTGCACTGTCTGTAGACTACTTTAACAATCTGTTGTTCCTGAAGTGGATTGTTTAACCTCTGTTCAGTCTCTAGTGTCAGCAGACTTGTTCATTTATATATATATATATATATATATATATATATATATATATATATATATATATATCAGTAGTTTGTTATCAATTGATTAATTACTTGTATCTGTCAAGTGTTGAAAATTGTTCTGTCTTTGCTAATGCGAAGTTGTCACAATTAGGTCAGTGATCTTAGTCCTTTGTGATGAGGACAGCCTTTAAGGCAACCCGTCATCTGAGAACAATACAATATAACAACTTGAGCACTATGCTAATTGAAATGTCTTTTATTCTTGTCACTATTATGCAATACTTGTCCCTGAGCTTGAATGCTATGATATTAGATCATATCCTTGTTCAGTATGTATGCTTAAGTGACATTGTTATCTCATGGCTTTTTATTTTGCTTGGAATGATTGTCTTGATAAAATTGCTAATACCGCAATATTTACAACACTCCATGACGCAGGCTATCGCGTACAGCGTCGATGGCGAGATCTCTGCCTCATTCTTGTCCAGGGAGGCCACGAGGTTGTCCATGGTGTCGTTGAGCCCGACGATGGCGTTGCTGTACCTCTCCGTGTTTGCCGTCCACAGCACGACCACCTTGTTCGTCTCCTTGAACTCCCTGTTTCATTAACCACATGAGCCTTGAATTATGTCATCACAAAATCACTATAGATGACAGTATCGACTCAAACAATGCTCATCACAGACCGACATTTGCTTTTTCCTAATTGCATCAATGAATTTGTTTTCGGTTATTTTGTTCTTGCTTTGTACTAGAATGCATGCAGGTATGTCTGAACTTTTGCCTGTATGTACCTCATGTCCTCGATGATCCGGTCCACCTGCTCTTTCTTGGTGCCATTGATGACATTGTTCGCGAGCCCTGGTTCGCGGCGATGAAGTCCGGGTTGTAGATGCCGGGGAGGGGTACCATGGATTCCATGTGGCTCCTGAGCTGCTTCTGCAGCTCAATGTCCAGAACCTTGGCCCTGGCCATGGCGTCAGCCAGGTTCATGTTGCTGAGGTCCCATCCACCAAAGACAACATCATTTGGATTCACCTGCAGAATCATTTTTTTAAAAAAGGAAAAATAAGCAAGATCCATGGTCACCTACTACTATCAGATCTTGTTAAAGCAGAAAGATATCATGATCCATGAATTCTGAAGTTTTCGGTGTGTAAGTTTCAGTTTAGAATGGAGGATCCAGACCAGCACAAGAATGCTTCGGCGAGAACAAGTTATATACATCTCATCACAACTCCATGTCCATGCATGTATGTACACTTAGAATGTACTGTTGCCAAAATTGGCATTTTATCTTTTCTTAGTACAAATATGTGAGGTAGGAGAAGATCACCATGGGTACAAGGCTCTTGAAAGGTGTGTAGATCTCCTCCCCGTTATGACTTCCAACTGGTGGAAGCCTGTGTCAGGGAGCCGAATTAGTTAGCCTTATGGACCTGGAAAAAAAAAGAACAGCGCAAGGAGTAGGAATTAGACCAGGTTTGGAACCCATGAATTTCAGGAAACAGTTCAATTCCTACATGATTCAGAAAAATTCCGGAGTTCCAAATGTTGTATATAAGATCGTTTGGTAATTACGTAATCTTGTTACATGCTGTTGGCTATGATCCCCATCGATCCAACAGCACAGATCTGAGTTGGAACAGTTATATATGTGTTGAGTTTGAGTTTGACAGTGATACGAATTTGTTTCCTACTCTATATCAAATCAATTTCTACGCAGAGTCTATTATATACCACTATAAATATACCCTTTTAGTCTATAAGAAAAACAAGAGCTTCATTGTAAATATCAACTCACTTAATGATATAGCCTTCGTACGTTTGTAGTTTTTCTGAAAAGGTTTTTATGTAAAATCTCTGTTCTCCGTTTCCGTTGATGGTATAATTTTGCCGTGCGTTTTGTAACAGTATCATGCAGAATAAATTATTGAGGCCGCGTTTGGGAGGATTGATTTTTTTTTTCCTGATTCCTATCCTTTCCGAACGAGGCATTAATCTTTCATACGCATCTATGACAATCGATACGTACGGAAACTAGTAATAGTAAAACTTACTCACTGTTGGCGATGACCCCAGCTGTGAGCGTGGTGCCGTTGTCGCCGCCCCATCCAACAAGAAATCACACTGAATGCAATGTAACACACACAAAAAAAAAACCCAACGTAAGCAACTAAATATTTATGAGTGAATTTCACAAAACTAAGAATTTTTATACAAACTATTAAAAACTACACACTTTAGTTTTTATTTCACGGCATTATAGATTTTAAGAGTTTTTGTAATACAAAACTATTGTCCAGTTCGTTTTAGTTTTTGGATTATGGATTTTGGATTATGAGAGAAATTGTTTCTGATTGTGGTATAATTGGGTCGGATCGATTGTGACTTTTAGGTTCTAAACTAGACCGGCGAGAATCAGGTTTCAGCCAGATTTTGATTCTATACAGAGGGTATTTTCTGATTGTAAGAAAAATTATCTAGAATCCTCCTGTTCGACAAACAATCTACTTTTTTTTAGCAGAAATTATATAGAAGCTGAAACGAAGGAGCCAATAGGTTTTAGAATCGATTGTTTCTTGTAACGAATCTAACAGTGTTTGCACACATGCTGGTAGCTTTACGTGCGAGTGAAACGGAAAATAGAGCCGTGTGAGGTTACCACGTGGGCCATATTATTAGACTTGTTTTAAGAAATGATCAATTTTAAAATTTATAGTTTGTGACACAAGTGGTAACCTAAAATTGTAGTTTTGTAAAATAAAACCTAAAATTGTATTGATAGTTTGCAAAAAAAGCTTGTTGATTTATGAAATTTACTCAAGATTTACGCGAGAAGCTAATCACGATCCAACTACTGGAGCTCTCTTTCTCTCGATCTAAAAGAAAAAAATGAGAGCCTTTCATGATCTCCATCTAAAATCCTACGTTGGTGCTGGTCTTGAAGTTGTAGGTGACGGACTTGGGCCGCACCGCCCAGCTGCCGCTCCCCTTCCCCTCCGTCGCCGGCGCCACCTCCGTCGTGTCGTACCGGTACTCCGACTCGATCTTGCCGGCGCCGTACCGCACCCGCGGGCTCTCCACCGGTCCACCCTGAAGCTCCCCACGAACATCTTCTGGATCAACCAAACACGCCTCCTCCAGGATCAACGGATCGACCTGCTCGACGGCCACTCGTGACGATCGACGACGGCCGGACCAGTCGCCGGATGAGCCGAAGCCAAGGGAAGGGAAGGAGGGGCGCTGCTTATATAGCGACGCGCGTCGTCCACGTGGCGCGGCGACGATTGGTGAGCGGGGAGAGGCGCCAGATGTCCTCTCTCACCGCTTTCCACAACTAGCCCTGCCAGTTTTCGGTTTTTGCATTAGCTTCCTTTTCATGATCGTCACTGATCAGTTCATCGATCGGGCCAAACATGCCACGCTGTTAATACCAATATAGCATACGTGTACCTGCTAATATAGTACCATTTTAATGTATAATTATCTACTAATAAATGTTATATGCTTATTGTTGTATCAAATGTATAAGATGTCGTCTGGAACGTCTGGTTATTGTTGATATATATGCTATAACGAAGGCGTTCTATTGCAATGGAAATATTACCAAACGACCCAAACATATATATACACACTGTTTCGGTGTTCACCTGGCCCCATGATTTTTTCATACAAGTCGCTAATGTCATAATGTGAACGATATACATGGGTGTTTGGTATAGTTTCAGCCCACTAAAATTCATAGAGTTGATGGGGAACAGAGTATTTCTAACTCCAGAACTTTATGAAGTTGGAGTTGTGAGTACATTAAGAGTGTTTAGGTGGATCATCTTGTTTACATTTTAGACTGAAAATATAAACTTAATTCACTTTATTTTAGTCTACAAGCTCTAGATCTAAGGTAGAACTGGGATCTGAAGCTCAGCCAAATATGGTCATAATATATATTGAGGTGCTATAAGAACATGATTTTTTCCCGCATGATTCACAGATTAACTGGCTCCACTCACGGGCCCACACCGTCAGGTTCATTGTAAGTCGTAACTACGCCCAACCCAAGGTGGGTTCCCTAGATGCGGCGCATACACCTGTCGCTAAACACTGAATTCATGTAGTGCATTTGGTTGCACGTACGAAGTGAATGGGATGGAATGTACAGAATGGATGGATGATCATAGATAGGATAGTACAGTGAGGTTGTTTGATTGTCTAAATGGGTTGGTATAAGATTTTGCTTGGTTCTTAGATGGAATGACGCTGGATGATTCGATATGCTGCTTGGTTTGAGGGATAAGATTGGTATGGTAACCTTTGTCACTATAGGTGGTGAGTTTACCACTCACAAATATTGCAATGAAAATTTATAAGTCTATTATTTGATTATATGTTCTGTATGTAATAATTTTATATAGCTTAATGAAAATTTTTATACCAGTTATTTTCACTTGTATGAGCGTGTCCCGTAACGATTGGTTTGGCTGATTTAGGTGTATGATTTGGTACAACATATTTAGAGAATATTTTTGAAATCTATACCACTCTGTCCCGTACAAAATGGTTCCATACACTTAACTAAATGCATGTATCAAGATCTATTATGAACTATCCTTATGAAAGTAATTTTCAAGACAATTTACGTTTATGATTTTATGTATCCAATTTAAAAAAAAATTAAATATTGATAGACAAAGTTTTAAAAGTTTGATTACACGTATATCCAAAATGATAACTATTTGTGACCAGAGAGAGTTTTTTGTGTACTACAATGAGCTGATCACATTGTACCTAGCAAAGTGTTTGTACAATTAGTTAGATACGTTGGAACATATATCATGGTGCTTTATCGATTTCAAATATTTTGGATGGGGAAAAAATCCTAAACTATATTTGCACTCATATTTTTTTGTCTCATTTCAACACAAATTAGGAGGCAACAAAAATTAGTAATTAGATAAAAAAACAATACCATATTCATATTTTATCAAATTGGGTAGTTGTTACTCAAAGGGTTCTATATATACACTCTTTGTTCTTAAATAAGTGTTATTCTAGATTCCTACACTTCCACCAAGTCACATCTACAAAGGACTGTATTACCTTTTTTTATTATATATTTGGATGGTGCGTCTTACTCTAATCCATAGTGGTACATGGCGTTGGAAATAGCGAGCGATTCTGGTTCAAAAGAGTGGCTTCCAACAGAAAATACAATTATCCTCACAAAATAAAATTATTCAATCTGACTTCCAATAGAAATTACAATTATCTGATAAGATCAGTTGTAACAAACCGAGAGATTAGCGGAGAGTGTTACGACCATGGTCGGTGGTGGGCTCGCCGGTGGCCATCTAGATTGGGGGCTTGGGGTCCTACGGCTGTGCCTACCTCGCCCCCCCCTACAGAAGCCGCGAATACTAGAGAGGAGTCTCATGACAATGGCAGGCTGCATCCGAAAAGTAGGGCTCGAGCGTGAACGTGAACCCATGCCAGGAAAGCAGTGAGGCTGTGGATGCCACCGCAAGAAGAGGCAGGAGGACTGAAGTGGAGCGGAGCAGCGTCGCACCACGGAGGGGCGAGTCCGAGGCAAACAAGAGGGTGTGTGACACGATGCATGCCATGGTCATGCCACTGCTTGTGTGGCAGCAGTGGGAGAGAGACTGAGAAGGAGCCATGGCAAGTTGTGAGGTTGTGGATGCTGATAAAAATAATAAGGTAAAAAAGATTATTTCATTAAGCGCTTAGATGTTAAATAGATCGGTGCTGACAAGTGGTCTCCTGATAACTTGGACCCACATTTCAATGGTCATAACCAAAAGAGTTCAAAGCTATCCATGAAAAATCAGAGCGGTAGATGAAAAAGCGATAGGTATGGGAGTCACACGGAAGCTCGTGCTAAATTCACAACATAGAAACAATCCCCTACACAAACAAGTGATGCACATGAAAAGGACAACAACTTACGCTTAGAATCAGACTTGTTCCCATCCCATTTCGGTGCCTCCTTCTTCCCCATGGGGTAGTAATTCTCCTAATCTAAAACGAGAAACAAAAAAATAAAGATTTTAGTGCCAGGGGCCACCCGAATAGACCAAAAATAGTGCACAACACTTACTCTTCTTAGACCCACCGGAGAAGAGCTGCCAAACCGGTGGCTCGCAAGGAAGAACCTCTAGTCTGCAGCCTTCCCCAAGGTGGGGCTCCCTAGTGCCACCGCAGTGCCTGACAGATGAACCCAAGCCTGCCAACCTCCCTGCCATGAACCGGAGAGGGCAGAGCGCCAAGCGCATGGGAGGGGAGGCAATGAAGTTGGGATCCAAGCCAGCGACCGGGTCAAGATACGCTGAAGTTTTTTCTCAAGGCGCGACCGTGCGAGGAGGTTGACAAGGGGGTGAAAGATGGAGAACGGACCATCGCTACTAACTCGTAATTAGAAGTAGTAGAGATAAAAGATGACAAGATACAAAGTTGTCAATTTTTTGTTGCATGCAACCAAATTTAAGCAAGTCTAAAGTGCAACCGCAAAACTAGTATTAAGAGCTATAAAAATACTAGATGCATTTGTGTGGCATCACGCCGCATCGCACAAGTGTGTAACATCGCGTAAAGACGATTTTCTTGTTGAAGAAAAGAACTGCAAAAAAATCCAAGAAGTTTGGAGGGCCTTTCCGTAAAAATGTACCTAGATGTAATTTTTGAGGGATTTCTGAAAATGATTTGGATTTAGAATTCTCGGGGGCCTTTGTGGGAACAAAAATAATTTGTGCAAAATGGAAACAAATTTTAGAAGTTTTGAGGGTCTTCTCGCTTAAAAAATGTACCTAGATGTATTTTTTGAGGACCCTTGTGTGGGAAAAATGGGAATTGCACTAAAAAATTAGTTTATAGAAGTTTGGAGAGCTTCCCCGAAAAAACTGTACCTAGATGTAATTTTGGAGGGCCTTTTCAACAAAAAATGGCTTTAGAAGTTTTAAGGGCCTTCTTGTAAAAAAATATACCTACATGTAATTTCTAAAAATTTGGTGGGCAAAAATTGCACAGGCGCGAGCGAGCGTGCATGGGGATTCGAATGCGTGACCGGAGGCGTGAACGCGAGGAGCCTTACCGCGACGCCAGGCGCGTGTTGTTGAGAAGTGACGTCATTAAAATACTTAAAGCGTATCAACAGGTGAGCAAATTAGTGACACAACGCAACGTGGAGCGAAAATGTTGGCCCAAAATCAACGTGGCTGCGCGCCGAGACTGGAACTCTTGGAGATTTAATATACGGAGTATATAGTTGAATGCTCATATTTTGCTATGTAAAAAAATCATATTATCAAAGCACATCAGCCACCGTCGTCGGGCTCAGCCTACGTCTCACTTCAGTTTAGCCACCACACCTGGCCTAGCTGTATTTAGAGGTGGGCACTTGGGCCATGCTTTTGTGGGCCAACCCAAGGCACGGCGGGTAGGGCCCCACCCAGGGTACGACATGAAGTGGGCTATGCCGTGTCGGTATGGTACTATAGCTCGGGTCGTGCTGGGCCCAAGAATCAAGCACGATGGACGACTCGGCCTAGCTCAGCACGACCGTTTCGACCGGGTCTGTGCTGGCCCGACACAGAGGCATGGCTGCAGGCGCAGCAGGGCATGGTGCACTACCGCGGACTATAGCAGGGCACAAGAGGAGTGGGTTGGGGGTTCTACTTGGCCGCATCACCGTTCGTGGCAGCTTGCGCTGCCAGAGTCGCCGGACCGCCGTCATGGCTGTGCGCCTCCTCGCATCCCATGCACATCCTAGCCTCCCTTGCGACGCCTTGGTTGCCGTGGTCGGCCGCCATGCCCTCCCGTGTGCCGCCTCACCTCCTATGCACCAAAATTGTCAATCTCGAGTCGATGGAGTGAGAAAGGGCTTTGGACTCTGGTGCGGCGGCGGGAGAGAATGAAGTAGCCGATGAGCCGAAGGAGCCAAGGAGACGTGACGACGTCTCCTCCTGGCACGGCGGACGTGCAAGATAGCAACCAGCCACCGCAACAGCAGCTTTAGGACCTGAACCTAGAGCTCCTCACAAGATTTAAGAATGGTCTAAAGGTGGAGACTGAGGAGCTAAAGCTGATAGCATCCTTCCACGAACACGACCATGACGCCACGGCTTGCTTCTCCTTCCCCTTCACCTTGTGCCTTTTGAATTGGCCGCGAGGCCACCAGACAGCGCCGCTGTGGCCTTCTCGCTAGTGGAGATTGAGCAAGTGGATGGATCAAGGAGTTATGGGAACAGTCATCTATGCTAAGACAATTATAGATAATGATGATGTTCAATCAAAGCATCCAACCGAGATTGAGGAAGTGCTGAAACAGTATGCAGATGTTTTCAAGGTAGCTTCTGAATTACCACTAGCCTATCCATGTGATCACTTCATACCCCTAGTTCCCAATACTAAGCCAGTGAATATCAGACCATATCGGCTACCCCATTACAAGAAGAATGCGTGGAAGAGTTAATTGAGGAATTGCCAAAATCTCAAACTATAAGGCCGAGCATGAGCCCCTTCTCTTCTCTAGTTTTATTGGTTAGGAAAAAGGATGGAACCTGGAGGCTCTGTATCGACTATTGACAACTTAATGTAAACACTACAAAAATAAATATCCAATACCTGTAATTGAGGATTTACTCGATGAGTTGCACGGAGCTAAATGTTTCTCTAAGATCGATTTGAGGTCTGGTTATCATTAGATCTGAATGCATCTAGATGACATTGCTAAGACTGCATTTAGCACTCATACGGGTCATTATGAATCTGTGGTCATGCCCTTTGGCCTAACCAATGCACCGGCTATATTTCAAGCATTGATGAATGAAGTGTTAGTAGGGATTTTGAGAAAAATTGTTTTGGTATTCTTTGACGATGTACTCATCTATAGTTCCTCATTTGAAGAACACAGAGAGCATTTGCGCGAAGTGTTGGAACAATTGAGGAGGAACAAGTTATATGCGAAGAGAGGCAAATATGTGTTTGGGCAAACTCAAGTGGAGTACTTAGGACATGTAATCAGTGCATAGGGAGTGTCTACCACTTTTGATAAAATCTTGGTGGTTCAAGAATGGCCACAACCGCAGAATGTCACCCAGCTTAGGGTATTCCTTGGACTATTAGAGTATTACAGGAGGTTTATTAAGGACTTTGGAATCATCTATAGACCCATGTTTAATTCCCTTAAAAAAAGTCATTCCAGTGGGGTGAAGAACAGCAAGCATCCTTCTTGAGGATAAATGAGGCTCTTACCCATGCACCTATAATGGCTCTTCCTAACTACTCTCAACCCTCTGTATTAGAAATTGATGCTAGCAGAGGTGGATTAGGGGCAGTATTAATGCAAGGAGGGAGACCCATTTCATACAATGAGTAAAGCAATCGGCCCTAAGGCTACGTAATGTCCACGTATGACAAGCAAGCATTGGCAATACTGGAAGCACTTAAAAAGTGGAAACGTTACTTATTTGGGTCAACCCTAATTATCATAATAGATCAACAAAGCTTGGGGTATATCACTAAACAGAGGCTAATGGAGGGTGTGCAACACAGGTTGTTAATGAAATTGCTTAGTTTTGACTATCGGATTGAATACAAAAAGGACAGGGATAATCGAGCTATAGATGCTTTATCCAGGGTATCACGTTTCGAATAGATCACTAATATTTCATTGGCTGTGCCGCAATGGGTAACTGAGGTGGTTCAAAGCTATGCTAATGATGAAAAGTGCAGATAGCTAGAGACTAAGTTAAGACTGGATGCACCGAGCTCCACCATATACTCGAGCAATGGAATAATTAGATATAAGGGTAGGATCTATGTGGGTAGCAGTTCTAATCTTTGGTTGCAACTACCAGATTCTTTCCATAACTTAGCATTAGGTGTCCATTGGGTGAGAAGGCTACTTATTAGAGAGTTAAGTCATTATTCTTTTGGCCTAGCATGAAATCGGCAGTGGCGGAATATGTCAAGAGTTGTGCAGTTTGCCAAAAGAACAAGTGTAAAAGTCAGTTGTATCTAATGTTGTTGCAACCCTTGCCAGTTCCTGACATGGCCTGGACACATATAACTTTGGATTTCATAGAAGGGCTTCCGAAATCATAGAATAAGGATGTAATTCTAGTAGTGGTGGACATATTCACAAAATACGCTCATTTTCTTTCCATGAAACATACTTATTCAGTTCAGTCAGTGGCACAACTTTTCCTGGACAATATTTATCAATTACATGGGCTTCCAGTGGTAATGGTTTCAAAGTTTCAGACAGAGATAGGATTTTTACTAGTGCCTTGTGGCAAGAACTCTTCAAGGCTTTGGGAGTGAAATTAAGGCTTAGCAGTGCACATCATCCCCAAACTGATGGGCAATCTAAGAGGGTTAATCATTGCTTGGAAAGTTATTTACGATGTATGACTTTTGCTAATTTGAAGAATGGCATTCTTGGCTTGCTCAGGCTGAGTAGTGGTACAATACTAGCTTTCATACGTCCTTGAAAATGACACCCTTCCAAGCATTATATGGTACAAAGCCTCCACTGGTGGTTGAACATTTGCTCTTTGATTTAACAAATGAAGAAATCAAGAATGTGTTGCAAGGACTACAAGCTACAATGGATGCCATTAAGGCTAACCTGGAGAAGGCCATACCAAGAATGAAACATTTCACTGACAAGCACAGACAAGAGAGGAGTTTAAATATTGGGGAAATGGTGTACCTGAAGGTTCAGCCATACAAGCATAACGCCCTAGGACTCCATAAAAGTATGAAGTTACATTCGAAATATTATGATCCCTTTATAGTTCTTGAGAAGATTGGAAAGGCTGCTTATAGACTTCTACTGCTAGAAGGTTGCCAATTACATCCAGTTTTTCATGTTAGTTAGCTAAAAAGGCACATTGGACCTAAGGTGATTCTTTGCGAGTCATTACCCTTGGTAGATGCTGATGGAAATATATTGATAGAACCGGTTGTAGTGTTAGAAAGGAGAGTGATCCCAAGAAACAATGAACCGGTGGTGCAATGGAAAATTCAGTGGGTCAATTTACCTCCAGAAGCGCTACTTGGGAGGATGCCAGTTTTATCACCAGTATCTTCCCACAATTCAGTCCTTGAGGTCAAGGATCTCAAGGGGGAGGTAATTGTTAGATTTTTGAACTAGAGTCCGACAGCAAGTTTGAAGTCTAATTCGATTGTTTTTCTTCTGTTGTTATGAGATTATGAAGATCCAATGCTTCGTAGTTGAAGATAACGATTCAAATTGATCCGACGGTGGACAAAGGAAGTAGTAATTACCGTAGGCTATAATTAGTTGTCCCATTTACTGTTCATGAATCTTCTTGTCACTTTTGTCATAGTAAGAAAGCAGATGCTCTGTACAAAATGGCCTGGGTTGTAACCAAATTCTATTATGGACTAAAAAATCTAAGACGCTTCTAGAGTTCTAGTTCTTATCGCAATTTTCTTCTTCCCATTTCTTTATGCCCAATGTATTTTGGTTTTGATTTCTGCTTGTGATTTGGGTTTCTGTTGTTAGATTCTTCGGGGTCTAACACAACCCTTGTCATCAAAGTCGCCACGGTCACTAGTCTCACCTCTCGAAGTCTTGCCCTCGCTATCCTCCAAGCATACCCCTCACTGGTGCCATCGGACGGGCAATCTCGCTATCCTCCTCGTCGCCACGATTGCCTGGTCACTAGTCTCCCCACTCGCTCACCGTCGTCTTGGTGACGGCAAATCCCTCACCTAGTTGCCCTAGCCTAGGGAGAGACCGAGAGAAGGGAGAGGCTCCAATGGTTTAGATAGAGATCGGATAGGTGAGGAGGAAGAGGAACTGAACAATAGAGATGGGTGGCTAGTCGGGGAGAGCCTTCTCAAGGAATCCTCTAAACTTTAGTATAGGTAGGTATCGTAAGGTTGTTATCACACACGGTTCTATTCTAGAACCATCTGTCGTATCAATGAACATCATAGACGACAAAAATCGTGATGTTCTCAATGCACATCATAGATAGTTTTTGGCTAAAATCATGTAAAAATACACCCTTCAAAAATTCCAAAATTATGTTCAGATCCTCCTACAACCGCTTTTACAAAAAGCCCCTTCAAAAATTCCAAAATTACAAAGAGGTCCTAGAAATTTACAAAAAGGTCCTATGCTGGAAAAAACCGATGTGGCGTAGCACACTGACCCAACCTAGTGTGTCTATAATTGTTTTCAATGAGCTCGCACATTACGATTTACAAATTGTTTAGGTCATGTTGATATCACGTTGTATTCCAAAATGCCTTTTAACATACTATTTTTTCATGTTGCTTAACTTGATTTTCCTTGAAAGAACATGTTTACGAAGCTGGACACCCTTTGCCATCTTACTAGGTGTAATAGTCAAAGCATATTTTGTGAGCTTGAGTTTAAAACATCGTACTATACCTCAATCAATTGCGTACCTTATGTAAACTCAACAAAGAAAAAATATTTAACTCATGTATCGGAGAGCCATTAGAATAATGAGTGTTAATCACTTGTGCACAAAAGAAATATACAACAGCGCTTCTGAAACAACACTCTTATATACCTTTAATAGGTAATTGTAATATTTTATTGAGCTTTCATACGTAATGCTAGTGTTCAGAATTACTTTGTTTGATAAGATTTGATCTCTACACCTTCATGTTGGGAAATCAAGGTGAAAAGACCCAGTAAATTTCAAAAATTTATTGCCTTTTCCTGGATCGATCGCATGCATTAGAACCAAGATTTAGAAAATACCAAAAACAATAAATGCGTATTATGGTCCTGAGAGTGCAAATACAAAGTTTTTTTTGCAGAAGCTCTCTGTGAAGCTCACAGCTTCAAGAACTGGACATAGCAGCAAAAATGGATAGTTGGATCTTCGTGGCAATAGCAGCTATGACCTTCAGGTATCCACATGAACAGGTGGATGAGACCGTACACCGGTTTGCTAGTACCGCGCAATACGACTCTTATGACCTTTTCTGGTTCAGGTGAAAAATTTTCACCTTCTTCCATTTTTTCTCAATTTTCTCTACATTTTCTGAACTTGCAGGCACATATTTATAGTGGATCACTGTAGCAAGGCCATTGCAACAGTAACCACCATGTGATACCGTAGCAAAGGCAGTTGCTACAGTTCTCAAGATAGCTGGCACACACTGTAGGCACTGTAGCAAGCTGATATGCTACAGTGCTTCAGTGTTGCTATAGTAAAATTCAGCACTATTATAGTGATTTCTGCGCAAAAAAAATCATATTTTTACACGCAGATTCGCTGCCATTTTTGTAAACAACTAGATATCATATTCAATCACATTGACATGTATGTCACAAGAGAAAATTTCAAAAATCTATCTTAAGCTATTCTAGTGTGCAACCTTTAGGTTCATACTATATTGGCAATAAATAAAAAAACTCATTTTTTGATTCATTAGTTGCAAGCGGCTCCTAGCAGAACATAATAACTACCAAAATTGTATGAATGTCATTTATCCGACAAATCATCAATGAATATATGTTGTTCCCTTTATCACTTTGATATCATGATTTAACTCAAGGTTGAGGGGTGTCATCCTTGCACTATTAAATCGATTTTCTCAATTCCCTAAAATAGACTAACAAGATCGACTGATTAATAACTTTAATTGTTCCATTATGGCCATGCATATTTTTTAGTCTATTTCATCGAGTGGCCTATTGATATCATTCCCTTAGTATGAGGAGGACAAATTCTATTTTGATTATACACTTCCCTCTGCATGATTCAAGGTACACCTGAGTGTTGTCCTTATGATTATCCAGTTACGGATAACGTTAGACAACAGTAAAGCATATCATTCCTATGTAGAAAATCGTGTTGATCTCAGGTCTAAGGACCAATCATTATCATTGTATGAAACAACTTATGACACTAATTAAATCCTCAAAATATGTTTCGTAAGCGGGTTAGTCCAATAGCATGTACACTTATATGTATTCACATAACCGAATGGTATCACATACCCATAATCCATGAAACGTGATTATCAATCAATTCATTTGCTTGTTTTGAATAAAGTTTATTGGTGTCCCACCCAATAAATAAACAAGGGACAATTTATAATAATGTCATAATTAAATTACAGAGTTTCATGATCAAATCACATACTTGATGATCTATAATATGACACTATTAAAGGAACAACATAAGCATAAATACAAGGTAACATCTTCATGATTGGCCTCTTGGGCATATTTCTAACGATCTCCCACTTGCACTAGAGCCAATCATTCATGTATCTAATAGCCATTGCTCTAGTATGTGCCTCATGTTTTGCTTGTGGGAGAGGCTTTGTCAATGGATCTGTCACATTGGCATTCATTGCCACTTTGCATATTTTGACATCGCCTCTATTCAAGATTTCTCGAATAAGATGATAACACCGTAGTATGTGCTTGGATTTTTGGTGTACTCTAGGTTTCTTTGCTTGTGCAATGGCCCCATTGTTGTCGCAATAGAGGTCCAAAGGGTTTATAGCACTTGGAACTACACCAAGTTCAGTAATGAACTTTCTTATCTAAACAACCTCTTTTGTTGCTTCAAAAGCAACAATATATTTGGCTTCTGTTGTAGAATCAGCATCAGTTGATTGCTTTGAACTCTTCCAGTAAATCGCTCCTCCAGTGAGGAAGAAGATAAATCCAGATTGCGACCTTGAATCGTCCTTGCCGGTTTGGAAGCTTGCATCGGTGTAACCAGTTACAACGAGCTCTTCTTCACCACCATATACAAGGAACACATTCTTAGTTCTTCTTAAGTACTTAAGAATATTTTTAACAGCTATCCAATGACTTTCACCGGGTCTGCTTGATATTGACTTGTAATGCTTAAATCGTAAGAGATATCTGGGCGTGTACATAGCATGGCATACATGATAGATCCAATTGCTGAAGCATATGGAACTTTATTTATGTGGTCTTGCTCATCTTGTGTCGAAGGATACTAATTCTTGCAAAGACTAATGCCATGTGACATGGGCAAGATACCTTTCTTAGAATCTTGCATGTTGAACCTATTCAACACTTTGTCCATATATGCACTTTGGCTTAATCCAATTAGCCTTTTTTGATCTATCTATATAGATCTTAATACCTAATATATTGGTTGCTTCACCCAAGTTTTTATTGAAAACTATTTTTCAATAACGACTTAATAGATTTAAGCATAGGAATATAATTTCCGATTAACAATATGTCATCTACATACAGAACCAGAAAACAAGTGCGCTTCCACTAGTCTTCTTGTAAAGACAGGGTTCTTCATTTTTTATGAATCCAAACTCTTTGACAACTTCATCAAAATGAAGATTCCAACTCCGAGATGCTTGTTTCAGTCCATAGATGAATTTATGAAGTTTGCATACCTTCCCAACATTGTTTGGATCAACAAAATCCTCCGGTTGTGTTATGTACACATCCTCATTGAGCTTTCCATTTAGGAAAGCTGTTTTGATGTCCATTTGCTATATTTCATAATCAAAATATGCTACGATTATTAGGATAATCTAAATTGACTTAATCATAGCAACGGGAGAAAAAGTTTCATCATAGTCAATACCATGAACTTGTCTAAACCCTTTTGCCACCAAGCACGTCTTTATGGATGTTGATTTAGGGTGGGCATCCTTTGACCGGTCTGCTCATGGGTCAAAGGATCCCCGAAGCTCGGCAGCTCGACCACGACTGGTGCGCCACGAGGCCGACCTAGAGCCGCCGACTGCCTTCGAAGCACTACCTCGCTCGACCGAGCTCCAGCGGAGCTCTCGTCTGTGTACCGTTGTCCACCCTTGATTTCGGATCAAGCGCTTGACCGGCAGCTTGCTCAAGGAACGGGTCGGGTAGGCACTGTACGGCAAAGAAGTCCGGCGGAGCATCGTGCGCCCTCAACGCATGAAGGCCACTTCCTGAATCTCTCCGTCTGCTTGCGGCAGGGAGGTGTGAAGGCTATGGAAGCACGCCTTTAAAGAGACACGAAGACAACGAACTCAACAGGCAAGAGCTTGAGCATCACCGTAGCTATTGTCAAGCTTTAGTTGTAAACACCCCACTCGTATTTCGCATAATAGCAAAGAACACGCCAAGCAAGGCGATCGAGTAGAGTATTACATTCCGCAGGGGCTCGAACCAAGATAAACCGCTCTCGTGTTTCGTTATCGCCTAGCCCGACCTTCGACGACACGACTTGTCCCTCTCGCTTGAGCCAAGCCCGATCCGGATCCCTAATCACTTAAACCCCGCTTTCATTTCTGCGTCGGCGATCCTGGCCTGCCGACAATTATGGCGCCACCGCGGGGCCCGATTGGCTTTTGTTTTTGCAGGAAACCACTAGGTCTTGGGAGCATGGCGCGCTTCATCAACACATCGCTCAATCGGTGACGACGACGACGCGGACTCGACTCCACGCCCTCGCTCTCACCCTCGCCGCCGCTTCGAGCCGCACGCCTTGGCGACGGACGGCTGTGGCGCTGGTGTTCGCTATGATGACCGTGATCCGCAGACCGGAAGACGCCACCGAATGGTGGAGGTTGCCATCAACCAGTAATAACCGCTTTCCATGAGAGCACCAGAGAAGGCGTAGCTGTCGTCCGAAACCCCGAGCTCCCTCCTTCGGGAGAGCCGCGCTTATCGCCGTCATGGTCATACCCCGATAGGGTGAGGCTCGAACTCTTTGGCGGCAAGGCACAAGAGCTCGACGAGCCGCATCCGAGGCCGCGCACAGCCGCAGACCAGCTGCCACGGGAGCCACACCCCGAGAAGCAATGGCGAGCTCATCGCCACACCGACGCTCAAGGACGCCGCCAGCGCGGCGCCTCGCTGTCGGCAATCTGGGCCAGTGCCTTGACCCGCCTCGCTCGCCGCCATGAGGGTCTGCTGCTCGCCAAGGACGGATCGCGAGGTCTTCCGGATGTTGCGCCTAAGCGCCGCAGGTCCAGATCGCCAGGTTACACCGCCAGTGACTCTCGAGCACGCGCCTCCGTGTCGTGGGCAGATCGGACGCCGGAGGAGCCTCGATTCGAATCCAGCAAGAAGAAGCAGGACTTAGTGGCGCCGACCACGATCGCCAGCGGTTCGCCCCGACCTACGATCGCGGCCTATTCGACGACCTTCATCGCGTCGCCGGGCCGGCTCGGTTCAAGCTGCCGCTGATAGAACGCTTCGACGACCAAGAACCCGGAGGAGTTCATCGCCCACCGCCATCCCGGCGGCGGAGGTGACGAGCTCGCTATGGCCAACTATCTCCCGACCGCGTCGATCGGATGCCAGCCGCTAACCTCGCTCTTCAATCAAAAGCCCGGTCCTTCGTGTCGGGCGCTTAGGTCCAACGCCCTCCGCCTCAACTTTCGAAAGTTACGACAGCGCCCGAGGGAAAAAAGACTCGATCGTCATCCAGGCGGTGAACGAAACATTCGCGATTTATGCGCAAGCGATTTATCCGCCACGAGGAATCTGATCCCGAGCATCTCCGACGAGGCGCGGCATAAAGGTTTTCAAGTTCGGCGTCCGCGACGGCGCCTTTACCGAGGATCCGGAGATCGCCTCGCGGCAGCCACTGTCAACAAGCTTTTTTGAGGCGGTCAAATGGATGCGACGCGACGACGCCATCCGCCGGAAGCATGACTACGACCAAGGTAAGCTTGGTCCTAACCCGCAGAGGCCGGGTCCATCCGGCTCAAGGGCATCGCACCACGGCGCCACTCCCGTAAAGCGTGAGCGGATCACGGACGGCGGTCGCCACGGTGACGGTGTCGTGAGACTGACCCATCAGAGGTCCTTGAGGTCCCGAGATCGCTTGGGAAGGACCCGGACCGCCAAGGGCGCACCTCGACCACGCCAAGCACAAGGCTAATCTCGGCAAAGAGATCGATTTACCCAGACCACGGCGGGCCGCGCCCGCGAAGAGGTCCGAGGGCCCAGCCACGATGAGTCAAAATTTTGCCTATTCCACAGGGCAGCGGGCCACGACCTGCGGGCTTGCAGGGCTTGGCAAAACAAGCTGGAGGCCTTCTACGATGGCCGGGAGGAGATGCCCGTATACTAAAGGATCTACACCCCCTACGACAGGGGTGAACGGGGAGGATCATGACGACCCCACCGAGTTTCAGCAGGTGAGCGCCAGACGACGCTATCTTCGTGCTCGTCGGCTACCGATCTGGCTGAAGACAGCGTCGCGACCATATACCGTGTCGCCACGGAAGGCAATGAGCGAAGAGCAAGTGGGCCGGGCCACCATCACCTTCTCCACCGGAGGACGCGCTTCCAAGGTATGGCCCGAGATCCAAAACCGCCTAGTCGTGGACCGAGACCATCGCAACACCACTATCTCGGTCGTGGTCATGGTCGACGGTCGTGGTAGCTCCTCAATTTCTTCTGCAGGTGGAGCGCCGACCGGATGCGATTCCTGGCCGGGTCAAGAACGTGGCCGCTCCTTTTCGGATGGTCCTCGAAGCTCGACCACACCTTCTCGCGTGGTCTTGCCTCATTACTTTTGGCGGCTCGGCCAACTTCCGACGGCTAATCACCTTCGAGGTGGTCGAGGGGACCTTCCGCATAACGCCATCCTTGGGAGGCCACCGGTCAAATTCATGGCAGCCAATCACTACGGCCACCGATGCATGAAGTTGCTCGACCCAATCTGTCATAACCATGCGGGGGCGACTCGCATGCGCTACCACGGTGCGAGACCAAGGCCTTAGCCCTTGCCGCGTGCTTCCCGCGCGAGGCCCGAGGCGAGGGAAAGAGCGCGCCGCGTTAAGCGTAATCCAGCCGGCGGCCAACGGCGGCAGCGGCCGTGCAGCTCGAGGACGACCTTACCAGGGCCCACATCTCGGCCGTCAATCTCAAATAGGAACTCGAGCTCGCCGCCTTCCTCTCGCGCCAACAAGGGCATTTTGCTCGGAAACCCGCGGACATGCTCGGCGCCCCGAGGGAGGTGATCGAGCACAAAGCGCAAGTCAGCGCGATCGCCGCCCGTGCATTTGCAGGTTGCGCCGCTTTCTCCGGAGAAGGTGGCGATCATCAAGGAGAACCTCGACAAGCTCTTGAAGGCCGTTTCATTCGTGAGGTCGACCATCTCCGAATGGTTGGCTAATCCGGCCATCGCCCGTAAGAAGGGCGTAAGTGGAGGATGTGGTGGACCACACCGCTCTAACTCTACCGCCTCAAGGACAACTTCCGGCTCCAAGGCAGATCGACTCACGATCCGACTCCACGCGAACGCCAATATGCTAAGCTTTACGACGCCTATTCGGGTACCACCAGATCAAGCTTAGCAAGCGGCGACGAGAGCAAGACGGGCGTTTCATCACGCCGCTCGGCACTTATTGCTACGACCACATGTCGCTTGGTACCGCATAATGCCGGGCACTTTTCAACGCCCGATGACCAAGACGCTCGACTTCCGATCGGGAGAAACCTTGAGGTCTATGTGGACGACATCATCGCCAAAAGCTCTCCGGGCGCATCACGTTCGACCTCGAGGAGACCTTTCGCCAACTTGGCCAGCACAAGATCAAACTCAACCCCGAGAAGTGCGTGTTCGCGCCAAGGCCGAAAAGTGCTTCAGTTACATGATCTGGGGCTCCGGGTTGGCCTGAACCGAAAAAAGATCGAGGCGATCGAGAAGATGGCGCCCCGACCTTGGTCAAGCAAGTGAGCCTCACGGCCGCATGGCCGCCCTCAGGGTTCATCTCGAGGTTCATGAAGGTGGGCTCGTTTCGAGTGTCATAAAGTTGGGAACTTTGAGTGGACCCTGAAGCGCAGCGATCTTTTGACGACCAAGGTATATTTGTCCACCCCACCACCGCTTACGACCCTCAAAATGAAAAGCTGTCCGCTTACCTTTGCGGCCACCTCTCAGTAGCCGTGACTGTTTCGTGGTCGATGCGGGTCCCAAAGAAGACCGATCTACGCCGCGGAGGTCTTGCACGCCTAAAGGAGCGCTTACCGCAGTATAGAAACCGCCAGATGTTTTTCTCATGGCCTCGCGAAGCTTCGCCATTACTTCCAGCGCTTTCGGTGGTTGTCCCGAGCAACTTTCCGCCGGGACATCTTGCGGAATCCGTGAGGGCGCGGACGGATCGCCAAGTGGGCTATGGAATCGGGCGACGCTCGACGTCCGGGTCGTCGGCCGCTAATGGCCATCAATCGCAAGCGCCACGACTTCGTGGGTCGAGCAGACACCAAAGCCGACCAACCCGAGATCGAAGAAGAAAAGCCCCTGACCATGTTCTTCGACGGCTCAAGGTCCTTCAAGCGCCGGGGAGTGGCATCCTCATCCTCACCACATGGCACCACCGAGGTATGTTATTCGCTTCGGTTTCCAGCGACCAACAATGTGGCAGAGTACGGCCCTCTTATGGTCTCGCGTCTTGCAAAGGCGCATGCTCAACGTTGGTCGCCAAGGGCGCACTCTGCTTGTCGTCAACCAAGACAATAAGGAGTACCAAAGGTTCGGAGGACTCGGATGTCAAAATACCTAGCCGAGGTACGCAAGATGGAAAAATGGTTCCGTAACTCAGAGCTCAAGCACATCCCTCAGAAGGACAATTCCAACAATGACCTCCTCTCCAAGCTCGGTTCTTCCGGACGACAGCTCCCCGCCTCGACGCCATCCTCGAGACATTGAAGCCCCTCGATCTCGACTCAAGAGGTCCTACTCGCCTGTGGAAGGTACCCTTCATGGGCCGAGCCCATCTATAATTTCCTCGCCAAGGGCACCTACCACCTACCTAACTTTGTCGAGAGAAGCAGACTGTCACGGGCGAGTTTGTACGCGCTTCGCCGACGGGTGCTCTACAGCGGAATGTCTCCAAAGATTCTCACACAGCAAGCGCCTCTGACGAGGAGGGTAAGTACCTATTAAATGACATCCATTCAGGCCTCTACGGGGCACACTTCAGACAGACGATGGTCGGCAAGGCTTTCCGTGATGGGCTATTATCGCCTTCGACGCTCAGATGCCCGTGACATCGCTCAGACCGCCGAGCATGCCGCTCCACGCCGAAGTCGTGATCAACCCGCCACGCGCTCCGGACCATCCCGCTACCGCCTTTCGACGTGGGGGCTTGACATCCCGCCCTTTCCCCAAGCAACAGGGGGAAGAGGTTCCTGTTCGTCGCCATTGATACCTTCACCAAGTGGATAGAAGTTTAACCGGTCCTCGACCATAACGCTCGAGTGGCGCTCGCTTTTTCCGCTTGTTTGTGGTCACCGTGTATGGGGTTCCGGCAAGATTATCAATCGATAACGGCAGACACAAGCCATCACAGGAGTTGTTCCGTGGAGTTTTGCGAGGAACTCAAGATCAAATATGCTTCGCTTTGTGGCTCACCCTCAGAGCAGCGGAGAGCAGCTGAACGCCGCCAACGCAAATAGTCCAGGCGCCAAGAAACGAAGCTGCGTATGAGCTCGAACGATCTTGGCAAGACCTCGGGTGGATGAACTCCCACCGCCTTATGGTCTATTCGCACTCTGACAGCCAGCCCAGCCATAGGGTCCACACCTTTCGTACCGTGTTCCGGCATGACAGGTCAGCCCCGCCTCCCGAGGTCACGCTGGCTCGCCACTTGCCTTTGGTCGACTGTGTCGACTGAGCATGAGAGGTCTCGACCTTGCCCCCAGCGGTAAGTAAGATGTCGCAATCGCTACGATCAACGACTACCTGCAAGCTTTTGCGCATATGCGTTCTCGGGACGCAGTCGACCTAGGAAGCTCCTTTTTGTTGGGACTTAGCCTCGAGATGCATTCAGTGCTCCGCCCAACACCAACAAGTTATCCCCACTTGGGAGGGCCCCTATAGAGTCGCTTTCAACAGATGCGACGAGGCTTATCACTGGCTAGCGATGCCCGATGGCGAGAGCTTTCTAGCTCGTGGAACATAGATCACCAAAATTTTATGTGTAACCTCTTTGCCTCGAATTTCAATAAAGGCTATTTTGTTCTCTCTCTCTTGTTTATGAATATCGTTGTTGTTACCCGACGCCAACACGCACCTTCGACGCTACGTGACTCTCTTGGTCTTAACATCGCGAGATCCACGCCGCCCTCGTGGCTCGGGCTAACCGTGAAGCCCACACCTCGCAACCCTCTTCGCACTCGAGCTCGAGCCGTAGGTCGCTGGGTTGTAACCATGGAAGACATGCGGCTCGAGGTCGCAATGCGAACGCCGCCAGGCAAGTCTCTTGCTTGTCATGTTCTCTCTCGACATTTTCTTCACTGCAGGTCGCGATCGCGCTTGCTCACGTCTTGTTTTGTGCCCAAGGCCGACATTGCTCGACCTTTGGACCCAACGGGCTGGATAAAGGCGTAGCCGCAAGAAACGACCTGGCATGAGCGCCGACCAAAGGCGTAATCGGATACACGCCATGGAACTTCGACTAAATGGATTAACGCAAAAAGGGTTTGTCCTCCTATGTACATTTTACCCCACTAGAATTCTACTTGGGCACTTTCTTTTACAGTCACCCATTTCGCGGCAAGCTTCTCTTGCTCGAGCCTCGCGATTTTGGCCATAGGCAGTCGAGAGGTCGCCTCCGCAGCTTGAAGGGCTTCCTTGGAGGCGCCCGCGGCTTCGGCGGGCGCTCATCTGGAGCCGGGCCATGGCACTCGCCGCCGTCTTTTTGCGCGCCAAGCCTCCCTTCGAGCTCCGAGACCTTGGCCTCGAGCCCAGAGGCACCTCACCGAGGAAGACGATTGACCATGGGCGGCCTTCTCCACCTCGACTTTGGCTCCGCTCGTCTCGACGCTTTGCCAAGACACTCGAAGCCTCGAGCCTGTGACCTTGGCCTCGAGCTCCGGAGGACGCCGGGCGGAGCCACTGGCATCCGCTGGCGCTTCTCCAGTGGTTTAACCTGGCCCGCTGGCCTCGAGGCCTGGTCAAGCGAGCGGCGCTTGCTCCACGCCTTTGAAGCCGGTGGTCGCGCCGAGGTCCCTGCCTCCTCGAGCTCGGCGCGTGGCTACCTCTGCCGCCATCGCTCGGGCGCAGTCGTCGAGCTCCCTGCCTTACGCCGAGCTCCCCCTGCCGACCTCAATGGTCCCGATGAGCCTGGCCGGCCGACCTCCGCGCCTCTCACTGTTCAAAGCCCCTTAGCATGCTCCAAGATGCTCTTGAAGGCCTTGTAGCCCTTGAGAGGCATGGGTGATCACCTCTTCACGACAAAGGGGCGGCCCAAAGATGAGAGACAGAAGAAACCAGACTTCAAACCACGAGAGGCGGGAAGACCAGACCTCGCGTAGGTGACCTCCAGCGTCTTGCGCGGTGAACTCCTCGCCGCCGATGCAGTTCGAGGGATCTCCTCCTCGATCGATCGGCCATGCTTGTGGTCGAGGTCGACCTTGCCATCGCTGAGAGCACTGGGTTAAGATTTTGGGCTCTCACTTTGCAGTGGCTCAGTCTCTCCTCATTGCCGTGGGTTCAGCTTCGCCGACGGGAAGGCGTGGCGGCAGCATAGTCCGGCCCACGGGAACCCGCATTGCCTCCGGCGCCAAGGGAAGTGGGTCGGTCACGGCAACATCCCCAATTCTTCATGACCACCATGACCAGGGGCTGACCTCGGCGATCCGAAGCGAGGTCTGCAGAGCCTCTGTCTCTGACCATCTTCGAGGCCGACAGAACGGCTACCAAAGACCCGAGTGTCCGTGGTCGGGGAGCCTTCGGCTTCTCGGCGCGACCGCTGAGCTTAGCGCCCCTCGTGGTGGCTTCGGAGGTCGATGACGCAATGCTTTCGTGCGCTCTGGCGTCAGGTTGAAGTCCGCTACGGTCATGTGAGCTCGTTCTCCTCCTCATCCGCCGCTTGACCCTGGTAGAACCTCACCATCTAGGGGCGGACTTGGTGGCCCAGTAGGGGTCCTGGTCATGAAGGTCGGGCCAGATCAGATAAAAGCGCCCTCCTGACTCGACTACTCCGACAACAAAACCATCGTCAAGACAGTAAGTCTCGAGCATGCGTGCTTTCGGGCCCGCGATCAAGAGCAAGCGCTTAAGCTAAGAAGACACAAGGGCGGGATGAGTCGAAGTTGAAAATTTACGCGGGTCACCACCTTCGCTCGCCGAGGGGTCTGCAGTCTTGTTGCTCGACTCCTGAGGGGCACTGCCTCAGTCAAGCCCTGTCCCCGGTCCCTTGCCGCCCGAGGCCTCGCGATGTCCGCGCAGCAAGAACCCCCGAGGACTGAGCCCGCACCTGGAAATGGTGGGGAGAACGAAGCGGCGGCGCGGCCGCGCCGCTAAGGGAAAACACGTCGACGGCTAAAAGACCCGAAAGCATGGACTCGGGGCTTGGCCATGAGAATCTTTATGCAGAGTACGATCCCCACTCGACGTGGGGTTTCTTCGCCTCTCCGTCCGCCCAGGGGAGGCCTCTTCTTCTTTCTACTTGCCCATCCCGCAATGGGAGCATCCGCCAGCCGTGTCCGGCACCCTGTGGTCCTGCGCCATGAAAATGTCATTGCGCCACGGGTCTTATTCGGGTTGTTCGCTATTCGGATGGCTTACTCTCGCCTTGGCGCGAGCATGTTCTTTCAAGACGGAGTCGCCCATGGAATAGTTGTGCGCCGGCTTCGAACATCTCGCTTCATCCGGCGCGCCACCCAAGATTCGCCCTTGTACCGCAAGAAGGAAACCATTCTCGAGAAGCAGCGTTGGGACTCGAGCAAGACCTCATGCGTGGGACGGGCGCATTTTGACGTACCCTCGCCCTGGCCGCCGCGCCCTCGATCTCGTAGAGAACGGGTGCTCCCGCCCGGCAGAGGAGACACCCGCCCGCAGAAGTCGACAGCGTCGCTTGCCGCGTGAGGGCCAGCGCTTGCCAGCAGAGGTGGATGGCGGCAATGGCTTTCTTCGCTGCCCGGGTCGTCGTGTCGAGGTCTCTTTCTTCCGCAACCGACGGGTCCCTCGTGAGACGGCGTGCCGAGCTCCCTTTCTTGGGGGAAACCACCGCTTGACCATGGCCCCAGGAGTCCCGAGCTTGATCTTGGGAAGGACCACTTGAGCCCCATCCGCTAAGCAAGTAGAGACACCCGACCACTGGGTCCTTCCCTGAGCTGAAGAGGTCAAGAAGGAAGAAGAGCGAGGGGTTGGGAAGGATTCCTGTGAACCCTCGCATGAGATGGGAAAAGATGGCTAGAGTGAGAATTGAGTTTGGCACTGTGTTTATGAGCTCTATCTCGCAGCCTGGTGAGGACTACGAGAGGAACTCGCCTTCTGTGGTCCGGCAGTCAAGAGGACGATGATGCTGCAAGTGCATTTATCTCGCCCTCTTGGGGCATGGCTTTGCCTCGTGTTCCCTAAGCCTCCGCTTATGTGAATGGATCGAGCAAAATGTGGTTTCGAAGCTCTTCATCCTTAATGGCGATAGCATGGTTCTCCCAAGCTTGGCCATGGCACCGCGCGGGGTCTGGCCAAGGGGAGGAAGTTTTTCGCTTGAGCCTCCAAGTTTGAGGAGACAATGGAAGTCGACGGCGGACTCTTGACGGTGTGGTTTTTCTTTTTTTTCTTTTCGTGACTTTCGCCAACACTAGTATGAGCAAAGTTTTGGAATCCCTAACTTGATATCACAAGAGATATGATAGTGCAACGATCAAAAGGAGCAATTTCAAGCAATTTCAAATCGCTAGTCTCAATTGGGATCAAAGTATTCACAAAGGATGAATTGGTTCCCAAAGGTATGTGTACTGATATTTTGGAATTTTAAGGTTGTAGACGCTACTGGACTCAACCAACTCAAAGAAACAAAGCTAGAACACAAATTGAAGAAACAAACCCAAATTCGGTCAGAACTATGCAGCAAGGTTGTTGCTGCAATTAAGGCATGAAAATGACCGAATCAAGCTTGCTCACAATGTAACAAAATGATGGTACTGTTCTAAGCTTTAAAACAAGTATTCAAACACACAATTTAGAGCTCATATGTGAAAGTTATGGCCAAAACACTAAGGTGTACAGATTTAACAAAATTCAGCCGATCTGAACAAATCTGAATCCGAGTCAAATTCGGTTTGAAGGAGTCCGAATCACGAAGGACACCCAAAAACGTTTTTGTAGAGGACTCTTCAAGGATTCAGGAAAGTATAAAAACTTCTCAATCGGAGTTTGGATGTGAGAGTTATGATCAAAATACCGAACCGACCTGGATTGCAATTGCAACTTGCTTCCCGAATTTGATGTCCAGATTAAACAACCTTTCGGATGGAATTAGAATTCGTGCCCAACTAGGTTTTTGTGGAGCTTGTCCCAAGGTTTCAGGAAAGTACAAAAACACTTGAATCGGAGCTCGTATGCGAAAGTTATGAACAAAACAAAGAACTGGACAGATTGAAATAAAGCTACGCAAGGAAAAACGACAAGAACTCAAAACAAGGACTCTAATGGATCAAAACCTAACAAAACACACTAAAATACCAGATTGAATCTAAAGGTTGAATTTTTGTAGAGAATTTTAAATTTTGGACAGAAAACAAAAACTAATCTAAGGTACTAAATCTCTCACCGAGCAACTTGGCGCCTCGATACCACCGATGTGACTTTGGGTCCCGATCTTCGATGAGAGTGATAACTTCGATTTGGAGGAATTGACTTTGACGATCCGACTACAACGCATTTACGTTTATGCGCTTTAGCAATCGCTAAACCAACTCCAGAGGGTTATTGATCTTGCCATTGGCATGATCAACTCAACACGAGGTTCAATTCTCGCATGCAACCAAGAACAAGCAAGAACAAAGGTAAAGGCAATCTGAAATTGCAAATAAAGATGAAGGATTGATAATGTGGGTTCTCAAATAAGGAGCTTAGCTTGTTGAATGGGAAAAGATGGCGAGAGTGAGAATTGAGTTTGGCACGGTGTTTATGAGCTCTATCTCGTGGTGGTGAGGACTACGGAGAGAACTTCGCTCTCCGGTCCATGAGCGAAGAGGACGTAATGCTCTGCGAGGCGATCTCGTCCTCCTTGGGGCATGGTTCGGTCTCGTTGCGGCGGCCGCCATGTGAATGGATCGAGCAGCCCTGGGTTTCGAGCTCCTTCATCCTTCGCATGGCGGCAGCGTGCTCCTCCCAAGCTTGGCCATGGCAATCGCGCGGAGTTCGGTCAAGGGAGGAGGAAGTTTTCGCTTGAGCTCGGAAGTTTGAGGAGACAATGGAAGCCGACGGGCGGACTCTTGACGGCGCCATGGGTCTCCGGTTTATAAACACGCACGACACCAAATCCGAATCACAAGGCGCTTGAAGAAGCGTCTTGCCACGATTGTGAGTGCAATTAAGGCTGGGCGGCGGTTTCGAGAAGACAGCGAGTGTCGCCAACTGTTCAGCGTCCGTGTCGAGTTCCGGAGATCGAGAGGCGCCAGGTGTCGCTCATCCACGGCCTGGCGTTACGTCTCCGCCCGACCTCGACCCCAGGTGAATTCCGGGAGACGGTCCCAGCTATGGAGCCTCAAGGTCGGCCCGCGTTCCGGCCACGACCTTAAGCCTCGGGCCGGTGGACGAGTTGGGCATCCTTTGACCATCGTTGCGGGTCAAAGATCCCCGAGTCGGCAGCCTCCGACCACGACCTGGGTGCGCACCGGAGCGCTCGACCTAGAGCGCGTCGGCCCCGAGCACGGCCTCGCTCGACCTCGAGCTCGGGCGGGCTCCTGTCCAGGTACCGTTGTCCACCCTTGGATTTCGGATCAAGCATTTGACCGCGCTTGCTCAAGGAACGGGTCGTGGGCGAGCCGCAGTGCGTGCAGCAAGTCGGGCGCGATTCTTGCTGCCTCCGCGTGCATGAAGGCCACTTCCTGAATCTCTCCGTCTGCGTCTTGAGGAGGTGTGAAGGCCATGGAAGCACAGTCTTTAAAGAGACACGAAGACAACGAACTCAACAGGGCAAGAGCTTGAGCATCAGCCGTAGCCATTGTCAAGCTTTAGTTGTAAACACCCCACTGTACTCAGACAATAGCAAAGAACACCGCCGCAAGGCGACTGGAGTAGAGCTATTACCCTCGCCGGGGGCTCGAACCAGTATAAATCCCTGTCTCGTGCTCGTTATCGCCTAGCTTCGACCTTCGACGATTACGACTTGTCCCCCTCGTTTGAGCCAAGCCCGATCCGGGTCCCTAATCACTTAAACCCCCGTTTCATTTCTGCGGTCGGCGATCCCGGTCGTCGACAGATGTGAACTCTTCCATCCATATCAAATTTTCTTTTGAACACCCATTTACACCCTATGGTTTTTACACCATCGAGCAGATCAACTAAGTTCCAAACTTGATTATCTTTCATGGATTGCAATTCGGATTTCACAGCTTCATGCCATTTATCAGAGTCCGAGCTTACTATCGCTTCCTAATAAGTAGTAGGATCATCATTGCCTAACAATGGTGTGTCACTTTGTTCCTTCACAAGGAACATATATGTATCAGGTATATACCTATCTGATACATGATGTATCCTATTCGATCTTCGTGGGACTAGTGTCTCTTTTACAAGTTCTACAACAGTTTGTAGATCTTCCTATAGATCCATGGAGGTAGGGGAAGTTTGAGGTACATCTTGAATTTCTTCAAGATCCGCTGAACTCCTACTAACTCCTTTGGAAAGAAACTCTTTCTCTAAGAAAATACCATTATGGGCAATAAACACTTTATTTCCAGCCCTATTATAAAGTAATACCCTTTAGTTTCCTTAGAGTAGTCCAAGAAGAAGCACTTATCAGATTTTGGAGGAAGTTTATTTGATGTCAAACGTTTTACATAAGCCTCCAGCCCATATTTTGAGAAAAGACAAATTAGGATACTTCCAAGTCCATATCTCATATGATGTCTTCTTGACTGATTTTAATAGAGCCCTGTTTAGGGTAAACGCAGTTGTTTCTATAGCATATCCCCATAAATTTATTAGAAGATCTGCTTAGCTCATCATTGATAGAACCATGTCCAACAGAGTTTGATTTCTTCATTCAGAAAAACTGTTATGTTGTGGCGTTCCTGGTGGAGCCATTTGTGGAATGATTCCATAATCTTTGAGATGATTACCAAACTCATGGCTTAGATATTCTCCTCCACGATCTAATCGCAAAGATTTAATCTTCTTGCCAAGTTGATTTTGTACTTCATTTTAAAATTCTTTGAACTTTTCAAAGATTTCAACCTTGTGTTTCATCAAATAGACATAACCTTATCTATTGAAATCAACAATAAATGTAACGAAGTATTGAAAGCTACCTCTAGCCACTGCACTCATTGGTCCATTTACATCCGTATGCACAAGTGCCAATAAGTCATTTGCTCTTTCACCTACATCGGTAAAAGGCGCTTTGGTTATTTTCCCAATAAACAAGAACTGCATATATCATATGATTCAAAATCAAATGAATCAAGAAGTCTATCTTTATGGAGCTTCAAAATGTGTTTCTCATTTATGTGACCTAAGCGGCAGTGCCAAATAAAGGTAGGATTCAAATCATTAACTCTTTTTTTCTTGGTAGGTGTGTTATAGATCAGTATTTGAAGGTCTAGATCAGTATAACCGATTCAATAATGAAGTTTTGCCATAGAATACATTGTTCAGATAAAATGAACAACACTTGTTCTTTATTTTGAACTCATAGTTTTCCATGTCCAAACATAAATTTGAGATAATATTTTTTATTTATGGTAGGTACAAAGTAACAATTACTTAATTCTAGAACCAAACTAGAAGGCAAAGTTAACATATAAGTTTCTACAGCTACAGTAGCAAATCTTGCCCCATTGCCGATGCGAAGTTGAACTTCACTCTTTGCAAACTTTCTACTCCTTTGAAGCACCTGCATACTTGAACAAATATGAGCTCGTGCACCAGTATCTAATAGCCATGTATTTGACAGAGTAATGGCCATGTTAACTTCTATAACATTAATACCTAAAGTGGAAGTCGAACTTCCCTTCTTTTTTAGATCTTCTAGATATTTCTTGCAGTTTCTCTTTCAGTGGCCAACCTCTTGGCAATGGTGTTGGTGATATGCCCTTGAGGCAATCATAGAGATGATTGTATCATATTGGTGATATGCCTTTGAGGCAATCATAGGGATGATTGTATCACGCCTTATGTTTCTGGAACAATATAATTGTCTGTCTTTTGAATAAATATCGATTGAATTAATCAACAAGTAAGTGACTTGTTCATGCAACTTTTTCCATATATCGATGTTATTCAAGTTATCCCTGATTGGTTATCATAATATAGGATGATTATATTTCATAGATCAGCACATGTATTTATTGATGACTATGTTTCATGGGTCATAGGGATATGGAGATATCTAATCAATAATGTGGACACATGTTAGAGAACATGCGTTGAATAGGCCCATATGAGACACTGCGAGAATTGTTATATATTCTTATGTGTCATCAGTTGGTCTCTTGTATAGTTTATGTATGTTCCTTAGACCTAAGATTGTCATTGGTTTCCTAGATGTGTAATGGGTTACTTTAGAGCTGTCAAATACTACTCTTTAACCAGGTAGTTATAAAGGAAGCTTTCGGGTTTACTATGAAATATGCTGAGGTGCATGAATAATCAAGATGGAATTTGCTCCTCTTATATAACGGAGAGATATCTTTAGGCCCCTCGAGGTAGATGTGATGCGCGCTTGATGGCCCGATCTTCCAGTGAGGGGATAACTTCGATTAGGCGGAGGATGACTTTGATGATCCAGCTACGAATCACACAAGGATAAGCGCCCAATCGCTAAACTATACTCCTAGTTGTTATCAACCGTGCCAAAAGCCCAGATGACCTGACCATAAAGGTCTATTCTTGCAAGCAATCAAAGAACTAGCAAGAATAAGGATGAAACACACACACGAACTGAGGTTCTGAACTTGTTTACTGCTGCTCTTGCCGAGTCAGAGAACAAGGTTATAGTTCCACACATAGGGGCAACTAAACTTAACAAAATCTAAGAGGATAGAGAGGGAGCTTGTCCAGGATATAGCCAAGGAGATGGCTGCTAGGAGGTGTACTCACATCACATTGATTACATGGGAATTCAGCCCAAAATAATGGAGACACAACACCCCAAAAGACTGAGACCGTCGCATATTTTTGACTGCTGTGTTCAGGTCGAGTGGAATTTGATGATGAAGCTAGATCCGTCGGAAAGAGCATAAAGTAAGCTTTGAATCAAGTACTCACTTATCCCGAACGGACTCTAAATGCAAAAGTTATGGCTAGTTGAAGGTGGATTGCTCCTGGATAGACGTTTCGGCTTCCACTTCGGGAGTAGCTTGTACTAGCAGCTTGTTTTGATGAGGTATGGCGTCCTTGCTGCTCTAATCCATGATTCCTAAGCACAAGCATATTATTATGCAGTGGTCCATCCTCTAAAATATAATTATGCAACCCAAGAAATGAGTTTACCTGATAATTTATTTATCGCGCACGGGCTCGTGTAATTGGTCCTTGAATATTGGCGATTGGTTGCTCATCGTCTAGTGTATCTGTAGAAGTGATGCCCTCATCGTCCTCCCCTTTTTGCATTAGACTCGTCCTCGACTCAAGCTCATTGTTCTCTCTGAGGAATGGCTTCAAATCTGATATGTTAAAAGTGGGACTAACCCCAAAATCTGCAGATAGCTCTAATTTATAGGCATTATCATTAATTCATTCCAACACCTTAAAAGGACCAAGCTCATTGTTCTCTCCGAGGAATTGCTTCAAATCTAATATGTTAAAAGTGGGACTAACCCCAAAATTTGCAGGTAGCTCTAGTTTATAGGCATTATCATTAAGTCATTCCAACACCTTAAAAGGATCATCAGCTCTAGGCATTAGTTTTGACTTATGCAATTCAGGATATCTTTCTTTACGTAAGTGCAACCAAACAAGATCACCAAGTTCAAACGTTAATTTTTTTCTACCATGGTTTCTAGCAACCCTATATTTTTCAATCATGTGCTCAATGTTTTTTTCGTGGTTTCATGCAACTTAAGAATAAATTCAGCATGTTTCTTTGCATCAAAGTTTACTTTTTTTGCGAAAATGATAAAGGTAAAAAATCAATTGGAGCACGAGGGTTAAAGTACAACAAAGCGAATTCCACATGAGGGAGGCACTCTTCCCACATCTTCAAATTCTTCTTTAGAAAGCTCGCAGCATGGTTGACAAAGTCCGATTCACAACTTCAGTTTAGCCATCAGTTTGTGGGTGACACGTGGTCGAGAATAGCAACTTCGTGCCCAGTTTGTTCCACAAAGTTCTTCAACAGTGGCTCAAGAACTTGGCATCACAATCTAAAACAATAGTGGAAGGCATGCCATGCAAGCGGACAATCTCTTTGAAAAATAGATCAACAATGTGGGTGGCATCATCACTCTTGTGACATGGAGTGAAATGTGCCATCTTTGAGAATCTATCTACCACAACAAAAACACTAACCCTCTCCTTCTTTATTCTAGGCAATCCTAAAACAAAGTCCATAAATATATCCTCCTACGGAACACTAGGAATAGGAAGAGGCATATACAAACCATGTGGATTTAGTCGAGACTTTGCTTTTTGGCATGTGGTGCAGCGAGCAACAAAACGATCGACGTCATGTCTCAATTTTGGCCAAAAGAAATGTTCAGCTAGGACGTCCTCCATCTTCTTAGCTCCAAAATGTCCCCATCAATCTTCCTCCATGAGCCTCCTGTAACAGCAAAAGACGAACAGAGCTAGCTGGAATGCATAACTTGTTAGCTCTAAACAAAAATCCATCGTTGTTCACAAATTTGTTCCAACTCTTCCCATCTTTGCAATTCATCAGGACTTCTTTGAAATCACTATCTTGAGCATATAGTTCTTTGATGGTTTCTAAGCCAAAAATCCTACAATCAAGTTGAGACATCATTGCATATTGCCTCGATAATGCATCAGCAATCACATTATCCTTTCCTTTCTTGTGTTTGATGACATTAGGAAATGACTCAATGAATTCAACCCATTTAGCATGCCTACGGTTTAGCTTATCTTGGCTTCTAATATGCTTAAGAGATTCATGATCAAAGTGAATGACAAATTCTTTAGGCCACAAATAATATTGCCATGTTTCTAAAGAACGTACAAAAGTATACAATTCCTTATCATACGTAGAATAATTCAGAACAGGGCCACTCAATTTCTCACTGAAATAAGCAACATGTTTACCTTCTTGTATTAATACACCTCCAATTCTAACACCATTTGCATCTCACTCGAGTTCAAAGGTCTTACCAAAATCTGGAAGTTGAAGTAGTGGTGCATTAGTGAGCTTATCTTTCAAGAGATTGAAGGCATCTTCTTGCGCTTGCCCCCAATGAAAGGAAACTCCTTTCTTTGTAGTTCGTAGTGGTGTGGCAATGGTGCTGAAATCTTTTACAAAATGACGATAGAATCTACCAAGGCCTTGGAAGCTCCGCACTTGTGTGACAGTTTTAGGAGTCGGCCAACTCTTGATTGTTTCAATCTTGGCTTCGTCAACTTCAACTCCCTGCGGTGTCATAACGTAGCCAAGAAACAAGACTCGATCAGTGCAAAAGGTGCACTTTTCAATGTTACCAAATAAACGTGCTTATCTCAAAGCATTAAAAACAACATGTAGATGTTCATGATGTTCAGAAAATGACTTGCTATAAATCAAGATGTCATCAAAGTAGACCACTATAATTTTTCCAATGAAAATGCTCAAAACTTCATTCATCAATCGCATGAAAATACTAGGTGCATTAGTTAAACCAAAAGGCATTGCTAACCACTCGTACAATCCGAAATTTGTTTTAAATATGGTTTTTCATTCATCCCCAAGTTTCATTCTGATTTGGTGGTACCCACTTCTCAAGTCAACTTTAGAGAACACAATAGAGCCACTTAATTCATTTAGCATATCATCCAACCTGGGAATAGGGTGACGATACCTAACAGTGATATTATTGATAGCTCTACAATCACACACATATGCCATGATCCATCTTTCTTTGGTACCAAAAGCATAGGAACAGCACAAGGACTAAAACTTTCACATACGTACTCTTTATCAAGCAAGTCTTGCACTTGATATTGAATCTCCTTAGTCTCCTCTGGATTGGTTCTGTATGCAGCTCAGTTTGGCAATGTGGCTCCTGAAATTAAGTCAATTTGATGTTTAATTCCCCTAATTAGAGGCAGTCCTGGAGGCACCTCAGTTGGAAACACATCCCCATACTCCTACAAAAGGTTAGCAATAGCAGGAGGTAAGGAAACAGGCATATTATCTAAAGTAAACAAGACCTGTTTACAAATCAAGGCATAGCAAGGAGAATTATGCACTTCCAAGTTATGCAATTCTTATTTTGTTGCTAACATAACAGCACCTTTCAACTTGATTTCAGGTTGCTTAGGACTAGGTTCTTTCTTTTGATGTGCACCTATCTCTTTAGCAATAATGTGATTTTCACTTTGCACACTTTTCCCTTTCTCTTTCTTAGCTCTCTCAAGGTCATCCTTTAAGATGGCGACATGGGTCATAGGAAGTAAAACAATTTTTCTTCCTTGATGCATGAGAGTGTATTGGTTAGTTCTACCATGATGCACAACATCTTTATCATATTGCCAAGGTCTACCTAACAGCAAAGAGCAAGCTTGCATAGGTACAACATCACAATTAGCATGGTCATGATATGAACCAAGCGAAAAGTGCAATCTCACCATTCTTGTTACCTTTATCTTTCCACTAGAGTTGAACCACTGAATGTAGTAGGGATGTGGATGTTGTGTTGTGGTCAAGCCAAGCTTCTCGACCATCTCCATGTTAGCGAGATTGTTGCAACTCCCTCATCAATGATGACTCATACAGAATGTTCCTTGATGATAAATTTGGTTTGGAACAGGTTATGTCGTTGATTCTATTCTAGCTTTCTCCATTTACACACTAAAGACACGTTTGACAATGATGCTCATGTATTTGTCCGAAATTTTAGCACCCAAGTGCTCCTCACCTTGCTCATCACTTTGATATTCACCTGCAAGGTCAGTTGCAACTAAAGCAAGATCTTCAACATCACTTACAGAAGTATACTCACCATCTTCTCTTATAATCAAAGCACACTGACTTGGACAATCGCGCATGAAGTGCCCAAATCCTTTGCATTTGTGGCATTGCACATCGCATGTGCGGCCAGAAGAAGCAACCGATGAAGCACTCTTGGCAGGAGCTTGTACCAAGGCTGATTTTGTTTCAGAAACATGTGATGGAGTGGAAGTAAAGGTAGCAGGACGCCCACAGTTGGAGGGTGGAGGTGCACGACCTGAAGTGGTAGATGGCACCTTTGCTTGCACTTGGCTTGGTCGTGTCAAAGACGAGCCTCCAAAATTTCCCCTGAACTTGGAATGTCGTCCCTATACTTTCCTTTCAGCTTAGCAAGCAAGATGAAACAAACGAGTGATAGAGTTGTTGTAGGATCGAAATATACTAATGTAGCAATCAGAGGAGGGGTGAATGATTGCGCGGAAGCTAAAATCAAATTTTTGAACTTTGTTTTTCTAACACACCCTAATTTAAACTCAAATTGCTTGGAGACCAGTTCACATAGATGGCAAACAGTCGGGAGACCAGTTCACACAGTTGAGAGACCAGTTTATGCAGTTGGGAGACCAAGAAACCATCCAGGCACCAAAGAGAATAGTCTGGCACATCAAGAGAGCAATCGAATAGCCAAGAGAGCAGATCAAGGCGACGAAAGAGGCCACTTAGGCGGCGATGAGGACACTTGGGCGACCAAGAGGACACTTGGGCGACTGATTTAAGAAGCAGACGAAAGGGCCTGGTGACCAGCGAGTAGATCAAGCACCAGTTCATAAAAATAGAAATTTCTAGAAATCCTATTGTTGGATTGATGTGAAATTTTAACTGTATAAAGTAGATTCAATTCCAAAGCAAACAAAATAAGAATAAGGTCGATCGGATCTATGGATCTAAAGTTATGTCCTTTACAAGATGAATAAAATAATTAGCAATCTAACAGCGATAGACCAATACTCAAACATGATTAACCGAAGATCCCACCATTAGATTGATATGAAATTTTTACTGTAGATACTAGATTCAATTACAAATCTAACCCAAAAAGAATCATCTCGATTGAACCTACAGATCTTGAGATATTACCTTCTCAAGATGATACCTTTGCAAGAAACCGAACTCTGTGATGAACTTCGTGACTACTGCGACGGACAAAACTTCTAGCAATTGATCAACTATGCCGGAGCCAAGAGCAAAATAAAAAATCGCCAGCCACTGGAGATGCAAGAAAGATCTTTATTTTTGATCTGGTTACAGTACTCAAACAAAAGAGTACAAACCCTAAAACCTGGCTCTCTACATAAACAGGAGACACATCCCCTTATTTATACAAAGCAAACATAAAGAGATTGAATACAACTCCACTTTCCACATGGAAAGAGTTCGTATACATCTCAACCTGGCCCAACATGGCCAAAAACAACTCTTGTATGCATGTACACCCACATGTCAGAATATCGTGACTAACCAGCCTCCATGTGCATGTTCTCTAGCCCGAATGTCCCGCATGACATCCTTGACCACCAAGACCTCGATCCTCCCTGAATCTAGTCCCGAACCTCAGTTCCTCCATGAACCTAGTTCTGGTCCCTTCATCGACCACGTTCGTCCTCGAGCAACACCTGCACATGAATAAACAAGAAACACATCTGAGCACAAGTCTATGACTTGACTCAAAGTCAATCCATGCAACTACTCACACGAGTGCATTGCATCAAGCAAAACCATCATCATGCTATCACCAGCATATCAAACAAATCCGAGCATAAGTCCATGACTTGACTCAAAGTCAATCCATACAACCACTCACACGAGCGCATTGCATCAAGCAAAACCATAATCATGCTATCACCAGCATATCAAATCAACATCTCAAAATAGCATATGCAAAAGCACCACACATGCCATATTCACAACCACTTTGCAATGCCAATTTCATGACTCAGCCAATTTTTCAGCATATAATTTCACAGTTGTATTCCTTATAATCAAGTATGTCCTGAATTTCTTGATTGAGCTCACCTAGAAATCTAGCCATCTTAGTATCTTCATTATCTTCCAAACCACAACGCAACTCACAAATTTGCATTTCTTGATAATACTCCTCTACAGATATATTTCCTTGATTTAAACGTTGTAATTTATTGAGTAAGTCACAAGCATAGTAAGCAGGAATAAATCTATCTCTCATCATTCTTTTCGAAGCATTCCATGTTCTAGGTGTATTTCCACGATTCCTACAAGTCTCACTCCACCAAATGGAGGCAAAAGAAGTGAACTCACTAGTGGCAGCCCTAACTTTTCTATCTTCAGGAAAGTCATAGCATGCAAATTTTTGTTCTACCGCTAGCTCCCAATCAAGATAAGCATGGGTTATATTTTCCATCAAATGAAGGTATTATAAACTTAACATTTCCCATGGGATCATTACGTACCTCTCGTGGTTCTCACTGATTTCTACCTATACCTTGTTGATTGTGTCGAAGTTGTCGATGATCTCGATCATTGTTGGAGTTAAAACCATCATCATCCTTAATGTCAGCAATGTAATTGTTCTCTTCCTCTTCCACTTCATTTGCCCAAGCGCGGGCAGCAAGCCGCGGTTGGCGTCCATGTGCACCATTTTGTTCTTGTACATCATCGGCCATGTTTTCAGCAAGTGGTGGTTGTCGTCCCTCAAGGTGATCAACTCGGTCGCGAAGGGATGTGAGGTTGTTATTGATTTTAGCCAATACCTCATCATGGTGGGTAGTATGCACGTTCATTAAACGTTTGAAGTGTTGTATAATTCCTCTCGTGTGGGGTGTGAGAACTTCAGCTTGGTTTTCCTCAATGCTTCCATTGTCATCTGCCATGATTAGTAATAAATAGAAACACACACAAAAGTATGTAGTTTCCTATCACTACTATAGGTTGAAATGGATCAAGTGTTACTCTCTCTTGCTCTTTACCAAGCTCTTACCAATTCTTATAAATGCAGCAAGTGGTGTAACCGGTGGGTGGTTCGTGATAAACTAAACTCAAATGTGAGCAAAGCAATTGCAAGCCTCAGCACCTGTATGGTTAGTAGAAAGTGGAGTTCGAAAAGGCTTTATAATGAGTAGCAAAGGAAAACAATCAGCCATCTCATATTTGCACAAATTGAATAAGTGTTCATAACTAGCAATTAGCCTATGTTGCTGATCAAATAAGGATGGATATTAGGCTAAACCAAATGATATGGCAGTGGATACAAGTGGAAAACACAGCAAAAATTCAAGGATATGAAATTTGCAACTTGGGAGCACAAGATGATGCCCAACTTTCTAACTTGTTGATTTCTGTCCACCAGACAGCAGGTCGGTATTTTGGCCATAACTTTTGGCCAGGTGCCTCTTTTTCTATGATTCTTTTTTCTTCTTGACAGCTTTTGCAACAATGTTTCCTTTGGGCAAACTTTCTGAAAATCAACTGAGAATTTTGCACGAATTTTGAAAGTGCACATAGATGCAGATTTCAGGACAGCAATTAGGTCAAATTGCAACGCACCAAACTCTTTACTTCCTAAATGGATTTGCATAAAAATTCATGAGTAGATTCTAGGTTGAGTGAGGAAACTTCTCCTTTTAGTCCCACTCAAAAATGATGTGGAAATAGAGATTTATGGCGTTTTTGGTGGAGCCTGCAGAAAGGGGATCTTTCAGGCCGAGATAGGGTTGTTCATTTTTGGATTTTATGGATGGATGTTGGGGTGGGGAGATATACAAGAAGATGAACAGCAACAAAACAACACTAGAACAGATGCAAACTCAATTTAAGAAAAACGAAATTAACCGATTGAGAGGCAAAACGGGGTTTGAACAGCGGACAAACAAACTTTTTGTAGGGCAAATTTTCTGCACTCTAGGAAGAACACAATCAAACAACTAAACAAGATACAAGAACTCATCGATCAACCATTCCTCTGATACCAAATGATGCACGCTTGACGGCCTGATCTTCCAGTGTGGGGATAACTTCGATTAGGTGGAGGATGACTTTGATGATTCAGCTACGAACCACACAAGGGTAAGCGCCTGCAATCGCTAAACCACACTCCTAGTTGTTATCAACCGTGCCAAAAGCCCGGATGACTTGACCAGAAGGTCTATTCTTGCAAGCAATTGAAGAACCAATAAGAACAAGGATGAAACACACACACAAACTGAGGTTCTGAACTTGTTTACTGCTGCTTTAGCTGAGTCAGGAGAACAAGGTTATAGTTCCACACATGGGGGCAACTAAACTTAACAAAACCTAAGGAGATAGAGAGGAACTTGTCCAGGATATAGCCAAGGAGATGGCTGCTAGGAGGTATACTCACGTCACATTGATTACATGGGAACTCAACCAAAAATAATGGTGGCACAGCACCCCAAAAGACTGAGACTGTCGCATATTTTTGACTGTTGTATTCAGCTCGAGTGGATTTAATGATGAGACTAGATCTGTCGAAAAGAGCACGAAGTAAGCTTTCAATCAAGTATTCACTCATCCCAAACGGACTCCGAATGCAAAAGTTATGGCTAGTTGAAGATGGACTGCTCTTGGATAGACGTTTCGGCTTTCACCTCGGGAATAGCTTGTACTGCAGCTTGTTTTGATAAGGGATGGCGTCCTTGCTGCTCTAATCCATGATTCCTAAGCACAAGCAAATTATTATGCAGTGATCCATCCTCTAAAATATAATTATGCAACCCGGGAAACGAGTTTACCTGATAATTTATTTATCACGCACGGGCTTGTGTAATTGGTCCTTGAATATTGGCGGTTGGTTGCTCATCATCTAGTGTATCCGTAGTAGTGATGCCCTCATCAAGATGGATTAAGGAAGTGCAAAGCTATGCCAAATGTGCTTGAGAGTCAATCCAGATAAATTATTCCACTACGATATGAGTGAAGAGATCGAGCTGTCATAGGATGATATGACTCTTGCCTTGAGCTCGATCTGATATCATGAAGCAAAGGGAACATGACATTATCGCACTATAGTAGGTTCGTTCAATGCATTATGGATATTTAGGAATCGATATGTACTGCTAGTGCCACTATTGATTATTGGTCGAAAAGGTGTTTCCGAGTCACGTCCAAATATACATAAACCTATAGGGTCACACACATAAGAGGTTGAAAGATAGTGGTATGGATTGGATCTATCACGAATGGGCCAAGTGGGCTTTGTCTTTCAGTTGGATGCTAATGTAGGGTTCCACCACAAGGGAAGGGGGCGGCTATATAAAGGGTGTTCCTGGTTGCAATAGGGCAGATCAGAGGGTGCATCCATCGAAACTCTAGCCGTCACCACTTGAGCCTTCCTGTGCGCGCTGGTGCCGGCACACCAACACACGACGTTCTTTTCCTGAATATGTGGATGCCAGTAGAGGTGTCGCTGCTACTGTTACAATGATCGAGATGATTGACCACCGTGCGAGGAGGATCGACCACCACACGAGGAAGATCGACCACTACATCATGATGCACACTTCGTTGATTCGGGTTGCATCAACTTCCTTCCACTGCATTGCGCGTCTAGTGGTAATGATGCATGATCATTTACTTGCGTGGCTTTCTAGTTTACGAGGTAGAAATTTTAATTGTGCGCTAGTGTAGCCTATCCGCATCCCTTCAAATGGAAGCAGGTTGCTTCAGAAGTGGGGCTAGGTTTGGTCTTTTTAGGCTTATGATTATTATTAGAACTCTCAGTTTTAGTAAAACCAATGCTTTTAACCTTTTTCTTTCCCTTCCTTTTGAAGTTTTTTCCTTTCTGTGCGATGAAGACATCTAATGTCTTATTCTGGATATTTTGCTCAGCTGTTTTTAGCATCCCATACAATTCAGTAAGCGACTTCACCAAGCCATTCGTATTATAGTTCAATATGAATTGATCATAACATGGTGGCAAAGACCGGAGAATTATATTCTTAGCAAAGTCTCGGTTTAATGGAAAGCCTATCCTTTCCATGTTCTCAATGTAACCAATCATCTTGATCACATGAGCACTAACCGAGGTCCCCTCAGCCATTTTGCATTCATGCAATGCTTTCGTTGTCTCATATCTTTTAACAAGTGCTTGTACCTGAAACAAATTTTTCAGGTGTATGACCATGTCATATGCCTCCATGTTCTCAAATTGATTTTGAAGCTCGAGTTCATAGTGGCTGACATGAGACATGTGGCATCAAGTGCATCGTCAGCATGCTTCTTATAAGCATCCTTCTCAGCACGAGATGCATCGAGAGTTGGTATAGCAAGAACAGGATTCTGTAGAACATGTTCCTTTCATTCCTATTTGAGAACAATTCTCAAATTGTAGATCCAATTAAGAAAATTGGTTTTGTTCAAATTTTCCTTCCCAAGGACAGATCGCAATGTGAAACTGGATGACAAACTATTCGCCATTATTTACAACAGATAAAATATGCAAAAGAATGTAAGAAAAATATTTATGCTTATGACATTCATCATATGAAAGCTAAATATGCTATACTTTTCAAAAGAGCATCCCAAAAGTGTATAGCATGTCCAAGATCTATATTTCACAATGCATGAGTGATCTTTGGCCTCACTGCTCGGAACAAGGTTATTTAGAAAAGCAAACACTTCGCTAATTGCATCTCATGCAACTCTTGGTTGATAGAAGATATCTCATAGTAAATCTATCAACTTGATGCCCAGAACCCAAAACCATTTTGATAGCCCTATAGAGTTAAACCAACTCCCAAGCCCATAAGTATCCGACACTTACATCTGTCTTATTAAAATGGTTAGTAATACCTTGATTTGGCGAACCAATCAACTAACGATCAAAATCTTGACAGTGGACAGAGTTGGTAAGACATCATCACAACTCAGTTTTAATTAAGAACCAATATGATTAGTACATTACTAACCAAAGCAAATGGTATCAACATAGCAATCATGGAAATTCTCAAAAGAACATCATAAAAACATGAACAAAAGTAAGCATGTATAACATCTTATATATCTAGAGAAGCCAAAATGATTAAATCAATGAATCAGCATGATATGATCAAGCTAACAAAAGATTCTACGTTATTGAAAAGATGTCGATCACATCAACATATAACATAAAACACGTATGTCTCATACACGTGAATCAAATCCAAAACTAATGCAATACGATCTATTCTGATACTACTATTGGAAATCGAGATGGAAAGACCCAGTAAATTTCAAAAATTTATTCCCTTTCTCGGACCGATCACATGCATTAGAACCAAGATTTAGAAAATACCAAAAGCAATAAATGCGTACTGTGGTCCTGAGACAGCAAATACAAAGTTTTTTGCAGAAGCTCTTCGTGAAGCTCATAGCTTCAACGCCTAGACGTAACAGCAGAAATAGATAGGTCGGATCATCCTGGCAGTACCAGCCACGATTTTCAGGTATCCACACGAACAGGCGAACGAGACCGTATGCCAGTTTGCTAGTACCGTGCAATACGACTTTTGTGACCTTTTCTGGTTCAAGTGAAACTTTTTCACCTTCTTCTATTTTTTCTCAATTTTTCTCTACATTTTCTGAACTCAGAGGCACATATTTATAGCCGATCACTGTAGCAAGGCCGTTGCAACAAGCCATGTGGTGCTGTAGCAAAGGCGATTGCTATAGTATCTAGGACAGCTGGCACTGTAGCATATCGGTTTACTTCAGTGCTGCCGACATGCTATAGTGCTTCAACGTTGCTATAGTAAAATTCAGCACTACTATAGTAATTTTTGTGCAAAAAATCATATTTTTGCACATAGATTCGTTGTCATTTTTGTAAACAACCAGATATCATATTCAATCACATTGACATGTATGTCACAAGAGAAGATTTTATAAATCTGTCTTATGCCTATTCTAGTGTGTGACCCTTTAGGTTCATACTATATTGGCAATAAATCAAAAATCTCATTTTTCGATTCATTAGTCGCAAGAGGCTCCTAGCATAACATAACAACTACCCACATTGCATGAATGTCATTTATCCGACAAACCTTCAATGAATACATGTCGGTCCCTTTGTCACTTTGATATCATGGTTTAACTCAAGGTTGAGGTCTGTTATTCTTGCATTGTTAAACCTATTTTCTTGATTCTTTGAAATAGACTAACAATATCGATTGATTAACAACTTTAATCGTTTGGGCATGGCTATGCACATTCTTTAGTCTGTTTCATCGATTGGCCTATTGATATTATTCCCTTAGTATGAGGAGGACAAATTCTATCTTGATCATACACTTCCCTCTACATGATTCAAGGTTTACCCGAGTATTGTCCTTGTGATTATGCAGTTACAGAACATCAAAGCATATCATCCTCATGTAGGAAATTGTGTTGATGTCAGGTCTAAGGATCAATCATTATCATTGTATGGAACAGCATATGACATTAATCAAATCCTCAAATATTGTTTCATAAGCAGAGTATCACATATCTATAATCCATAAAATGTGATTATAAATCAATTCATGTGCTTGTTTTGAATAAATTTTATTGGTGTCCCACCCAATAAATAAACAAGGGACAATTTATTATAATAATGTCATAATTAAATTGCAAAGTTTTACAATCAAGTCACGTACTTGATTGATCTATAATATGACACTATTAAAGGAACAACATAAGCATAAATACAAGGTAATCATCTTCATCATTGGTCTCTTTGGTATATTTCCAACACTTTATTATGTCACTTTGTCATATAGTATCCAAATTTGAGTTCCGGCTCCCATAGCCGATCCACTTCGCCCGCAGCTCCCCCTTGCGGGATGCACGCTTGGTTCACTTCACACTGCTCGTCTGGTTGGCCCTGCACCCTCCCGTGTGGGCTCTTGTGTGATCCTGGGTGTGGCTGCCTAGCTGCAGGCCCATCACACGTGTGTAGTGCGGCGCTTTGCGTACACATCTAGTAGGCATTATATGCTACTACGACTTATTTTAGATAAGTAATATGGGACAACTCCCATCACCACTCTACATGGGTCAGATAGGCATACATGCTAACAGGCTAGAGTATTACAAGGAAGGATGAGGAAAAGAAGTAGGCCGGCCGAAGGAGGGAAGAAACGAGGAGAAAACACCAAAGGAAAGGCAAAGGAAGATGGCCTGGGCTAGTAGAGATTTCGCCTAGATGGCATTAGCTAATTTTATTTCCTTTTAGAATAAATATATAGTTCAAATTTTCATTGAATATTTGGGATCAATAATTTGGATTCAAATTTTATTTTGATTTTTTTATATAATTCATCAATTTAAATTAAGTGTTAATTGTTTTCTTTAAATTCAAAACTCGACAAAGTTTCAAATAAAGTCCAGGGGATTGAAATGCATAAAAAAGCTTATAAAAATTACATATTTTTAACTATTTTAAGTGTGTTAAAATTTTAGAATGTTATAGACAAACGACCATCAACTTCTTCTTTTAAGCAGTAAAAAGCAGTAAAGAAAGGACCTTTGCACCCAAAAAAAAAAGCATGGACAACTCGCACACGCGTGGCTGGAAAAATTGTATTGTTGCTTACACAGCTAGTCTATTGGGTCTTTCATCTTTGACGATTCCATGTGCTACTTTCCGGAGGGAATCTATGCTGTCTGACTATATGAGCATAATCTTGCATCCATGCGAGTCTTGATGTCTTGTCTTGAAAAAGGGGATTCTTCACCGAGAAAAAAGGCGAGATTCTTCTCGAGAATTTTGGCATTCTGGGCCCCTCTTAGGACACCTACTTATTAAGGTTGTCTTGACTCTTGAGTCCAATGGTGTCTGCCTTTTCATTTTCCAATAGTAGTTTGTTTACGAGTGAGAGCATTTCCATTATCTTATGTAATCACAACATTTTAACTTTTCTCAACTACTTAAAAGAAGCTAGAATCCTTCGTTTCTTTTGCCTGTATTTTTTTTTCAAACCTAACACCTGCATACGTATATGCAAATTTGGCCATATCTCCAACTGCAAAGTGTTGAAAAATTAACGTGATATAACATTAATTTAATTCCATAGATACACAATAAAAACATAATATTAAAAATTGCGTCTACAATAAGATTATTAGCAGCAAGCAACCTCATTAGAATTAATCACAAAGAGAGATTTCTTGGACCAATAACCAGTCAATCCCACACACTTACAATGGGCTTGATGTAAGAAAGGAAGTTATACAAAAGCGATACGATGATCAAAGATGAAGACGAGCAGTCGCTCGATGTGGCGCTTCCTAGAAACCTAATCGCCGGTATCCCATGCAGGGCATCAAGTGGCCGGCGTCGGATCGGAGGCACTTCTCTCTCTCATACCTGTTGCACGACAGGCGAAGAGATGGAATGACTCGGGTAGCAGCAAGCGTGGAAAAAGCAGAGATCGCCAGAGGAGAATGAGATTGGTTTTCTATCATGTATTCTCTCACTAACAGGAACGTCTCCCTTAAGAAAGTACGTACTAAAAATTGGCCGGTGAAAACACAGTTAAACTGCCACGATTCTAGAAACCGCCACATGGAATCTCGCATCGCAGGCGAATGGACTAATTGCACGAGAACATGTGTCTCCCTGAGTCTGTGGCACCACATTAGTAGTCGAGGTGTTTGGTGATGTGGCATAATCAGTACACATGGCAAAAAGTTAAGGACACTTAGTATGTCTCAGTTGCGGTCATGCTTCGTCGCAAACCATATGATAAACACAAGAAATATGCGATATATGCGCTCGCGTGCGTGCGTACATAGCCTAACATGGCCAACCATGTGTACTTCTAGCCTTGTCACTAACTTATACTAGAGTCCATGCATGAGCTCCCCTTATAAGTTAGTTGCACTCCACCTAGCTAAGCAATGATACCAAAGACCATACCCTCAACTCAACACCCCTTTGACTTCTTCCTTGAATTAATCATGAATTAATTCCAACAATCCCCACCAAGAAGTCAAAGTCTACAAGAAAAAGCTTCCCAGTACTTTTAATATACCAGTTTTACAGTGTAGATCCATCATGGGTTGAGCTACACCTAGCACAGCAAGATCCACTTACTTACAACTATGCAATAGCTAAAGTCTTGAATTGCTAATCATGTGCAAGCAAGATTCACTTGAGGGCATCACTGATACTAGGCCGCCTAGAGCCATACCTGCGGCTTGGAGCGTTAAGATCATGCTCCCATGCCTTCTTGTGAGATTATTAGAGATTTGCCCAAATCACATAAACTGCGACCTCACAATCTAGCTCACATATGTGTGTTCTTTCGAGTGTACTGCAGGATAGTACCTCACCATAAAATAGACCTTAGAATACATTAAGACATAAAAGTCATCCTCCTATGTAGTACTTGAGAGTACGCTTGTCCTATCAGGAAAAGATAAGTACAAATGTACTCTCTAGTTACCCCGATAGCTTGTTTTTCCCATCACATAATTCACGGGATCTCCATTTACATAGGCTAGGTTTTCACTTTAGAACAATAACTCAGGTGGGTCTCAAACCAATTTCTCGATACTCCATTTATCACTATACGTGATAGTCCCTTCGTAACGGGGTTTGTCAAGTTTTTAGGGCCTGTTTGGTAGAGCTCCAGATTCCAGCTTCTCCTGAGATCTGAAACTTGTAGGCCAAAATAAAGTGAATTAAGTTTATATTTTTGGTCTAAAATGTAAATAAGATGATCCATCTAAACATTCTTAATGTACTCACAGCTCCAGCTTCACAAATCTGGTAAAGCTAGAATTTTCAGCTTCACCAGATTCACGAATCTGGAGAAGCTGAATCCCTGCCAAACACACCCTTAGATGTGTTAATATAATTCACAGCGATCACTCCAGTATTTCTCAAATTCCTGACAGATTTGATTCACCGTTTCACATGTCTTGAGGACTTCACAATATCTTTTGCACTCTTAACCTTAGAGATCACAGATTGGTTGTCACAGTAGAAAAGAATAGCCATTATTGGTTTTTTAACCATCGTCAAGTCCAACAAAAGCTCACACAACCACTGTCTCAACAGTAGCTGTGTCAAGTGCCTACAAGCTCAGCCTCTATGGTTGACCTCGTCAATATGATCTGTTTGCAAGACCTCTATGAAATTGTAGCACCGCCCAAAGTGAATACATATCCACTAGTGGCTATGATCTCATCAGCATCTGAGATCCAGTTGGAATCACTAAAACCCTTCAGTACCACAGGATACCCATTATAGTGAAGTCCATAAGCATTGGTACCTCTCAAGTATCTCATGACACGATCTAGTGCACTCCAGTGATCATTTCCAAGTTTTGAAGTAAACCGGCTCAATTTGCTTACAACAAATGAAATATTAGGCCTAATTGTACTAGCTAGATATATAAGAAAACCAATTATTTGAGAGTATCTCAATTGATCTATCCCTTGTCTTCTATTCTTTCAAAGTTTTAGACTCAGGTCATAGGGTGTTGAAGATATTTTGTAGCATGAGTACCTAAAATGACTCGGAATTTTCTCCACATAATGAGACTGCTTTAAAGTAATCCCATTCTCACCCTTAATAAGCTTGATGTTAAGAATTACATCAGCCTCTCCTAGGTCCTTCATATGAAAATTTTGAGACAAGAATGATTTAACATCATTTATCACATTGATACTAGTCCTGAAGATCAATATATCATCAACATACAAACATATAATCATCCCCTTACCCCTACCAAACCTATAATACACACATCTGTTAGCCTCATTTACCACAAAGCCAGCAAATATTAGAGTTTTATCAAACTTTTCATGCCACTGCCTTGGTGCTTGCTTGAGGCCATACAATGACTTTCGAAGCCTACATGCCACATTCTCTTGTCCAGATGCTACATACCCATTGGGTTGCTTCATATAAATTTCATCTAGTTCTTCATTTAGGAAAGTTGTTTTTACATCCATTTGATGAATGTAAAATTATTTGAAGCTGATAGTGCAAGAAGCACTCTGATAGTAGCAAGCATAGCAACATGTGAGTAAGTATCAAAGAAGTCCTCTCCATCTTTTTGGGTAAAACCCTTAACCACAAGTCTAGCCTTGTACTTTTCAATAGTACCATCAGGTCTAAGCTTTTTCTTGAAGATCCATTTACATCCAACTGGTTTGCAGCCAGTAGGACATTCACAGACTTCCCATGTTCCATTAGCAATAATGGAATCCATTTTACTTTGGATCGTTTCCTTCCAATACTCTACATCGGGTGATGCATATACCTCTGAAAGGGTTTTTAGCACATCATCCATGAGATACACAGTAAAGTCATCACCAAAGGATTTCTCAACCCTTTGTCTCTTGCTCCTACAAGGAGCTTGTATACTGTCATTCTCCTCAATAGTATTTTCATGAAATATGAGAGGTTCAGAAGGTAGATTAAAGAATGTTTGACTAGCGGAATGCACTAGTATCCTTTATAGGAAAGATATTCTCAAAGAAGCTTACATCACGAGATTCAATAACAGTTTATGTGAACATCAGAAACCTTAGATTTTAATACTAAAAATCTATAGGCTGCACTATGCTGCGCATAGTCTAGAAAGACACAATCCATAGTCTTAGGTCCTAACTTACGTTTCTTGTATTGTGGTATATTAACTTTCGCTAAGCACCCCATGCGCATAAGAAACCAAGAGAAGGTTTTCTTCCTTTTCATCACTCGTATGGAGTAACCTCGCCTTTTGATGAGGGGTCTCTGTTAAGGACCAAACATGCAGACAAGATGGCTTCTCCCCACCATGGCATGTGTAACATCCCAAAATTTGAGTTTTGGAATGTTTAAAGTGGAAAATGAACCATTTGCATTTTCTTGGATTAATTAAAGCTTAATCTAAATTTTCTAATAATAAAAATATTTAATTTTATTAATTTGTACATCAAATCAAAGATTTCTAGTTTTTGTTGGGTTCCTTGTGCTCCAAGGAAATTTTCTATATTTTTGGAGAATTTTCTGAGTTTATTTACTATTTATTTGAATTTATTTGCTTTTATTTGAATTTCTGGAGTTTAGCTAATTCGGAGAAAGTTTTTATTTTTGAAAATTGCCTTGGGCCGAATTTGCCCGGCCCATTCCTATTATTTTGCGCCGGCCCAACTCTATTTCTTCCTTGACTGTTGCAGCGTTAAACGCCTGGTCATCTCGACCTACCTCGCCGAGCTGCGTTCAAGCACGCTCCGCCCGACCCACCACAGATCGCTCCCAACACCGTCCGATCCGCGCCGAGTATGTGGCTCAGATTGCGCCACGTCGCACAACCAAAAACCTAACCCTAGCCACCGGACTCCACGCGCCGCACACCGTCGTTTTTGGAGTTTGCGCCCGACACACCTCCCCAGGCCTATTTAAGTCGTTGTTGTCCCCAGTTCGAGGTTCGCCGTCTTCTTCCGCACTCGCCGCCACTTCTCCCATCTCCCGAGTCGCTGGCGTCGCCGAGATCAACCTCGCTAGAGTTCCTTCGCAGTCGTGCACCTTCTCCGCCATTGTTTGCCTGCTCCGGTTGGCCTCTGCCGGCGCCGATTGCACGTTTGGACTCGTTGCGCTGGCCTCTTCTAGATCCGAGCAGAACCATGTCCGATCCGGTTGTTTTTCTGACGCGACCGTGTCGTCTTCCTCACGTGCGGTGAGTTCGCGTCGCTGCTCGCCATTGACCTCTGTCCTTCAACCTCGATCGTCTGATCGTGATCTTGTGCCTTGGATCTCGCCACGTCTTCCTCGCCCGCACCTCACTTCTCGGCTGTTCAAATCCGAGCCACCGTCGGATGAATGTCGCATGGCCATCTCGTGCCATGCCCAGTCAGCCACGCCACGTTAGCGCCACGTCGACTACCGCATCAGCCCTAGCTCCCGCGTGGCGTCCGCGTCAGCATGGCCCACCATGTCGCCCTGTGAGCCTTCAGTAAACCCAGTCTACCGTGGACCGTCTCACTAACATATGGGCCCCATGTGTCAGCGGCATCTCATTTTCTTTTTCTGATTTTTCCCGAAAATCCAAATTCTAGCCAATCAGGTTCTGCCACGTGTTACCCCTGGATTTTTCTCTGATTTTCTGTCCCAAGGAACTTCCAGGAGCTCGTTCTCACTCATACGAACTCCGATTGAAGCGATTCAAGTTTCTAATTTTTTGTAAAATTGAGCTCTATCTTTCAATGCCATTTATTTTCAGTTTTGAGCTTATTTGAGTCCCTATTTTGTATTTATTTGGTTGTGTTGCTTTTTTTCCGGTAGATGCGAATCCCGAAGGAGCGAACGGAGACTTTGAAGACCAAAACTCAACACTAGACCAACAAGGTAAGCCGTAACTTTGATCATGTTGAACCTATGTTTGCAAAGTTATTTTGGTTTTGTACAACTACATGCTATTTGTGTATCAATGCTAGTTTGTGGGAGTAGCTATTCACCTAATTGCCATTATGCTACCTTGATTATTGGAATGCCATGTATCCATTGTTAACCTGAGGTTGGGATATTACAAGTTGGGCATAGTCATAATACCAACAGGGGGTTATCGTAGCTATGCTTAGACCTGCTTAGTGTACCATGGGATTCATATCACCTGTGAAATAATGTTAATCTTGACTTAAGATATTGAATTGTGGTTGTTGACCACTGTTGTAAAACTTGTTGTACTATGGCAGGGGATGCCATTGGTCTTGGTTGAACAAAATGTTTTCCCTCGGGCAAGTGATCGTGCAGTAAAGGGGGTGCTTTCTAGCATATTGGGATGTGGCTGTCTTGCCTGAGATAACATAAGGACTTAATCTAGTGCGCCATTGAACTGGGCCTAACCGTGCAACCACAAGTCTGTATGGGACAGACCTAGCTGATTAATTTGCAGTGTCTAGTCTTGAGTACTGCCAACTGGTTGTGTAGGTTCCGGGATGGACGGATAGATTCACATGGCTCAAGAGAGGAGCCCCGAGAGGCGAAACCTTAGAGAGCAGTACCGAGTTTAGACATGCATTGTAAAGGCTTTATCATGATATCTTTGTGACACACCAAAGGAAGTGTGTTATTATCGGTTGCACCAAGAGATGTTCATGTCTTGTGAGTAAAGCTGTACAACCTCTGCAGAGTGTAAAACTATTCGAATTGCCGTGTCCGCGGTCATGGACAAGACTAGGGATTTCACACAGGGTATAGAGTGTTTTCATGAAATGTGGAATTGTCGGGATGTGAACGGGGAGTTCAATGTTGTTTGTTGTCTGAAGCTATGCTGTTGAATTTAGTGGTCGATGCTTGTTTTGAATGATGAAGGGTGATGCCTTGCCATTCTGTTCATGTTGTCTACCATTGATTTACCAGTTATTTATTATTGTTTTCATCAATATGCCTTCAATCTATTTACTGTATTTAAATTCAAGTTATTGCTTTCTGCAAATGAACCATATGACTATCCTTTGTCAAGTCGTGCATGAATATATTGCATCATTTTCCTACGGCTTGCTGAGTACTTTTTGTACTTACGGCTTTACGCCCTTGTTGTTCAATTGCTAAGGACCAGGGAATAATGAGTATCAGGAGGAGTACATTGAAGACTACGTGGACTAGGAAGGCATTTCCCCAGACGATTGCCTGTGGCATGTCGAATGCCCAAGTTATCTTATTTCCACCGCAACAGTTTTATTTGTTTCTTAAGCCATAAGGCATGGATGTATGAACCTTGACCATAAGGTCGTTTGCTTTATTCAATAATAATTTGCTTCTTCTTAGTTATTGCGATGTATGGTATGATATGTCATCTATGTTTCTACTATGTGCACTAGCATGATCCTAGACTAGTGCAGTATACACAGATGGTTTCGGATTTGCATATCTGGGTCCCGATAGCATGGATAAACCAACATTGTCTATCGTGGTATTAACCAAGTCTCACTACTACAAAACACCACATCATAGACGGTTCACAAAACCACATTACAGACAGACGGTTTTGTGAACTGTCTATATCAAAGTGTCAGTGATGACAATAGGTCATCATAGACGGTTTTTGAACTATCAGTGAACCATCTGTGATGCTTTCATCACACACTGTTCTAGTGTGTAATTTAAAAACACTAAATTAGGGGAGACTTCCCAGGATGTCACCCATCCTAATACTACTCTCGCCTAAGAACGCTCAACTTCATAATTCTGATCAGATCCGGACGTTTTTAACACCACACGTGTGGTCTTCCCAAGAGGTCACCCATCCTATTACTACTCTCGTCCAAGCACGCTTAACTTCAGAGTTCTTATAAGATTCAGTACTTTAGTGGTGGTATGATAACATCTAACATATAATGTGTCCCTCCTCCTTTTAACCCTGTGAAGCATCTGAACACCGATTTCCAATTATTTCAAATTAGCATACTATAGAGGTAATTAGCAAAATTTAAAACTTTCAAATTTATTTTCCATACTTCTGACTATTAATGATGCTTACAATATATAAGCCATTACTATTCACAGAACATGTAAAAACACCATAACTTTTGACTCGCACCTTCGATTTTTGGTGTTCTTGAGCTTTTTAGAATCATCACATGATGAGCTCTTCGATTATATTCTTTTGGACACCGATTCTAGTTTGCAAATAAGAAATCCGAGTACTTTTGTTAAAATGGTAATAACTTTTGACTTGTAACTCCGATCGCGGTGTTCTTTGGCTCATGCGAAAATCGGATGGTCAGATCCTGATGGTTTGTGCGAGTGCATGCGCGGTGTCAGAATTCCAAAAAAACATCGTTTAGGGCCTTAAAACAGCATTCGAAGTTTTGAATATGTTTCGGTCGTTCTTTTCAATTATTGCAAATGAAATATTAGTTCCAATTATTTCAAATGTAATATTATTTAATTTCAATTCTTTCAAATTAGAAGGTAGGGAGGTAATTAGCAATATTTTAAAAAAAATATTATTATTTGTGGCGACTTCAAATTAAAACCGTCTATGATGAGGTGAACATCACAGATGGTTTTTGGCTAGAACCGTCTGTGATGTTCACCTCATCACAGATGGTTTTATTTGGCTAGAACGTCACCTCATGACAGACGGTTTTTGGCTAAAACCGTCTGTGATGAGGTGAACATCACATACGGTTCTAGCCAAAAACCTTCTGTGAAGCTCTCGCTTTCATCACAGATGGTTTGTGGATAAAACCGTCTATGATATTTTCTCATCATAGATGGTTTTATCTACAAACCTTCGTGAAGTTTCGCTTTATCATGCATCGCTTGTAGATAAAACCGCTCGTGATGATCGACATCACGCATAGCTTAACTACAAACCATCTCGATGATAAGTCCAAACACATCACGCGGTTTTCATAAAAAAATAGTCTACGATGATGTGTCTAATATAACCTTTTTTGTAGTAGTGTCTGTAAGTGTTCATATTTCCCTCTCAGCCACCCCATTTTGACTGGGGTGAATATGGAGTTGTTGTCTCGTGGATAATTCATGTTTTGTATAGTACAAGGAAAACTCATTAGAGATGTACTCTCCCCCTCTGTCTGACCTTAGACATTTGATTTTATTTTCTAGTCGAGTTCCAACCTCAGCTTTATAAATTTTAAAGTACTCCAGTTCCTCATCTTTCATTTTAAGTAGATACAACTAGCAATATCTAGTAGCATCATCAATAAATGTTATAAAGTATGTTTTCCCTGCCTTAGTTAATACTCCATTCATCTCACATAGATCAAAATGAATTAAATCTAATAGTGTCAGACTTTTCTCCCTATAGCCTTGAAAGTCTTTCGAGATTACTTAGATTGCACGCAAGTATGATACTTAGATCTTCTAACTATGGAAAATCTTAGAATTAAATTAAGATTAACCAAACAAGCAATTCTATCATAATTAATATGATATAAATGAGAATGCCAAACAGTGGCATCTCCATCATTTTTTACCAAACAAGATAATATGTTCACAAGGTTACAACCATAAAGAACAAAAAGACAAAATAGGCCTCCGCAATCATAACATTTGCCAATAAATAGACCAAACTTTAAAATGATAAATTTATTCAACTCAAAAATTAGCCGATGACCATCACGACATAAAAGAGAACTACTGATGAGGTTCCTATTTATTCCAAGAGCATGCTGCACATTCTTCAATGATAGAGACTTTCCTAAAATTAACATTAGATCCACTCTACCAATTCCATGCACAACAGCCTGCAATCCATTCCCCATCAAGACAGAGGAACAACTGATAACCTGATAAGAGGAAAACAAACTGAAATTAGCACACACATGTACATTAACTCCTGTGTTGATCCACCGATGATCCACCAATCGATAGATTGACATGCTAGAACATACCCTGACCCTCTAAACTCATTAATAGTAACATTGGCAGATTTCTGCCCTTGCTGACTATCATTTCTTCCCTTACACCGGTGGTAAGGTCCTTCTTGCTCCTCTTCTTCTTTTTAAAGCTAGTTGTCTATTTGGCTTTTTCTTTATTCTTATTCCTCACCCCACCAAATTTGCCATCTACAAAATTGGCATTAGAGGTGCCTTCCTATGAGGGGCGAGGGGCATCCTTCACGCTTGCCTTCTCCTCAACATCAAGAGTTGTGATCAATTCATCATCAATCATGATCTCTCTCTTGTGCTTTAAGGTTGTGGCAAAGCTCTTTCACGAGGGAGGCAACTTGGCAATTATGCCACCAGCCACAAACTTATTTGGAAGAGTGCAATCAAAGTGCCCAAGTTCCCCCACCAGTAGCTGAAGCTTATGAGCCTATTCTACTACAAAATGGTTATCCACCATTCTAAAGTCATGGTACTGCTCATTCACATAAATCTCACATCTAGCGTCCGACACTACATATTTGTAGTTTAGGGCCTCCCACAATTTGGCAGCACTAGCAAGGTGCATACATACATCACACAATTGGTCTAAGAGGAGAGACAACAGGCAGCTGACACGAGTGTCATTGCCCATCTCATAATAGCGCTGATGTTTAGTAGTGAGGGGCCTCATGGGCTATCACCCACCACAGGTTCATCGACATGAGCCAAATTTTGGCCCATATCTGCCACCTCTTGAAGTTCTCTCCTCTGAACCTCTCAAGTTTCATTGCATCAGATGGTTGTGCCATATCAGGTTGCTGGATTGTTAAAAAAATTAGCATGGCATAACATTAATTTAATCCCATAGATACGTAATAAAACATGATATTAAAAATTACGTCTACAATAAGATTACTAGCAGCTAACATCCACATCAGAATTTATCACAAAGAGAGATTCCTTGGACCAATAACCAGTCATCCCACACACTTATAGTGGGCTTGATGTAAGAAAGGGAGCTGTGCAAAAACGATGTGACAATCAAAGATAAAGATGAGTAGTCACGCAATGCAGTGCTTCCCAGAAATCTGATCACCAATTTCCTGTGTAGGGCGTCAAGTGGCTGGCGTCGGATTGGAGACACTACTCTCCCTCACGCATGTTGCATGATAGGCAAAGGGACGGAATGACTCGGGTGGCAGCAAGCGCGGAGTAAGAAGAGATCACCGAAGGAGAACAAGATTGGTTTTTGTCATGTATTCTCTCATGAACAGGGACGTTACCCTTAAGAAAGAGCATACTAAAATCTACCTTGCAAAAACATATTCGAACTACCACGATTCTAGGAACTGCCCCCTAAAATCTCGTATCGTTGGCGAATGTACTAACCACATGAGAACGTGTGTCTCCAAGTCCGCAGTGCCATGTTAGCATTCGAGGTGTAAGGTGATGTAACACAGTCGATACATGTGGTAAAAAGTTAAGTACACTTAGCATGTCTTGGTCACGTGTCGTCGCAATTCACGCAATATACATGTGCGCATGTGCGTGTGTGTACATAGCTTAACATAGACAACTATTTGTACCTCTAGGGTTGCCAACAACTCATACTAGAGTCTATGCATGAGCTCCTTTTATAAGTTGGTTGCACTCTACCTAGCTAAGTAATATGGTATTAAAGACCATACCCTCAACTTAACACCCCCTTTGACTTCTTCCTTGAATTAATTCCAACAGAAAGATCTAATAGACAACACTCGCCACCTAGCACACCAAAGAAGCTTAGCAGGTGACTGGAGCCATGAGAGCTCAATGATCGTTGATATGGACTAGGCGTCCCGATCTTCGATGAGAATAGGTAACGCCGATTTGGTGGAGGACGGTTGGCGTCTGACTACAACGAACCGACGCGTGCGCTTTAGCGACCGTACACCACCTCCTCGAAGGTTATTGATCTCGCGGAAGTGTGACCAACCTGACCACGAAGGTCTTTGTTCCTGCAAGCAATCGAAGAACCAGCAAGAACAAGAGATCACAAGCAACTCAATTGCGAATATGAATGTAGATTGATTCGGGATAAGAACACTCGGGTTGGGGTTCCGATAATCAGTAGACGGGCGGCCTAGTCGGACGCATGAGTACAAGCAGCAGCAATTGGCTAACTGAATTAAACAAAACCCAAACCCTAATTATGGTGGCGGCTGGCTATTTATAGTCCAAGGGCATGCAGCACCAAGCCTTAACATGGGCCTAACTAATACAACTCGGATTAGAAGACCCGCAACCCAAACTGACTCGGACAGGAAAAGTAGTTTCCATTGTTTTGCAGTTTCCCGCTGACTCGGAAGGAATTTGAAGGTGATTTTGGATCCGTTTGAAAGAGGACGAGCAGATCTTTCAATCCTATACTCGTGGGCCTCCAGAAGTGCTCTAGATCAAAAGTTATGAACATTTGAAGTTGTTGCTGTCTGCGAGTCCGAATCTGACTTGGAGTTCCTTCAAGCCTCCGACTTGGATTCGAGTCTCTTTGCGCTTGGTGGCTCTTCTCCCTGGTTCCTAATAAGAATAACATGATTACAAGAATTAAATAGCATTCCATTCACTAAGTCATTAGTAGGAACACTTAGGAACGACTTCACCTGATAATTTAATTTGCGTGCACGAGCTCGAGTGAGTGGTCCTTGTACATTTTGGTGAGATGAGTTAGCGCTGGTTGTATCCGTTGTGGAGATGTCCTCATCAACTGTGGTAGCAGGTACATGGTCAATCGTGATAGGATTCCTGCCACGCTATCTGAGCATAAAAGCAAGGTGCTGTGTGTATCGCACTTCTCGAGCCCCACCTCCCTGGACATGGCAATTGATAGGTATCGTCTACCGAGCCTTTTGTGATAGGATAGAGAACCAAATTTGCAAATACATATGTGAGGGCTTAGATTTGCAGAAAAACATACATGAGCCAAATAAGCTATCCAAGAATCTAGTAGTGTGTCTTTAGGCCCTATTTGAGGGGGCTTTAAGCTAGCTTTAGCTTCTAAAAAGCCAATAAACCCTCCAGATAGCTCAGTTTTTTTCTAGCTTTGTATAATCTAGAAGCCATATATAACTAGCAAAAGCCAAATACTGAAAGTTGGGCTAGACCTGCTTTTGTAACTTATTGTTGAGAAAAATTAGCTATTTGTTAAATGACATCTTATAAAAACTATAGATATTTTTTAGTTTGAAAAACAAAAAATAGCTTTTTAGAGAAGTTACACTCCCCAAACAGACCCTTAGTTAGCTCTATTACCCTCCAACTCAAAAAATAGGCATGCGGGTATGTGGGCCTTGTCAGTCGTGCCATTTTCATTGGTGCTTGCGTGGTTACACCTACCCTGCTATGATTCCATAGTGTATTGCACCCCTTCCCTGTTCCTCGCTTGTCTCCGTAGCTCCACCACTCATTCCTCTACACCTCCCCCACTCCTATCGCAACATTGTACCACCATCGCCGTGCCTCTACCCTCATGTCGCATTGACTTCCTCTTTGTGCTGCAATCTTCTTGCATGGCATGCTACCTCTTCTTCAACGGCCATCCTCTGCTCTCCTCCTGATACATATAAAATCAGGGGGCCATGGAAGGCCATACTTGCTCATCGCTGCCAATATCCAAAGATCCAACCCCTTCTACCAGTCCGATGTAGCCACCGCCTAGGCTCAAGGGAGGTCATCCATCATGACATGAGCTCACATGGAGGTTGTAACATCCCAAAAATTTAATTATTATTTTATTGCTATTTATGTCTTTTATGATTTTTCTAGATTTATTGGATTTTTTGAGATTTTATTTGAATTTATTTTAAATTAAGTATATTGGCCTTTTGAGAAAACTATCTATATGTGAATAAAATTAATATAAAGTTTTGCCAAAAATATTTTATTTGAGTTCAAAATGTCTCAAGGTATTTATGAGAATTTTCTTGGATTTTTGTTATATTTTTATTACTTAAAACTAATTAAAGTAATTACTAAAATTGTTTACAAATTACCATTAAATAGATCTAAATTTTACAAATTTTAGAAATTTAAATCACCTCAATCGGAGCTTGTATGAGGGAGAACGGTCTCATGAAAAATTCAAAAATAAAAAAATCAGAAAATTTAAAAACAAAGAATAAACCAAAATATTTTCAAATAGGAAAATCACTTTATTACATCATCCTGATGTCAATGTGATGTCGGCACCGATAGGACAAATGAGAACGCGACATGTGGCCTTAGTGTATAAACCAAGTCCACGGCGCTTCGCACAACGTGTCATACACGCGTCACATTCTGGTTGGATGCGACACCACCTACGCAATGTTAATCAATGGCCAACACGTGGCGATAATCATGGGTTGCTCCCAATGGATCCGATGGTCACACCTTGCGCAGAGCGACGACCTCGTGGCATGCTCTAGACCACTCATCTATAATCAAATGGTGCTGAGCTGTTGAACGTGGTCATGGCGGCGTCGACGGCTAGACTTACCGAACTTGGAGAAGATGGTCAATTGCACAACGTTTTAGGGTCAATCCGATGACTTGAACTGGTCCAATCAATGAGGCTCAACACAGCAAACTTGGTGCTGCAACTGGTGATAGCGGAGGCTCGACGATTGCAACAAAAACCCATGAAAACTGCAGCGACTATCTTGTTAACTACGGCGAGCTCCCACAGCGTCTGTAGATCACGACGAGTTGCAACACTTAGGGCAAAAGATGCAGTGGTTGATGGCGAGTCTAGGACAGGGTTTATGTGACTTATGTAGGCCTCAGAAAGCATGCTCAGATCGGACTTTCATGGCGTCGACAGCTCAGATCCCTCATCCTCAATGGAGACGGTGGCGTAGCTGAGCGGTAACTTCAACCATCCACATGGTGTTATTGACGGCTTAGATGCGACCAATGCGAACAATCCCAAGCGTACACAGAACGAACGCCTGAGATGGACTAGGGTTTTGTCTCGATTGTGGCCACTATATAAAGATCTAACGACGGATATTCGCAATCCAAAAAGCAGGCCGATAGGCTACATAGATACGAGCCATTGAGCAAACAATAATGGTCTCCAGCCTATTACTATTTAAAGATATTTCCAGATTTTTCTTTAAAAACAATTTTAGTAATTACTTTAATTAGTTTTAAGTAATAAAAAATATAACAAAAAATCCAAGAAAATTATCATAAATACTTTGAGACATTTGGAATCCAAATAAAATATTTTTGATAAAACTTTATCTAAACTTTCTTATCATTTGAAAATTTTTAATAAAAGGCCAAATATGATTATATTTAATAATTTCCAATAAAACATAGAAAAATCCAATAAAATGAGAAAAACTATAAAATGAATTTTCATTTGGAGCAAAATTTAGGATGTCCCCTTAATAGAATCTTGACCCTGAGATTCAGGGCTAACTAGAAAATAGGTTTGGGAATTCTGACTTCAGATCCTTTTCACGCTCCCAAGTAGCTTCACTCTCTAAATGATTGCTCCATTGCACTCTACAAAAGCGAACAGACTTGTTCCTATTCTTGAGCTCCATCACATCCAAAATCTTGATTGGCTGTTCTTTGTAAGTCAAATCCTCCTGTAATTCAATTGTTTCTAATGGCATCTATTCTGTTAGTATTCTAAGGCACTTCTTAATCTATGACACATGGAACACATCATGCACTCCTACCAATGAGTGCAACAATTCCAACTAATAAGCAACCTCTCCTCGATGACTCAAGATTTTGAACGGACCAACATATCTTGGCGCAAACTTCCCTTTAGTGTGAACCTTTTGACACCTTTAAGATGGGTAACCCTGAGATACATGTAATCATTTAGCTCAAAACTCAATTCACGATAACAATTATCGGCGTAGCTCTTCTATCTCGACTGTGCTATTTTCAATCTCTCTCTAATCATAGAAAATTGCTCCTCAGCTTCCTTGAGAATATCAGGCCCAAATACTAAATGTTCTCCCATCTCATTCCAATTCAATAGAGTACGACAGGCACATCCATATAAAGCCTCAACTGGTGACATTTGCAAACTAGTCTGATAACTATTTTCGAGTGGTGGGTTTATTCACGGAGCATCAGAGTTGGGACAACATATGGTCGGTTCCGGATATCAGCAGGCTGAAGAGCGTAGGGCAGTGGCAGACAAGGTGTATAGGGAACAACATGGATGCTGTGAAAAGTGGGTGTCATGTAAAGAAATATTCAGTTTGCAAGGAGACGGTACACACTTTCAAGTATTGCCCAACGGTTCAGAGGCCATGAAATTATTGTATGCACTTTGCATATGAAAGTATCATACTTAATTTGTATGTTAATTTAGTGTATCGAATTTGTTTGTGTAATAAATATATGGACTTTGTATGTGTAATTATTGCATGCATTTGTATGTCTAATTATTGTATTCAGATTTTATATGTAATTATTGTATTCAAATTCTATTTGTAATTATTGTATTCAGTTTGTATGTATATTCAAATTTGTACTAACATTGAATTATTCAATTACAGGTATGGCGGGCGTCGAGCAGTACAAGTTGCTTAACCCAGTGATAGACACGACTCACTGGAGCCGCTTACCCACCTTGCCACCATCGGATGGGGATCCGGCGTTTGAGCTTAGCTCCCTATACTTGTGCACCCCCATGAGAGCATCGCAGATCGATTCGTGATAGATTCCGAGGTTAGTGCACTGTTGTTATAGTTGTGTTACGATATCCTGTATATGTGGAGCGATCACACTTACAATGTTTTCCTACAGGCTGAGAGCGCGGGGTTACTTTCTCTAGCACGGATGGTGAAGGCAATTGGCATTGACACGCAGGACAAACATGGTGCCTCCAAGAGGTTCCCCTGTGAGAGGAGCTTACTGACTACTCTGGTAGATCACTAGTGACCGGAGACGCACATGTTTCACCTCCCATGCGGTGAGATGGAATCGACACTGGAGGACGTTAGTTACCTGCTTAGCCTACCTTGCTCTCAGGACACGTTGGTGCTTGACAATGTCCACCCAGAGTGGCAGACAGAGCTCCTGAGATGATTCATGGACGTGCTACCAAGGAGGCAAGGTACACACCTTCATTAGTGCGCACAGTCCGACGCAGAAGTGGCCGCTATAGCTCTACATATGTATGCTACAGTTCTTGAACTGACCATTACTTTTTGCAGCCCAAGAGGATGGCGGACATGCGGGGGATGACGTCGTCAGTTGCCACTTCGAGGCGTACCTGCTTTGGTTGTTCAGTTGGGTCTTATTCTGCTTGTTCTCCATCCCCACGGTGATGTCGTCCTATCGAACGTGCACACGTTAGTTCTCTTTTACATCACTTTCAATTGCATCACTCTTTCGGATGTCCTCACTAATGAGGTTATGTTGCAAATCTTTTTTAGCAAACATACACACAAGGGCTTCATTGGTGGTGCAGCTGGGTGGCACGCATGTTGCGTCATGCTTAGCAATGGGCGTAGGCGTTGGTGGATGTACATGACGAGGCTACCCCTTTATGACCATGCCATGTACGAGGAGTACATCTAGTGGTACAACCCACGCACACACGTTCGAGTTGTCCGTGTCGTCTACCCACCTCTGAGGTACATTCCCTCTACAGTGGACCATACCCTATGTAGTTGGACTCAGCTTTTCATCGCTAGTTAGTACTTCTTTTCACATATCATATAATGTGCCATTAATATAATTGTAACAACTAATAAGCCTTTTAATGCATACACAGAGCAACCATGCCAGGGAGGCTTTGGAGGAGCTCGCCTCACTGATGGTCGGAGTTAGCCAGGGGGATAGGTTGGAGGTCAGCGTGGATTACTTGAGAGGCGTTGCAGTGTGCTTATTAGAAGACCACTTGCATCGTCCACCTTACGTCCTGCAGAAGGCCTAGGGACGACGATGTGGTACAGTCCATGGGCGTTCCTCAACTGTATGTGGTCGACACACGCCGCACACCGCAGCTTGGGATAGCACACACGCAGACCACCCCTCCTCCCGACGTGCCAGGGGGCTCCAGTTGGCACTGTTCTACACCACACGTCCACATGACTCTAGGTAAATATTCGTGGTCTTCCTTCATCTATTATGTTCTTTACATTATGTGGTGTACTGACGTAAAATGTTTATCAGGAGTGGTCGATGCAGCATATGACCATAGCGCGGCCCACTCCGACGACTCATTCCACATCAACGACATCCTAATTTAGGAGTGGTTGACTAACACCCACCAACAATCGCTGGGTGTCGTCCTTGGTTCTTTGCAACTCGCCGATGCACCCGGACCGAGCCAGCCATCATAGGCCACCTTCATTATTTTGTCAGCACCAGTACAACTGCTAGGACTACTCGTGGGTTGCCACCTGATCAGCCGACGTATCCATCTGGACATGTGCAGTGTCGGAGGAGGCCTGGGACCACATTAGGGGTTGCACTGCGCAAGAACCCTAGCTAGTTTTTTTTGCTTTCGTACCTGATGTACTAATCAGATATGGTGTGTTGCTTTCTTAACTTATATACTATTTAGATATGGACTTTTGCTTTGTTAACTTATGCACTATTCGAATATCATCTTTTGCTTTGTTAACTTATGTATTACAAAATTATCTCCTCCTAGTAATGACAGTTGCAAAATACCGAACGCATCCATCACCTTTCGCAATCATATTTCACAACACTCTGCCCACCACTTTCTTAGGCGGAAGCGATAATACATTGTAGCCAACTTTGTCAAATAAACGGGAGGACACGCTACCCCCCAGTCTATCAATGCTACATCGACTACACACTACCTATAAAACCACCAGTCATCTAGGCAGTACTTCTTCACTAGCCTATAAAACTGTGGTATCTATCGTTTATTCCATTCATATTGAAGATTAACAATGAAATCACGTTATTTAAAATTTCTATTTTCAATTGGGTAATTTTGTAATTATTGTTTTTTGTTGTATTATTTAAAAATCACCTTCTACTTCTGTAATTTTTTATTTCCACATATTATTTTTGTAATTTTTATTTCTCGTGTATTATTTCAAAAACATTCCTTGTCATCCACATCAACTTTTTTAGGCCTATTTGAGAACACGCTGCTAGCAGCTTTGTTGGGCTGATTGGACAACACGCAAACATCAGTTTTGTCAGGGCGATTTGACAACACTCTGCGTACCACAAAGTGACAACAAACTGACTATTTCTTTATCAGCGCGATTTGACAACACTCAGCCCATCGTGCTGCCCTATTTTCGGCATACTTCTGTAATTTTCCTTTTTGGCATACTATTTTTTTAATTTTGTGATTTTTTGTTTTTTATTTTAAAAATTCATATGCACTCCTCTGTCACCATTTGTAAATGGTATATTTTATTAGGGAAATATCTAGTGCAAATGGCTATTCGGTGCTAAAATGCTAACATCCATCGTGAGCCATCCGATCTATCATGTGTGGCTTAAATTGAAAGTAGTGGAAGCCCCTTATGGAATGAGGAGAAAAATAGAGGGGGTTTTAAAAACTGTTTAAGTGATAAGGGTTCCACCACTCTCAATCTAAGCCACACATGATAGATCGGATGGCCCACGATGGATGTTAGCATTTTAGCACTGAAAAACCATTTGCACAAGATATTTCCCCTATTTTATTTATGTTATTTTCAAACATTACATATGAAATGACTACGTAACCCTATATGAGCCTCCAACTTTGTCAGGGCAATTAGATAACTCACAGGCACCAGCTTTGTCAGGCCGATTAGGCAACTCGCGGTAGCAGCTTTCTCATATTTGACAACATGTTGCCCTGCTTTCTCAGGGTGAAGTGACAATACAATTGTTATTTCTTTGTGAGTTTGATTTGACAACACACCGCCAGATGCTTTTTTAACCAAATAGACGATACACTGCCATGTCCATTGTCAGACCAATTTAACAACTCGTGGGTAGCAACTTTCTTAGGATGCTTGGATAACACGCTGTCACTGAAAACTTACTATAAATATAGAGAAATGCCCAATATATACATTCTAGACTGCACTAAGCCAACTCCCACACCATACCATTTCTCTACCAGCACCATAGTCCCTTTTACCAGTGGGTTCAAAATGACCAACTAAGGAGCGATTCTTGTAAGCGGAAGTGGCCTGCCAAGAAGGGGAAAAGCTACCTAGATATTTCATGCAAGGATACACCTGTGCCATCGGAATTTTCCTACCCAAATTACGACTGCAGTGCTTTGGTGTGGATAATACGTGCCGCTACGAAATTCGCGTAAGTTAATGACATACATGTACATTCCGTAATGCGTTTTTAAACTTAACTTCGTCGACATATGACATCAGGAAGATGACAGTTGCTACTTCTTCCAATGAATCGATGGCCTGGACAAGTACGATAGGGAGTACATCAACCACAAATTGTACATGCACTATGAAGTTGCGCTCGAGCACTACTCCTGGTGGAAACCTTCCCCTAAGACTACGAAAGAGAAACCAAAACACCCGCTCTACCATCCTGAATTAGCACACATCTGGAAGCCCCTGTATGAGCACCAAGAACAACAAAAGAAGTTGAAGGAGCAAGCCGACGTGGCTCGCTTCCAAGAGGAGCCAAAGATCGCCCCAAAAGACTACTATTGGGTCGATGTCTACGGATCTAATTGGAAAAAAGCCAAGGTCAATAGTCTCGCTAAATCAAAGGGGAAGGCACTGATAGATCATTCCGTATAAGGTCTAAGATAGCCAGCATGACTTCTTTACAATTCTAAAAGGCGCACATGTATCGTAGTTGTACTTCCTGTTCATCATTCGTCCATGTAGACATTTGTACCATAAAAGTACGAAGGCTAACATAGGCAACGAACCGAACTATATGCGCCACGTATGTTTATTTGTTTTCTATGTCATGCAATGCAACGGTTCCATATGCGCCATCTATCTTCTCTCATTTTCTACGACATTAAATGTCAATTCAGGTTGCAATATATTCATTCTTACAAAAAAATTTACAATATATATCCACTTGCCTTTATTCCGACGTGAAATGCCCTTTTAGTTCACAATAACCGACACAGTACCACACAATACTGACACATATACCATACAATTATTCCTTATACAAGAATCATGACAAACTTTAGTTTTTTTTGTAAAGTCATTCTGTCGTAATACATGGGAAACAAAATAATTGTGAGCTCTTACTTTACTAATTGCTATTTCCTAAAAATTTGCATCTGTACATTTTTTATTTTAAAAAACAAAATCGACAGAAAACCCCTCCCAATATTGTTTCCAAAAAAACAAATTAGCTCTCTCGCCATTTCAAGCCTCTATCGGTATTTGAAATAGCTGACAGAGAGCCTGTCATATACATCTATCATTTTTTAAATCAGCGATATTACTTCAGCAACTTCCCTTTTTGGCATATTTTTTTTTAATTTTGTGATTTTTTGTTTTTTATTTAAAAAAATTCATATGCACTCTTATGTTATTATTTGGAATGGCAACAGAGAGCCCGTCCATTTATCGACAATATTTGAAATGGTGATAAAGACTTTGTCGTTGTTTTAAATGGCGATAGGCTCTCTATCGCCATTTCAAATACCGAGAGAGGTGGATCTATTATTTTTTAAATCAACATATTATTTCTATATTTTTTTATTTTTAAATATCATTTTAAAAAATTTCCAAAATTGTTGCAGGTGTTTCGATAGCCTTTTCAATGCTTGGATAAGGTTTTATTTTGTTACAATAATTCTTGTATAAGATGCCTTTTTTTGAAGTGGTATTAGATGCACTAATTGTTCTCATTTCTTCCGTATCTTTTTACATTGTGCTTTTATTTGTATTTTAGATATTATTTGTTATGTTTTATGGATTTTTGTTGTACCAGTTCGAATGGATGAAATTGGTTTCTTTGAAGGTAACGGATCCTGTGCACACAGACTTTTCGTGTATACACCATACACACCAACTAACAAAAGTCACGAAAAATTCTAAAAAAAATTGTAGATGTACTTCATAAATTGCTCTACCTATGTATAAAATTGTAGGTTCAAATTCATTATATATCAAGAGTTACAAAAAAGAGAAAATTCTGACAAGTTTAAGAGTTTAAACTTGTCAGAATTTTCTCTTTTTTGTAACTCTCGATATATAATGAATTTGATCTTGAAACTTCATACATAGGTAGAGCAATCTATGAAGTACATCTACAATTTTTTTTAGATTTTTTCGTGACTTTTGTTAGTTGGTGTACATGATATGTACATAGAAAAACCTATATGCACAGGATACGTTGCCTTCTTTAAATGAGAACCGACTATGTTCCAAACCCTGAAACAAATTCAAGCAAAAACGGCCCTGGCCTCATCCACGATATGTGCATGACACGGGCAAGACGACACGAAGATACACATTCCATCCGTCATCAGTCTACTTGGGGAGAGTTTCTAGTTTCGTGTAGATTTTGGTTCCTATAAGAAATAGGTGAGTGGCAGCTTTTAATTCTCTAAAAATCTAGATTTTAAATTCTCTAAGTTTCCACAATCAGAAACAGATTTATACATAAAATCAGAAATTATCACCTAACCAATTCTTAAAAAATCTAAAGCCTACACAATCAAAAAACTATCCTAAACTAAACCATCATCAATCAGATGGCAGTCATGCACCCATCACACTAACAAATGGCAAAAAAGACATCAGGCATGAAAAAAACACAAATGGTACGTCTATGTGATGGATGTGTGAAAACTATAACTTAAACGGTCTTTGTAAATATAAATCGTTCGATCGAGGTCATGGAGGATCAACCGTCAAAACATGTATTACAACAACTTACTATAGTAACAAAACAAAACAGCATAGTTATTTCGCTACAATATCTTTAGAGTATGTATAATGGTATAGATGGTAGATATCTATAATATACCTACATATCATTTATAAACAATACTAAAAATAATCTACGTAATAGATTATTTATACAGCTATCTATAATAATACTCGTGTGATCAACATTGTAAACGCGCTTAAAAGATCTCAATCTACCTTTTTCGATCGGAAGGATTACACCCGAAACCGCGTCCGCAGCAAAGTCGTTGTGGTCTGGTAGTGCGACTGCGCCCGCCGCCATGTATCTTCTCGGTTTTTTCTCGTCCTTCTTTCCGCTTCCGATTTTTCGTTTTTATTCTAATCAATCAATTAAATTAATTAAAGGCTTCTTTTCTTCCACACCGCACCAAGCCACCAACACATCCATCAGCCGTCTTTGCCCCCTTCCCTCCTCTCGCTCTCTCTCCTCCTCTTCCTCTCTTCTCTCTCTCTTCTCGAATTCTTTCATGCCTGTTTTCTTTGGAGCAGCGCAGTATTTGCGCTGTCCGGGTCGAGAATCCAAGAAACCCACCGAAGCCGCTTGTTTCTTGATGGTATAACTCTCTTGTTTCTTACAGTTCTTGTTCTTGATTTGTTTGTGGTGTGATTCCTTTGCCCGGATAGTTGTTGGTTGCTCTTGATTTTGGTTCATGGCTCTGTGGTGTCTGTGCTGCTGCTGTTAGTCTCATGGATTTGTCTTCGTTTTGGTTTCAATTTGTCGGAAAACATTTTGTCCTTGCTTCATGGCTCCGTACGTTCCCTCAGACCCTAAAAAAAGAAAGAAAATGCCCCCCGACCTAGGAATAAAGAAGGTTGGTTAGTTGTTTGCCTCTGTTGACTCTGGTCTCAAGTGTATCTCAGTTTTTCAACTGTTCTTTATATAAAAATTGTATTTAGTCTGCTGTTGAATACACCGAAGTTTCACCTATTCCTTTGTTCATTCCTTATTTCTTTCAGATAAACGTCTATAATTTTGACTTATGTCCTGTTCTTGACGTACAAATTAGTGTAGAATTTGTTTTATCTATTGCTAGCTAAAGATGTCGTATTGCTGGCCTCAGTAATTGACGTCCTACTTGCTTCCTGCAATTCTGTTGGATCCATTGGAGCAAGCTTGATTAAATGGTCCGGTAGAACTGTTGGGACATAATTGGTCCATCTTTTTCGTGAAAGGATAGGTTTTTTTTTTTTCGTTTTGTGGTTTCCTGATGGGTAATAATGGTATCACGGGGCTTTTCATGATATGATGATGTAGTGTATTACTTACTAATTCTGTTTCAGGTTTCATATTTTCGTTTAACTTCTTTGGTATTGTGAATAGCTGGCTTGCCATCAATTCAGAATGAAATCGGTCCATTTCTTTTGGCAATAGGAGCTTGATTTGCATGCCTTAGTCACATAATCCATTTTTAAGTTTCATTAATAGCGTGGTCTTGTTCAGTTGTAGTTACATGATATCATTATGCATTACTAATCCTAGGAGATGATGCAAGTTTCTTGGAATTTGTTAGCTTAATTAGTTGCTTGAATCAGTGTGTTTGTGAAATAATATCGATTAAGTTTTTGATCCATTTATGTATTTTTTTATGGCACAATTGATGGCTGCATGTCATGATCTTTTTGGATGTAATAGTAGCAAGTAGGGTGAAAAGGTTAGACCAATCTCTTTTATCAATTTATATCTGCTGATCAACAAAATGAAAACCAATAGACTTTGGGCGTTCCAGCCTGCATTTATGATGTTGGGGGGACCAGTGTCTGATATTCGGTCACTTTTTGTAGCTAATACCTTGACGATCTTGTCTGAAGTATCTATTACGGATTTATTATATTGTTTTGTTTCACCTGACTAGCAAGAGGTCTAGATTTTAGACTTCATCCTTTTTGTTGGATCTGACTTCTCTTTATTGAGGCTTTAAATGTTTGATTGTTACAAAATATCTTCTCTTATGTCTAGTGTTTGCACTGAAGGTTGATTATGTGTTGTTGGATGGTCCCAGTCTTTGTTCCTAGTTCCTACCTTAGGCTTCTTGGCTACTTGGATCATGATATATGTGGCTGTAGGTGTCAGCTACAATAGTATTCTGTGGGTCAATCCATTGTTCAACTTAGCTCATTTTGGATAAGCAACTGTGGATTATATTATTCTAAAATTAAAGTTGGCAATACATTTTCTAAATTGTTTATATAAAATCTACCTGCATGTAGTTTCTTTGATTTACTATTATTTTATCAAATTTAATGACCCATGACTATACAACAAATTAGCCATTGTCACAATGATAGAAAATTGATGTCTTCCTTGAGGAAGTTTGTATCGAGGAAGGTTTCCCATAATGGCATAATTCACTGTCAGAAATTGATTGATCATTTGGATTAGATTAGTGTAGATAATATGGTCAGTTGTTCATAAGGAACTGTTGCTTCTAGAAGTAATAACAGTAGAATTAGCATGAGAGGATGTCGTTGCACTACACTACAAGAACAAACAATAAATGCCAAGTTTCATAATCATCTCTAGACACTGTGGCACCTATGAGTAAAGATTTTAAATAAAATGAGATATTGCTGCTTAACTGCATACCGTGCAATTCTTATCCCAGACATTTCAATACTGGCGAACACACATAAATGCAGTTGTGTGACTGTCATCTAAATCTCATATGGTCCTTTTTATCATATAAGAAATAAAATTGCAAAAATACCCTTGTACATGACTACCACATAGCGGCTTTAAAACATTCGTTAGTAGTGCTTTCTTTGGGATAATCATTACATGAGAGTAGTGTGCAGAATTAAAATTTCATTGACCAAAGACACTAGCAGTATATGTGCCTCAACAAAGCTGGAATTGTCAACAAACAACTTTGCAGGTGACTATGATTAATTTCAACAAATTTAGGCAGCTAAAGAAGGAGCACCAAGCAAGTACAAGATCAAATTGCTGCTTATTATTTCTTACCATGAAAAAACTGGAATATGATCTTCAAATTGATGTGGTATGAGTTTGACATTTTTGGTCAAGAATGAAGTTAATATGAGTTTGTTAAAATGTGTTCCCTAAAAAGGTATGAGTTTGCTAAAATGAAGCTAATCTATTTGGACATATGGTCGTGATTATATTCGCTTTGTACTTTTCAAAACATAATTAGTTCTAGACCATATGCCCATGTATAGACGATGTGGGTTCAGGTGCTATATTGAAAACTAATTTAGGATGTGCTTATGTATTCTTTTATTACCTGTCTTTTGTAATATTTTTTTATACTCAATTGATGATAGCAACATACTAATTACATTTGTGATAAAGATGGCAGGATCAACTCCCTGTTGAGAGTTGATTATTGTCCCACAAGGTTGCAATCACCAGCATGTCAGCTAAGGCTTCAAACCATACATACTGATGCTCAGATGATTCTCAAATGGCATACTACAACAACTCAGTGCCTTTAGGGGAAAATGGAAGGTGCTATATAACGCAAAATCATCTGGATCTTCACTGCACTTCTTCTGATGATGGGTCACAGAAGATTACTTCCAACCCTCAAGTATTTGAAGCACAGTACTGCACGCTGGAATCATCCTCGGCAAATCGTGTTTATCCTACACAAAGCTCCACATCTTCTTATAGCATCTCCCCTATAAGTGGGAGCCCCCTGTCGCAGCATGATAGCCACTCAGACCACACATATAGTTCGCCCCCAAGTGCTTCCGGTGTCACTGAGGCTGCAGATCTCCAGGTTAAACTAAAGGAGCTAGAAAATGCAATTCTTGGACCTGAATTGGACATAGCTTCTGACAGCCCTGAGAGCTCCGTGCAAGCCAACATTCCTTCGAAACCAGATAACTGGAGACAGCTTCTGGGAATTAATACAGGAGACTTGAAGCAGGTAATCATAGCATGTGGTAAGGCTGTTGCCGAGAGTGATGTGTTTACAACAGAACTACTGATATCCAAGTTAGGTCAGCTGGTCTCTGTATCTGGAGATCCAATGCAACGACTGGGAGCCTATATGTTGGAAGGCCTTGTTGCCAGACTTTCTTCCTCTGGAAGTAAGCTATATAAATCCTTGAAGTGTAAAGAACCTACAAGCTCTGAGCTCATGTCATACATGCATCTCCTTTATGAGATCTGCCCATTCTACAAGTTTGGTTACATGTCAGCAAATGGTGCCATCGCTGAGGCTATTAAGGGCGAGAACTTTGTTCACATCATTGATTTCCAAATCGCGCAGGGGAGTCAGTGGGTAACTCTCATACAGGCTCTTGCAGCAAGGCCTGGGGGTCCACCATGCCTAAGAATCACTGGTATTGATGACTCGAATTCTGCTAACGCCCGAGGTGGTGGACTGGATATAGTTGGGATGAGATTGTATAATGTTTCTCAGTCGTGTGGTCTGCCCTTTGAGTTCAATGCTGTTCCAGCTGCTAGCCATGAGGTTCACCTTGAGCATCTTCATATACGACCTGGGGAGATTATTGTTGTAAATTTTGCCTATCAGCTGCATCATACTCCCGATGAAAGCGTAAGCACAGAAAATCATCGGGATAGAATTTTAAGAATGATCAAGAGCCTCTCTCCAAGGGTGGTGACTCTCGTTGAGCAGGAGTCAAATACAAACACAGCTCCATTCTTCCCAAGATACTTGGAGACTCTCGACTACTATACGGCCATGTTTGAATCAATAGATGTTGCTCTCCCGAGGGATGATAAGAGACGGATTAGCGCAGAGCAACACTGTGTTGCAAGGGATATTGTTAATTTAATTGCATGTGAGGGTGCTGAAAGGGTTGAGAGGCACGAGTTGTTTGGAAAATGGAAGGCAAGATTTCAAATGGCTGGATTTAGACCGTGCCCGCTGAGTTCAGTGGTGAACAACACCATCAGAACACTGTTGCATAGTTACAACAGCTACTACAGGCTTGAGGAGCGAGACGGTGTCCTTTACCTTGGATGGAAGAATAGAGTATTGGTTGTGTCTTCTGCATGGTGGTGACCTGTCTTCAGAAGAAGCTCACGTATGTACATTGTTTGCATCTCCGATTTCTTATCCTTCAGTGATATGTGCTAGATTCTTCCATAGTACTCTATTGCTACAAACTTGAAATATCTTCAGACAGTACTGGTACATCTAAATACAATGCACAAACCATTCTATCTAATTCCAGTTAAGATTTGCTTTGATGTTAAAACCAATGCTGAGATACCACGGCCAACAATGTCAGATAGTGTTTTATAGTTTTATCAGTTTATGTCTACATTTTTCTCACCTTAGAAACCATATATTTGGTCATGACTCATGTATTCACGCTAATGCATGGTTCAAATCATTGGGCATACTTAGTGTGCAATTAGGAAATAAATTTTATATTGGAACTCACAAGTGGTGTAAGTTTAGTATCTCCGGTTATCTACATTTTTAAAAAGGGATGGAAGGGCATCACTAGAAATGGGTATTCATAGTCACAGGTTGGTCAAAACTCAACAAAAGGAATAGTTCTTCATAAAGTGCAAGTGTGCAACATACACCAAAGCGGCTGTAACCTCTTTGGGCACGTTTGGTACTTCTGGGCACCAAAAAGATCCCTCGCTCTTTCCCCTATTATTAGGTGTTGCTTGGTTAAGCCCTAAGATCAGTCCCATAGGCTCATTGAACCTCTGCTCTCTTTTGGCTCCAAGTGGCACCTATAGCTGTCTAGTGCGACAGCGAAGCTTGAACAGTAACTCATTTGATTGATTTCAGCTGATTTTTCATATGTTCGTTGTGCTGGCCAACTTCTCTTGCCCCCCCCCCCCCCTATTAGCATTGGTATAGTTCACGGTAGATCATTAATTGAGTTGGTTTATACACCATGATGCCAATTCAGGTATTAATAGTGAAAAATCTTGTCTTGGTTAGTTGAATCCGCCCCCATTTTTCTTGGAGAACCAAATCCAACCCCCAAATTAGACCTGTCTCTTTAGTAGTGCCTAATATTGCTGTTTTGAAATAATGAAAAATTGAGAAGAAAAGACTATTTATTTTTGAAATAATGACAAATTTAGAAGAAAAGACTATTTATTCTGTCCTTATTCTTTTGGCCTAAAATATTTGGGTTTATGTGGAGATAGATAAATTTGAGTTTAGTGTTTCAGTTGCTAGTTAACCTTTTTTTTTCATATGGTAACCGAACGGCTGGAATGCTGCATTGTAGTCTACTTTTATCGCTAGTGTCCTTTCTTACAGCGCTGTAGCTGAGACTAGCAAATCTGTTTACTATTACTTTGCTATATTAGTATTTGAGTTTTCACTATGGCCATTATCTCTGAAGTCTAAAGGTTATAAGACAAAATGGAAGTAAAACAAAATTAAGAGCAACAAATCGCACATGGTCATACATCTGAAGTCACGCACTTAATTTCTTTGTATTTGTCGCTTTGCAGGTCCCATCGCGTCTTGGTCTCCAGCTCGCAGATGCAAGATGGAACATGAGCTTTGTAGTGATACAACACATGCAAACTAATAACTGCCTGCTTTGCAGCTTGCTGCTTGTTTGTATTATCAATTCACCCATGCTCACCATCCATCCAATTCAATGGCCACCTCGTCATCTGAAATCCTCGCCACAAGTTGCTGTGACATTCATAGCGTAGTAGTTGTAATTGTCTTTTCTTCGCGCCAAATATGTTGGTAGGAATTTGGTGTCGATCCAAAGCTGGGTTGCTCTTCCTTTTAGGTATGACATGTTGTAATGTTCAGAATTAGGCTAGGCAGGCAGGTACAAGAGGCGCCTGTTAGTCCGTCTGTTGTGTTGACACCTACCTAGTACATTTTTGGAGTGCTATTATGGTTGTGCTATTATAGTTGTAATGCTATTTCTGGCTCATGTATCATAATCTTGTGTTGTATCCTGCAGTTAGTAGTACAGATCTGTCTCATTTCATAGCATTGTCAGGCCCGTTCCTGGGGCAGGGCGAGCAGGGCGGCCGCCCCGGGCCTCCAAACTATTGGGGCTCCGTAATCTATTAGTATAATCAATTTGTAAAGGTCATAACTTTAGATTCATAGATCCGATTGAGCTGATTTTTATTGGGTTAGTTTCGAAATTGAATCTAGTTTCTACAGTCCAAATTTCATGTCAATCCAACGGTGAGATCTCCAGGAATTAATATTTTAATAAACGTATGTCAATCTGTTTTTTTTGTCGAAATCGAAGCAATCTTTAATAGTTTGATGAAAATGATTGTAATAGTGAAGCAATTCTACAAGATGAGAAATTTTTTAAAGTTAATTACTTTTTTATTATGGTTGATATGGTCAGTTTATTGAAAAACAGATTTGAAGAACTCTAAGTATTCAAAGGTATATTTGGGCCTTTCTGAGCTCAACAACTTTGAAGTCATTGGATCATATTGAACTTAAAGATTATTTTATTAAGTTGGCAAAAACTTTTTCTGTTGGTGATTCATCTGATTTTGAGTTAAATAATCTGATTTCTGAGTTAAGAATACTGCAAATGACTTTGCCAGATAGACCAATGTCTGCTATGGAGATTTTTGAGTTTGTTAGAAAAGTGGATTGTTATGGTAATATTTACATTACTTATCGGATTTTATTTACTGTGCTTTGAATCGTAGCATTAGCTGAAAGAAGTTTTTCAAAGTTGAAATTATTAAAGAACTATTTGAGATCTACAATGTCTCAAGAAAGGTTAAATGGTCTGGCAACTTTATATATTGAGAAGAAGTTATTGGATGACATTAATGTTGAGGCCATAATTGATGATTTTGCATCTAGCAATGTTAGAAGATATTTTCTAAGATGATCTCTACAAATGTTTGAGGTAAATAATCTCACTTTTGTACTTCCATTTATTTATCGGTAACAATTTCTATAATACATTGAATATTATCTTTTTAATTGATACATGGTAGTATAAAAATATTTTGATGCTTATGTTAGGGAGATCTCCGTCTATAATTTCGCCGGGCCTTCAAAAACTCAGGACCAGCCCTAAGCATTGTGTCTCTTGCCGTTCTGATCCTGACTATACAAATTGTGGAGAAGCAACGAATTATAGTTTTTTCACGTGTACATGTGGAGACATGTATTATCAGCATCATCGGATATACTTCGAGATTGATGTAAATTCGAAATTCAAATCATCTTATTTTCTACCCATTGAATATCTCTCGAACAAATCTTTCTGACACTTTTGAGGGTTCAGACGTTGCATGTACATGTAGTTCAGGTAGTAGCTTTGTTTTTTTCGAGGTGACGGTGTCTTTGATAGACGGCAGCGCAAATCATGCATGCTTGAAACACGCCAGATTGGCTTCAGTCTACAGGCACCGGACAAGGTTCATGTGTATAATGCGTATAGGGATGAAAAACGGAACGGAAATAGTTGGTCTGTTTCGTTTTTGTTTTCATATTTTTTACTAGTAACGGAAACGAAATTGAAAACTCTAGAAATGGATAGTGATGGAAATAGATGTGAAACAAAACGGAGCAGATACAGAAACGAAAACGGAAAATTCCACAAGAGTATAGTATATAATCTTTTCAAACATACTAACTTTAAATGAAAACTAGATATATACGTGCGGTGCCACGCCGTGAACGTGTGATGCTAGACTTTGTGAACACGATACACCTTGTATGGTTGAAGGCTCAAGGCTCCCTGAGCAAACATAAGATATAATGTTGAGAGACAAAACTCCAGAGAATAGAATACAAGCCTGAACAAAGAAGCTCTTTTTCATAGATGCGGGTTCTTGTAGGCCTCAGCTCTTTATAAGATGTATGATGGTGTGAGTAAAATAAGTGTGAAGAAACCATGAGGAGTTCTAATTTGAAACAATCTTCATATTAGTTTCTCACTGCAACAACAGCTCAAAGCCTCGAACAGATTAACCTGTTTCATGGCATTACCACATTAGGACTATTTTCCCAGCAACCATCATCCAAGCAGATCTCAAAAGGCTAGCTAACATCAGTATCTTACTCAGCTATTGGTTAACTGCTTCGTAGGTAAATGTCAGGATCTGAATATGCAAATCCGGACTCTCTGTATATACTGCACTAGTCCAGAATCATGCTAGTACACACAGGCTCAACATCGGTAAATATCACAATCATACACAGCGGTAAATAATAAAAGACTTCATATATTAAATAAAACTAGTTGAACGACCTTATGATCAACTTACATGACTATGTCTCGTAAGGCTGGATAACAAATTAAACTGCAGTGGAATGAAAACGTAGATAACCCCTTAGTATGCTATAGGCAACTGACAAGGCTCACACCCTAAACATTCGTCTCTTCCTGGTACTTCTCAGCATGGATGTAGATTTCTCAACTGGTGATGTTGTTGTTGGCAAGGATGAGTACTTAAAGCACTCGACAAGTTGTGTACATAAGGCAACTCTAACATAACTATATGCAAGACTTACCTAAGCATTGATCAGTACCGCGAGCACAACTATCCAAATAGATTTTACACTCTGCAGAGGTTATGCACTTTACCTACACAACATGATCATCCCTTGTTGCCAAGCTATCAGCACACTTCCTTTGATGTGCCAGCAGGGTAATTATGATAAAGCCTTTACAATGCTTTAGTTTAACCCAGTACTATCCGTTGAGATTTCAACACTAAAGGGACTAGTTACCACAATAGTGCCCCTTTTGAACTATGTGAGTTTATCCGTGAACCCAGACCCACACCACTACAAGCAGTACTAAAGCTAAGACATTGCAAATTAATCAGCTAGGTTGTCCCATATCAGACATGTGGTTGCATAACAGACTCAGTTCAAAGGCTTGCAAAGTTAAGTACTTAGAGTGACTAGGGTAAGACTTCCACAGACCCCTTGCCCTTCAAGCCCACCTTGGCGCACTGCCCCTTGCCACTTGCTCTAATCTAAATAATTGCCATCCTAATTGATTACTAAGCACCACGTGCCATAAACAATTCAACATCGTTGTGCGACATCCCTTGCCCCAACAACTCAATCTCATTATGTGACAATACCTGACACACAAGTTCATAATATTGTTCCATATTCCATTAGTCAAGATTAAATATTGATAATTCAAGTACATGTAATGACATGGTATGGCTAAGCATACTAACACGGTCTAACCAATCTATATTGATTTTAATATTAACCAACTATAGTGAACCAATCTAAGGTGACAATAGATCATGGCATACAAATGACAAGCTAGGGTATAATTCAATTAGGTAGATTAGCTAAATCCCAAACTATTTCGAAACAATTGTACACAAAAAATATCATGCATAGAGTAAAACAACAAAGCAATTTTGTTAACTGGGTTCAATATGGTCAAAGCACAACTTGCTTTTAGAAACATCCTTATTCTTGCTCTGATCCTTGGTCTTGAGTTGATGTATTTTCATCGGATGCGTCGCATAATTCAACCTCTACGCAAAACGAGAGAGAAAGCCAAATAAATACCAAAATAGACAGAAAACAAACTCCAAAAATAAAATAAAATTCACCATTAGATAGATCCCAATTTTATAAATTTTTAGAAATTTGAATTACCTCAATCGAAGCTTGTATGAGGGAGAGCAGGCTCTCAAAAAAATTCAAAAATCATAAAAACCTAAAAATTAGAAAAATGCAAAATTAATTGAATTACTTTTATACTAAAAAATTATGATTATTGCACAATTGCTGACATCAGCACCAGACCCAAACTAACCAGGACGTGACACGTCAACTTGGTCTACAGACCTGGTCCACAGTCTGGATTTGGTCCACAACCCCTTTGCGCTTGTGCCCACCACATGCTGAGGCGGGGTTGGCTGCAATGCCGCCTTGCTGATGGTTGACACATGGCTCACATCTACGGGATCGGCTGAATCGGACAGTGGTGATCGCTTCACGATGTGGCGGAATCTCAATGGCTCGCAAGAAATCGGACGGTGGCGAACGGGCGAGAATCGTCAATGAGTTCCCACGATGGCGGCTTACCGGCGCCAAGAAAGAAGGTAAGCCTGACGGTGTTTCAACGAGCAACTGATGGCGCAAATGCATGGATCTGACGCGTCTTGAAGTGAGGTTCTTGGATCTGTCCTCAACAGCGACGAACAACCACCAGGCAATGATGAAACACGGCAAAACATCGGCGACGCGGCGAGGAAGAACGGTGAGCTTATACGTGGCAATGACGACGACTCTGGCGGTGATAAGCGAGGCAATCGGTGTGGTACGAAACGGGGATCTTGGCACGACGATAGGTGGCTTTTATAGCACCCCAGAAGGCGTGCCAAACACGGACGCCGAAACAAATGCGGCAGCGACGCGGCGACAAAGTCCAACTCGGTCACGGCTAGGACAACAAAATCTCCACTGTGCACGTGTCATGGATCGGATGGTCGAAAGTGCTTGAAAACGTGGAGGAATCCCGAGCGTACGTGTCATGGATCGGATGGTCGAAAGTGCCTGAAAACGTGGAGGAATCCCGAGCGTTCAAACTAACACGACCCGACAGTTGACGATGGTTAGGGTTAGCATCAACACCCTAACATCTTAACCATCCGCCCCTCGATCGAATGGCTACCGATCAACCAACATTGCGCAAGGGCTTCAAATGGGCCAACGCTAGAGATTGGACCACATAGTAATGGGCTCCAACCCAATATTGTTGTAGATTTTCCCGCGATTTCCGATTAAATTTAATTTTTGAAATTAAATTAATTTGGTTATGGTATTAGAAATACCAGAAAAAATTCCAAAAAAATTCTAATAAATACTTTAAGATATTTTGAACTTAGAAAAAATATTTTTAGCCAAACTTTATTTTAATTTAATCTATAATTAATTAGTTTTTTCACAAAAGGCTAGTAAACTTAATTTGAAATACATTCAAATAAATCCCAAGAAAATTCTCAACAATATTTTGAGACTTTAGGAATCCAAATAAAATATTTTTAATAAAATTTTATTTTGACTTTCTTAATAAATAAGTACTTTTCTCAAAATACTAATATACAAAATATTTACTAAATGCAAATAAAATCCTAAAAAATCCAATAAATTCAGCAAAATCTATAAAATGCACAAATAAGACAATAGATTAAATGAAGGGCAAAAATTGGGATGTTAGAATAGTTCAATACCATGAGCTTTAAGTGAAAAGCTATACTAAGATTTCAGAAGTTCTTTTATGTGATAAATCGAGGAACAGAATGTAATCAGACAAAGGGGGAAAAGATAGAACAAGACTGTTCTAATATAATAGCAAACACATCGTATTATAATAGCAAACATATGCAGTGCCACATCATAATATAATATAGCAAACACATATAGTTCCAAATCACCAAAACTTCGCATGAAGTTTTTCTCAAGTTATTTGCCCCCCAGATCAGTCCGTTATTTTCTCCTCTATATCATTATCATCGACATCCTCTTGTTTCTCCAACTACAAAGGCAAGCATGAAACAATAGTAATGTTCTTAAGAAGACAAATAGAAACACACTAAACTAAAATTTTACTTGATTTGCATAATATGGTTTTAAAGTTAGATAAGAAAAGGCAAACCTTTTCTATCGAGCTTGCAAATGTCACTCAAGGTTGTCCATATCCAACTCAGTCATGACAGATACAATGGTACCACCTGAATGACTAGTATAAGCTAATTAGGCTTAAGTATTTTTCTCACATGATAAACAAACTATTGAAGCAAAATTAAAAAGTTACCTTTTAATGCTACAGTCCAATCTTTAGTACAAATTAAACCTTGCACAATCTCAAGATCTAGATGGCTGTGAAATGGGTTAACAACCTATCCACAACACTGAATGCCGACTCTGAAGCAATAGTCGACACTTGAATAGATAGTACATCATGAGCAAGATGAGAGAGAATAGGGAGCTTGGCTTGCTTGACCTTACACCAGACAAGGTATCAAAATTTTTGTCTTTTATAGGTGCTAGAGGTTGCTCCATGTACACTTCCAACTCAGTTTTGCTCCATGTACCCCTTCTGCTTTACATTGTTGCAATGACTCATGTAGTCAGCTCCGCAATCGTCATAGAGCGGGAGGAGGCAGGGCACCTCCAGAAGGTCCAGCGGCCAGTTTACTTCATCAACGAGGTATTAGGAGAATCCAAGGCACGGTATCCGCAGGTACAGAAACTGTTGTATGCCGTATTGCTTACCTCTCGCAAACTCAAACATTACTTTCAAGAAAATTCAATTTCGGTGGTTACCACTTTTTCGATTAGGGATATACTCCACAACCAGGAGACCACTGGGAGAATTGCAAAATGGGCAGTCGAGCTCAGAGTTTTTGAAATCTCTTTCAGGCCGTGAACAGCAGTAAAGTCTCAAGTACTCGCCGACTTCACTACCGAATGGGTGGAATTGCAGACCTGTAAGGACCCGAATTCACCAATTCGGACCCACTGTGTTTACCGCACTAGTCCCAGGATCAATCGCTAGTGCACACAGCTTAACATCGGTAAGCATCACATCATACACCACGATAGCAATAATAAAACTCCATTTATTCAATATAACTAGTGTATGATCTTATGATCACTTACATTTATTCGGCCACATGGGCAAGTCTAAGATAAAGTAAAATGAATGCAGCGGAAAACAGTAGAAGACGTAGTGACTCATCAGTACACCACAGGCGACTGACAAGGCTTGGCCTAGTGACTCGTATCCACCGGGAAATCCTCCTCCAACACGGGTGATGACTCCTCCACTGTTGTTGGTTGTTAAGCAAGGGTGAGTACACCAACACGTACTCAACAAGTTGTGCACAGAATGCAATTCTATCATAGCAATATGCAGGCTTATTCCAAAGGAATGGCTAAGTGGTTCATAAGCAGTAAGCAGCATTTTCCAAACATAATCAATATGTAGATTGAAAAGATAGTAAAACAAATAATAACAAGTAAGTAGATTCAGTGATTCTCAAGTAAACCAAGTTTCCATCCTAAGTCAAATTCCATATGGCAACCTGCCATCCCATAACAGTTGTTCATTTTAATTAACTACCCCTTGACTGTAATCCCCGAGCATTGCTCAATACCGTGAGCACGGCTATCCGAATAGTTTGTACACTCTGCAGAGGTTATGCACTTTACCCACACGATACAACCATGCACCACACAGGTGAACGATGATAACAAAGCCTTTACAATGCATTATCTTAACTCAGTACTACCCGCTAAGGTTTCAACACTGGAGGGACTGGTTACCACACCCAGGGCCCCCCTCTTGCGCCATGTGAGCCACCACGTGCGAGGACTGGTTACCTCCACACGGGCCTCACACCACCACGATAGTACAAAAGCTAAGACTTTGCAAATTAGTCAGCTAGGCTGCCCCATAACAGACATGTGGTTGCATGATTGACTCAGGTCAAAGGCTCGCAAGGTTAAGTCCTTAGGATTAATTAAAGCAAGACTTACACATACCCTCTACCCATCGGACCCACCCTGGCACACTTGCCCTTGCCACTTGCTTCAATCTAAGTGATTACCAACCCACTTGATTACCAAGCATCACATGCTACACAATTCAACTTCATTGTGTGACCTCCTCGCCACAACAACTCAATCTCTTTGTGTGACCACACATGACACATAAGTTAACATCGTTGTTCCATATTCCATTAGTCAAAATTAATAATCAACCTTTCATGTACATGTGATGACGTGGCGTGGCTAAGCACTCTAGTTCGTTCTAACCATCCATGTTGATTTCATTATTAACCAACTATAGTAAACCAACCTAAGGTGACAAGTGGATCATGGCATACAACTATCAAGGTAGGATGTAATTCAAAGGGTACGATAGTTAATCCCAAACTTATGTTGAAATCATTTATACACATAAAATAACAAGTGATAAGGTAAATCAAAATAGCATGCAATCTAATTTATGGGTGCAACATGATCAAAGCACAACTTGCCTTGGTTAAGCTCCTGGTCATGGTCTAGAAACTGTTCTTGAGTCGGTAGCTCTTCCTCCAAAGCGTCACACAATTCAACGTCTACGCGAATCGAGAAGAAATAGCAAATAAACACCAAAATCAAAGAACAAATGAACTCAAAAATTAAAATAAAAGCCACCATTCAAAATATCTCAATTTTACAAATTTTTACGAATTTGAATCACCTCAATCGGAGTTCAAATGCAAAAGTTATAGCCTTTGGAAGTTTGAAAATCCTGAAAATACTCTAAATTCATAAATTCTGATTTAACCGAATTATTTTTATTAAGAAAATTCTGATTTTTCCCGCCCGAACCGTACGGACGCGACGTGGCAAAATCCAGCCCCTACGATCTGGATCCAACGGTGGGAGCTTACCCGTGCGGTTTCCTATTCACCCGAGTGTGTGGCGCTATCTCGTCCGTCCGTTGGTGATCCGGCGGCCCACGGAGCTCCCGATCCTGCGAAGCGATGAGTCGGCTTGAGTCCGCCGGAGACGAAGACGAAGGTGAGCTCGGCGGCGCTGCGGTGCTTCCCGGCGACGATGAAACCACGAATCCGACGCGGCGTGAAACGTAGAACTCGAATCCGTCTCCGGTGCGGTGGAAGAGAATCCCGATGACGAGAAAACGCGGCGGAACTCTCTCGGCAACCTCCTCGGACTCCGGCGAGCGTTTGCGGCTTCTCTGATGGCTCTCCGTGACAACAAGGCGAGGGAACTACGCTGGAGGTGAGGCGAAGTTTGGAGGGTACCAGGCTCCTTAAATACCCTGAAAGCACGCAAAACAAGGAAACAATGGCGGTGGCGGCGGTCGGATTAGGCATGGCGACGGCGTCGAAACCGACTCGAACAAGAAAGCCAGCAACCACACGATCTCCATCCGACGGCCATGATCGCTCTAGGGTTTCCTATTCGGGCGCGATGATGAAGGCCGTTGGATCAAGATCCAACGGTCGGCATTAATCCCATTAAAACCCGTTGGCCTGCACAGTAATTGGGCCGGGCCTGTTACTGTTCACAGTAGTTTTTCTTTGATTTTCCGATTAAAATAATTTGCAAAAATTCATTTGATTTATTTTAAATAGTAAAAATACACTAAAAATTCCCAAAAATTTCTCAAAAATACTTGGAGACATTCTGGACCTAAATAAAATATTTTTGGTAAAACTTTATTTTAAACTTTTCTTTTCATAATTATTTCTTAATAAAAGGCTATATATATTAATTCAATCAATCTCAGAAAATTCAATTAAATCCAAAAAAATCACAAAAATCATAAATTGCATGAAAATAATATTTAATAACTGAAAAGCTGAAATTTTGGGATGTTACAAACCTCCCCCCTTAACAGAATCTCGTCCCGAGATTCAGGGCTGACTAGAGAATAGGTTCGGAAATTCCGCCCTCAGGTCATCTTCACGCTCCCAAGTTGCTTCATTTTCTGAATGATTACTCCATTGAACTCTGCAAAAGCGAGTGGACTTGTTCTTGGTCCTACGCTCCATTATATCCAAAATCCTGATCGAGTGTTCCTTGTAGGTCAGATCTTCCTGTAACTCAATAGACTCCAACGGCGTCTGCTCAGCTGGCACTCGAAGACATTTCTTGAGCTGTGGCACATGGAACACATCGTGCACTCCTGCCAATGACTGGGGCAACTCCAACTGATAAGCAACCTCTCCTCGGCGGCTCAATATCTTAAATGGGCCCACGAACCTGGGTGCAAGCTTCCCTTTGACATGGAACCTCTTAACACCTTTAAGGGGAGTAACCCTAAGGTACACAAAATCATTGGGCTCAAAACTCAAGTCACGACAACAATTGTCAGCATAACTCTTCTGCCTTGACTGCGCTGTCTTCAATCTCTCCCTGATCATGGCAACTTGCTCTTCGGCCTCCCTAAGAATCTCAAGTCCAAACACCAAACGCTCTCCTATCTCATTCCAATTCAACGGGGTATGACAGGCTCGTCCATACAAGGCTTCATATGGTGACATTTGTAAACTAGCCTGGTAACTATTATTATAACTGAACTCGGCATACGGCAAACATTTATCCCAAGATGTGCTATAAGATACCGCACAAGCTCTCAACCTATCCTCCAAAATCTGATTAACTCTCTCTGTCTGACCATCTGTCTGCGGATGATATGCAATGCTAAAATTCAAACGAGTTCCCATCGCTTCATGCAGCTTGTCCCAAAATCTTGAGGTAAATTGGGTACCTCGATCCGACACAATCTTCTTGGGCACTCCATGCAAGCACACAATCCTTGACATATATAACTCAGTCAATTTATCTCCTGAATAGGTCGTCTTCACTGGAATGAAGTGAGCGACTTTAGTTAACCGGTCAATGATCACCCATATTGAGTCATACCCTCTCTGAGTCTTGGGCAATCCGGTGATAAAATCCATTCCAATCTCCTCCCACTTCCATTCTGGAATCTTCAAGGGCTGCAGCAATCCAGCGGGCTTCTGATGCATCGCCTTCACCCTTTGGCATACGTCACACAACGCTACATGCTCCGCGACTTCACGTTTCATGTTAGGCCACCAAAATCTTCCTTTAAGGTCCTGATACATCTTGGCACTTCCTTGATGAATAGAATATTTGGAATCGTGAGCCTCCTCAAGAATCAACTGCTTGAGCTCCTTTTCGTTCGGCACACAAATCCGACCTTTGAACCACAGGGTTCCTTGCTCATCTACCGAGAAATCCTCAGCTAACCCTTCATCCTTCATGGACTTGATCCTGCTGATCTTCTCATCCTTACTCTGCTTATTCCTGATTTGATCCTCCAAGGTGGGTTTTACTTCCAAAGCAGCAATAAATCCTTGCAGCACAACTTCTAATCCCCACTTCTGAAATTCTTCACACAACTCTCGCTGCTCACTTACTACCAACGAATTCACACTATGGCTCTTTCGACTCAAAGCGTCAGCCACCACATTAGCCTTCCCAGGATGGTAATGGATTCCAACATTATAATCTTTTATCAATTCCAACCACCTCCTCTGTCTCATGTTAAGATCCGACTGCGTGAATATATACTTCAAACTCTTATGGTCCGTATATATCTCACATCTATTTCCAATGAGATAATGACGCCATATCTTTAAAGCATGTACTATAGCCGCTAATTCCAAGTCATGCGTTGGGTAATTCCCTTCATGCGGCCTTAACTGCCTTGATGCGTAGGCCACCACCTTGCCCTTCTGCATCAATACGCATCCAAGACCCTGCCTTGAGGCATCACAATAAATATCAAAGCTACTTTGCACATCCGGCAATACTAACACAGGGGCAGATGTTAGTCTCTTCTTTAATTCCTGAAAACTATTCTCGCACTCAGGCGTCCATGCAAACTTCTTCTCCTTTTTCAACAATTGTGTAAGAGGTCTCGCAATCGTCGAGAATCCTTCTATGAATCGACGGTAATATCCCGCCATTCCCAGAAAACTACGAATCTGAGTGACTGTCTTTGGTTGCTCCCAATGCAACACAACTTCCACTTTACTTGGATCCACAGCAATTCCTTTAGCAGTCATTACATGGCCTAGGAATTCTACCTTCTCCTTCCAAAAGTCACACTTGCTGAACTTAGCATATAATTGCTGATCCCGCAACCTTTCCAAAACCAATCTTAAGTGCTTGGCGTGCTCTTCTTCCGACTTGGAATACACAAGGATGTCATCAATAAAGACAACCACAAACTTATCCAAATATTCTATGAACACCTTATTCATGAGGTTCATGAAATAAGCTGGGGCATTGGTTAATCCAAACGACATTACTGTGAACTCATAATGTCCATAACGGGTTGAGAATGTGGTCTTCGGAATATCCTCCGCTCTAATCCTTAACTGGTGATAACCTGATCGAAGATCTATCTTGGAGAAAACTGTTGCTCCTTTCAACTGATCAAACAAATCATCAATCCTCGGCAGAGGGTACTTATTCTTGATTGTTACCTCATTAAGTGTACGATAATCGATACACATCCTTAGACTTCCATCCTTCTTCCTGACGAACAAAACCGGCGCTCCCCACGGGGAAGAACTTGGCCGAATGAAACCTTTCTCTAGCAATTCCTCGATTTGCTTCTTCATCTCAACTAGCTCATCGGTTGGCATCCGATATGGCCTCTTTGCTATCGGCGCTGTTCCAGGTACTAATTCAATAACGAATTCGATGTCTCGATCCGTCGGCATGCCTGGTAAATCTTCGAGAATACTTGAAATTCCTAGCTCTTGGCACATCTTCGGGTTAGCAACCTTCACACTATTGACCATTAACTCGACCATCACGAATCATGGTTGCATGCACTTCCAATTTCTTGCCGCTAGGGCTTTCTAGGTCACCATTCTTGGCCACAATCCAACACGACCTTATGCTTGGAAAGCCAATCCATTCCTAAGATAACATCCAAGTTTTGGGTATCTAATAGGATAAGATTTGCTAGGAACTCTATCCCATTCATAAGCAACTTAACTCCCAAACACCCAAGGCTAGATCGAAATTCGGATCCTAGGGCTTGGACTAAAAGCACACATTTAAGATTCTTAACAGCAAATCCATTCTTCATTGCAAAACTCCGAGAAATAAACGAGTGCGAAGCTCCCGAATCAAACAAAACTGTAGCTGGTACTGAGTTAACTAGGAACTTACCCAGTACGACATCCGATGCCTCCTGAGCTCCATCAGCAGTGATGTGGTTGATCCTCCCACGCGACCGTAAATGCGGGCGACGCTCCGATCGCGACTGCACTCGATTTCCTCCGCCTTTGGAGTTGTAGCTGGAGTGTTGCTCAAGTTGAAGCGGACTGGAGTAATTCCTCCCTTCTTCAGGCACTTGTTGGCGAAATGCCCAGTCTCATTGCATGAATAACACCTTCTAGCATCAGGCTGTTGACTTCCTGACACTGCATTGCCTACTGGCGCTGGAGTTTGGAAATTCTGATTAGCAGGACAAGGTGACTGATTTGACGTCTTGTTGGTCCACTGCGGCTGGATTCTGGCAAATTGCTGCGGTGTTATTCTTAACCTGAGCTGGTTGGGCCTCCCTGCTTGAGTAGCCATCCTGCGCTTACGATCTTCACCCAACTCTTTGCGTTTATCCTCAAGAATCAAGGCCTTATTAACCAACTCTTGGAAATCAGGGAAATTGTGGGTGATTAATCCCACCTGCAATCCAGAGTTTAAGCCTTTCATAAAACGGGATTGCCTAGCCTTGTCTGTAGCCACATCTTCTGGTGCATAACGTGCCAACTGAGTAAACTTATTCAGATATTCTGACACTGACTGGCCTCCTTGCTTCAAAGCCCTGAACTCTTCCTTCTTAAGGTCCATCATTCCTTCTGGCACATGGTATTGGCAGAAAGCAGCTGAAAACTCCTCCCAAGAAATCTCCTGTGGGGCTTCATGTGCGGCGCAGTAGTTCTCCCACCATTCTGCGGCATTTCCTTCCAGTTGGTGTGAAGCGTACAACACCTTCTCGTTGCCCTCACACTGCGTGATGTGCAACTTCCTCTCAATGGTCCTCAACCAATCATTGGCCTCTAAAGGATTAGTGTTGCCTGAAAAGGTTGGGGGACGGGTCCTCATGAAGTCTGACAGCTTTGAGTAAGGACGCGGCCCATTGTTGCCTTGTTGCATATTGTTATGTCCCGTAGCTTGATTGGTCATGTTTTGCATTTGTTGCATCATTGTTTGCATAAGCTGAGCCTGCGCAGCTAAGAAAGCTCCCAAGTTCTGCATGTCTACCGGTGGTGCTGGTTGTGGTGGCGTTCCACAATTGTTGGGACCGTCATTCCGGCGAAGGCCACTTCCTGACGCTCCATTGTTGCCACGAGTGTTCACCATCTATTTGATTTGATTTTTGGGTTAGGAAAGGTAGAAGTAGCATAGATGAGATGTAAGAATTTCTAAAGCGGGGGAAACAGATTTAACCCAAATTAAACAATTTTATCATTTTATTGAATAACTTGGTATGGTTGCTTACATAAGCCTAAAAGCTTTGCAACGCATACTGCACACTCAGCAATCAAGAAGAACCAATTCAACCTAAACACACAAAACTACCGTCTACATGGGCGACACTCCTATCTTAGGGAACGCGACTTCCACACATGAGTCTCAACTGGCTAATTGAAGCATTGAGTTTTCTAGTTTTTAATACACTTCGTTGATCCGCTCCTCCATGAGCTTGATGATTCTTTCCTTCATGGTCGGTATGGTAGCAGTAGGCACTTGATGACATCTCCTAAAGTGTGGTATATCGTTTTTCTACTTTAAGATAACTTAGGTAAGATTTTAACTTACTTCAGCAGAGGTAAGGGAAAGAAATTTCAGTAGGGGAAAAGGAAGAATTTTTGGTAAGGACATAAATAGAAGAATGAGATAAGTTAAGAACACATTATTCTTCTAGGTTAGGACTTTTACTTTTAGAAAATAATTTTGAAGGACCTATAGAGACGACCAACTATCTAGGGCCAATACCTACAACAAGATGCTCGATACCACCTTCAGAAGGACCCGACCACCAATTCGGACCATCGTGTTTACCGCACTAGTCCTGTGATCAATCGCTAGTGCACACAAACTTAACATTGGTAAGCATCACATCATACACCACGATAGCAATAATAAAACTCCATTTATTCAATATAACTAGTGTATGATCTTATGATCACTTACATTTATTCGCCACATGGGCAAGTCTAAGATAAAGTAAAATGAATGCAATGAAAAAAAGAGAAGACGAGTGACTCATCAAGACACCACAGCGCGATCGACAAGGCTTGGCCTAGTAACTCAGATCCACCGAAATCCTCCTCCAACACGGCGATGACTCCTCCACTGTTGTTGGTTGTTAAGCAAGGGTGAGTACACCAACACGCACTCAACAAGTTGTGCATGTAATGCAATTCTATCATAGCTATATGCGTGCTTATTCCAAAGGAATGGCTAAGTGGTTCATAAGCGAAGGCGGCATTTTCCAAACATAATCAATATGTAGATTGAAAAGACAAGAAACAAATAATAACAAGTAAGTAGATTCAAGTGATTCTCAAGTAAACCAAGTTTCCATCCTAAGTCAAATTTCATATGGCAACTCGCCATCCCATAACATTGTTCATTTTAATTAACTACCCTTGATCAGAATCCCGAGCATTGCTCAATACCGTGAGCACAGCTATCCGAATAGTTTGTACACTCTGCAGAGGTTATGCACTTTACCCATACGATACAACCATGCACCACACAGGTGAACGATTATAACAAAGCCTTTACAATGCATTATCTTAACTCAGTACTATCCGCTAAGGTTTCAACACTGGAGGGACTAGTTACCACACCCAGGGCCCCCTCTTGCGCCATGTGAGCCACCACGTGCGAGGACTGGTTACCTCCACACGGGCCTCACACCACCACGATAGTACAAAAGCTAAGACTTTGCAAATTAGTCAGCTAGGCTGCCCCATAACAGACATGTGGTTGCATGATTGACTCAGGTCAAAGGCTCGCAAGGTTAAGTCCTTAGGATTGATTAAAGCAAGACTTACACATACCCTCTGCCCATCGGGCCCACCCTGGCACACTTGCCCTTGCCACTTGCTTCAATCTAAGTGATTACCAACCCACTTGATTACCAAGCATCACATGCAACACAATTCAACCTCATTATGTGACCTCCTCGCCACAACAACTCAATCTCTTTGTGTGACCACACATGACACACAAGTTAACATCGTTGTTGCATATTCCATTAGTCAAAATTAATAATCAACCTTTCATGTACATGTGATGACGTGGCGTGGCTAAGCACTCTAGTTCGTTCTAACCATCCATGTTGATTTCATTATTAACCAACTATAGTAAACCAACCTAAGGTGACAAGTGGATCATGGCATACAACTATCAAGGTAGGATGTAATTCAAAGGGTACGATAGCTAATCCCAAACTTATGTTGAAATCATTTATACACATAAAATAACAAGTGATAAGGTAAATCAAAATAGCATGCAATCTAATTTATGGGTGCAACATGATCAAAGCACAACTTGCCTTGGTTAAGCTCCTGGTCGTGGTCTAGAAACTGTTCTTGAGTCGGTAGCTCTTCCTCCAAAGCGTCACACAATTCAACGTCTACGCGAATCGAGAAGAAATAGCAAATAAACACCAAAACCAAAGAACAAATGAACTCAAAAATTCAAATAAAAGCCACCATTAAAAAGATCTCAATTTTACAAATTTTTAGGAATTTGAATCACCTCAATCGGAGTTCAAATGCAAAAGTTATAGCCTTTGGAAGTTTGAAAATCCTGAAAATACTCTAAATTCATAAATTCCGATTTAACCAAATTATTTTTATTAAGAAAATTCTGATTTTTCCCGCCCGAACCGTACGGACGCGACGTGGCAAAATCTAGCCCCTACGTTCTGGATCCAACGGTGGGAGCTTACCCGTGCGGTTTCCTATTCACCCGAGGGCGTGGCGCTATCTCGTCCGTCCGTTGGTGATCCGGCGGCCCATGGAGCTCCCGATCCGGTGAAGCGATGAGTCGGCTTGAGTCCGCCGGAGACGAAGACGAAGGTGAGCTCGGCGGCCAAGGTGCTTCCTACGACGATGAAACCACGAATCCGACGCGGCGTGAAACGTAGAACTCGAATCCGTCTCGGTCACGGTGGAAGAGAATCCGATGACGAGAAAACGCGGAACTCTCAAGAACCTCCTCGGACTCGTGAAGCGTTGCGGCTTCTACAGTGGCTCTCCGGCGACAAGGCGGCAGGGGAACTACGCGGCGAGGTGAGGCGAGTTTCGGAGGGGTACCCGGGGCTCCTTAAATACCCTACGAAGCAAGAAAACAAGGAAACAAATGGTGGCGGCGACGTCCGATTAGGCATGGCGGCGGCGTCGAAACCGACTCGAACAAGAAAGCCAAAGAACCACACGATCTCCATCCGACGGCCATGATCGCTCTAGGGTTTCCTATTTGGGAGCGATGATAAAGGCCGTTGGATCAAGATCCAACTACGACATTAATCCCATTAAAACCGTGGCTACCTGACAAGAATTGGGCCGGGCCCATTACTGTTCACAGCAGTTTTTCTTTGATTTTCCGATTAAAATAATTCACAAAAATTCATTTGATTTATTTTAAATAGTAAAAATACACTAAAAATTCCCAAAAATTTCTCAAAAATACTTGGAGACATTCTGGACCTAAATAAAATATTTTTGGTAAAACTTTATTTTAAACTTTTCTTTTCATAATTATTTCTTAATAAAAGGCTATATATATTAATTCAATAAATCTCAGAAAATTCAATTAAATCCAAAAAAATCACAAAAATCATAAATTGCATGAAAATAATATTTAATAAATGAAAAACTGAAATTTTGTGATGTTACAAGACCCCCATGACTTCTGAAGAGCTTGAGTATTGGACAATGTATTTTGATAGTTCCCTCATGCTCAGCGGCGCGGGGGCTGGCGTAGTGCTCATCTCTCCAACAGGTGAACGCCTGAAGTATGTCCTTCAGCTCCATTTTCCGGCAACAAACAATGCCGCCGAGTACGAGGCACTCATCCACGGATTCCGTATCGCGATATCCCTCGGTGTCCGACGGCTGACAATCCGCGGAGACTCCATGTTAGTAATCAACCAAGTGCGAGAAAAGATCGGTCGTAAGTCCGAGGATGAAGATGGTCACGTATTGCCAGGAAATACGAAAGCTTGAAGATAAGTTCGACGGGTTGGAGCTCATCCACATACTCCGCCGTGATAATGAAGCAGTAGACGAGCTCGCAAGGCTAGGCTCCAGTTGGGCAACAGTACTGGCTGGAGTATTTGTCGAAGAGCTCCACAAACCTTCAATAAGCCGACAGCAGGAGTCAGACAAATCAGAGGAAAGACCAGCCGAAGAGGAAGTTTTAGTCATCAACCCTGATTGGACAACTCCATTCCTAAACTATCTGTTAAAGGATGAGCTTCCCGAAGACCGCGCATAGGCAGAGCGCGTCGCACGCCGATGCAAAAGCTATGTGGTAGTCGGTGAAGAACTCTTCCGAAAAAGTGCTTCCGAGTCTTGAGGCGCTGTATATCGGAGCAGGAAGGGAAGAACCTCCTCAGAAAAATCCACTCGGGAATTTGCGGGCATCACACAGCATCAAGTACCCTGGTGGGCAAAGCTTATCGTCAAGGCTTCTTCTGGCCGACCGCTGTATCAGACGCAGAGGATATTGTTCGCACTTGCGAAGGTTGTTAGTTCTTCGCTCGTCAAATACATGTGCCGGCGCAGGAGTTGCAAACCATTCCGATCACCTGGCCATTTGTAGTCAGGGGCTCGACATGGTCGGTCCTTTGAAGAAGGCTCAAGGTGGTTTCACCCATCTCTTCGTCGCCATTGATAAATTTATGAAGTGAATTGAGGCAAAGCCCATCACCACGATCACGACGGCCAAGGCCAAGGAGTTCTTCCAAGAAATCGTGGTAAGATTCGGCGTACCAAACAGGATCATCACGGATAATGGTTCTCAATTCCGCGGTGAAGAATTTCAAGACTGGTGCGATGAACTCGGCATCAAGATTTGCTTCGCTTCCGTGGCTCATCCAAGGAGCAATGGCCAAGTGAAGCGAGCAAACGGCATGGTGCTACAAGGGCTAAAAGCAAGGATTTTTTATCGTCTCAAGCCTTATGCTACGCCATGGGTAAAAGAATTGTCATCGGTGCTTTGGGGGCTGAGAACCACCCCTAGCAGGGCCACTGGGCAGTCACCTTTTTTCCTAGTATACGGCTTAGAAGCGATCTTACCTACCGAGTTGATGTTCGGATCCCCACGAGTTCGGAGCTACAAGGAGGTCGAGTCGGAGGAGAACCGGATAAAAGACCTCAACCGACTGGAGAAGCCAGGGAAATTGCAGCGATCCAGTCGGCCAAATACCTCCAAGGCCTACGCCGCTACCATGATCGGAACGTTCGGGGCCGTGCTTTCTCCAAATGAGATCTGGTCCTAATGAAGAATAAAAAAAAGTGAGCACAAGCTCTCCCCAAGTTGGGAAGGCCCCTACATCGTCGATGAGGTGACACGCCCGGGGGCCTACAGACTCAAGCGGGAAGATGGCGTGGTCATCGGCAACTCATGGAACATAGAGCAACTACGTCGTTTTTACTCTTAAATCTTGTACATTAGTTACGGAATTCATGAATAAAACTTTTCTTCTTGACTTGCTACTCAATTGATGCTCAATTAAGCAGTAAGTCGGGGGCCACACCTAATAGTGTTGCGCATGCGCAACACTTCTTATGAGTCATTTTTTACCTCTTTTCCCTATTGATTGTGAATGAGCTTGAGTGCATTAAAATCCAAATCGTGAAACTCTAACCCCACGAACGGCGAACTCTAGTTTCTCAAAAGCGCGTGCCTGGGAAAAATGGCCATGAGCTGACTCCCGACGCCCAGGGGCTAGAATAGTCGGGCAGAGTGCTTAAACGAAAAAGGAAAGAAACCACTCGGGCAAATTCTAAGTCAATAGGGAAGAAAGATTAAGCAACGTTAAGATTGCATTAAAAATACTCAGATTCGGATACATCAAGGCATTACACGAGAATTTTGCAGGTAACTAAAATTTAAGCGTGGCGTGCGCGTCCTACTGCATCGATAAGAGCGTCCCTCGCCCCGACAAGCTTCGAGATGGCTTCGATCAGCGCGTCAACGGCGACGACATCACGGGCTACAGCTTCTTCCTCTGCAAGCTCGGCCAGTGCGAGCTCATAATCGGCCCAGAGTTCGGCGAGGAAGGCTTCCTCTTCATCAGGCGCCGGCAGAGCCCCATCTTCAAAGTCAAAGATTGGCCCCTCCGCCGGAGGGGGGAGATGGTGGAGCCTCATCGCCAGACGAAGAAGGTTGGGATGAAGAAGCGATTGAAGGTTCAAGGAAGAATGTCGAGGTTGTTGAGAAGGGCTTAGAGACGGGTGATCGCTCAAGTAGCGGTGACACTCTTATATACCCAAAGCATGGAAACCGAACGGTCTTGAGTAAATGCTAGCGCAGGAAGTCGAAGCGGCTCTGAAAGATGCGCTGGTACCAGAACTCGAAGCGACCAAGAAGACGTATGGCCGCGGGAAACCAAACCAGACACGACGCATGCAAGCATTAAATCAGAAAAGACTCGCAGGACACAATGAAGCAATTAAAAGCAAAACATGGCTCAGTTACCAGGTGTTTTTACCAAGGAACGAAAGATTGATTACAAACCAAGTCTCAACAAATGAACGTTCACACAGAACCCAATTCCAGGTTTTCGACTAAAGCGACGGAGGTGTCCCTAACCTCGTCGAGCAGAGCAAGGGCTTGATCGTCATCGACGGTGCAAGCGAAGCCCTCCTTGATAGCTTCGAGCTCCACCCGTGAATACAAGGACTTCACGATGGCCAGAGTTTGACTGGCGCTCGTGATCGCCGTCTCCTTCAGGCGTGCTACCAGCATCTTGGGCCCCTCCGCCAGCCGCTGGATGGTGGCGTCCGCATCACTGGGCCCAGCCTCGTCAGGACTCAGGATTCGCAACAGCGCCTCGGAGCCTTCCTGGAGCTTGCTGACTCGCGCCTCAGTGGATTTGATCTTTTCATCAAGGACGCGATACTGAGCCTGCGACTTAGCCCGGTATTCTGCAAAACCAGTCAGATTATCCCAAATGCGCTAAAAAGTGCAGCAGGGTCAAAGGACGAGTCGGGAGCAAACCTTCCAGCTCTACTTCCATCTTGTCTGACTTGGTTTGGGCGTCCTTCTCGGATTTCTCCAGTTCCTTGACCTGCTTTTGGGCAGTTTCAAGCTTTCCCTGAAGACCTGCAACAACGAAGACTGAAAACCAAGACAGGAAGAATGAGTTAAGGGACAGAAGACTAAAAAGGTGGTCTAAGGCAGTTGGATAAGGCGATTTCCGCTAAGGGAGCTCATCAAGTCCAGCCTTTCTACCTCGAAGGCTAGAACCTAGGCTCAGAGCCTTTCCAGCTCTGCTCAGTTCTCAACCCGGGCCCTGCCGAGTTCCTCCTGTAACTCGACATGGACCCGCTGGACCTCGGCCTCATAGTCCCTCCTCATTTTGGTCTTCGGGAGTATCTCCTAGAGAAGGGCGTCCCTCTTCTTGGCGCGCTCCCCTAGACGCTGAAGGCAATAAAATGAATGACAAAGTTACACTACGCTCCGAAGACAAAAAGAAGGGAACCTCTAACCAACTCGACACAAGAAACTCACGCGAGCCAACCGGGAGCAGCTGAAGGCGTGGTCCAAGAACGCCTCCCATTCCTTCTCATCCTCATCGTCGAAGGCCGTCCACTCGCCATCCTCGCCAAAGAACGCGACCCGCACCGGAGATTTTGGGCGAGGGGGCCGAGGGAGTTCTTCTGGCGGAGGCGAAGAGCGGGCGGCCGGCCTCAGGGGCACCATTTGGCCAGTCGCCTCGGGAAGAGCACGCGGCCGGGGGCTATCCGGATCCGAGTCAACCCCGGTGTCCTAGGCCACGGAAGCAGTCGAGGGAGTTGTTGCCACCGGCTCCGGGGCCACATCGGGGGCAGCGGGCGTGGCATCAGCCGGCACCTCAGTTCCTGGCCGACTTGAGGCATCTTCGGCAATAGCCTCCTAGGGCTCCTGGCGTGGCACGTCCATAGGAACCTCATCGACAGGCTTCCTAGAAAAAAGAAGCAGTCAGGACATGACCCAAAAAAACAAAAGGAAGAGCTAATAAGGAAACTGTTGGGACCCGGATATGCAAATCCAAAACACTCTGTGTATTCTGCACTAGTCCAGGATCACGCTAGTGCACACAGTGGAAACATAGATGACACATCATTCCATACATCGAAATAACTAAGAAGAAGCAAATTATTATTGAATAAAGCAAACGACCTTATAGTCAAGGTTCATACACTAATGCATCATGGCTTAAGAAACAAATAAAACTATTGCAGCGAAAATAAGATAACTTGGGTCATTCGACATACCATAGGCAATCGTCTGGGGAAACGCCTTCCTAGTCGACGTAATCTTCATAGTACTCCTCCTCTTGATATTCATTACTTGGTCCTTCCTCAGAAATTGAACAACAAGGGCGTAAAGTCGTGAGTACAGAACGTATTTAGCAAGCCATAGGGAAATGTTGCAATATATTCATGCACAGCTTGACAAAGGATAGTCATATGGTTCATTTGTAGAAAGCAATACTTGAATTGAAATACAATAAATAGATTGAAGGCAAATTAATAAAAACAATAATAAATAACTGGTAAATTAATGGTAGACAACATGAACAGAATGGCGAGGCATCACCCTACATCATTCGAAATAAGTATCAACACACAATTCAGCAGTATAGTTTGAGATAACAAAACAACGGTGAACTCCCTGTTCACATCCCAACAATCCCACATTTCAAGAAACACTCTATACCTCGTGTGAAATCCCCGGGCTTGTCCATGACCGCGGACACGCCTATTCGAATAGTTTTATACTCTGCAGAGGTTGTACAACTTTACCCACAAGACATGATCATCCCTTAGTGCTAAGCACTGCGAACACACTTCCTTTGGTGTTTCGGCAGAGAGATCACTACAAAGCCTTTACAATGCATGTCTAAACCCAATACTACCCTCTAAGGTTTCGCCCCTCAGGGCCCCCTCTTGAGCCATGTGGGTCTACCCGTCCATCCCGGAACCCACACCAACAATTGGCAGTACCCAAGACTAGACATCGCAAATTAATCAGCTAGGTCTGTCCCATACCAGACTTGTGGTTGCACGGTTAGGCCCAGTTCAATGGCGCACAAGATTAAGTCCTTAAGTTATCTCAGGCAAGACAACCACATCCCAATGTGCTAGACAGCACCCCCTTTACTGCACGATCACTTGCCCGAGGGAAAACATTTTGTTTAACCAAAACCAATGGCATCCCCTGCTATGGTACAACAAGTTTTACAACAGTGGTCAACAGCCACAATTCAATATCTCATTAAGTCAAGATTAACATTAATTCACAGGTGATATGAATCCCATCGGACAACTAAGCATGGCTAAGCATAGCTACGATAACCCAATGTTGGTACTATGATTATGTCCAACTAGTAATGTCCCATCCCTAAGTTGACAATGGATACATGGCATTCCAATACTCAAGGTGGCATAATGTCAATCAGGTGAATAGCTACTCCCATAAACTAGCATTGATACACAAATAGCATGCAGTTGTACAAAACAAAATAACTTTGTAAGTATAGGTTCAACATGATCAAAGGTTACGACTTGCCTTGCTGATCAAACGCTGAATCTTGGTCTTCAAAGTTTCCGTTCGCTCCTTCGGGGTTCGCGTCTACCGGAAAAGAAAGCAACAAAACTAAATAAATACAAAACAAAGAACCAAACAAGCTTAAAACTAAAAATAAATGGCTCTGGAAGGTAGAGCTCAATTTTAAAAAAATTTAGAAATTTGAATCACTCCAATCGGAGTTCGGACGAAAGAGAACGGGCTCCTGAAAGATTAAATTTAGAGAAAAATCCAAGGGGTGACACGTGGCAACATGTTATTGGCTGGAATTTTTGGTTTTTCGGGAAAATCAGAAAAAGAAAAGAAATGCCGACTGACGTGTGGGGCCCGCACGTCAGTAGCTCGGCTCACCATGGACCGGGATCACTGAGAGGACACGGGGGCGACGTTGCGAACTTTTTGACGTGGATGCCACGCGGGCGATTAGGGCTGAGGCGGCGGCTGACTGGGCGCACACGCGGCGCTGACTCGGCGGCAACGTGGCGGCTGGCATGGCTGGGGCACGCATCAATCATCCGTCAGCGGCGACGGATCGCACGACTGAGGAGCGAGGCGTGGGCAGGGAAACGTGGCGCAATCCTAAGCGTCGGTGGACGATCGGACGAGCACGGTTGAGCAGCAGAGATCGACGGTGAGGGGCGGCGGTGCACTCACCGGCAGTGGAGAAGACGACGCGCGGCGCGGCAGAGGACGGCCGGATCGGACGGAAGAGAATGCGGATCCGGAAGAGGGCTTCGAGGTGAGTTCGGTCGTGCCAACGGCGACGGCGGAGGTGCACCGGAGAGGCCAGGAAATGGCGAAGAAGTGCTCGGGCGACGGAAGACCTCCGACGAGCTCGTGCGACGCAACGAGGAGGTCTCCAAGGAATTTAATTCCAGAAATTCAAGTAAATCCAAATAAATTAAAATAAATACCAAATAAATTCAGAAAAATCTCCAAAAATGCAGAAAAATTCCTTGGAGCACAAGGAACCCAACAAAAACTAGAAACCTTTGATTTGATGCATAGATTAATCAAAATAAATCTTCTCATTATTCAAAAATTCAAATTAAGTTTTGATTAATTCCAAGAAAATGCAAATGGTTCAATTTTAACTTTAAACATTCCAAAACTCAAATTTTGGGATGTTACAGAAACCAACCTGTTGGATCTTGTTATCTTTATCCCCGAGCCCTTCCGAGCAGAGGGTCCACCCGCAGAAGAACCCGACCGCATGCTGGGCACGAGGGATGATGTGTCTCTGACTGAGCTCGGGGGAGGCGGTGCCACGTCAACCGAGTGTCGGGCTGGGGGCTCATGAACCTTCGGGGCCTCGGACTAGCTCGATGACGAGGAAGTCACTGGAGAGGCACATGCGGCTGCCGAGTCTTGAACCTTCGGGCCTCCAGTCGGCGCACGCTAGCCGCCGATTGTTTCCTCTTCTCCTTGGGTACGTAGACGCCCGGGCGTTTCCCCTTTCCCAAGGGGTCTTCACCTTCTGTGTCTTGTCCTTCTTAGCACTTTCGGTCAAGGCGAGGGCACTAGCGTTTGCGTTTACGCTTTTGTCTTGAGAAATTTGGGCAGTGGCGCATCAGAAAAGAAGGCGTCGCAACCCTGCAAGTACAAGTAGCAAACACATGCTTAGGCGCAGCTACTCAAGAACCAGAAAATCCAACCTTGGGAGATGAGAAAAGCATGTTACCGGAGGCGGAGGACTGGTCTTGTTGAAGGGTTTCGGGCACCCAGTGTTGACGATTTGGGTGCTCTGGATGAAGAAATCGCCCAGGCGTCCAAGGAGAATGTTCCTGGGAATTGGCTCAGGGGCTTCCCGGGTGGTGTCGCGTTCTCCTTCATAGTCATATCCAAGATGGACTCGCTCTTTGAGGGGCTGCACTCAACGAAGGCCAAAATTGAGGATGATCGCGACTCTAGTTAGTCTGTCTTCCTTCAATTTGGCGATCATCCCCATGAGCTCCTCCACCTGATCCACCCCACCATCCGAGGGGAGCGAAGTCCAGTCCATTGAAGGCCTGGGCGGGACTCTAGAAAAGGAAGGCAGAGAAGGTTTGGGGTTGGCACAGTAAAACCATTCCTGATGCCAGCCTTTGTTGGAGGTTTTGAAGGGAATTGTGAAATAGGACTTCTTTAAGCCATCCCTTAGCTGGAATCCAGCACCCCCAACCGCCTTGGGGGAATTCTTGTTTAGGAAAGGCTTGAGAAGGAAGAGATGGCGGAAGAGGTTGAAATGCGGGCGAATGCCAAGGAGAGCCTCGCAAAGATGAACAAAAATGGCAATTTGAAGAATGGAGTTTGGATTGAGATGGGTCAATTCGATTTCATAAAAATGAAGAAGATCACGAAGAAAAGCGCAGGCGGGAAGGCTGAACCCACGCTGAAAGAAGGACTCAAAAACAACCACCTCCTTAGTGCGGGGCGTGGGGCAAGACTCATCCGCAGCAGGGCGGGCGGAGAGCATCACCAGTGGTGGGAAAACGCCGCCGGCGACCAACTCCTCCAATTGCTTTTCTGTCATCACCGAAGTGGCCCAATCCTTGACCGAGGCCGATGAAGGAGCATCTTTGGAGGAAGGAGAAGACATTTTTTGGGCGAAGGAACTAGCAACTGCATCGGATTAGGATTAAGAGATGCTAACCCTAGCGGCGGAGATCGCAGGAAAAGCGCCGAAAGTGAGAAGATGAAGGGGCAAATGAGAACAGTGCGCAGAAAATCGTCTCGCTCGCACTGGGTCTCATATTTATAGGGAGCGATGCTAACTTTCACCTTGAGCGGGAAAACGCTTTGCCTTTCGCATGTCTTGAGGTTGCCCTAGGGCATGCCTCAAGATGGGCCAGTGGCCATGTGCAGTGATCACTGTACACAGGCACAATTGGGCCGAATCTAATTTGGGATATGGTACGTCCCATGATGGGGCCAAGGGCCAATGACCGCACCAGATGGAATTTGAGTACCTTCCAAACTAAAATATCCTCTTATGATATGCCTCATGTCAGGTCGTATACTGGTCACCATTCAAAACGGAATCAGATATCATAAGTCAATTCAAAACAGATATTCCAGAGGTATGCCCCATGATGGGCTATTAGTCGTATGCTGCAAAAAGCAGGTACGGATACCGCTTGGATAATTCATGGTATACCTCATGAACAGGCTAAAAGCTATGCGCCATGGCACACAGGTACCACTCGGCTAAAAGCCAACATAAACGGAAATATACTCCATGACGAGTCGCGTGCTGGCTCAATAACTTGGGCCGGGAACCACTCGGAACGCTTACACGTGGAGCTCTATCGAGTCCTTCACGACCTCCTTGCCTACAACGGAGCACTCTGTTGGAGAGAAAACCAGTCGGGAAATCCTGCTAATAAGAAGGCAATCCGATCGCAAAGCACTCGGGGGCTACTGTGGAGAATATGGATCACAGGTATCTGCAAAGTAGGCCTGCGAGGCCCAACTGGATAAGGCTGGGCCTAGTTGACCGCATGGAAACAGAAGCTACCAGGGTTGCGCCAAACGTGATGAAACAAGGAAGCCTTAAAGATAGCAACCGATCCTGATTAGGTAGGATACAATCATAATCTAAACCGTTACCAAATGGATAGGTACAGGAGATATAATCCCCACTTTGTATCCGACCAGGAATCTCTTTTGTAACCGCCCTCCTCTGCTATATAAATGGAGGGGCAGGGGAACATCAACATAGATTCTCATCAGCAAATAAGCTAGACACATATAATCCCAGAGCACAGGACTAAGGTATTATCTCCTCCGCGAGAGCCCGAATCTGTATAATTCTTGCGTCTTGTGCTACCATCGAGTTTGGATCCGACGCCTAGCCCCGTTTTTATTATTGCTGACAACAAACGTCGACAGCTATGTAAGAACATGTCAAGTTCATCATCCTCTTCAACATCATCAAGTTGAGAACCCAGTTGATGCCTATTTGTAGCACTACAGAATATCTTCTTTGAAGTAGAGACATAAGTTTGAAACAACTCATAAACAACTTGAGTAAAATTATCAATCTCTTGCATAGAAGTGGCATGATAAATCTTCAGTGCATAATATTCTATCACATTTCTCTTGTATTTAGGATCAAAGAAGCATTTTACAGTGAGTGCCATGTTGGATTTTTCCCAATATATGTCACTTTCAATTCTCATGGAATGTACTATAGCTTTAATTATTGGGTCAGAGTTGTCACACCATTTTGGAATTACCATATTAATTTGATAAAATTTTCTAAAAAATATATTCGTAGTTGGATATTTAGTGCTAGAGAATAGCTCAGTAACATCATAAAATGGCTTCAAGCATGTAGATATTTATATTGTCATAGCCTAGCTATTCAAAGTTGGAGCTCATTTCTTATATTTGCTTGAATGCCAAAAAAAAACCTACCAAAAGTATCTTTATAATAAATTGTACTCTTCAACATAAGATATCATGCGTATCATCACTTGACTTTGCTGTGGCATTGAATGCAATGTTCTTCTTCTTTAAAGAACTTTACTCCAAGAGCTTATCTTTATTCTTCTTATATAACTCATTTGTGATGAGGCTCCCTAAGAGTCCAATTGGTGTCATCCTTGACAACTCGGGAGAGTTGAGGAACAATATCACCAATGTCTCGTATTTGTCCGGTAGAGCCCCAAGCATCTTACGAACAATATCAAGATTGGTTAGTGAAGCCCCAAGGTCTCTGAGCTCTTTTACTATGTTATTGAGCCTTAAGTACATCTCATTGATGTTCTTATAGGGTAAAATAATAAAACTCTCATATTTGATCCTAAGCATTTGCAATTTGACCTCCTTGACCAAAGATGTTCCCTCATGGATTTCCAAGAGGGTAGTCTAAATCTCATGAACGGTGTCAAGATTGCTCATTTGATTGAACTCATCTACATTCAAGGCTCCAAATAGAGCGTTCATCACTTGAGCATTGAGGTGAGAGTTTCGCTCCTCTTGTTCAACGATGAGTATGGGATTTAATCCCGTATCAAAATCCTCATCCACGATTCTTCATATGCTTGGGCTCATAGCCTTGAGATAAACAGTTATACGTATTTTCCAATATACATAATTAGTACCATCAAAGAATAATGATGCCTTGCCTATTGACACTTTCTCACTAGCCATCCTTTTCTCTCTAGACAGTGAAGTCTATGAACTGGTAAACCAAACTCTGATACCACTTGTAGGATCAACGATAACCGACTAGAGGAGGTGAATAAGAGGTTTTTAAAATTCTTTGGCTCTAATTACAATAAATGATCTAGTAATACTATAATTGAGAATTTTAACAATTAAAACTTAAATCATCTAGGTTTCTCTAAGTGCACCAACAAACTAGATCTAAGCAAATTGCATAATCCTAGATAGATGAGTACACACTAAGTACAATAGGAATGTAAATTTGCACAAATGAATATAAGAGAGCAAACAACAAAAGATAAACACAATGGTTTTTCTCGTGGTCTCGAAGACTTGCTGGTCCCCCAATACACATTGAGGAAGCTTGTACAAATCAAGCCAGCTCCTTGCACAAGTGAGTCTCCCTCGATTACTAGTGGTAGCTCTTCCCCGCTCTGGGTAGGCGAGCTTCGACCTTCACAATCCACTGTGGCTCCTCACAAGCTTCTTTGAGGAGATCATCGGTTCTCACACCTCTAAACTATCTAGGAGGTGGCAACCTTCAAGAGAATGGATTATGACACTTGCTTGAAGGAAATCAAGTGCTCTAATTACTCAAATTGATGCTTTGCAGTTGAATGCTCTCAACTACTCACAAATGTCAAATTGAATGCTCTAGAGTGACAAGAGTAGTGAAAGGACTCAAGGAATATGCAATGAAGTCTCTAACATTGCCCAAGGTGCAGGTGTGTGGATATTTATAGCCCCCACCAACAAATATAGCCATTAGGGTTCAAATCTCCAAGTTACTGCCAAATCCGGCACTACCGGCTTCTAAGGCCCGATATTGCTAGCCTAAGCTCCAATGGTCGTCTAGTGCATTTAATGCACTGGCAACTGACCGTTGCACCAAAGGTCTGACACTACCGCCCACTAGGGCCAGTATTGTTGTACTTTGAATTTTGACACAGTGCTTAGGAACATTTGTGCTGGAAAATAGCTACCAACGTTTATAGGGTAGTAGTCGTGCCTTAGACAATACCGCTCCAAGACTTTGGTAGTGCTGGACTCAAGAGGAGCACAAATGTAGGCTTACTAAAAATAACTATTGCTGCTAAAGGGGTGGTATTGCCGCACCTCTAGTTGTGCTGCTCTTTGAGCCCGGTAGTGCCAGCCAAGGACAAGGCACAAATACACGCTTTATTAGATAACTAACACCACGCCCTCTATTAGATAACTAACACCATATTAGGGATGGTGTAGGGTCGAGGATGCGCCTAGAGGGGGGGTGAATAGGCGTTTTACAAAATTAATCGCTCACTAAACAATTCGCACTTATACACCCCTAAGTCAAAACCTAATCAAAGATATATGCGAAAGCGATAAATGGTTTTGTCAATTAAAGCCTAAATCAACTAGGCTCACTAGTGCACTAGCTAAATTATGTCTCTATGTATGAATTGCTAAATTGATCAAATCAATAATACTAAGCAATTCTAATTCAAGCAATCAATAATATGCAAAAGATAAATACTTGAATGTAAAGAGACAAGGGACAACCGATATTTTTCCGTGGTGTTAGGAGACTTGCAGGTGCCTCCCTAGTCCACGTTGAGGCAAGCCCACACTTGGACCGGCTCCCGCCGAGCACCGCCTCTTTCCACTAGTCGTGGTTTTTCACGCTCATGGCGTAGGCTCAACCCGAACCTTCACAAACTTGCCGGAGCTTCACACCTCGAGAGCTCCAGCGCCACGCCCACGCTGCCTAGGAGTCGGCAACCTCCAAGAGTAACAAGCCGCTCCTCGCTTGAACTTCACCGAGCACAACACATGCGCTCCGGTGATCACCAAGTGCAACACATGCACAAGGACTCCTCAAATGCAACACATGCACAAGAGGCTCACAAACCACTCACTAATTGCAACACATGCAATTAGCTCACTCTTAAGCTCAAGAGGCAAAGGAGAAAGAGCAACACATGCAAAACACTCCCACACATGACCAACCATCTGCCCAAGCCCCCAAGGGGTCTATTTATACCCACACAAGAAAACTAGCCGTTTGGGGGTAAAATGGGCGAATCAGAAAAATCTTGGTCCAACCGACCTCATCCGTCCCGAAGCCCTCACAGAGAACAGCAGTCGGATTTTCGATTACATGGCGGTTGGACCGCCTCTCTGACGTCGCACCGCCTCGGCGTCGCACCCTCAAAACCAAAATCAGAGCTTGGAGAAAACACACCGGAGGGCCAAGCCGACCGCAAGCGATCCGACCGCCAGGGCGGCCACACCGCTCGAGGCCGTCCACACCACTCGTCGACCACAAAAACACTCATAACTTTTACTCGAACTCCGATTTGGGTGATTTTTGATTCTATGCGAAGCTTATCATGAGGGCTACAATCTCCACCCATTTTCATGATTTAAGCACCCATAGATATTTTTAAATATCACCAAAACCAAACTCTAATGTAGTCATTCAAGTCTAAAAGCTGATTTTCGAAATCCTCGCATAGACTTGATGAAAGGCATGACTACAAGCTAGAAAGAGTCACTAACATCAAATATTGAGCCAAGATGATCAACTCATGATCAAAATAACTTTTGCAAAATACATTTGCAAATAACCCAAAAGTTATAAGATCAATCCTCTAGCCATGTAAGGATCAACACATGATCCAGACACTTTGCAAAACACATTTGCAAATGCCAACACATACTCTAGGATTGAAACCCATAACCTCTAGCTTATTTGCAAACCACTTTTGCAAATAACAAAACAACATTTTGCAAAAACACATTTTGCAAACACAAACCATAAACTTTACTTAGCCTTTGTGATGATCAACACATGATCAAGTCACAAGCTAAAACACAATGCATGAGCTCTCACTTTTTGCAACACATGCAAAACTTAGCTCCATGCAAAACCACATAGATTAAGAAAGATTGTTTTGTAAATGAAAACAAAACATGAGGCTTCAACATTTGCAACACATGCAAAAGTGAACTTCACATAAAAGCCAACGATATTGCTTATCCTATTTGCAACACATGCAAATCAAAGCATTATCTGAAAACCAAATGCATATGCTCTTCCTCTTTGCAACATATGCAAATCAGAGCATAAACCAACAACAACCAAGCATAAGCTTAACCCATTCGCAACACATGCTAAATGGTTAACCCTTATGCAAAAACCAAATCCAAATGATTTGAACTCGAGTGAACGCGGATTGAGATCACCAACACATGATGAAGCTCAAGCTAGGAGACAACCCCTCTTAATAGTACGGCGATAAAAACTAGACTCAAAGACTACAAAGTCCTTAGCCTATCTAGTTACACCTTTGCCGCCGCACGCAAGCAATCCCCTTTGGGGTCTTTATGATCTTCACTTTGATACTCCCCCGGGATCATTACTCGACTCCTCTTCTTTATCATCTCATCCCTCTTTGGACCTAACTCAATCACAACTCATACAAATAGTTAGTCCAAGATGCATGGTTGTCTCAATTATCTCTTGCACTCCATTAACACATAATGGATGCCTCTAGATCAATTGAGCACAACCTAAATCAATTTGAATGATTTATATGTCTTAAGTACAATAATGCAACACATGCTTCATTATACTTAAGAACTATTCATTGTCCTCAATTAATCACGGAACACCATCAACACATGATGAGGTGTTCTTTAATGATTAATAAGACAAATGAACTCAATTTAAATTATCATTTAAATTGATATGAGTATATATTAACTACACAAGTTTTCATATACTCATGTTGATGAGAGGTAATGATCCATTATGTGTAAACTATATGGAAATGATCATTACTCTAAGTCATCGACTATAGAATACACCCACATGTATATGTGCATAAGTATGATTGACTTGGATATAATATGCACATATTCAATTTGATTACATTGGAGTATATCCTATATTACCATGAGTATACTATGACTAGGCAATTCAAATATATACTCAAGGATTTAGTTTCTTTGTCTTGATCTTTATATGTGTCAATAAAGAATAGATCAATACAAAGAGACTTTCAAGTTAAACTACAAACTCCCCCTAAACATGTGCATCCATGTAATGTGTGGATTGGGAAACATGATGCACGTTTGTGGTTAATATAACGGGGACATTCATACTTTAACTTGACTCCAAAGTATGCAACTAATACTAAGAATGAATACGCAAACATACCTTGGGTTTTCCATTTTTCAATGCGATGAGACTAATCAAAGATATTCTAAATAGACAAGTTAGTCTCGATATAAGATTTGTCATTAAATAACAATATCGCATTAGGGGGTAAACTTAATATTAGATTTGTCATTAACACCAAAACCATAACTAATGAAGGTTGAACTTACAGATGGTACTACCACGCCTCTGGCAGTAATGCTCCTCTAGTTCGATAGTGTCGGCCTCATAGATTGCGCAAAAATAGGCCTACTATTGAATAACTACAACCATCTAAGAGGCAGTACTGTTGCATCTCCGGCAGTACCGTTTCCAAAGTCCGGTAGTACCGCACTAAACAAGACAACAGGAAATTTTAAGTGCAATCTTGAGCAATGCATGATTATAAATTAAAGCATAATTTGAGCCATTATATCTACTCATTTTCAAGCTACTAATCAAGAGTCCCTCTTAATAGTACAGTACCTAATTTAGCAACCCGATCTTTCTACAAACACCGAGATCGGCAAAATACTACAAAAAGGTTCTTAAATCTTTTATACCTTGATCTTGAGCTTGTCTTCATTTTAGCCTTAGGAATTTCACTTTTTCATTTTTATTGACGAGGACCAACCTACTTTTGCAGACTTAAAGTAATTTTTTTGCCCTTTAACATTGATCGTCATTAATTACCAAAACCAAACAAAATTAGAGGCCTAGATGCTTCATCAGTTAAACAATTTCTAGTTGTTCAATAATATCCAATTCAAATTACCTCCCATTTATAGCAACACCTGCCCTTTCTAGCCATTGAACAAGCACACATGTACCCTTATATCTAACCCATCAAAAAATTGGTACAGTAGGCCCATTAAAATTAACTAACACTAGCCACAAACAACATATTGGTTGTATAAAGATAAAGGAAAGCATAGAGCAGCAATATAGTAGATTTAGTCTTGCAAGACTACAACTAGTCAGCCCTTAACCTAAATCTTAAGGCAACCTATTACAAACGTCAAAGCATTGATATACTCTATGACAACCTATTACACAGCTGGACAACTATACAAGTGGTGTCAGAGTGGTTCTGAATTTTGCTCCTTGGCTCAAATTTGGTCATACCTACAATACAAGCCCTAAGCTCCTAGATGGATTGACACAAATTGAATTTTGAGAGAATGCAATTGATATCGAATGGATTGATCGAGCCGAAGCAAACAAATAGAGTAATCAGAAGGAACAACAAGACACAAAGTTTAGGTTGGATCAACGAACCATTTTGCAATAGGATCACTTGAATTCTAGGACAAAAGTATACCAGACTAGGTTCAGGCAGTTGCTGCACATGACCCCTTGAACTTACCAGTGGAGGAAGGTAGGGAGCAAAGACGCCTGAGCGGTGGGGAGAGGGAGTATGCTAGGGTGGTAGGGGCAAATGGGAGGACGTCGTAGGCGGGGGAGGGATGATGCTGGAATAGAGGGAAGGATATGGTGGGGGAGAGGGGAGGATGAGGGGGCGGTGGGTGGAGAGTGGAGTGGTGGGGGGAGAGGGGAGGATGAGGGGGCAAGGCTAGGTATTGTGTTGAGCCTGTTGACGCCTAACTTAGGGTTGGCCTATTGGGATGATGGGCTCATGGGCTAGGTAGGGAGGATGCTTGTTGGGCTTGAGTAGTGGGCCAGGTTTTCGTCAAAATTTCTAGTTTCATTTATACAGAATTTTCGTTTTGTTTCCATCAGAACTGGCTCTCCCATTTTTGCTCCCGTTTTCGGCAAATATTTACTATTTCTGTTTTTGTACCAATATTTTCCATTTCCAATTCTGAAAAAGGTTTTCATTTTCTTTTTCTCCAGAATGGTCAAAAACTTTCCATTCCATTTTTCATCCCTACATGTGTAGCCGTTAGTGTGGCTGTAACCCAAGAAGTTGTACTATTGACCGCTAAATCCAAATCTTGTGGTCTAAATAAGTCTAAACACTATAAATGTATTGTAGACATAGCAAAATCACTATAGTATACATACTGTATCAGTATATCCCAACCGTTGCGTACTATGGTGGACGACTGAAATCATTTATAGTTAGTCACCACGGCTATCTATGTGCACCTGCACCCTGCTAGTCAATAAAAAGGTAAAGGAGGTTGTTGCTTTCTTCATCCTTCCTCCACTCCAATTCAAATCAAACTCAAATCTGAGCACACCTTTCTCAAATATTGTCAAATACTCATCACAAACATAGGTAGAACTCCACATGGTCTTTTAATCTATACTGGAACATAGGTTTACTGTGTCAACATGATGTCAGCATCCTCTCGAATCAACCAGAGCTTGACATGTGTCACCGGTGCATGGACTCAGTCCACAGCCAGCTCTAGACCATCGTAGGCCCGGCGCACGATGCTTCAGCTCACGCTCGCGACACACGGTAGAACACGATTGGCGTGACGCACGGCAAGATCTCGCCCCTGTTTCATATCGGATGACTTGGCCACGCGACGTGATCTATGGCATGCATGTTTGATCAAACTGCTAGCAACACGTGACACAGAATAGTGATGTGGTTGGCCTGATGCGCGACACGTGGTGAGCATCCAATGGCTTACTCCTAGATCCAACGGTTGAGGGAGTTTGTGAAGACAACGGTGATGGCATGGCGGCATGACTCATCGGACGTGAAGATTACGATGCACGACATGGCGTTGTGGGGCTTCTCTGGTGACGTTTTCACCCGGGTTTGACGAAGTCGATGCTGATGAACTCTGGGATGACCTTGGCAATGCAGAAACCCAACGGATGTCAAGCAAATGGCAAAAGAACCATGGCATAGCTATGACAAACTTCAACGAGCTCTTGCAGTGGCTAGGGCGGGTCTCGGGCAGCATTCTCTAGGGCTTCGGGTGCGGTGCAGGGTGAAGATCACGATGCGGGTGGTGGCATCTTCAATAGGGCCCTAGGGAGGCATGAACGGCCCGAATTCTATGACTAATTCAGCGGCGACAGCAGAGTTCAGTGGCGACACAGCTTGGCAATGTGGCAACATCATGGGCATCCACGTGACGATGATCCTACGGCTAACAACACCTGTCTACGCGGCAACGTCTCAACCGCACGATCAAAATGGGATGGCCGAGCACTAGAGTTTTGTGAAGCCAACTGGCTTGGGCTAGCGGTGGGGATTTTGGGCCGGGCCTACATGGGTTCGGCCCAGAACTTTTCATATGGCTTTTAAAAGTATTGTTTTTAAGATAAATCCAGGAAATAACCAAGGCCTAAATAAATAGCAAAAATACTCAAAAAATTCCAAAAAAATTCTAAAAAATATTCTTGGGTATTTGGAACTCAAATAAAATATTTTCAATAAAAATTTATTTAAAATTTTTAGATTTTCAAAAGGACTTTAACAAAAGGCTTAATTTAATAAAATTCAAAATAATTTAAATAAATTCCAGAAATTCTCAAAATTATAAAATGTATAATAAATCCATGAAATGCAAAAATTGGGATGTTACATATATGTTCAATTGTTCTATTACACGATGATTTCCTAGCTTCAGTCTTTTTATCGACCAAATAATTTTGACATCGATTAGATATGTAAACTTTTATTATTAGAATCTATTGCTGTGATGTGAACAGTGTTGTTTCCATGTCATAATATGTATCTTGCCTCAGTTAGATATATACTTAGATACGTAAAATCTTCTGATTAGCATCAATTTTCGGGGTGTGTCACTGTTAGTACTCAATTGTTTTCAAGTAACAAATGTATATCAAGTTTAGCTTCCAAAAATTATTCTGCTATGTTTTTGGCATAGTTAAGACACAACTTACTAACATCTCACCTGTATTATGATCCAAGTATTGCATGCTGTACATCGATTTTATTAAGCAGACATTCTTATGCCTTATTCTTTTAAGAATACATATACATATACATCTATACACATACATATACATATACATATACATAAAGTACAATTACTTGGGGCACTATGGTGCCTGAGCACTATGATCCAAAATGGATATTTCCCCTATGTATTTGCATGTGAAAATTTTTAAAATTTTTAGGATGTTGAGTTTAACCAGTTTACTAACTAGTTCCGTCGATGATTCGGGAACTGGTCCTCCGCCGAGCTTACTTGTTGAATGAGGGATCAACCTAAGGCCCCTTTTTCACGGGGGGCGCGTCGTCTGAGGTCCTGCTGAGCTACTAATCGAGGTGGTCGGGACAATCACAGCGAACAGGGGGAGGTTTTTTTGATCTGGTTCGGGCCTCTCGCACGGGAGATAATAACCCTACATCCAGTGGTAGCACTAACTTCTTGAGGATGTGTTACAATATGCTTGCTCGGGGCGCCCTGGGAGGCTCTAAGGACTATCCTTCAGGTCACCGGCAACAAGTTCTATGTATGAGGAAGGTAGGGAATGAAGTCGAACCCTAAACCCTTCGTGCAAGAAGGTATTTATAGGGGGTTACAAGCGACACAACATTTATTACAGGAGGTGTGCCACTGTTCCGGACACGGGCGGAGCTGTTCCCTTGTTTCCCGTCGAGCACAGTGCGACGTGGGTATAGTGGGCGCAGATCGCGGGCGTGCAATCCTTCGAGCCGCCGCGTAATTAATGACACGTCATCGGGGACTGCGCCCGGCTTTTTGGTGATGCCCGAGGCCTCTTCCGTTGACTCGGTCGTTTGGTCGAGCATCGCGCTCGGGGACGAGCTCGAGCGAGGATATGGTAGCCCCGAGGGTCGGCCCACGCGACGACGTCCCTTGGGGGACACCGTCCGAGGGTGAGCATGGCCGGCAGCCATGTCGATGTACGATGGTCGTCTACGGGAATTTCCCAATCCCCGACAAGTTCAAATAAGTTTGAACTGAAATTCAAAATAGAGTTTAGTTTTTTTGATGATAGTTTAATTGTAGGTGTGTGTTGATTATATATATATATATATGGCAACGTATCCTGTGCACACAGACTTTCTGTGTACACACCGTGCACACCAACTAACAAAAGTCACGAAAAATTCTGAAAAAATTGTAGATATATTTCATAGATTGCTCTACCTATGTATAAAATTGTAGGTTCAAATTTATTATATATCAAGAGTTACAAAAAAGAGAAAATTCTGACAAGTTTAAAGAGTTTAAACTTGTCATATATATATATATACATATATATATGTATATATACGTATATATACATATGTATATATATATATATATATATACACATATGTACATATGTATATATATATATATATGTGTGTATATATATGTGTGTGTGTGTGTGTAAATAAAGCATGTGATCTAAATTGTTAAAATCTTTGAATTGAGTATATTTTTTTATAGATATGTGTTTCGTTTGAATTGTTATAGATGGATATACCCTAAAACTGAAAGTTTCAAAAATATACTAGAATTTGGCTTGAATTCATGTATTTAAAATTATAGTGCCCATTTCGTGTGTGTGTGTATACATATACATACATATATGCATATACATACATGTATACATACATACATACGAATACATACATATATATACACGTATCATAAATACATGTATACATACATTTCATGTGTGTGTACATACATATATACATATACATACATACATACATATATGCATATACATACATACATACATACATACATATATATACGCAAATACATATATATATACACATGTATATATACATGTATATATACGCGTATATATACGTATATATAGTATAATTACTTGGGGCACCATGGAGCCTAGGCTCCACGATACAAAATAAGTATGTTCTTCTATGTAACATGTTTAATTTTTTGAATTCTTTAGGAAGTTGAGTTTAACTAGCTTACTAATTTGTTCAAACAAGTTTGAATTGAAATTTAAATTGGAGCTTCCTTTTCTTATGATAGTTTGATTGTAGGTATGTGCTGATTATACATATAAATCAGCAAAAGCATGCACTAAATTCCTTTAAAATCATGGAATTCAAGTATATTTTTTCAATGGTATGTGTTTCATTTGAATTGTTATAGATGGGTATATACCCTAAAACTAAAATTTTTGAAAATAATACCCAAATTTGGCTTGAATCCATGCATTTGAAATCGTGAAGCCTAGGCTCCATGGTGCCCTATTTTAGCATCCTATATATACATATATATAGATATGCTCTTCTTTTGCAGCGTGTAGAATAGGATATTCTACACACTAGCCAGTATCTAACCAAGTTGGCGAACCGTGGTCCAACCGAGCCACTGTTCATAGTCCAACCTAGTTGCAATTTAGATCTGCGTATGGGCCATTTGGGCTATGTTCACACTAACATTTTAAAAGCCCATTTACATCTGGCGAAGTACACGTCGTGGTAATCACATTGTTTAGATAGTAGCTTTCTTATTTCTTTTACTATACATTAAGTGTTACAGTTAATACAATTACTAGTTGTAGGTCGTATGCATGCATATTTGTAGTTATCAAATTATATACATGCGTTATAACATTATACTTTGTTGTGTTTTGCAGTATGGTAAGCCGATTCAAGGTTGTAGCCTTATACAGCAGATATGGATAGTAAAAAGAAGTTCTTGTGATAGTAAATGGAAGTTATGTGGATTATAAAATGTTGTGTGGATAGTAAAAAGATTTTCTATTGATTGTAATAGGAAGTAGTAAAAAGAAGTTATGTTGATAGTAAATTTACCCATCGCAACTTTAATTTTAATTAGTTGGTGAATTTGTTTTTATAACAATAATTTTTACGAGCTTGTAAGATAGTAATTCTTACAATGCACGGTAGTAATCATGTTGCATTATATGTTACGTTACTGTTGAGTACAGGCGTGATATCGACTGTGAACACAGCGTATTACCATCGTTACCTTTTACACATAGTAAAACCTAGCATTTCAGATAGTAAGTTACATCAATTACTACTATATGAACATCAATTTACTACTGAAGCCAATGGACCTGAAGCATTGAGTTTGTGCGCCAACACGGGCGATAGTACAAAATAATAAATGTAGCAAGAAAATATAGTAATAATATTCTATAATTTATAGTAAACCATAGTATATGCAATTCTTGTAGTACGAATTTACTACCAATCATGTAAGGAATTACTATCTTTAGCGCGGCATTACGCACGTACAAACGAATCTGCCTGTACTCGTCCATCAACTGTAAATTTTGCTATGAGGAAACTGATGAGTATCTTTTACTACTATAAAAAAAATTATATTACATTAGTAGCAGAAACGCTCTAAAAGTATTTTGTTATGTGCATATAACACTCATATATCTTTTATTTCCTTTCAAATAATGCAGTATAAACGAATCTGCTATTGACTATCGACTACATGACAATTTACTACCGATTACACACGTGATATCGACCGTGACCACAAAGCGTGAATCGGGATTGTTTTATCTCATTTTATTCGTGTTTTGGGCCTGTGTAAGGTATTAATATCTCGATTTTTACTTCCAATCTTATAAGGTATTACTATCTCTAGCACGACATTACGTACGTACAAACGAATCTACTAGTTACTATCAACTCCATAACAAATTTACTGCCGACTACGCATGTAATATTACTATCGACTCTATAACACGGCCAACAATACACAATAATAAATGTTATATGAAAATACGATATTTGTATCTGTAGTGAATCATAAAACATAGAATATGTGATTTGCTCTACCACGCATGTACAAGCGAATCTGCTAGTTACTATTGACTCCGTGACAATTTACTGTCGAATACAGGCGTGATATCGACCATGAACATAAAGCATGAATCGGGATTGTTTTATCTTGTTTTTACTCATGTTTTGGGCTGGTATGTGTTAATGGGCCGTCGATACACACTATTTCAGCGACAAGGTGCTTACAGCCAGCACATAGAATAACTACCTCTACACGCTGGCACAGAATAGCGCCATCGTGTGTATATATGTATGTATGTATGTATGTATGTATGTATGTATGTATGTATATATATATATATGGTAGAATAGCTATTCTGTGCTTTGGCCAGAGAAGTAAATTCCACGCGCTGGCCGAAACGTAGTGAGTTAATGCATTACAAACAACACTAGTGAATACAGCCTGCTAGTAAATCACGAAATATGTTAATACAGAACAACTGATGAATTTACTAGCGAAGCATATGCAAAGCACACCTGAATCTAATTCGGTAGTAAATAACAAATACATTTTACTATAGAACAACAGATTGAATTACTACCAAATCAGTTACTAGTTCATATGCTGATCAACCCAGCTAGTTAATGCGTATTATAGTTTGTATATGAATCTGTCTCTTCTTTGTCTTTTTCATATCTTTCAGCTCATATTGATTTTGGTCTTTAAATTTTATAGGGTTGTATAATCTTACCTCCCCTATCTATGGTAATTTTTTAAGAATTTTTCAAAATGTTTACTTATGGTTTTCATGAATAAGAATATAGTTTTGTTTGATGGACCTGCAGTAAAATATTTGAAAAATTCTCAAAAAATTACCACATATAGGGGAGTCGAGCTTCTACAATCTAGAATAATTTGAAGACCAAACTCAATTGTAATTGAGAGATATGAAAATAACAAAGTGCCAAACAGCAGTATATCGTATCTTTTACTATAAAAAATAACATTTTACTGTGAAAAATTCTCAAAAAAATTACCACATGTAGGGGAGATGTGATTCTATAACTTTGTAAATTTTGAAGACCAAAATCAATCAGATTTGAAAGATATAAAAATAACAAAGTACTAAATAGTAGTATATACTATCTTTTACTGTCAAGAAAACTACATTTTATTCACTATTACTCAATGTGTTACTATATGTTGTCTACAACAGACTTATGGTGTAAAATTTATGGAAAATCATATGTACAAGTAGGTAAGCTTTTACAGGACTACAAAATTTGAAGATCAAACTCAATGGCATTTGAAAGATATGAAATTAATAAAGTACTGAACAATGAAAAATCACTAGTTAGCCTAATTTATCTTTTTCATATCTTTAAGTTGATATTGATTTTGCTCTTCAAATTTTACAGGGTTGTATAATCTCACCTCCCCTATCTATGGTAATTGTTTGAGAATTTTTGAAAATGTGTAAATTTGATTTTCATGAATAAGAATATAGTTCTGTTTGTTGGTCCTGTAGTAAAATGTCTGAAAAATTCTAAAAAAATTACCACACATAAGGGAGTCGACCTTATCCGATCCTGTAAATTTTGAAAACAAAATTCAGTCAGATTTGAAAAATATGAAAATAATAAAATGCTAAACAACAGCATATCGTATCTTTTATTATAAAAAATAATATTTTATTATTAAAAATTCTCAAAAAATTATCACACGTAGGAGAGATATGATTCTACAACTTTGTAATATTTAAAGACCAAACTCAATCAGATTTGAAAGATATAAAAATAAAAATATATCAAACAATAACATATACTAACTTTTACTGTCAAGAAAGCTATATTTTATTGCTTATGACTCAATGTGTTACTACATGCCAGATACAAGAACTTTATAGTGTAAAATTTATAAAAAAATCATATGTAAAAGTTTTCAAAAAATCTTAAAAAATTACCATATGTAGGGTAGGTGAGCTTCTATAGGTCTACAAAATTTAAAGATCAAACTCAATCACATTTGAAAGATATGAAATTAACAAAGTATTGAACAACGAAAAATCACTAGTTAGCTGAAATTGACTTTTTCATATCTTTAAGCTGATATTGATTTTGCTCTTCAAATTTTACAAGGTTGTAAAATCTCACCTCCTCTATCTATGGTAATTGTTTGAGAATTTTTTAAAACATGTAAATATGGTTTTCATGAATAAGAATATAGTTTTGTTTGTTGGTCCTACATTAAGATGTCTGAATACTTCTCAAAAAATTACCACACATAGGGGAGTCGAGATTGTACAATCTTGTAAATTTTGAAGACCAAAATCAATCGGATTTGAGAGATATAAAAATAATAAAGTGCCAAACAACAGCATATCGTATCTTTTACTATCAAAAAAGTAATATTTTACTGTGAAAAATTCTCAAAAAATTACCACACGTAGGGGAGATGTGATTCTATAATTTTATAAAATTTGAAGACTAAACTCAATCAAATTTGAAAGATATAAAAATAATAAAATACTAAACAAAGAAAGATATACTACCTTTTACTGTCAAGAAAACTACATTTTACTGTCAATTACTCAATATGTTACTACATGTTGTATACAACAGTCTTATGGTGTAAAATTTATAAAAATCATATGTACAAGTTATCAAAAAATCTGAAAAAATTACCATATGTAGTGTAGATAAACTTATATAGACCTACAAAATTTGTAGATCAAACTCAATCGCATTTGAAAGATATGAAATTGACAAAGCATTAAACAACAAAAATCACTACTTAGCTAAATTTGTCTTTTTTATATCTTTTAGCTGATATTGATTTTGGTCTTCAAATTTTATGGAATTGTATAATCTCATCTTCCCTATCTATGGTAATTTTTTTTAGAATTTTTTTAAGATGTGTACTCATGGTTTTCATGAATAATAATTTAGTTCTGTTTGTCAGACCTACAGTAAATTATTTGAAAAATTCTCAAAAAATTACCACATATAGGGTAGATGTGATTCTACAATTTTGTAAAATTTGAAGACCAAAATCAATAAGATTTGAGAGATATGAAAATAACAAAGTGGCAAACAACAGCATATACTATCTTTTACTGTCATAAAAATAACATTTTACTATGAAAAATTCTCAAAAATTACCACACCTAGGGAAGGTGAGATTCTATAGCCCTATAAAATTTGAAGACCAAACTCAATCGGAATTAAAAGATATAAAAATAACAAAGTGCCAAACAACATTACATACTATCTTTTACCATCAAGAAAATTACATTTTACTTCCTATTACTCAAGGTGTTACTATATCCTGTGTAAAGCTGTTGTTTAACACCTTATTTTAGTATGGTAATATCTGGTGTAATAGTTGGTAACATGTCATTTGTTTGTATAGTAAAAGGCAACATATCTAGTGTTTTCTAAAGTTCATAAAAATACATGTACATATATTAAAAAATTCTCAAAAAATTATCATATGTAGAGGATGTAAGATTCTACTATCCTAAAACATTTGAAGACCAAAATCATTCTCATTTGAAAGTTATGGCTAAATAAAAAAAGAGACAGATTCATATACAAACAAGAAGTAGCAATTATTAGTCATTTACTAGTTGGATTTAGTACACTGAACAGATACGCTAATCTAATTAATGCCACGAAGTGGGCTCGATCAATATGGAAAACTGTCCAGCACTTAGAATAAGTTATTCTACACGTAGATGTAGAATAGCATATATATATATATATATATATATATAGGAAAAATATCTTTTACTCCCATCCCTGAAATACTACCTAAACGAACTTGAAATACTCCTTTATCACTTTGGGTATACTCATACACTAATTATAAGATACTCCAATGTGAGCCACATGAAAAAATTGCAAGGGAGTCCATGATTTTTAGCGTATTTTGCAAATACCTTCATATACGCACATAAAAAGGAGTATGTCCAAAAAAATATACATACCACCTTTGAAAAAAATGTATATACCACCTAGATGATCTTATATACTCAGATACTACTGGTACATACCCTCTGTCACGAGATACCCCATACGCTAGAAATACTATGATAGGAGTAATTACTCCGGGAGTAGAAAAGAGGCTTCCTATATATATATATATATATATATATATATATATATATATATATATATATATATATCATAATTAGTGCAAACCACCCTTTGAAAGATCCGTGAAAATGACATAAAAGTTTTCAAAATTTTTTCATATCTTTCAAATGTAGGGATTGAGTTTCATCTTCAAATTTTGCAGGATTGTAGAAGCTCACCTCCCTACATATGGTAATTTTTGAGAATTTTTCAAAACTTTTACGGTGGTTTTCATGGAGTTTTCACTGTAAAGGTGGTTTGCACCACATATTCACCCCCCACACACACACACACACATATATATATATATATATATATATATATATATATATATATATATATATAAAATGATTCCATATTCTGAGTACGCATTCCCACCTCCAAAGATACCACCTAAATGATATTATTATACCTCTTTATCCTTTTGAGTATACTCTAATACTGATTATAAGATACTCCAAAGTGAGATCAATGAAAAATTTCATCAAAGTCCGCATTTTATAGCATAATTTGTTTACATATTTCTTTCACATATGTAGAAGTATATATAGCAAAAAATAAAGTGCTCGGATACTTTTTTCAACCATATCACATTAGAGTATTTTAGAATTATGATTGGAGTATACTGAAAGTGATAAAGAAGTATAACACTTTCGTTTAAGTAGTATATTAGATGTGAGAGTATGTACTCCCGAGAGTACGGAAAAGGCTTCCTATGTGTGTGTGTATATATTGAAGAATGACATTCTTTCATATCTTCCACCTATTTAACAAAGCTACTGGAACAGAGGTCTATTGAAATTGACATATTTAGATACATGATCTCTTCCGCTCAATCATTTAGGTTATTTTCTCCTAGATGCCAAAGGGTATGCAAGGTTGTTTTCAGCCGGGTGTGATTTCTAATCTATGCTTTTGGTTTATATTATCTCCAAAACATCATATGAATCCCTGCATTGCTGCCATTTCATCTTCGACTTTTTGTAAGTGATTGATTGGAGCATTGTACTTCACCACCTTTACTCTTCATACACCCTACTTAACAACACGATAACTCCGTATCTTGGGATCTATATATACAGCATGTTCTACCCTCGCACTTCACTTGATATCTTGTTACATAAACACACTTGTACTTCTCTTGATATGTTGTACATTAATAATTTGCTTTCCTTGGTCACCCTACTCCATTTTTCTTGGATTGATGTGTACCATATAATGCGCTGCAGTAGAAGAGAAAGCATTACGAGGAGATCGAGAAATAAAACTGGAGAAAGCCAAGATGTGGAAAGAAGCCCGGTGAAAGACCGGAACTGTATGGACGCGCTTGTGTAGATTCAGGCATTGGCAGTACCCACAACCAATTCAGAATTGTAACAGTCCTGGCCCAACTACACTCTGCCGTTACGGCAGGAGATACGCATCCGGCAAAAAATTAGCCAGCTGGCAGCTGTGGTTGACCTGGGAATCTAGATTTGACACGCAACATCATTAGTTTTTGTTGTAACTTTTGGCATTAACTGGGTTCTGAAGTTCTGGACCATTGGATCACTGTGATTGGACCGTGGCAATTGGGTCATCGAGGGGCATGATTTCTTGCCAGCAAGCTCCGAGTGCTTGAAACTTGAGTCGAGTATTTCCCACGCCGACCAAACTGAATAAGCTAAAATTTTAATTCGAATTCGGATCATGTGTACGCGCGATCCAATTCGTATCTGAATCCAAACATGCCCGAATTCGTGTTCGAATATATGCTAAATATACAGACGCCAGCATCCAGTCTATTTGAAGGCCAACAATGCACCCATCATTTTGCGCACCGCTCGGAAAATTTCATAGAAAATTTTGAGAAATCCTAAGAGAAATGTTTAAAGAAATTTTTTGAGAAATGTTAAGCAAACAAAAGAGGAAAAACAGAGGTCGGAGCGACAGCTCAGTGCTCGAGGATGACGTTCCTTGAACCCAGCGTCTCTCGTAGGGATAAGTGCATGCGTAGATGGGTGTGTGTGGAGATATGTATGTAGCTCGTCTGTTGTTCTTTCTTCTATAATAAATACTAGAGTTTCTGATATTTTTTTAAAGGGAGATTAAAATTTCAGTAGAAAATGGCAAGCCCATTATTATATAAGCCTATTAAGCCCATCCGTAACATTTCAGTGGGCCCACCCAGCGGAAACCCTACTAGGATTCGTTTAGAGAGCTCCGAACGGCGACGACTCCTCGAGCCAGCGGCGGTGCTCCTCCTCACACCTCCCATCGTCCGCTACGGCGCCGGCGTGCGGCGACAGCTCGGCGCGTCTCCTCCTCACTACTAATAATCCACCAAGGTTTGCGCGTCAACTCCGGCCCTGGTTGATTCCTGTCCCCTAGTTCTCGATGTTGCGTTGCTCTTGTTTGGGGGGTTGCAGGTTTAATATGGGGGCAGCAAAAAGGTTAAACATTTCTGTGCTGTTACTAAACTAAAACATGGGATTATCAGTGTGCAAATGACATGAATTAGATTCATTCTTGGATTTCAAGTGGTGGGACATCAATCTTTAGGGCTCATTTGGGAAGCCCAATCCCCGCAGGGATCCCGGCCTGATCCCGGGATTCGTGGGCCTCGCGGAAAGTTTCCCTGGGCCGAGGCGCTGATCCATTTGGAAGCCCATCACGCCGGGAATTCGCGGCCCTTCCCCCGTCAATCCTCGGGAATTCATCCTCGCCTGCATCTGGAAGCATCGTCTCTCCTTCTACGACGCCTCGCCTCCGCCGCCTCCCATCTCTCGCGACGCCTCGCCTTGCCTCGTAGGGTCGAGGATGCGTCTAGAGGGGGTGAATAGGCGCTTAAAATTCGATCGCTCACTAAACAATCGCTCTAATTCAACCCCTATGTCAAAACCTAATCAAGAGTAATGCGAAGCAATAAACGCGTTTTGACAATTAAAGCCTAAATCAACTAGGCTCACTAGCGCACTAACTAAATTAAGTCTCTACACAAGAATTGCTAAATTGATCAACTAAATAATACTAGCAATTCTAATTCAAGTTATTGATAAATATTCAATAATGTAAAGTGCTTGAATATAAATAAGACAAGAGACAACCGATATTTTTCCATGGTGTTCGGAGACTTGCTTGTCTCCCCTAGTCCACGCTTGAGGCAAGCCCACACTTGACCGGCTCCCGCCGAGCACCGCCTCTTTCCACTAGTCGTGGTTTTCACGCTATGCGTAGGCTCAACCCGAACCTTCACAAACTTGCCGGGCTTCACACCTTGAGAGCTCCCGCAAGACGACGCCACGCCGCCTAGGAGTTGGCAACCTCCAAGAGTAATAAGCCCTCCTTCACTTGAACTTCACTGGCACAACAAATGCGCCTCGGTGATCACCAAGTGCAACACATGCACAAGGCCTCCCTCAAGTGCAACACATGCACAAGAGACTCTCAATCCTCTTCCTAATTGCAACACATGCAATTAGGGCTCACTTTAGCTCAAGAAGCAAATGGAAGAGGGCAACACATGCACACAACTCCCACACACTCACAATAACTCCAAGAAGCTGCCCCAACACCCCAAGACCTCTTTTATAGCCTCCAAGCCAAAACTAGCCGCTGGGGGTCGAAATGGGCGTAACTCCGAAAATCCGGTGCTACAGCCCTACTAGAACCCAGAGCACTGCCACGGGCCAACGGCAACAAAACTAGCCGTTATTGCAGAAATCCGGTAGCACCGACCAACTAGGGCTGCTACGTCACTGACGTAGCACTGCCATAAGCCAGAGCACCGACCACCATGAACCTCAAAACACACCTCTGGAAATATCACACCGGCCAGAGAGGGCGGTGCTACTGCCACCCAGTAGCACCGGGTTACCACCACCCAGTAGCACCTACTCACAGAGAAGACAAGATTTTTCACACTAAAATCATTTCTCCAAAAACCAAATGCCATTCTTTGAGCCATATGATGATCAACACATGATCATACACACGCAAAACACATTTGCACCAACTTAGCTCATACTCAAAGAATTAAACCAAATTGCGAAAACACATTTCGCAATCAACTCAAGATCTATTTGCAAAACGAATTAAGCAAATCAAACTCGAGTTTATGAGATTAATCCCCCTAGCCATGTGAAGGTCAACACAAGACCCGGTCAACTTGCCAACACCCGTTGCAAGCCCCATTCACATGCTCTCGGGATTCCGGACTCATAAACATCAGTTTATTCGCACAACGAACTTGCAAATAACTCAATGAACCCATTTCATGCTTGAGCACTACTCTTTGCAACACATGCAAAAGTCTAGCTCCAAGCAACGCAAATCAAGGTGCATGAACTCTCCAATTGCAACACATGCAATTCTCTAGTTCAATGCAACCACAAATCAAACTTCGACTAAAACCAAAACCATACGTATGAGCTCTTTACTGCAACACATGCAAGCCTCTAGCTCCAAACAAACACACAAACACAAATTGCGTTTGAGCTCTCTCCTTTGCAACACATGCAAAACTTAGCTCCAAGCAACCACACGGTTTTAAGAAGGATGTTTTATGAACCAAAACGTGAAGCTTCAACTAATGCAACACATGCAAAAGTGAACTCCACGCAAAAGCCAACGATATTGCTTATCCTATTTGCAACACATGCAAATCAAAGCATTATGCGAAAACCAATGCAACCAAGCATAAGTTTAACCCATTCGCAACACACGCCAAATGGTTAACCTCATGCAAAAACCAAATCAACGATTTGAGCTCGAGTGAACGCGAATGAGATCATCAACACATGATGAAGCTCAAGCAAAGGAACGACCCTCTTAATAGAACGGCGATAAAACCTTAGACTCAAAGACTACAAAAGTCCTTAGCCTATCTAGTTATACCTTCGCCACAAGACAAGCAATCCCTTTGGGGTCTTTCGATCTTCACTTGATACTCCCCGGATCATCACTCAACTCCACTTCTTTATCATCTCATCCATCTTTGGACCTAACTCAATCACAACTCATAAAATAGTTAGTCCAAGATGCACTGTTGTCTCAATTATCTCTTGCACTCCATTAACGCATAATGGATGCCTTTAGATCAATTGAGCACAACCTAAATCAATTGAAATGATTTAATTGTGTCTTAAGTACAATAATGCAACTCATGCTTTATTATACTTAAGAACTATTCATTTGTCCTAATTAATCACAAAACACCATCAACACATGATGAAGTGTTCTTTAATGATTAATGAGACAAATGAACTCAATTTAAATTATCATTTAAATTGATATGAGTATATATCAACTACACAAGTTTTCATATACTCACGTTGATGAAAAGTAATGATCCATTATATGTAAATTGTATGGAAATGATCATTACTCTAAATCATCAACTATAGAATAAACTCCACATGTATATGTGCATAAATATGATTGACTTGGATATAATATGCACATACTTACTTTAATCATATTGGAGTATATCCTATATTACCATGAGTATACTTATAACTAGGCAATTCAAATATATACTCAATGATTTAGTTTCTTTGTCTTGATCCTTATGTGTATCAATAAAGAATCGATCAATACAAAGAAACTATCAAGTTAAACTACAAACTCCCCCTAAGTGTGTGCATCCATGTAATGTATGGATTGGGAAACATGATGCACATTTTGTGGTTAATATGACGGGGACATTCATATTTTAACTTGACTCCAAAGTATGCAACTAATATTAAGATGAATATGCAAACATACCTTGGGTTTTCCATTTTTCCATGCGATGAGACTAAACAAAGATATTCTAATCAAACAAGTTAGTCTCGATATAAGATTAGTCATTAATAACAATATCGCATTAGGGATAACCTTAACATTGGATTTGTCATTATACAGAGATTAGATTTGTCATTAACACCAAAACCATAACTAATGAAGGTTGAACTTACACCTCGCCGCCTCGCTCTCGGGCGCCTCGCCTCGCCCTCGGCGCCACCTCGCCTCAAGCACCCCACCCTTCTGGCGTGGTCTCTAGGGAGGCGGTGACCTCGATCAAGCGGGTCTCCGCCACCACCCGCCGCCGCCTCCGGAGAGAGCTAGGTTACCTCCACTACCGCCGCCTCCCACAACCGATCCAGATCCGTTCCGCATCCCTTTCCTGTGCACGGCTCCGGCCATCTGTTTCTAGACTCGTCGGAGCTCGCGAGAGTGTCTTGCCGAGGAGACGGCCGAGCAAGGCTCGGTTGATCGTCGACGCATGGCGGAGAAGCCGGAGTGGCGGCGGTGACGGGAGGGAAGATGACCATGGTGGTGGGTCGACGAGCGACGACAACTACTACGCTACCGCAGCGTGGTCGGTCCTCCACTTCTTCTCCCCGCCAGAAGCTAAGCATCGCCTCGTTGCCGCTAACGCCAAGCCCACCGCCTCCGCCGTCGGCCTCGCCCGGACCAGTGCGGCGGACGTGTCAGCCGTTCAGGAGGCGGACTGGCTGAGCTCCCAGTACGCCATGGAGAAGGCCAAGGAGCTCTGCTACAGTAGAGGAGATTTCTCTCCACCATGAATATCCTCGATGATCTGATTTTAAGCTACTCCCGTGTGATTTCCTATTCAATCTTGGTGAGTTCGCCGCAGCTAAGCGACACCGCCTTCGAGGTGGTGGAGGGGACGCGAGGAACATCTCTGCGAGGCGGTCGAGAGGCACCACGCCGAGATGTCGGTCGTCGGTACCATGGCTACGAGCAATCAAAAGGTCTTGGTTCTTTCTACGCCTGCTCTGTTCTCCCCCTGTTTTTCATCTACAGAATCGGCACATTCGAGTTGTGATCGATACTCTTTCTATGTCTCAATTCTATGGGAAAAAAGAGAGAAGAAATCCGCTAATTACTATCGTCCTCATCTCAATGGAACTACGTTGGTTTACATAGTTTTTGAGCAAATGTTTATTTGCGTAATATGCGCAACGAGCTCTTGATATCATTTGGAGTAGATTCAGTGTCAATTCCAAGTTCCAACAGTCTGAAACAGGCGTAGTTTTCTTCAGATACTCATGGTACATGATGTTCATTTGTCATCCTAGCTTCAATGGTCCTCTTTGCCTTTCATGATTTGCACCTGTTTGGCTAAACAGAACTCCAAAACTGACATCAGACCTTATGCACAATAATAAGCATTCTGAGAATAGCATTTAACTATTTAACTGCTCCAGTGCAGAATACATCCCCGGAATTTCGGTGAAACTGAATTGGAATGGAAGGCTGACAGGTGAAACTGAATTGGTTGGACTATATAATTATATGCATTCAGCTAGGACAGTGATCAGTGATGATGAGAAAAGCTATTTTGATTCAATTGTGAAGAAACATGGTTACACTCAACTGATTGTAGGGGGCAGTAATCACATCAGTGTCTAATTGTTTGAGCTATATTGCAATCACAAGTTCATTGCTGTTCATTGCTGAATCATTTGCTAGGTTTTTACTTATTCCTGTTAATTGCTGAATCATTTGCTAGGTTTTGAATTAGCAATCCCATGAAATCATATAGAATATCGTGCAAACAAAAATCTTGGAATATTCCTGTTCATTGCTTAATCATTTGCTAGGTTTTTACTTATTCTGACAGAATATAAAGAGTCAATTTTGCGTATATATGTACTTGAAAATGCAGCATTGTTGTAAAGAAATTTGTGTTTAAAGTGAAGCTTATTTGAAAGCGAAAATGACAGCCTGATTAGCTGTGTAACATTCTTTGCAGAATACAGCCTGATCAACCTGATTGTTTGTTGAGGTCAGCTCTATTAGTCCATGCACTCCAGGCGTTGTCGGACTAGAGCATTTTCCACCTTCTGTCTGGATGATATCAGCGCCTCTTCTTCCAAAGAGCTCGCAAGTCTCATCTGTAATTTTGCATAAAAATTCCCATGTTAAAGCACTTGTTAACAAACATTTCGAAAGTCTTGTAACTCAAAGTATGGCCGAGGATGATATACGATCCGGGAGGCTCGGTGTGTGAGGAACTCATATCGATAATGTGATATCTGGAAGCATCTTCGTTCTTTGTCTCCTGATCAGCTTTAGTATCTGAATTTTTCTGAATTTTTGAATTTTTTGGATGGTCGATATTTGTCCTCGTTTGTTGCCAAATAGGTATCGGGAATTATTTCCCGAGGGGAAGATTTATCCCGGGTTATGAAAAGCCATTAGATTTCCTCCGGGATTTGTATCCTCGGTTTCTACTCCTAGGTGCCAAACGAGCCCTTAGGGCTCATTTGGAAGCTTCGATTCCCACGGTTCGCGCCTTTTTCTGGGCCAAAATTTCACTGGCTAGATTACCCGGGCCGATGTTAATCGTGTTTGAAGCCGTCGACGGAGGGAATTCTCGCCCGATCCATCCGCTTCCACGGGAAAAATTCATCGTCTCCTCACATCGGTGATCTTTCCCGTCGCCTCCTCCGCTTCGATCTCTCGCGACAGCGCCTCCTCCGCCTCTCTCCTCCTCCGCTCGCCTCTCGCCTTTGCTCCGCGACAGCACCTCCTCCGCGTCGCCTCTCTCGCGTCTCTCCTCTCGGATCCTCTCTTGCAACAATGCGGCGGCAGCGCCTCCTCTCACGCTGCCGCCTCTCCTCAGTTCACGTCGCCTCAGCTTGCGTTGCCTCCTCTGGTGACTTAGATCTGTTGCTCTTCTATGAACCGAAGGTAAGGATCCCAAATCCTTATTCTAGAACTCAAATCACATGATAGTGTAGTTGGATTCTGCCTTGTTTGTTGGCCCATATCACTTGTTTGTTGGTAGATCTAGCTGCCAGCATTGTATGAAGCTCTGGTAAGACAGATATGGTTGCTAGTCTTGGGAAGATTTGGCTTAAGACAGATCTGGTTGCTAGTCACTAGGGTCACCTGTATTGATCAATCAATTTGGTAGATCATCTGTATTCGGAGTAAGTTTGTTTCCACTTGTCGCATCTCCGGTTGCCAAATTCCACTTTGCTTGTACGTTCGGTTGGTTGCTCATCGATCGGCTGTGTTCTTTCTCTGCCCGAAGAGCTGTTTTGTGTTGTTTATGGTTGTGTGAAGAACCATCTGCGCAAGGGATCTCTGACTTTGGTTTAGTGAAGTAGGTTTCTGTTTTAAGAATACGCAATGCGATTATGCGACAGCATCTAATCAGTAATCTAACCTGCTGCTGGTTAGATTATGCAAGTTGAGTTCCTCTTGCAGTGTGCCGTGTGAACTGAAGAAGTTATATGCTCAATCAGATCACCTTGAGCCATAGACCATCCAGCAAGATGTATCTTTGTTATTGATGCCTTGATCCATCAATTTGCGTGGGTGTGATGGTGGTGTGGTTCTGTGGTAATATAGTAGTGCTTCCTTTATATATCTAGCTAAAATTGTTTTTTACAGATAAAATCACAGATTTTACTGTTTTATTCATGTGCTTACAAAATTTGAGCGTATAGTTCCTGCAGCACGTCTACCTAATGGGAATGCATCAACTAGTCGCGGAAATGCTCTCCAACCTGGTGGCAATTCCAACCAAAACGCGGCTCTGAATTTATCTCTTCTTGCTCCACCATCATCGCCAGCATCCTTCTCAAACTCTGCACTTCCTTCAACTGCTCAGTCACCTAACTGCTTCCTGTCGATATCTGCAAACTCTCCTGTTGGGCCCAACGTCTAATATGTTTGCTGTTTCTTGTACTGGAGATTTGTTTCTTTGGTTACTGCAAGTAAGATGATAATGTGTTTGCTGTTTCTTGTACTGGAGATTTGTTACTGATTGTCCTGTGCGTGATATGTAGAAGATGTTCTGAATCAATGATCCTTGTGGAGATGTGATTTGTTTGTGGTGTTTAATTCCAGTCTGCACAATTTTGATGTGCTCAACTGAATTGTAGGATCAGTTTACGTGATGTTTCATGACAGTCATAATACCACACAATCTTGTTGCAAATTTTCTAGATTTTTTTCTGAATTTTTTGAATTTTTTTGGATGGCTGGGATATTTGTCCCTGTTTGTTGCCAAATAGGTCTCGGGAATTATTTCCCGGAGGGGAAGATTTAACCTGGATTATGAAAAGCCTTAGATTTCCCTCCTGGGATTTGTATCCCTGGGCATTCTACTCCCTATGTGCCAAACGAGCCCTTAGGGTTTGTTTGGAAACCCAAATTCCCGTGGGGATCTCGGCCCATTTTCAGGGAAGGAAAACAACGGGGTGGGCTAGCCCGGTCCAAATAAAAGACGCATTTGGATGCCCACGTCACGACGATTTCCCAGCCCGATCCGCGTCGTTTCCACGGGATAATATCCCCGTGTGGCCTAGTCGGGAAATTCTGCCCTCGTCGCGCCCCTCGTCTCGCTCCAGGCGGCCGCCGCCTCCACGGCTCCGCCCCTCGTCTGCCTCCCGACTGCTATCGCCGCCACACTCCTCCTCCTACTCCGGCGACAGAATCTTGCTGGTGAAGTCCTCCTCTTCCTCTCCTCCTCCCACTAGGGTTCCACCCGCAGCCGCCGGCTGCGTGAATTCGCCGAGCCAGCGAAAGAAACCACCGATATGACCCGACCCCGCTGCCCATCTCGCAGCCTGATTCCCAGAGAATTCGAAGTTCAATCGGAGAGGAGGCGCCGTGTGATACGATACGAGGGCAATCGGAGGCGGCGGCCCAATTTTTTCCCGTGATTTTTTGGGGTAATTTTTAGTGGTGCCTCTCGCGAGAGCCCTAGCTAGGGTTTTGAGGGTTTGGGTTGGGTGGCGAGGCGAGGCGCTAACTCGCTAGGGTTTGGGAGCTATCTGTGCCCCCTTGAGGGGGGAGGCGTGGAGGCCGCCGCTAGCGGTGACTGGTGGTAAGGAGGAGGTGTAGGAGGAGGTAGCAAGAGGGGATGGCGGTAGTGTCGCATTGTGGACGTGGATTGGACTGGTGGACGCGGATTGGATCGGTGGAGAAGGACCCGGGCTCTCCACCATCACCGGCGGGTAGATGGTGAGTGGCGCCCACCGCCATGGAGCAGGACTTACCCGCGTGCAAGCCGCAATGGCTGATCCAGGGCCCAGTCGCGGCCACTGGTGCCGCAAGCCTCCGGGCTGCAGCTTCTTCCCGCGTAGGTGAACTCACTGGCCTTGCCAATTTTGTATTTGTCTCTGTCGGATTGGCTGTGCTATAAATGTAACGTAACGCCTTGTCGGAATTGCTGCGTGTGAGATTGTATTGTGGAATTGGGGTATCGGTTGCCGAACCGATGCTTTTTGATTCATGCTGGATATAGGCACGCCTATTTAATGTGCTGTTTATATTGGGGAAATTGCTTCAGATGAGATTAGTGCTTGTGGTATTTGTGTAGAGTGATGATCATGGAACCAATGCTTTTTTAATATTCTGTTTCTGTAGTTTTTAATTTACTACTGATGGTAGGGATTGTTGAATTGGCATGTGGTTCTGATTAGATGATTGAGATGGAGCAATTATTGTAATTGCTGAGAAATTCGCATGTTCTTTCCTATTATTAATTATTCCTGTGGTCTGAATTGATGCTCTGGTGATATAGGTGGTATAAGGTGCAACTAGTAACAAATTATTGCTTGGATTCTATACATGTGACCGATTAATGTAATTGGAATGTTATGGAGCTTGAGATTTCGATGATTTACTGGTTTGGATAATTTGTAAGCATCGTAACATTGTTGGAAAGCTTGTCACACTTATAAATCTTCTGGTCCAAAATGGATGTTATTTTTGCTAGATGTGCATCAAACAAGGAGTTAATGCTTATCTTATGGCATATGTTTTATGCATGTGTCTAATACTACTACCAGTTAACATTTAATTGGTGCATTTGCTGGAGAGTTTCCTATGAGAAACTAAAATGACAATTATTTGCAAACCAAAGCCACCATGCTAAAATGACATTACATTTTAAATTGGACCATACAAAGTATTGTACTGAGAAGTAGTTTTTTGGGGTTATATGGAAGTGTTGCACTGTTTAACCAACTAATGCAAGTGCTTAGGTTAATTTTATAAGTAAACGACATTCTTGCATCTAGGATGGCAGTATCATTGTAGTGCTTGTTCAGATGGTTTTTATAAGTATTTCTGGCTTTTCAGGACTACTATTTTTCTAATGAAGTTATGAGATTACTTTTTTTTTCGCAATTAGCATGATTTTCTACGTGCTCTTATGAGCAAACTGTTTGTCTGCAAAATTGTCATCATGAAGAATGGCTCTCGAGCCATTATAGTTTCATACAACTAGATAAAACTATAAGTGACATTAGTTTCATACAACTATATCAACTATAAGCAAGATTTTGTCCGTCAGACACAGAAGAACCGTGTGTTTGTAAATCATAAGATGTTCTTTCTTTTTTTGAAAATCTGTGTCGTTTTGATGTCCTCAAAATTTTGGTCATTAACTAGATACAGGCTGTCATATCATGATCTAGTGGAAATGTAGTAAATAATCATATGAGAGACAAAAAGATTTTTTTGTTGTTACATACAATATGTGATTTGCTTAATTATGATGTTGTTTTTTAATTTTACATTTATTTTGAATTTTTTTGCATGGCCGGGATTTTTATCCCTATCTTTTCCAAATAGCAATAGGGAATATTTCCCATGGGGAAATATTTCCCATGGGGAAGAAGGGGTTTCCATGTGCATTGTAAAATCCCTCTAGGGATTTATTTCCCTGGGTTTTTATTCCCTTGCATCCAAACAAGCCCTTAGGTTGTGGTTTCCCATTGTGCTGGTGATGGGTATTTTCTTTAGGACCTACGACGTTAAGATAGATAGATTGGTCAAAGAATTTTTGTTTCTGCGGGGCCAGTTGAGATGAAATGCTCACTATGTTTGAACTCTTGTACCGTGAAACCTTGTTCTGTGAAGTTAGACCCACCACAGTATCGAGACCTTGGCGCTGCAGCTCCTTGTTGCGTGCATTTATTCATAGTATTAATCAGGCCTTTGCTTTTCTAGTACAATGGAAGACAAATACAAGCACAGCCTAAGTTGTTCACATGACATGACGCCGCAAGGCTTACGGATTGCTTTTTGCTAATTTCAGGTCCCTCTCTGTGCTGCAACAGAATCAATGGAGGTAAAGTTAGCATTCTCCCAGGACAGTCCGCCACTGTCCATCATCTGTGCTGCCAAGGTTGCAGGTGTCCCCCTAACCGTTGATCCGAGTCTTGCTGTGGGTTCAGCACCCACACTATGCTTCAGTTCTGGGTGAGCGGTTGCTCTTTTCTCTGATACACTGTTATTTTTCATTCTTTTAGGTTTACATGTTCTGAGTGGCAGTGCTGCTAATAGCAACTTTGAGATGTTGTATTGTATTTTCATGAAAATAATGATGGCTGAAACTAAATTGAATGCACTATTGCTGCAAGAACATAACATTTTCAACTGATCATTATTATCGAGTATATGTGCCTGGATTTCACTTTGCTATGTTGTAACTGTTCGATGCGCACAACTTTGTTGTGTCAACTTGCTTGCAAGTGTATACAATTTTATAAGCTCTCAAATGAATTAAGTGAATGAATGCCATCCTTTTCCTTTAGTTTCATTCATTTATCTTTTGTTTTAGACTCACCATCTGCTAGTTTATAGTTTCTCATAGGACTATTTGTGCTTCTGTACAGAGAATCACTCCGTGGCATCAACCCAATCCTCCACTACATTGCCCATGCTGCATCTTTTTCCAGCTTCTGTGGCCAGGATGCTATTGAGTCCGGACATGTATGTTGTGGTCAAGTTCTTGCTAAAAAAAAATTCATAATCATGATTGTCTCTGCATTCTAAATTGCTCTTGTTAATAAACTGGCAGGTTCTTGAATGGCTCGAATATGCCCCCACCTTTCTTTCAGGCTCTGAATTTGACGTTGCCTGCTCCTTTGTTGATGGATACTTGGAATCTCATACCTTTCTGGTTGGTCATGGGCTGACAATTGCTGACATTGTGGTGTGGTCAAATCTTGCTGGTGAGTGATGGGCTTCCTTCAACGATCTTCTTTCAAGCTTGTCCTAGGCATTTACCATAGAATTATTGCATCTCTTTTCTTTCAGGGATTGGTCAACGATGGGAAAGTATAAGGAAATCCAAGAAATACCAAAATCTTGTCCGTTGGTTCAATGGCATAGATGCAGACTACATAGACACACTGAATGAAGTGGTAGCTGCTTATGTTGGGAAACGAGGAATTGGAAAATCTCCTGCACCAAACCTTAAGGAAAAGGTTCATGATTCAAAGGATCCTTCAGCTCCAGAAGTTGATCTCCCTGGTGCAAAAGTTGGAGAGGTTTGCGTTCGTTTCGCCCCAGAGCCTAGTGGATACCTCCATATCGGTCATGCAAAGGCTGCACTATTGAACAAGTACTTTGCTGAAAGATATCGAGGGCGCCTGATAGTTCGATTCGATGACACAAACCCTTCAAAGGAAAGCAACGAGTTTGTCGAGAACCTTCTGAAAGATATTGAGACATTGGGAATCAAATATGATGCAGTCACATACACATCTGATTATTTTCCAAAGCTAATGGAAATGGCTGAAAGTTTGCTTAAGCAGGGAAAAGCGTATGTTGATGACACACCAAAGGAGCAAATGAGGAGTGAGAGGATGGATGGTGTGGAATCAAAGTGCAGAAATAATACTGTTGAGGAAAATCTGTCATTATGGAAAGAGATGATTAATGGAACCGAAAGGGGTATGCAGTGCTGTGTGCGGGGTAAACTTGACATGCAGGACCCTAACAAGTCACTTCGTGATCCGGTTTACTACCGTTGCAATACCGATCCTCACCATCGTGTTGGTTCAAAGTACAAGGTGTATCCAACATATGACTTCGCTTGCCCATTTGTTGATGCATTAGAGGGAGTGACTCATGCTCTTCGTTCCAGTGAATACCATGACCGGAATGCACAGTACTATCGAATTCTTCAAGATATGGGGATGAGGAGAGTAGAAATATACGAATTCAGCCGATTGAATATGGTTTACACTCTTCTTAGTAAGAGGAAACTGCTTTGGTTTGTACAAAACAAGAAGGTTGAAGATTGGACGGACCCTCGTTTCCCCACTGTTCAAGGCATAGTACGTCGTGGCTTGAAGGTTGAGGCATTGATACAATTTATACTCCAACAGGTACATCTATCAGCTAACGAGCTCGTGTTCTATGTTCTTATTATCTGAATGATGAACTCTGATTTCATTTCCTGTTTCTTTTACTTAAGGGTGCTTCAAAAAATCTGAATCTTATGGAGTGGGATAAACTCTGGACAATCAACAAGAAGATAATTGATCCAGTGTGTGCAAGGCATACTGCTGTGCTGAAAGACCAGCGCGTGATCTTTTCTCTTACTAATGGTCCAGAGAAATCATTTGTTAAAATTTTACCGAGGCACAAGAAATATGAGGGTGCAGGACAGAAGGCAACAACCTTCACAAACAGAATTTGGCTAGATTATGCTGATGCATCGGCCATTAACAAGGGTGAGGAAGTTACACTCATGGACTGGGGAAATGCCATCGTTAAAGAGATCAAGATGGAGAGTGGAGTAATTACTGAAATGATCGGAGAACTACATCTTGAGGGGTCTGTAAAGGCAACAAAATTGAAGATCACATGGCTTCCTGACATAGATGAACTAGTTCCCCTCTCATTGGTGGAATTCAGTTATCTAATTAGCAAGAAGAAGGTAAATTACTAATCGCTCCTAGTTAAGTCAGCATGTAAACTTTTTTGAGTTTACTTTTACTCAAGTTTGTTATCTTGTCCAATATTAAGATAATTTTCTTTCTCTAGTTTTTTCTATTTAGATATGTTAGATGTATCTAAACCACACATGTTCTGTTTGTTTAAAATTAGTAGTATTCATTCTTAAATCTTCCAGCATCTAATTGTTTGAAATGGAAAAGAAAACTGCTCCATCTGTTCTTTTTTATTTTACTTTCTTTTTTTACTTTTCATGGTCTCTAAGATGTGAAATTGACCATTACTTTTCTAACTTTATATTAACAAATGCGAATAAATTATAAAATTATGAAAGTATTTTTAATGACAAATCTTTTTTTGAAACTAATGGTAGGAGCTTTGCCATTAACTTCAGAAAAAAATAATACAACGATGGCCTCTGCAGAGGAAATTACACCGATTACACCAAGTAGACCAACTAAAACAAACCCTTGCGGAGCGACAACAAAAAAAAATCAACCCTCACTTGGTGCCACCGTGCTCACCTGCCGTCATGGCTTCCAAACCCTACACAAGGCTACGCCGCCCACGGTCGTAGCACTGCCACAATCACCACCACCCCGTGCCAACAAAAAAAAATCAACAAAAATCAACCCTCACCTGGTGCCACCGTGCTCACCTACCGTCATGGCTTCCAACCCCTACACAAGGCTACGCCGCCCACGGTCGTAGCACTGCCACAATCACCACCACCCCGACCCGCTACTGAGTGGTTTGATGGCCATCAGAACTGCCGATGTCCTGCAACAAAACACACCACCATTGCCACCCATGGTATTGTGTGCCGCAGCTAGGAGCTACCCCCATAGACTCCCTATCCCGAGGGCCGTGCGACCTTGTGCACTGCCGAGGTTGCAACACTGCCTCCAGCTTCCTTGCCTTTCCCCAGGCCATGCGCACCTTCTAGATCCCGCTAGGCTCCACCAAGCCGCGGCTCTTGACAGACCTCTCCTCCACCTTCGACGACGCCCCCTCCTCTTACTGATCCTGCTCGAGGTCAGCCCTCTTTCACTTCCTCCCGCAATGGAGCTGGAAGGAAGCACACCTCAAGCTCATCGAAACCACCCAACGCGACCTCGTCGGCAGTGGCCGCGTCAATGCTCACCAACCGCCGAAGATTGAAGGAAGTCCCTACCCCTGCACACAACCTTGGCCACCAACCTCCTGTTCAGGAACATTCACCGCAGGGATGCAACCACCTCGCCGTCAACGTCACCCCACATGCCACTCTCGGAGCAGAGGAGCCTCGCAGGCGCGCCGCTCCGCCGGAACCCGAAGGAGCAGGGACGGGCTGCCACTCCCGATGCTGGGAAGGAAGCAACACTCGGTCAGATCCTGTCTAGATCTGACTATCCACATCGGCCCACTACCGCAACGACGCCCAAATCAAACGGATCTTGAGGGGAGCACCCTAGATCTGGAATTGCATCGCCTTGATCTCCGCTGTTCGTTGCTGAACCCGAGCAACCCCTACACCACTAGTCGCTCAGTCTCCACCCCTCATCACTGAACCCAAGCTCAGCAATAGAGACGGCTGACCACCTCCTCTACTGCCGATGCAAAGGAACTGGGAGATAAGACGCCAAAGATTTGGAGAATAAAAAAAACTGTGAAAGGCCCCGCCGCCACTGGCCAGCTGGCAGCTATCGGCGGCGGCGGCAAGGGAGAAGGTGAGCAGGGGAGACTCCCTTTGCTAGGTGCTATGGTGTCACCTCGGAAGTCACCCTTTAACGACAAATCTAATAATATAGTTTTCATATAGCCAATCAAGATAGTATAAAACATATTGGTGGTCAAACTTCAGAAAGGTTGATTGCATGTATTCTAGGATCTGAAATAAAAAAGAATGGAGGGAATAAACTTCTGTGCAACATCTGATGTCTCATGTACTTTATTGTAGTTTACTCACATGTATTTTGTGGAAGCACATCATCTGCCTTTCAGTTTTAAAGGCAAACTTTTCATTTCCCTTAATCCGCATGTTTTCCCATATTATGTGGCCCTGATCTTCTATCTCCATGGAGGTCTGTTACCACTTAAGAATCTCGCAACTCAAGCGTCCACCAATCCCCAACACATCTGTTGTGCGTCACCTTTTAGCTGTTGTTGACACAAGCTTAGTTAGAAAATGTCAGCTTCGCCACCCCTGCAGCTATGATGCCAAATAGTGTGAGATCTGCAATTTTTTTGCGTTTTGTTTACTCATTGAGACGTGTTTCATGAAAGCATTGTGTTTGTTGCATTGCTCCAAGAGATCAGTTCCTGCAAAATGTGTGTATGTGTGTGTGTGGATGTCATTTGATTTTTTTAAAAAATATATACAACATTTTGTTGTGCATTGCTCATCGACGTAAAATAAATCTGGAGGCTCCAAATTGTAGTATGAGAACTAAGTTGCATTGAATCAAAATTTCAAATTTTATGTTGAATTTTCATGGCGTATTATATTCTAAAGAAGCAGAAAAAAACTGCTGTCAAACTCGCAAGCCAGCTACTTAATTTCAATTTCAAGGGTGGTGGGCTGCTGCAAGAGAATCTAGGGCTGGACGTTGTAGTTTGAGCTAAACACAATGTTTGGTTTTAAAGCCGAAAGGCAGATGATGTTTTTTCTTAGAAGCCTTGTTTTTCATGCAATCTCTTTTGGACTGAGCTCTTCACTCGCTGTTTCATTTCTCAACAAACTAACACTGAATTATACTTTTTATGGCATGCGTGCAGCTGGAGGAGGATGAGGACTTCCTAGACAACCTGAACCCTTGCACTCGGAAAGAAACCCCAGCCCTTGGAGACTCAAACATGAGGAACATCAAGCACGGAGAGGTCATTCAGCTCGAGAGGAAGGGTTATTACAGGTGCGATGCCCCATTTGTGAGGTCATCGAAACCGGTTGTGCTCTTTGCTATTCCAGACGGTCGACAGCAGGCCACACTGAAGTAGGGTACATGCTACTGATGGGCTTATTGAGTTCTTGAATTGTCAAGTAATTGTTGTACCATCTACTACATCTCGTACTGATGAGGCTCGCTTACCTTTCTGTTCTGTACTTTTGCTCATAATGTACTGTGGGTCCAGCTGTTAAAGAGACCTAAATTTCATTCTCAGATGGCAGTAATCATTCTCTGACGGTGACTTGCGTTGAGCACAATTGAATGCTTCCAATTCGAAGTTTGCCTCTTCTGCTGTTCTATGTTTGCTAGCTTCAAACTGCTGATCCATTGTGGATATGGCACTGTTATTAGAGTTCTGTTTTGTACTTTTGCTCACAACATAAGGAGGATCCAATTGTTAGCAGACCACCTGATTTCTCTGATGGCAGACAACCTGATTTTCTCTGATGGCAACGTGCCAGATGGGTATGCTCATCCAGCCAACTCAGACTGCTTCAGGACTTGGTTGACGATTTTTTTCCCAATGATTGCATGACAGGAAAAAAATTTCAATGTTTATGATTTGTCTGCTCTATCATACTGTTCAATAATTTTATGAATTGCTGCACCGTTGACGCTGTTCTCCTTCCACCACCCAGCGAAGCAAATTAGCACGCAGGAGCAACGAGGGAAGCAGAACCTCTAATTAACAATGAACAGAAGATGATATATTTTTTAAAATAATATATTTTTTATTTTAAATAATATATTTTTATAAACAATTACAGAATTAATATGCCGAAAAAAATAATTACAGGAATGCTCGCGTGTCGCTATTTAGAATAGACATTGGTCTTTATCGCAATTTGAACTTGCGACAAAGACTTAGTCGCTATTTAAATTTGCGACAGAGAGTAGTCGCAATTTAGAACTGCGACAAAAAGTCTGTCGCAAGTCCTCTGTCGCAAATTCAAATTGCGACATAATATTATCTCAATTAAATAATTTGTTTACAATTCATTGATTTGGAATTTGAAAAAAAAACATGTGTAATCGTTGACAAATATTATAAGATAATTTGTTTACTAATTCATTGAGTTGGAAATTTTTTAAATTAATAAGTTTTTGTAAAAAATTTACAGAAATATTACGTCAAAAATACTTTACAGAAATACCGTATAGTCGCAATTCTAAATTGATATGTTGTACATGTTTGTCTCAATAGTCGCGCCACTAAGTCAGGGAAATCGTGGCCACTTAAGGGTTTTCGCATCATCCATGACGTGCCGGATCCATTCAAAAATACGAGAAAAATCAAGAGCGACCTACGCAACACGTGGTACACTTACGTATGGGCGAGATAGGTAGACGTTGCCCTGGCATTTTGTTACGGAAATCGGAAAAGGCACTCGCGGTCACGAAACCACGGAAATCGTGGTCACTTAGGGGTTTTCGTAGCCCCGCGAGACAGGCCGGACACGGTCCAAAAAATACAAAAAAAATCAAGGGCGGCCTACGCAATGCGAGCTACCACTTACGTATGGGCGAGAACGCCAGATATTGCCTCGGCATTTTGTTGCGAAAATCGGAAAAGGCAATTGCGGCCACGAGACCATGGAAACTTTGACGAGTTCGAAAATTTTGAAACTTTTTATGGAGGTTCCTGATAAATCAGTGATATTACCATAAAAATTTCAAATGATTTTAAGAAATGAGGAATTTTTAAAATTCAAACAATACATATATAAGGGCACATACACCGAAAGTTTTGATGATAAAATAAGCAATAGATTAGATTATATTACAAGGGCATTACAACAGTGACAAACTAACTAAGGAAAGCACTGTTCGTCATGGTGGAACAAATGATCGTTCCGCCTATCTGGGTACAGCCAGAATGATGTCCCACATTTTCTGCATATTACCTGACCCGTTCTAATTTTGCGATTTGTCCTCGGACACCGCTCTATCCCTACTATGAAAGAACTCCATGGGGATCCGCAGTGCTCCCAGCTGTCGCCGATTGGGTGGCCTATGCCGTACGTCCCGGGTGTATAAGACTTAAATTTTGGGTCTTTTTATGTGGATTTCGCCTCCCATATGGGCATGTCATCCCGATTCCCAGCGTCCCTATGTTAATACCAGGGTTCCGGATGGTCTCAGCAGAACAACTCAAGGATTTGTTGCGTGTTGCGGACCTCTACTACCGCTTCCCTTGTCCGTTCTTCTTCGAGAGGAGGAACCCTCCGCACCTCTGTGTGTTGGCCGTTGGCGGAGACATGCGAGACGCCTTTCTGCTTCGCTCGCCAGACTCCACTATATGGTGCAGAGCTTTGTGTTGGGCTTATCCTTGAACAACCGGAAGCGTGCCCTGCAGTCCATACAGTATGCCCGCCTTGGTCATTGCATAACACCGTAGGCGTACTCGGGGTTTGGCTTTTCTGGGCGGTAGTGGCACCACGGAGAGGGTTGCTCCCCCCAGTTATCCCATACAGGAAGCATGAGATGTGGGTGGTACGTCTCCGGATCCACCCACTTGAAGTACCAGCACCGTTCATCCTCGGCCAAGGGGCACCGGTAGAATCTCCGGTCCGCTAGATCACCGTGGCATGTATCAACCATCGCCTCGTGCCATGTACGCAAAGGTCGGGCTTTGGTGGCCCCGAGGAGGTATCTCCTTTGACTTGAGCACATTCGCAAGTGTCCTTTTGAACTCCTGTGTGCGATGAACTGGTTTAGAACTACTACTTTGTGAGTTTAACATGAGTATGTCGCATGAAACTCACCGATTGGTTGGCCCCTTGCACACCGGTCCTGAGCTCTGGTCGATCTAGAAAAGGGACATATCCTGGCGGCCTCTCCCACCGGGTGAAGTTCTCGGGCGAAGCGGGTTTGGCGTCGTGGCAGTTGTAGAGAAATTCGTAGTCGCGTCGTTCCGGCCCGTCGATCCATTGGAAGAAGCAACACCGGTCCTTGTGCTGAGAAAAGAAAGAACGAAGCATGAGATGGTAGTGTTACCATGTATTGTGTGGACACCAGTAGGTTTACCTTGTAGGTGCGGGCACAACAGTAGTGAGCGCGGGCGGCCGTGTCTCCATGGGTAGAGTGCATTATCTTGGCCGGTAGGTTGCGCGATTTCGGTCGGGCAACTCCGGAGAATCGGGCCGACGCAACTCTCATCCGGATATTCGGGTGGATGACTTCGCTACGAAGAGGCGATCAGAGAACAACATTGTGGTTTGGTGTGTTGGATGTCTACCCCTCGGACCTGTTTTATAATGGTAGTGAGGGGTTACTCCACACAATTACAGCTCTTGCTGCAGCGTGTTGCAGCGTGTGCAGCGTGTTGTCATTTCATGGCGTGTTGCAGCGTGTTGTCATTTCATGGCGTGTTGAAGCGTGTTGTCATTTAATAGCGTGTTGTCGTCTCAGCCTGGTAAAGCTACTAGCAGCGAGTAGTCACATCGCGCTGGAAAAGCTGTTGCATGTGTTGTCGTGGTCACCGGTAAAGTCGCTAGCGTAGTAGTCACATCGCTACCGAAAAGTCATTGCGGTGTTGTCGCCACCGCTTTTTATCAAAAATTGCGATAAGAATATACCGGTCCATACGGATTGTCGAGCACGAGCCATTACGCGGCGAGCATGGCTTGTGCAAAGCAAGCTTGTTGCGTGTACATACACATGTTTGCCGATGTAGAATGCATTCGTGAGCAACTTTACGGCTCGTCCCCACGCCCCGCTTTTCTTTGCATATTACCTCAAACGCAGCTCCTCGCACTCCATTTTCAATGATCTATGCATCTCCCCTTCTTCCCTTTCTCCTCCATGTACGCATGATCACCTCCGAGTATTTCACATCAGATTACTCATGCGGCAATCGCCTCGCATGACGATCCACAAAGTACTTCGCAACACCATGAAGAACACCCTCCACTATAGCAACAAGAGGAAGGGTCTCACCTCGCATGACCCAGCTTGTAAACCTCACCAAGTTAGTCGTCATAACCCCATACCGAACCATCGGTGTCGTAAAGCAATGCCCATTTCGCTTAGGCTCATGCTCTATCCATTCGAGAAGCATTTCGTCGACCTTCCATTCCTCCCACCAAGTGCGGAGGGTCGGGGTAACACTTCCAGATTACGGGCTTCCTCCGTGCTAGGAATTAGCCTCTTCGTTTCATGCGGTATGCCTCGATGTCACCGTCCAACTTCTTCCACAAAGGCATCAAACTTTCTCTGGGTCCGGTCGCACAACCTCTTAAAAGCTTCAGAAGATCCTTGTTCCTAAACCGCTTGTAGAAGTTAGCACCCATGTGCCGCTTTGCACCACCTACTTCGCATATCGGGCATGGATGTGTTTCTTCGCACCTTTCGCGAATCGCACGACCGCCTTTAGCAGCCTCGGTGCCGATCGTATAACACAAACCTGTATGCCGATCCACAACCCCAAATTTCACGTTCCTCGAAACCGAGCGACTTTCGTGTTCTCACCTCCACGAATGCAAGCGCCATCGAAGAACCCGATTGTTGCCATCAACTCCTATGGCAGTCAATATCTGACCTTTATACTTCCCAGTCAAGAATGTGCCATCAACACATAACAACGGACGGCAATGCCTGAACGCGTTGACACATGCACCAAAAGCAAAGAATGCCCGCTGAAGTACCATCTTCCCAGCGAAGCGCTGCGAGGGCCGCTCACAAATATCGACATAAGTTCCATGATTTCTTTCCTTGATCACCTGAAGCATACCTGGTAGGTTCTGATACGCGTCTTCGAATGTACCAAATCTAGTTTCCAAAGCCTTCTGCTTCGCCCTCCACGCTTTGGCATAGCTTATGGTGTACTGAAACCTCTGCTCTATTGCAAGTATGATGGCACGTGGCTCTAAATCCAAGTTGCCCACAATCTCCCCATACATTGCATTTGCAACAAAACCTGAAGATATGTTTCTATGCGACAAGCGGACTGTAGTAACGCACGCAGTGTGGGACGACTATAGAACACTTCCAAACGGTATCCCATTTAGGCCGATACGCATGCACACGCCATTGGCAGCCCTCCATCTGGCATCTGACATCGTACGTCCGCTGGTCTGACTTCCCAACCTTAAATGTTCTACGGTTTATTAATCGCCCATGCCACATCGCTTCTCGAACCTCACTCTTATTCTTGTAAATGGCACCTTGCCTCACCTCATTCCTATCTGACTGCCACGGGAAGTGTTCACCCTCGTTGACCACCAATCTATCGAACTAACATGCATCCCACTCCGTAGGGATTTGCTCTTCGTCGTCCGTGTCGTTACTCAAATTGTCATACTCCTGGCTCTCTGCCTCCATTACATCAACCAACGATTCAATGTTTTCTCCTCGTCGCCACGCCTGTGGTTCCCGAAGATCCGGATTTGGAACATCGCTTCCTCATCTCGCACACCTTCGCCTCGGCTACTCTCCCCAACTTCCTCGCTTCATCACCACCATCCTCCTCCTCGTGATCGTATGGTCAAGATCGGTTTTCGAAATGCTTGCGCCAACAACACTAATGGCCAACCATTTTCGCCCAATCTTATGTACGAGCTCCAAGACTTCGCCCCTTCGCCTACTAACTCCCAAGACGTAATCCCGTCTCCGAGACCCCACTCCGCGCCTTCAGATCATGCAATTCCCTATCCAAGGAGAACATGTTGTACAACCATCTCGTTAACCGTGTTCACTTAACGCCACCAAAGACGTGACAAGCCAGCCATAACACTTGGGAAATGACTAAGTTCTACCCTTGTGCACCCATCTGCGAACCCTTCTCCGTAGTGTATTTTAAATTCTACTCGTTCGTCCATACCGCCAAACATTCCATTGATTTTTAATGATGGCACGACAAAACGCTACCACATTTCAACTCTTAATCCACTCATACGATTTAAATACTCTACACGGTATTACGACCTAAATATCGTTATATTCTATGATGAATATCTTTGTTATCACAGAGGTTGGTCATGGCGATATCGATACAACTCGTTAAACTAGAAATCACTAAATCGCTTCTCTATAAAACTACTGATGCAACCGACATTAACTATTACTAACCCTAATTCGTCCCTTCGTATAGAAATTAACCCTAACCCTAATTTGACTACTATAATGAAAATTACAAAAAAATACAACTAACCCTAATTAATTTGATCACTACAACGAAAATTACAATAAATTACAACTAACCCTAATTAATTTTATCACTACGATTAAAATTACAACTAACCCTAATTCGTCCATTCGTATAGAAATTAACCCTAACCCTAATTTGATCGCTACTATTACTAACCCTAATTTGTCCCTTCGCCTATTTAGAAATAAGTACTCCTCTTTCTCTATTTACAAACAACTACTATTACTAACTATCGCTCATAAAAATTACAAAACAAAAATTTGACAGAAAAAATTTACCTCCAGTCGCGAAGAAATCCTTCTCCTCTACCTTCTCTTCCTCCTCCTCTCCCTTCTCTTCCTCTCCCCTCCCTACTTCTCTCCTTCTCTCCCTCTCTCTCCTCTCCTCTCTTTCCTCTCCTCTCCTCTCTTTTTCTTCGGGCGGGCGGCGATGGAGATCGGGCGTCTGGGCGAGCGCCAGAAGAAGAATGAGGTCAAGGCCTCGGCCATGGATTTTAAGCGCTTCGTCGCAAATTGAATTTATGATTAACGGTCGCGACAGCGCTAAGTCGCAATTCAGACTGCGAATCGCACTCAATTACTCAATTAAGATTAACGGCTTTGTCGCAAGTCCAATCATGATGCACTCTTTGTATCTAATTTGAATTGCGATGACGGGTATTTCGCAAAAAATTTTTCGGCATATTATTTCTGTAATTGTTTATAAAAAATATATTATTTAAAAAAATTCAACAGAAGATGGTAACAAAAGTAGTCGACAGATTACTGTAAAAGAAGTAATCGTTTGATTGGCAGGCTCACCCAGACATCAAAGGGAACCGGAATTTGATTGCTTTCTTTCTAAATTGGGGCGAAATTGCTCGCGTTGCATGCTAATAAATTGAAGATTTGTCAATGCTAATAAGTAGACGATTTGTCAAAGGGAACCGGAATTTGATTGCTTTCTTTCTAACTTTGGGCGAAATTGCTCGCGTTGCATGCTAATAAGTTGACGATTTGTGATTCTTTTTTTTAATAAAGCATTCGCCCTAATTCCATTAACAAAAGCAAAAAACAGAGTTTCTCCGGAATGAACAGACATTCTGCCGTTCTAACATGCCACTGGGAGCAATCTGCAGACAAGAGGATTGGTTATTCTCATTTCGGGACTTTTTGGCGTCGAGGATTGTACCGGAGGACAAGGCTGAATCAGGCAGATTGATTCGAAGGACACGCATGCATACCCTGGTCGACGGAGCTTTGTTCAAGTAGAAACACTGTTTGTTCAAGTCGCGGTATAGAATTTAGATTTGTGGTCCATCACTTTTTCTTCTAATTTTTACAACAAATGTAAACCCTGTACCTTAACTGACCCAGATTCAATGAATCTGATTCACGATTTGCAGAGGTTTACAGCGAATCCGGCAACTGTAGGTGCTCCAAGGATCCTGCGCGCGTGGAGGGTCTGCTCCTCAGAGAGATTCATCGAGGGATTTGTTGAGCTCACGCTTCATAATAGACGCTGGTCGGGAATACCTTTAAACCAGGTTGTTACTGGGCAACGGACTTCGACGATGCTAATCAGCTGGTCAAGAAGATTCATGGCCGCCAAGCGCACAGACCGGCTCACGCATTACATACCTATTGTGATCAACCAGTACAACATCCGAAGAAATACAGGACTAACCAGTGCAGACCGGCGCGGACAAGCACACTAGCTCAACGGCTCTGACAAGTGCGCCGCTACCTTCTCCGGCGAGGAAAAAGCCTTCGACGTCAACGGCGATGGCGCTGCCGGCGCCGGTCCATCCAGCAGCCTTCATGGTGAACCAAGCAAACGTAGCCTCAACCTCACAGACGCACATGGTGCAAGGCAGAGTTCAGCGAGCACAATTCTACCAGCAGCAGTACGCGTTCGGTGCCGCGGCGGCGCCGGGCTCAAGTAGCTGGACACCGCTAACCTCTGCATACCCGCCGGTGCAACATGCGCCGCTGCACGGTGCCGGGCACGCCGGCTACGTCGGGTTCACGGATTCGCCGGCGCCGTCGATGGCGTCAGTGGCGCCACCCGCAACGAACTACCCGCGGCCGCACGGCAGCGGGCACTTCGGCTAAGCCGGCCACGCGGACTGCTAGCAACAGCCGCTGCAGATAGACCCGCCCGCGCCGGCGCCGGCTGCCGACGGCTACACGGCCGACGCGTTCAACGAGTGGTGCGATACGCAGAAGCAGGCCTCACCGCCAGCTCCTGCCGCCGGTCTCACCGTGCCCAACGGGCGCAACGAGTGGTGCGGCATGCCGCAGCAGACCTCGCCGTCGTTGGGGCTCGCAGTACCCGAGGATGACCAGCTACTTCTGAGCGACGACTTCCAGATGTTCGTGGACGACGGCTTCGACGATAGGTTCACGTTCGACGAGCTCTGCGGCGAACCCAATGGACGGAACGGCGGCGGCCGCCGCGATGATGGTAGAGTGAGAGGGTGTCAGCAATCCTACAGATGGAGTTGACAATTGCTCTCAGGGTCAGATGGAGTTGACAATCCGCGATGATGGTTGAGTGAGCTTAGCTGACTGTCGAGATAGTATACAAATGTGTTCAGTTCTTTATTACATTTGGCGCCATGAACCTTGGTTCGTATCAGGGTAAACATCCCTCGGAGAGAGATCGGACGGCGATGACTTTGAGATAGAACGTTGCTAGACGAATGAGGGCACCGGTTAGGAGGAATGGATAGAGTAGCCGGTCTAGGGAGAGACGGGCTAGAAATTAGTAAAGACTTAGGAATACTTATTCATTATTCACTGCTTAGTAAATAGCGATGCAATAATGACTCCTCTATAAAGAGCCGACTCCAACAAACTCAATCTGCATATCTTATCTTTATCTAGCTAATCTTACCTCAATCCTAACTAATCTAATCATACCTTGCACGGTTGCTATGATCACATAGCTTAGTGGGGAGATCACCTCGTGTAGTTCAGCTCGGAACAAATTCTAGTCAAAAATTTTTTAGAATTTCACACATGATAAAGGAGGGCTGATTTTGCTCGACACTAAATATGTATGTCAGCATCTCTGTCGATGAAGTGAATATATATGTGCCATCACAAGCCCAGCTTGGTTTGCTAAATTTTCACCATAGACGGTTCTCAATGACAGCGGAAGTTATCTCTTTCAGTGCTCCCTGAAAAATCGCCAAAATTGCATCAGACATGCGTTGACGACACTATTGATTTCAACACGAAAATGACAGGAGCTATCCACACAAATATGTACAGAACTGGCTGACTATGCATTCATCCAAGAATTTCCAGGGGTTTGGAAAAAGCAGTAATCAATTGTAATCAACATAGTAATCACGCTGATTCAGCAAAACTCAGGAGGAAACTTATGGCTGAGAAAATTGGCATTGAGTTAGCAATACCATGAAATATAGGAAGGGCAGTGATACCATCGGAAATCCTTTCAACTCTTACCTGAGAATGATCCTTTAGACCAAGAGAGATCACCAATGATTGAGCTGATCCACTACCACTGCCGAAAATAAGCAAGAGATGAATGTGAGTACAAAATAACAATACTTCATACATAACATAATCAGGCGATGGAACAGTTTACAGAGTGGAGTTGGTTGGATAGATTAACTACTAACTTCAGTAATAAAAGTGGCACAAAAGCTGCAGGGAGAAGAACTTGAGATGATGACCATAATCAAAGGGCCATTGCTGGAGAACATTTGCATTGTACTCCAAGAAAATTATAAAAGAAGAGAAGTTTATTGTTACTAATTATTTTCAAATGGTTACCAACACTACTAAACCAAATGACTAAATGGAATAATGGATATGTGCAGCCATGATCCTACATGCACCTTATCTAAAATTGCATGAAGTTCAAATACTAATGCCATGACAAGTCAGCAGATAGCCAGATATCACGTGAAAAGTTATTCAAAGATGTGGGGAAGCACCAGATAGCATGAAAAGTTATTCATAGATGTGGGGAAACACCAGATGGCATGAGCAGATGGTCAAGAAAGCAAACCTTATATGTTCAATAAGTTGACGTGCACAAGCTAGTAGGAGCAGCTGCAATCACAAAATTGTGTACACAGTCGTTAGATGTGTCCCTAGTCAGACCTTACATTGACGGTCTAATAAGCTTACCTCATCTCTCTTTCCAAAAAGAACAGATACGTTGTAGGTTGGCTCAGAGAAAACACTTTCATCTTTCCTATTGAGAGGGGAGAAGGCTCAATCAGAAATACAGTACATAAGTTTCAAGGCAAAGTAATACAATGGAAATGCCTAAATTCTCTACAATATTATCATGCTAACTTTCTTTAGCTATAAAATCTCCGCAACACTGCTTTATCACCTCTTAGTGGACACATCATTCGATAAGGTGTTAGATGCAGGAACCTATCGTCTATGATGTTGAAGGAATAACAAAAGCATTATCTTGAATTAAAATATGGCCATGTGAAAATCTGAAAGCTATGACCTGATATGCTCTTCTACAGCAATGCTCAATAGTTTTGTAGTTTTTTTGCCACTAGATGATGGATTAAGCCCGCCAGAGGCGACGCGGATCCGTGCGTTGGTGAGCCTCGATCCGGCGCCATGAGCCCGCTAGCGCCAACGAAGTACCGGATTCGAGCAAATATTTGCACTAAGCACATGAGCAAATATTTGCGTACAGATTTCCAATGCTCTTTCAAAACAAAAATCAGCTAAATATCTTCGATTTGAAGGTTTCAAATTTCAATAAGTTAAGACTTAAGACCATGGTTGTTAGCAAACAGTAAATAAAGCTAGCATTAGAAAATGGTTTTCAACCACTTCTAGAAGAGATCAAATCTTTTTCTATGAAGCATGAGATTGAGATCCTTGAACAAGTTTGTTGACATCAAAAAATCTCGTAATAAGCATGATAGCACTACAACACTGCACCATTATAATGTAGATGTATTCAATGTTGCAATTGATCAGCAATTGATCGAGTTAAATGATCGTTTCAGTGCTCAAGCAACAGAGCTCCTAACCCTTTGTGCATCCTTGGATCCAAGACATGACACCTTTGACATGTCAAAGATACATACCTTAGTGGAAAAGTTCTATCCGGCTGATTTTCTACTCAAGAAAGAGCTCAGTTGGAGAGTCAAGTACCACACTTTCAACTTGATGCATGCAACCATCCGGAGATGCAATGCTTGGCTACTCTTGCTGACTTGACAAATAGACTATATAAAACAGGTAAAGCTTCCATTTTTCTCAACTTGATGTATGCAATGCTTGATATCTCTTGCTAACTTAACAAATGGACTATATAAAACATGTAAAGCTTCCCATTATTCAATGGTTGATAGGCTGTTACGATTGGTCATAACTCTTCCTGGGTGTCAATGACAACCATAGAGCTCCAATGTAGTAGAAATGATGATGTAGGAATGGAATTAAATATAATAGTAATATCATATTTCATAGCCAATATTTTCAGCTATAAAACTTGTCAAGACATGCCTTCGAAATAAAATAGTAGATGACCTTCTTCAACATTGCATGATAGTTTACATTGAAAAAAAACTAGCAGCGAAAATTAGTTCAGATGAACTTATTAACTTGTATAATCTTCTAGGTAGTCGTAGAACTAAATTTAAGTTAATAGAGATGTAAGTTTCTTATTCTAAAAAATGTCATATTTTACTTATATGGACATGTGGTTATGCTATATTTAAATTTAAATGCATCGATATTGCTTTGATATTTTTTGATGGGTGCTACGATAATTTTTTTGTTGGCCCACGTGGCCCTGGCCCCCCTAACCCAAAATCCTGGCTCCGCCCCTGGTTACGGCGTCGCCTTGGCAACGCCTAGGTGTCGCGGCGCTACTGGCTGGATGCCGTGCTTGTCTCACCTTGGAGAGCTAGGCAGGCGCCTAGATTGGTGCGGCGTCCATAGCGAAGGTTTGGGCATCCACAACTGGCTAGGCAGGCGTAGGGTGAAGGGTAAGAATAAGATATTGCAAACCAGCAGGGTGAGGAGCAGGCCCGTAGGGTTAAGGGTCAATCAAGTCGGTTCTTCAACCCTAGCCGCTCCTTGTCTCCGTCAACCCTAGCCACAGCTGCCTGCAACCCTAGCCGCCGCCTGCAACAGTGGCCATCGCCCTTGATTGTGCCGGCCAGCGAGGAGCTCCCCTGCCTCCTCCACTCCCTGCGGCGAGGAGCTCCCTTACCTCCTCCACTCCATGCGCCAGCCGCTGGTGAGCTCCCCTGCCTCCTCCACATTCTTCTGGAATTCTTTGCTGCTGATCTACTGCTGACAGCATGAGCATGTTGTTTTCTTGCTTGGATTACTCTAGTATGTTGTGAGTGGATGCAGGCAAGAAAACAACATAACCACTAGTGGTTGTGTTGCTCTTTTGGATGCAGTAATCCTCAACAATCCTCAGCATGAGCATGTTGTTTTCTAGCTTGGATTACTGTGGTGTGTTGTGGATGCAGGCAAGAAAACAACTTGTGACAACGTAAAGCAGGTAAGTGGATGCTTTTGATACTAATCATCTTTTGTTGTTGGGCCGTTCCTAGTTAAGACCTTAAGTTTTCCCCCTTAGTTGTTAATTATGTTATAGACTTCTTCTCTAGCTTAATGTGTTGTCTTTTTACTCTTGTTACTCTTGTCTTAATGTCACTCGCCATACCGCACCTTGCGGATGCCATGGCGCCCGCCTTGTTGCCTAGGTGTCCTGGCACCTGTCACTTGCCGTGGTCGCCAGGTACGCCTAGACAACCATGCTTAGGACCAACATAGCACGGAGGAAGTTATGCTGAACTGATAATGCAAAGAATAAACCACACTTTACAGTTTACATGTTAATGAGAATTGAGAAGGCATCCGCATGAGAATAGAAAACATACTTAGCAGCTAATATGGTTCCCATGCATCCTATTTGTGTCACAATCACCTGCAAATTCGATGACAGGTTGGCATATTTCACATGTTATAGTTAACATTTGATTGAATATGAGCAGTGAGTTGCAACTCACCAGAAAGCTATCTTCGTATTTGCTGATAATAATGTCCGTCTTATTGCCCTAGGAGGCCCAAAAGAGAAACCAAGTTATTTTCGCATTCAGCAGACTCCCAACTATGCTATATGGCTTTCGCACGGGCTAGACCATTAACATCAACCAAAGCAATACGGAAGCAGGAAAAATAATTTGAAATAACAACCAGAGAAGATCATGTTCTGCTTCGATGACTAACACGAAGTAATAACTTGTAGAAACAATGTACCGTTAGGTGTTCATTCCAAGAAAAAACTATAATTGATAACGTAATACAGGTACTCACAAATGGTTAATCTGCCTAGAATTCACAGCAAGTAAACGAGCAAAGAGTAGACTTGATAGGCTACTAGAGTGAGACGAAAACCTTGATATCCAAGGAGAGGGACCTGTGCGGCACGGGGAAGAGAGCGCCTGGCTGCGCAGCCGCAGGATCCATCCGCGTCTCCGCCTATGGAATCAGCACAAGTGCACATGAGAGACACTCAGAGCATCAGCTTTTCTTCTCGCAACGCAGCAACCGCAAGAGCCGCTACCATAGTAGGAATCAGAAACCCTTCCCGAACACAGATTCCGCACGGTTCTTCGGCGAGATGGTGCGGATGCAAGGAAAGAAAGACCCCGGCTCCCAAGTAGATGGGGAGAGAGGTTAGCTTCTGAGAGGACATGGGGACGAAGAAGGCGTACCAGTAGCGGCACGGCCGAGCGGCGTAGGGCGATCCGGTCCGTCGCCGGCGGAGAGCCCGCTGGCGGCGCAGGCGCGTCGGCGGGGGAGCGAGAGGATGGGTTTGCGAATGATTTTTTTTTTGCCTTTTAGCCCCAGGAACGTTTTATTTCAAAAATAGCCTGCTCTAAAAATCATCTGTAGATTTGATGATCACACGAATCATCTCCCATACTCAGGAAGAAGCTCGTTTCTCGGCACGAATCAACTCCAGTAATTAACTATATTTTTCTTCATTAATATTTGAACGAAAATCGGCATGAGCTGCACATGACAGCATTAAGAAGAGAACATCTAAACAAGAGTCAAGAAATAAAGACGACATGATGGCCGTCCGCCACAGAAGAGCTTAGAGAGGAAAGAAATAAAGAAAAGAAAGAAAACAAAAAAAACTAAAAGAAACGACCGTTTGCACTCAGAGAAGCTGGACTGAGGAACACTGGCATGAAAATCAGGAAAAACCAAAAAGACTAAAGACAAAAGGGGTCCCTTGCGGCCTTAAAATCTCTGCTGCGCGAGCGCCGGCAATCGTGCATTCCCACCTTTATGAGCTGAGCCTCCTAAAGGTGCAGATCGCCGTTTTGAAGATGTACCATATTAACGTCATCGACAATTCTATTGAAAACCGAGAGGAATGGTTGATACATGTTACTAAAGATTCGCGCATTTCTTTCTTTATTAATTACTTGATTAAATTGCTAATTAATCAAGTTTGCTAATTAATTCTGTCCTCTTGCGGTAAGAATTCATGGAAGATGTCCTTCCAATGCAAGTGTGGAAGCCATCCTTCGGCGGCAGCCAGTCGCGTGTTTAGAACTGATGTGCGAAATGTGTAAAGAGTAATTGTTGTATGAACTTGTGTTTTCCATTTATTGATCAATCAATATATATACAAGGTGAATGGGTGGATTGGCACCCATTCGGGATTTACAGGGGAGGGAGAGAATGAGAGATTAAGTAACGGTAGTTTTGTTAATAGGAGTTAGTTAATCTCTTGGTTGCTTCGGTTGGTAGCGAAGACGCTTCTTCGCTTGTTCGGTTTGTTGCTTCACGCCGCTTCCATGGATGAGATCATTAACCACCGGTCAGCACAAACCGAACAATCTTGATTCACTGGATAACAATGGAATTCATTCATTCATTGCAATTGAAAGCACCTTATTACTTTCTACACATTTCACATCACATCAATTCTAAACATGCCTGAGATCCACCGTCGCCAAGATGGATTTGGAGTTTTAGCAGGCGGCGCCCCTTCCCTCTTCTTGAGGCGGTCGGGTGGTGGGGCCTCCCCTCATCTCGGGAGGAGAAGAGCCTCCGCCTCCGGGCCATTGGGGAGGGAGGAAGAAGCGGCGGCACCAAGCCCTGGGACCACACCTGGAGCACCGGTTCTCGGCCGTCCTCGCTGCGACGTGGAAGTCGAGAGCCAAATCCCAAGGCAGGACGGCGCGTGGAGGCGAGCGCGAAGGCGCTATTGCGGGAAGAACGGTGGCGCACTGATCCGCCGCCATGGTGGGGCGCAAGCCTAGGTCAAGTGAGCCGAGTCGGGGCCTCCAACTTGGCGGTGCTTCATCAACCGGAGGGGCGAGGGCAATGAGAGGTCGCCATGGTGTCAAGACATCCATCGGAAGGTATGTTCCTCCACCGTCATTGGTAGAATCCGGCGGTATGCCGTGTTTCCTTGTGTTGATACATGCCCCATGCAATGAATGTACTCGGTGGTGGTTGATGGGGCTTGTCCGTGAGCGGCGGCGACGAGGAAACCTCTCGAGTCGGGGAGTCCATGCGCCGGATGATGGGGACTCAAAGAAGGTTTCGGCGGATAACAAATAAGAAGACGGTGCGGTTCAAGAACCCACGACGCAAGCAAGACGGCGAAATCACGAACCATCTCTTCGAGAAGAATGGAAACGACGTAGTCAGCAGTGAAGATCGGCATGTTTGCTGTTCTTACCGAAATGGACACCGTTTTCTTTTTTGCTTTCTGTTCTTCTGCTTTCAAGAACTCAAGAACTCAGTGGAGATTCTACGTGTATGATAACGTGTTTAGAACTGATGTGTGAAATGTGTAAAGAGTAATTGTTGTATGAACTTGTGTTTTCCATTCATTGATCAATCAATATATGTACAAGGTGAATGGGTGGATTGGCACCCATTCGGGATTTACAGGGGAGGGAGAGAATGAGAGATTAAGTAACGGTAGTTTTGTTAATAGGAGTTAGTTAATCTCTTGGTTGCTTCGGTTGGTAGCGAAGACGTTTCTTCGTTTGTTCGGTTTGTTGCTTCGCGTCGCTTCCATGGATGAGATCATTAACCACCGGTTCGCAACAGTAGCTACCTGCTGATTCCTCCCGTGCTATCGAAGAGCGAAACCTGCTTGCCAATTACTTCAACGCCACCCAAACACGAAACATGTTTGACGAGGAAGCCGTCGAGCTTCTGCGATATGACAAGTGACTGTCACGTTTTTTAAACTCATCAACGGAGCTAGTTTCGCAAATTAGAACAAAAAGGACTTCGTCTGGTCGTCTGCCAAAAACGAATTTTAGGGAGGCAAGAAAAGTGACGGCTTGTTTGGGAAATAGGGACTCTGTTTGGGCTCAAGGATTCAAATTTTATTTGGAGAAAAATATCGGGTATGACCGAAATATGAAATTTCAGCGAAACTTTGATATTTTGGACAAATTTTGGTCGAAATCCAAAAATTCAAATTCAAATTCGGTCTGTTTTCCACCGAAAAATTTGAAATTCGACGAAATTTACCGAAATTTCGGGCTAAATTGCTGAAATTTTGCTCGTATTGCACTGGCTGAAAAGTGGGTCAAACGACAACGAAAACTTTTGAAATTTTTTCTAGAGAATCCTAACACATTGATGATATTGCCATAAAACTTTTAGATGATTATAAAATCTGAGGAATTTTTTAAATTCAAACATTGCTACTGTCTTGATAAAACACTCACCAGCAAGTTTGAACCGAATGAAAATTACAACAAACGAGGTTATAAAATTTTAAATTTTTTTGTTGATGGTCTTGACACATCCATAATATTGTTATAAAATTTTTAGATGATGGTCAAGATATATAAATTTTTAAAAATTTAAACAATGCTACTATAATGCTAAAAGCCTTACTGACAAACTTGAATGAAAGGAAAAATAGTCCAAAACACGTTAGAAAATTTTAAAAATAATTTTGGATGGTCTTGATGTAGCATTAATGGTTATATAAAATTTTTATATGATGATCATACTTAACAAAGTTTTAAAAATTCTGACAGTACTACGTCCTGATAAAAGACCGATGATCAATACATAGATTTGCTTTAGAAATCAAAAAAGGTTTAAAATTTTTGATAATTTTATAGAAGGGTGATAAGAAAATGTTTAAGATCTCATAAAAATTTTGATTTATGATCATACTCTAGTAAATTTATAAAATTCTTACAATGTACAGTAGCATTTATATTCTTTCTCTTTTTGTTTTTTAAATATAATATAACAAATGAAGTTCAGTATTGTCGACGTTTATTATCGCAATAATGAAAACGGGGCTAGGCGTGGATCCAAACTCAATGGTAACACAAGACAAGAGAATTATCCAGGTTCGGGCTCTCGCGGAGGAGATAATACCCTAGTCCTGTACTCTGGAATTATATGTGGCTAGCTAATTTGCTGATGAGATTATCTAATGATATTCCCCCGTCCCTCCCTTTATATATCAGAGGAGGGTGATTTACAAAAGAGAGTACTGGTCGGATACAAAGTGGGGATTATATCTCCTATACTTATCCGTTTGGTAACGGTTTAGATTACGATTGTATCCTACTTAATCCGGATCGGTTACTATCTTCAAGGCTTCCTTATCTCAAGACGTTTTGGCGCACCTGGTAGCTTCTTTCTTGCAAACAATGCCTCGCCCAGCCTTTGTTTAGTTGGGCCTCACAGTTTGTCTTGCAGATACCTGTGGTGTGCATACCACACAAGTACTTATATAGATTTGATTGACCAAACAAAAAAGTTAAATTTTTTTGAAAATTTTATAAAATGGTACTGAGGAATTTCTTAATCTATCATAAAAATTTTAGATCATGATCAGACTCGAGAAAATTTATAAAAATCTAATAAGATTATTGTCCCAATTATGTTTATTCTATTTTTATTTTTTAAAGATAACAAATGAAGTTAAATTATTTTGAAAATTTTTCTGTATGCTCCTACACTACTAAAGATAGTACCATAAATTGTTTAGGTCATTATCAAGCTTATACAATTTTATAAAAATCTGACAATATTTCTACCCAAATTTTAAAATATCTCAAAAATTAAGTTTATCAACAAATTTTAATGGAAGTTGACTTTATTAAGGGTTATTGGACTAAATCTGGTTAAATCCAGCCCCAAAGTTTGAAAACCAGCCAAAAATCACAAAATTTTGGTGAAATTTAGCAAAATTTCGCCAAAAAAAGAATCTCGGTGGTTGCTATAGTAATTTTAATTTTTTTATGGTAGTTTGGATTTTATGGTGGTCTAAAATCTAAAATTTCATTGAAAATTCAGTGAATTTTGGTAAAATTTGTATCCCTGTTTGGGCTTTGGATGGAACCGAGGCTCGTAGAACTGTCAACGCGACAAGAGTCGCGCAGGTCACGACGTCACGTGCGTTGTGGTTTGTGGGAAGCTGCAGCTACATCGGTTAGCTCGCACCAACTCGGCACGAGTTCTCGCTGCTCGATCGTCTCCCTTAAATAGCCAAGCAGAATATGTCGATGAGCATTCTGAGGAATCAGAGCCAGGTTTGGCCTGATCGGCGATGGCGCCGGCCGGTAATGATGGGGCTGCGGCGGCGGCGGTGCGGCTGCTGGGCGGGCGGCTGAGCCCGTTCACGATGCGCGCGCGCATGGCGCTGGAGCTGCGTGGGGTGGCGTACGAGCTTGTGGAGGAGCGCTTTGAGCCCCGAAAGAGCGATCGCCTCCTCGCCGCCAACCCCGTCTACGAGAAGATCCCCGTCCTCCTCCTCCCCGACGGCCGCGCCGTCTGCGAGTCTGCCATCATCGCGCACTACGCCGACGAGGCCTGGGCCGGCGGAGCCGCCATACTCCCCGAGGACCCCTACGAGCGCGCCATGCACCGCTTCTGGACCTTCTACGTCGACGACAAGTTCTGGCCAGCGCTGGACGCCGTCTCCCTGGCGCCGACCAAAGAAGCCCGTGAGAAAGCCATCGCCGACACGCGCGCCGCGCTGCGGCTCCTACAGGAGGCCTTCGCTGCCCGCAGCGACGGCCGGGCCTTCTTCTCCGGCCGCGACGCCGCGCCGGGCCTCCTCGACGTCGCGCTCGGCTGCTTCCTGCCGGCGCTCTGGGCCTGCGAGCGGCTCAACGGCCTCGCCCTGCTGGACGAGGCCTCCACGCCGCTCCTCAAGAAATGGAGCGAGAGGTTCGCCGCCGCCCCCGCAGCCAGGGCGGTCCTGCCGGAGACGGAGGAGGTGGTCCAGTTCACCAGGTTCCTCCAGGCCAAGTTCGGCGCCGCATGCGCAAATTGAGAACTGCTCTTGTTACACGTGCGCGCTCTTATACTAATTAATTCATGTATTTTCTTTCTGATTTCTGTACTTCTACTTGTATCTTCAACTTGTGTGGGATTAAACGAGCTTGGTCAGAGCGTATATGAATGAATGGAATAAACTTTTGCATGCACGTTTTACTTGCATGATCTGAAGTTGAAGTTCAGACCTCCACGCGCATATATGCTACTACTCTTTTCAGATTTGTTTTAACTAATTATCCAGGCAAAAAGGATGTGGCAATGCAGTTTGCTGTATAGTACGAGTATCCAAACCAAAAAGAGACCAATACCCTCGAATCCAAACTATGGTGCTACGTACACTCTCTACATCGAGACCAGGGGCGGAACTAGAATAAAAACTACCTTGGTTCACCATCTCATCCCTTGATGCATCTATCATGACGTCATACTTCGATGACATGGGCATGTTTTACAAAGACAGAAAGATGTAGCATATATATGAATATACGATGGGATTTGGGAGGTAAACACTACAGTCTATAGATCAACTTTTACTCTATATAAGCTTTGAGAAAAATCACATCGGACTCTATATAAGCTTTGAGAAAAATCACATCGGACCACCAAGCAGAGAGATAAAAAATCAAATACGGGTGGCTTAATTGACAATAATGAATGATATCTCTGCTTCTACTCACCACACACATACGCTTGACAAGAATGGAGTAGATGCTCGGTGCTCCGAGTCTAGATGCCATCATAGGAAGACTGGAAGAGGATTAGAGGAAGAAGGATAGGGAGAACGGCATCGCCGGTTGATAGTCCCGAGCGCATATGGGTCTAGACGCAGTGCATAGATTTTGAGCTAGCTGGTAGTGTACATGTGATCATACAAGCTTATTCTCTACTAAAAATATTTTTAGACCTCGGCATCTGTAGGCGCCACCATAGGCCCACTTGGTTCCGCGTCGATCGAGACCAATAAACGTGAAAGAAAGTAAATCACACAAAATAGAGAAGTAATTTGTTTTTACCTTCTTTACGTATTTACCGGCCAATGCAGCTCAATCCCTTGCACACGGCAATCCAGGAGACCAAGAGCATGCAGAGGAGCACGAGATCCAGTACGATGATGATCAGCCAGAGCTAGCACCTCCACGTCCACTCAACGTGCTACAGGCGCTACCGTGCTGCCTCCTTCACCTCAGCCTTGGCAGCAGCAACGTGTGCAGACTCGGGCACAAGCGCCTCCTCAAGCGGTGCGCCAACTTCATCATACGGGCACATCACTGGCCCAGAAGGTGGGGGGCGGCAGTGCGACATAGGGCACCTCGATAGACGACGAAAGCACGGAAGATCAAGAGAGAGGAAGAAGGAGAGGACCGAGCGCGGCTGGAGGACCTTTTGTGGGCGGAGACGCTGTGTCGGAGGTGATAGGGAGGAAGCGAGGCAAGAGAGGAGGGAGCGATGGCAGCGCGGACAGCATGGGAAAAGTTGGGGAGGAGGCGAGTCAAGAGCAAAAGGTGGGAGCGGTGGTGGTGTGGATGGTGTGGGAGGTGACAGGGACGGCTGAGCAGGAGGAGGGGCCGCGGCGGTGGTGCGTCGGGTGAGATATCTAGAGGGAGAAGGGGTACACATGATGCCGGCGACTAGCTAGGGGATAGCAGATTTCATCGAAGCGCAAGCGCTGGGGGACAAGGGACACATGCGAATGGCAGAACTCTTTTTTTTTTTCTCTATATCTACTACTACTTCTCAGCATACCCACGAAACGGAGAAAGTTTTAATTCGGTTGAATATGTATATATGCATGATCAGGGCCGGTCCTGAGTTTTTGAGGGCCCGGGACGAAATTATAGACGAAGGCCTCCCTAACATAAGCATCAAAATATTTTTATACTGCCATGTATCAATTAAAAAGATAATATTCAGTGTATTATAGAAATTGTTACCGATAAATAAGTGGAAGTACAAAAGTGAGATTATTTACCTCAAACATTTGTAGAGATCATCTTAGAAAATATCTTCTAACATTGCTAGATGCAAAATCATCAATTATAGCCTCAACATTAATATCATCCAATAACTTCTTCTCAATATATAAAGTTGCCAGACCATTTAACCTTTCTTGAGACATTGTAGATCTCAAATAGTTCTTTAATAATTTCAACTTTAAAAATCTTCTTTCAACTGATGCCACAGTTACTGGTACAGTAAATAAAATACGATAAGCAGCAGAAATATTACCATACCAATCCACTTTTCTAACAAACTCAAAAATCTCCATAGCAGACATTGGTCTATCCGTAAAGTCATTTGCAATATTCTTAACTCAGAATCGATTATTTAACTCAAAATCGATGAATCATCAACAGAGAAAGTTTTTGCCAACTTAGTACAATAATATTTAAGTTCAATATAATCCAATGATTTCAAAGTGTTGAGCTTAGAAAAGGCCCAAATATACCTTTGAATACTTAGAGTTCTTCAAATCCGTTTTTCAATGAACTGACCATATCAACCATAATAAAAAGTAATTAACTTTAATTTTTTTTTTCATCTTATAGAATTGCTTCACTACTACAATCATTTTCATCAAACTATTAAAGATTGCTTCGGTTTCGACAAAAAACAGATTGACATACGTTTATTAAAATATTAATTTCTGAAGATCCCACCGTTGGATTGACATGAAATTTGGACTGTAGAAACTAGATTCAATTTCAAACTAACCCAATAAAAATCAACTCAATCGGATCTATGGATTTAAAGTTATTACCTTCACAAATTGATTATACTAATAGATGACAGGGCCTCGATAGTTTGGGGGCACGGAGCGTCACCGCCGCCTCGCCCTAGAACGGCCTGCGTGATCTGCAGCGATCGACTCCTATCTCAATCAACGATTCTATTTACAAATACTACACTACCGATTCTTTTTCTATATACGCACATACAGTGTTTAGTCTTAAGTGTTCATGCACGGAAGCAATTTCTACAAGTTGGATTTGAATTTCCAAGTTACTGGCCACTACTACCTGCTTATATGATGACTCTTGCGTTACAAAAACTTTTGACGAAAGCTTCTATTCCTTGCTATTCACGTAATAAGGTTCTATAGTTCTTATCACTTAGAGTATTTGCATTAACTGTTTTTTTATATAATAAGTAAGTTATAATTTGGATATTTTTCTACAATTTGGTTGTCCATATATTGAAGTATGATTCTGGACTAATTCCCCTAAAGTTTGTGTTTAGGCGGGCTGTTTTATAAGTCGCGAAAAAGGCTTAAGTGATAACGATTCTCTTGAGATTGTGATCATTTAGGGTTTTTCTTGGGATTGGATTAATATGCAAATGAAGCTATAATTAATGTATTTTTCCATATTCTGGTAGAATATGTATCAGACAATGATCCTAGGCTATTCTCTCATAACTTTATGCTTATGTGTGATATTTTATGGGTTGCCGAAAAGGCTTAAATGACCACAATTTTAGCGCTATTGCGGTTCAGTTTTCTTTCTTTATTTGCGACTGCACCAAATGGGATAATCTAACCATTTTTCAGGGGTTAGTAGGGCATATCCCTAAGAGTGTTTTAAAGTTGATTCCGCGATATTTCTCATTTGTTCAAGGCGTTTTTCTAATGAATAGTTATTTCGGCTTAATATGAGCTGAACTCGAAGTTGATCAAACTGATGTTATTTTTGTATGGCAAGCTGAGGCATATGATTCTAAGGCCATAGGAGTCGGTTTTGTCGAATTTGAGGTGCATTTGCAAGAGTTACGACTATTTGTTCATTTCTGATTGCATGTTTGGCTAATGAGCAAATAGGGCAAACTAAGGAATAATCTAAATATTTTTGTATACTTATGACCTATGCAATCTGGGAGTGTAACTGAACTGGTTTCACCAATTTTTGAGCTCATTTGATACATATTTCAACCATTTGAGTTTTGAATGTTATTAAGGTATTGCACAATCCATACTTGATACAAAATACGTTTAAATCTGAATCTTTTTATAGAAATGGGTTATCTGAGGTTGCAAGAACATGCTTTATTTATTTCATGATTTATGGAGCAAGGAAACATATAATTACTTCATATTACCTAAAAGGTGGCTTTCATTCAAACTCTAATTAAAAGTTTTTACTTGCAAGTAACATATAACTTTTATTATATATTCTGAATCCTTCTGACTAACTCAAAATTAGGAATTGAGTTTGCATTAATGGGAGTTTCACAGCAAAAGTTATAAGTGTTTCATTGCAAAGAAAAATAAGAAAAATAAAAAAATTTAAGTGCGGATGTGAGGATCGAACGCAGGACCTCCTGAGTCCAACACTAGTGACTTAACCACTGCGCCATTGTGTTTCTTGTGACAAGGTCTCAAGCTTATTTACTTAGGCTTACCAATCTGAACCCTAGAGCTCCAAAAGTCCAACAATGGCGCTGCTCTGGAACTTGGCGAAGGGAAGGAGGCTGGGGAAGATGAACTCGGCTTGGAAGGTTCTTGGAGTCGGCTTGCTGCATGCAAGGCGCGAAACACATCAGCGAGGAGATGGAGCAAAGACCGGCAAGGATTGAGTCCAACCACTCCACTGGTGTTGTGCTGCCACAGCTTAGTGGAGGCTGCTCACCGTATAAGAGAAGAAGAGGATGGCTTGGCTTGGTGCTCGCTTGTGCGAACTTACGGCATGCATGCAAGAAAAAAGAAATGGTCGGAGGTGAGCAAAGGTGTCTTGAGAATGGAACAAGCGATTACTTCACCGAGTGCTCGCTCAAGGATTACTGGCTCGGTGCTACTTGCTCGCGGATGACTTCGAGGAGAAAGTGAGCAACGCAATGACGCGAGCAAAAGGAAGTGAAGTGAGGCTTGGCTGGCTTTATTGAACGCATAGCAGAGCTCACGAGGTGAAGCGTGGGGCGTCTTGGTGAGGTGGTGAAAGATCATGTCGCTGTGCGTGCTACAAGAAAGCTATGGCGCAGCAGGCAAAGCGACGGGAAGTTGTGCCATGGCAGCGCTCGGCAGAACGGGAAGATAGAGAGAGAGAGGGAGAGGTGGAGGAGGCTGGCTGGTGAGCCCAGGCTGGGAGGAGGTCCACTGGCAGTGACCACAACCGAAGCAGCGTGGAGTCGAAGCCATCGGCAGCAAGCAAAAACAGGAGATTTCATTTTTCTGGACAAGATCTGAGGGAGATTTGAAATGACTCAACAGAGATGATAACCTACCCGAAAAATTTGAGAAAAAATCCTGGTAGCAGTGCATTGGAGGTAGTTTCCATTTTCTTTGGTTTTACTTGATTATCTCTTGTGGTTTGAGAACAGTAATTCATCAAAGTTGGCTGATTTTCATACTGTTTTTTTGAATTTTCGAGATATCTAAATGGTGTTGAAAAATTCTAGAAAAATTATATTTATTCTCCATTTGGACTCTAGTATTTTACAAAATTATTTGCTATAGCATGTTGTTTGAATTTTCTTTGAGTTTCATGCTTCACAAAATTGGGCTGTGACAAGCTCAATCCCTTGCACACGGCAATCCAGGAGACCAAGAGCATGCAGAGAAGCACGAGATCCACGATGATGATCAGCCAGAGCTGGCACCTCCACGTCCACTCGACGTCGGTGCTACAGGCGCTACCGTGCTGCCTCCTTCGCGTCAGCCTTGGCAGCAGCAACGTGTGCAGGCAGACTCGGGCACAAGCGCCTCCTCCTGGGGGAATGACAAGCGGTGCGCCAACTTCATCATACGGGCACATCACTGGCCCAGAAGGTGGGGGACGGCAGTGCGACATAGGGCACCTCGATAGACGACGAAAGCACGGAAGATCAGGAGAGAGGAAGAAGGAGAGGGCCGAGCGCGGCTGGAGGACCTTTTGTGGGCGGAGACGCTGTGTCGGAGGTGATAGGGAGGAAGCGAGGCAAGAGAGGAGGGAGCGATGGCAGCGCGGACAGCATGGGAAAAGTTGGGGAGGAGGCGAGTCAAGAGCAAAAGGTGGGAGCGGTGGTGGTGTGGATGGTGTGGGAGGTGACAGGGACGGCTGAGCAGGAGGAGGGGCCGCGGCGGTGGTGCGTCGGGTGAGATATCTAGAGGGAGAAGGGGTACACATGATGCCGGCGACTAGCTAGGTGATAGCAGATTTCATCGAAGCGCAAGCGCTGGGGGACAAGGGACACATGCGAATGGCAGAACTCTTTTTTTTTTCTCTATCTCTACTACTACTTCTCAGCATACCCACGAAATGGAGAAAGTTTTAATTCGGTTGAATATGCATATATGCGTGATCTGCAGTGTATCAGACTCCTATCTCAATCAGTCGATTCTATTTACAAATACTGCACAGCCGATTCTTTTTCCATATACTGCACACATACAGCTTCTGAGTTACCATGTGCCTTTGAATTGCCATATGCATCCTTTCTATTAAATATTTACTTGCATGTATAGATAAGATCGTCTTTTCTTTTTATCTAATCACGTATGGACTTGATTCTGACTGGCTAGTAGCATGCGCACGGCCATGTATGACGCGACTAGATAAATTTATTATCTCTATCTCTACTAATTCTAATTAGGAGTTGATGGTGGTACGTCCGTTCTCCACCCTCACCTTGACACGTGTGCGCACCCGCGTGACTGAGTGGGAAGTGGGCAGTGATCATCCTGGTAGATTGGATTGGATCATCCCGTCGCGAGAAGTAAATGAATATGCATGAGTCATTATTGCTTTCCTTCCTTTCATTGATCTAGCATTCGAATCGGCGGCGATTGCTCCTGATGCTTTTCGGATTTGATTGATTAATTCTCTTCCGAAGGAAGCAGAGCTCCGATTTATAGAGTTGGGTCTTTTCTCGCCTTTTTTCCTTTTGTTGACTTCCTTATTTGACGATTTTTAATCTGGATTTTATAGATATCTTCTCGGTTGTTGAATTTATATAACCCCATCACTTCTTGCCTCTCCTGCAGATGTGTTGAGCTTATCCGTTGAGCGGAGGTAATGGACGACCTTCCTAATCTCGTCGATGCGGCGTAAGGGCAGGTCGCCGGTGGTGGGTAGCGAGATAGGCTGGCGGCGCTACTGGAGCTCGCGCATGGTGGATGATGTCAATAGGTTGAGGGAGGCACTCGTAGGGGAAGACGAGGAGGCAGTGGAGCTGGTTGATGGGGTGGGGCTATGGTATAGCCAGAACAAGGCAAACGAGCCACACATGCCGCTGATGGTGGCAGTCACATATAGATGACGCCTACCTCTTCAACGCATTTACGCCCATAGGACAACAGGTGATGCCTCTCTCGGTCAATCGATCGATCTCGAATTATAGCGTTATAAATTTACAGTTCCAAGTACTATGATGTTATTATTTAATTTTGTAAAATTAAAGATAATTTTAAGTACGAGTTTGTAAACAGATGCTTAGAATTTGTATGCTTCAATGAATTGATTTAAACATTTAACTATTGCATATTTAGAGTGAACATTATTATTCAGATAAGGTTAATACTCATTGCAAATAATTTTTTTTATCATAAATTGAGTTTCTGTTGCAACACATAGGCACATGGTTGGTTAGTTAAAATATGTATCAAAGGATGTCCTGCATATGAAAATATTAAGAGGTTTTAGTTTTAGGAGAATGCCATACCCTGAACAGAGGTGTTTTGATGTGTATATATACACAATTAATGATTATGTGACGATAGGCTACAATACAAGTTGGCAAGTCTTGCCATACAAGATAATAACTGAATCAATTTACAGAATCAGGAGAGAGATAATATCTAGTGCTATCTGTAGTTTATATATATATATATATATATAGGAAGCCTTTTTCGTACTCTCAAGAGTACATACTCCCACCTCTAATATACCATTTAAATAAACGCTTTATACTCCTTTATCACTTTGGTATACTCCAATAATAATTCTAAGATACTCCAATATAACATGATTAAAAAATTCATCATACCCTTTATTTTTTACTACATACCCTTTTTCATATGTATAAGGAATATGTAAACAAATTATGCTATAAAAGGTGGATTTTAATAAAATTTTTCGTGAAAATCACTTTGGAGTATCTTATAATCAGTATTAGAATATACTCAAAAGGATAAAGAGGTATAACAATATCATTTAAGCGGTATATTAGAGTTGGGAGTACATACACCAGTGAGTATGGAATCATTTTCCTATATATATATATATATATATATATATATATATATATATATATATATATATATATATATATATATATATATATATATATATATATATATATGTATGTATTTGGTTCAGATTCTATCTCTTAACACTCCCCCTCAATCACAACCATGATTATGTCAGGTTGAGATTGTGTCGCAGCTTGACCATCTCTTGCATCGATAGTGGTTTAGTAAGCCCATCTGCAACTTGATTCTTGGAAGGAATGAATCTAATGTCAAGAGCCTTTTGTGCAACTCGTTCACGAACAAAGTGAAAATCCACTTCAATACGCTTAATTAGTGCTAGCATGAAAAACTGGATTTGCTGAGAGATAAGTGGTGCCCAAATTATCACACCATAGGCATGGAGCCCGAGACTGAAACACTCCAAGCAATTACTGAACCTAGACTATTTCAGCTGTAGCATTTGCTAGTGCTTTATACTCTGCCTCAATGCTTGATCAGGAAACTGTAGCCTATTTACGAGAGCTCCAGGAAACAAGATTTGAACCATAAAAGACAGCAAAACCACTAGTTGATCGGCAATCATCTAGTCACCTAGCCCAGTCAGCATCTGAAAAAGCACTGACTAATGTAGATAGTGATTTACATATCTTTAGTCCAACTAATAATGTAGACTTTAGATATCGTAAAATTCTCTTAGCTACCATCCAATGTATTGTGGTTGAAGACTACATATATTAACATACCTTGTTAACAGTATAAGAAATATCAGGTCATGTTAAGGTTACATATTGCAAAGCCCCCACAACACTCTAGTATTTTGTAGCTTTTTATGATGACAAACTCTCACCATCAGATTGAGAGAGTTTCTCAATGGATGAAAGCAGAGATGATATTGGTTTGCACTGCAACATCCCCACTCATTGCAAGACATCTGAGATGTACCTGGACTGTGAGAACAGTAAACCATCGTCTCCTTCCTGCACTTGTATGCCTAGAAAATAGTGGAGTTCACCAAGGTCTTTAAGAGAAAAGTTAACACTCAAATAGTGAATTAAAGCATGATAGTATCATTACTTGAGCCTGTAACAATTATATCATCCACATAGATCAAAATATAAACCACATTGCCAACCTTGTTACAAATAAACAGAGAGGTATCACTACGTGATGGTGTGAAACCCAACTCATGAATCTTGGAGCTCAATCTCGAGTATCAGGCTCTTGGTGCTTGCTTAAGCCTATATAAAGCTTTGTCCAACTTACACACATGATTTGGCAGTCGTTTATCCTCATATCCTTGGGATTGCTTCATATACACATCCTCTTCAAGAATGCCATGAAGAAACACATTCTAAATATCTAGTTGACGAAGATTCCAACCTCATGACACGGCAATTGATGAGGTGGATAGTAATTGGTTTTACCACTAGACTAAATGTACCAACATAATCAATGCCATATCTTTGTTTGAAGCCTTTAGCAACCAACCTAACTTTATACCTATCAATAGAACCATCGGCTTTGTGCTTCAACTTGAAAATCCACTTAGAGTCAATCAGGTTCAATACTGACTTGTATGGAACAAGATTCCATGTGCCATTTTTCATTAAAGCTGAATATTCTTGGTCCATGGCTGATTTCCAATTGTCATCTATCACTACTTCCTGATAATCTGATGACTCAAAAATAGCAACAATTGCATGCCTTTTGTCTTTGGTATGGGACCGTACCATCAGTGTGCATCTTGGGCATTGTAATATTGTCCTGTAAGCTTGTGCGCATGGAGTGTGTACGAGTAATACCACCACGATTTGTAGCAGTATCGATAGTGATTGTGGCTCTAGGAGGATCACCATGCATAGTACTTGAAACACTATCATTGATAGATGGCTCATCAAATGCCTATACATCAACAGCAGAAAACTCCAATGGCACATTAACTTGTTCAGAGACAACAATAACAAGATTAGTATGCTCATTAGACATGTGGTCACCCTATGTATTCAAGTGTGCAGGAATAGAGGAAGAAACTGAAAGAAGAAGAAGGGCATGCTCACATGGAAAATCGAATGTGGAAGGAGTAGATGTATTGGCAAAAGGAAATACACCTTCATAAAAAAATGACATCACGAGAGATGTAAATCGTCCAGTTTGAGGATCTAAACATTTATATCCTTTATGCATGTTACTATAACCCAAGAACACACATCGCCTAGATTTAAACTAAAATTTGTGGTTATTGTAAGGTCGAAGATGAGGCCAAAACACATAGCCAAAGGTTTTAAGAGATTTGTAATCTGGCTTGGTCCCAAGAATCCTTTCAATAGGAGTGGAGAAATTGATCACCTTGCTAGGCAACCTGTTCATGAGAAAACAAGTGGTTTGAAAGGCCTCATTCGAGAATTTAAGTGGCATGGATGCTTGAGCAAGAAAGGAAAGCCCTATTTCAACAATATGACGGTGTTTTTGCTCGGCAGAACCATTTTGTTAATGTGTATGAAGGCATGAAACATGATGAGCAATGCCTTGGCGAGTAAGAAGAGCATTCAATTTTTGATATCCTCCCCCCAGTCTGTTTGCATGGAGATAATTTTTTTATTTAGTAAACGTTCAACATGGGCTTGAAAATGAATAAATATGTTTTCAACATCAGATATTCTTCCTAATGGATATAACCAAGCGAATTTACTAAAATCATCAGCAAAACTCACATAGTTTTTGTATCCTCCAATTGAGGTAATAGCAGGACCCCAAACATTAGAGAATACAAGATTTAAAGGAGAACAAGATATACTATTGGACCTAGAATAAGGCAACTAATGACTCTTGGCTTGTTGGCAAGGCTCACAAATTGATACTTTATTCAATTGTCTAGAACAAGGAAGCCTATTATTCTGACAAAAACTTGATGGACTATGGAATTGGCAGGATGTATGGCAATGCCACATAATATGATCAAGTTTGATGACTGAACATGCTTCTTTGGCTGAAGTAGAAGATTTAGACCCTAAGGGGTATAGACCACCCCTACTACGAAGAAGAAACCTCTTCGTGACCCGATCCTTGATGAGAAAGTGGCCTGGTTCAAATTCAAAGAAAACATCATTATCAGAGGCAAGTTTATGAACAGATAGGAGGTTCTTTGTAGTATTAGGGACATGAAGCACATTATTAAGATGCAAGGGTTTAACATGGGTTGAAATTTGTGATTGACCAACATGCTTAATGGGCATATCTGATCCATTTGCTGCATGAACTTGATCTTCGCCGTGATACTTCTCACACATGGTTAACTTGTCAAGTCACTAGTGATGTGGTCTGCTGCGCCTGAGTCAGTATACCACATCATGTCGATCGAGTAGCCAGTAGAAGTAGCTGCAAAAATTCTATTTTCATCTGCATGATAGTTGTGATCATACCTATGATAGCACTTAAGTGCTCTCGCAGACCTAACATACCAGCCTGTTCTTGTTGCTACCAGTGTTGAAGAATTTCTGATCACTGGTTTGATTGTTTGGCACCTAACCTTTGCCTTGACCACGACCACAGCCATGATGGCTGCTGCCACACGATGCAGAATTTGTAGACACTCCTAATATCTCTAGTGGGGAATTGTTGTTCTCCTAACGAATCTCATAGCTCAACATATGAGCATAAAAATCATTGAGACTAATCAGATTTGATTTGGTTGTGACCGAGGTTACCAGCGAATCATAATCATTGTCAAGTCCCATGAGCATGTGGATCACAATATCTTCTTCTGAGAGAGGATGCCCTACAACAGGGTAAAAAATTTCGGTGAATTTTTGGATTTCAAGATAGGGCGAAATTTGAAGTACCGGCTGAATTGAAAATTTTGAAAAAAAATTGAATTTGCTACAGTAATTTCAGCGAAATTTCAGGTTTTGAAACCGGATTTTAATGTTTTAGGGCCGGATTTGACTGGAATTAGTTCAATAACCCTTAAGAAAATCATCTTCCATGAAAATTTGTTGAAAAACTAAAATTTTGAGACATTTTAAAATTTAGGTAGAAACACTTTCAGATTTTTATAAAATTTTAAAAGCTTGATAATGATCTGAAAAATTTATGATACCATATTTAGTAGTTTAGTATCATACATAAAAATTTTAAAAATAATTTAACTTCATTTGTTATCTTTAAAAAATCAAAAACAGAATGGACATAATTGGGACAGTAAATTTGTTAGATTTTTCTAAATTTTCTCGAGTGTGATTATGATCTAAATTTTTTTTGACAGATTAAAAATTTCCTCAGTACCATTATATAAAATTTTCAAAAAATTTCAACTTTTTTTGTTTGGTCAATCAAATCTATTAAACCATTGAACTTCATTTGTTATACTATATTGCAAAAACCAAAAGAGAAAGAACATAAATGCTACTGTGCCTTGTAAGAATTTTATAAATTCATTAGAGTGTTATCATGATTCAAAATTTTTATGAGATGTTAAACACTTCCTTATCACTCTTCTGAAAATTTTTAAAAATTTTAAACCTTGTTTTATCATTAAAGCAAATCTATGTATTGATTATCAAGATATAGCACTGTTAGAATTTTTGGAACATCTTCAAGTATGATAATCATATGAAACTTTTATAAAAACATTAGTGATACATCAGAACCTTCCACAAAAATTTCCAAAATTTTCCAACGTGGTTTGAACTATTTTTCATTGTGTTCAAATTTGCCGGTAAGGCTTTTATCAGGATAGTAGCACTGTCCGAATTTTTAAAAATTCTTGAATCTTGATCACCATATGAAAATTTTATATAAATATTAGTGATTCATAAGCATCATTAAAAAAATTTCAAAATTTTCTAACATCATTTGTACCATTTTTCATCCGGTTCAAACTTGTCGGTCAACGTTTCATCTGGATAGTACCAATGTTTGAATTTTTAAAAATTCCATAGACCTTATAATCACCTGAAAATTTTATGAGAACAGATCTAATGTGTCAGGAACCTTCAAAAAAAATTCAAAATTTTTTGACATCTTTTGAAAAAAAATTTATCAGTGCAATTTTGCCAAAATTTCAGGAATTTCGGCCGAAATTTTGGGTTTTTGGTCGAAATTCTGGTAGCAAGAAAACCGGATTTGAATTTTGAACGGATTTAGTGTGAAATGCCGAAATCTTAGATCTCGGCCAAGGGCAAAATTTTGTCCAAAACGAAATTCGAATCCTTGCCCTACAACAGCTAGAGCATCGGCCAGACTTTTCACTTTATGGAAATATTCAGCAACAGACAAATCCTTCTTGCGCACTGTCATGAGTTGTCTTCTGATCTGTATCATCCTAGCTCTTGATTGCGAAGAGAACATCTTTTCCAATGCTATCCATGCTTCATGAGCTGTGATCATGAAAAGAACCTGAGAGAGAACTTCAGGAGACAGAGAAGACAAGATGATGCTGAGGACCATATGATCTTGTTGAATCTAGACTTTGTAATCTGGATTGGGAAGCATCGTCTCACTTCCACCTTCTTGTGTGGCGGGTTGGATGATCGTCATGGGTGGTGCAGCGCTTGTGCGTAAACAAAACCTAGGAGCTGCTGCCCCCTGAGGTAGGGTAACAGCTGCACCTTCCACAACAGGAAATTGTCACGCGTAAGCTTGATATTCACCAAATGTCCGAAGGAAGGCGACAAAAGAAGACCGGCTGTTGACGATGATGTTGCCGGCATGGAGGTAGAAACTAAAGAGCTAGACGTAGTCATTGGAAGATAGAAGAGGAAGGCTCTGATACCATGTGAAAATAATCAGAGGTTTTAGGAGAATGCTACATCTTGAACAGAGGTGCTTTGAAGTGTGTGTGTATATACATACACAATGATTATGTGCCAGACTGGCTACAGTACAAGATGTCAAGTCTTGCCATACAAGATAATATAACTGAATCAATTTACAGAATCAGGATAGAGATCATATCTAGTGCTATCTCTAGTGTGTGTATGTATGTATTCGGTTCATATTCTATATATATCTTAACATTGTAAGCATGCCAGAATTACGGCGTAGTCATTTAGGACAGGTTTCTCTAACTTTTATGTTCACGTCCAAGAAATGATGTGTGACTAAGGCCTCTCAAGAAATCGTGAATACCATGATGTGTTTCTTGTGAATTTTGCTTCCTCTGGCGCAGAGAGAGAGAGAGAAAGAGAGAGAGAGAGAGAGAGAGAGAGACAGAGACAGAGAGACAGAGAGACAGAGAGATGGATATAACTTCTCAATTTTCATACCATTGCATGGTCATTCAGGAAATTTGTTCTTGGCATATTCGTCATGTGGTTGCACTGAATGTATGAGTAGCATGGCGCATACAAAAACATTGTATCCCACTGCCAAAAATAAATGATTATTTCTGCCTACATCTTATTAGTTAGTTATTACTATCAATTAGATGTGTGGAGGGAATTGAAGTACAAAAAGGCGGCATTTTTAACACGAGATATTCATCATCATGTTCTTTAGATGCGGATCCGAAGCCTTCTTGCTCGTCAAGCTTCTGGTTATTCAGCATGAATGAATAGGTTGCATGTGCAGTTGAATGGCAGGTAGGAAGTGATTCAAGAATGCCTGCTGTTAAAATGTTACAAATTTCTCAAAATCATCTCGACAGTCATTCACAATGCAAAATATAGCACTACCACTTGCCCCAATCGCCCTTTCCAATATGCAAATAAACCCGTGACTTGTTGAATGATCTGTTAGACCTTGCTGTTGCCAATAGACTGAAGATGGATGTTCAATACCACAGTTTTGGCCCACAGCGACGTTGGAAAATGAACTCTCTTCACCGATGTCATTTACCTGTTTGGTAGAGCTCCAGATCCTGATTCTCCAGCTCCAGCTTCTGATTCTCTATGGAATCGATTCTCTGGTGGAAGTGATTCCTGTCTGAGAAATAGTTATGAACTTGGTGAAGAGATTTATAACTGGGAGGTTGTGAATCAGGTGAGAAGCAGGTTTTTTTAGCTCCTAAGCTGCAAGTCAAAAAACATGAATCACTACCTCGGATTCCTATATGAAGCTGGTTGATTTTTTCTTGTTTGGTAGAGCTCCTCAGCTTCTCATGGGGAAGCTGAAGCTGAGATCTCTGCCAAACGCACCCTTATGGACTTCACCATGGATAACATTGAAAATGAACCCTCTTCACCGGTGTCATTTATGGACTTCACCATGGATATAACATTGATTCTGTTAAATGCATCAACCATGCCATGCTTGCCCTATGCAACTCCTTTTAATCAAGGGTAATCGCATTGGCAGACTACTCCACATATAATTCATTATTCTTTCAGTGCTCCAAGAGCAAACTATCCCACCCCTTGTCGAAGCGGTATATATGGAATGGATGCATCCATTTATCCGACTACTTTGGTATTTGTCTTCCTCCAATATTCTACATTGTTGATTCGAAAAGACTGAATAGAGAAGAAAAACAGTAGGCATAAGCTTGCATAGTACATGTTCATATCTCTAACTTCTAATTACGAGTTAGTGGCGGTGGTCCGTTTTCCCCTCTCCCCTCCCGGGTATACCCACGAAACCGTCATTGACCCGATCTTTTATACATTGTTGAACGGAGAAAGTTTTAATTCTGTTGGATATGTATGTATACGTGATCTACGGTGTATCACTCTTATCTCAATCAGCTGATTCTATTTCTAAATACTGCATGGCCGATTCATTTTTCATATAGAGAGCAACTACCCAACGGTATACCGTTGGGAATCACTTCCAACGGTATACCATGGTTCATTAGGTTCACGGGTAGGTTTCGTTTACTAGGTTTCACGGGTAAGTTTCATGATGTCTCACGGATAAGTTTCATGAGTTTCGTGAGGTTTCAAGTTTCATAAGGTTCGTATTTCATTAAAAAAAGTTTTATAGATAAGTTTCAACCAAAGGTTTCATCGAATGACACAATGCTAACTTTTTTAATGAAACACTAACCTTATGAAACTTGAAACCTCATGAAACTCATGAAACTTATCCGTGAACACATGAAACTTACTGAAACCTAGTAAACTAAAAACCTACTCGTGAACCCAATGAACATGGTATACCGTTGAAGTGATTAACGATATTTAGCATATTTCATTGCACGATAACCTTCTGAGTTACCATGTGCTTTTGAGTTGCCATATGCATCCTTTCCGTTAAATATTTACTTGCAGGTGTAGATAAGATCATCTTTTCTTTTTATCTAATCACGTATAGACTTGATTTCGGTCGGTCAACAATATGCGCACGGCCATGCATGACGTGACTAGATAAGTTTGTTATCTCTATCTCTACTACTTCTAATTACGAGTTAGTGGCGGTGGTCCGTTCTCCCCTCCCCTCTTCCGGGCATATCCACGAAACCATTATTATCCCGATCTTCTATGCATTGGTGAACGAAGAAAGTTTTAATTCGGCTGGATATGCATGCATGCATGAACTGCGGCGTATCACACTCTTATCTCAATCAGCCGATTCTATTTCTAAATACTGCACGACCGCGTGGCTGAGTGGGAAGCTAGCAATGGCCACTCCGGTAGATTGGATGGATCATCCCGTCGCGGGAGGTAAATGAATATGCATGACTCATTTATTGCTTTCCTTTCTCCCATTGATCTGACATTCGAATCGGTGGCGATTGCTCTCGGTGCTTTTTGGATTGGATTGATTGATTCCCTTCCGAAGGAAGCAGAGTTCTGATTCATAGAGTTGGGTCTCTTCTCACCTCTTTCCCTTTTGTTGCCTTCATTATTCGACGATTTCTTAATTTGAATTCCATAGATATGTCCTCAGTTGCTGAATGTATATAACCCCGCTGCTTCTTATCTCTCCTGCAGATGTGTTGACCTTATCTGTTGAGCGGAGGTAATGGGCAACCTTCCTGATCTCGTCGATGTGGCGCAGGGGAAGGTCACTGGTGGTGGGTGATGAGATAGGCTGGCAGCGCTGCTGGAGCTCGCCGTGGTGGATGATGTCAATAGGTTGAGGGCGGCGCTCACAGGGGGAGGCGAGGAGGCGGTGGAGCTGGTTGATAGGGTGAGGCTATGGTATAGCCGGAGCAAGACATACGAGCCATACACGTCGCTTATAATGGCAGCCACATACGGATGATGCCTACCTCTTCAACACCTTTGCGCCTATGGGGTAGCAGGTGATGGCTCTCTCGGTTGATCGATCGATCTCGAATTATGGCGTTACAAATTTACAATCCGAAGTGCTGTGATGTTATTATTTAAGTTTGTGAAATTAAAAATAATTTTAAGCTCGAGTTTATAAACATGTGCTTGAAATTTGTGTGCTTCGATGAATTGATTTAAACATTTAACAATTGCACATTCAGAGTGAACATTATTATTCAAATTAGGTTAATGCTCTTTACAAATAAATTTTTTATCGCAAATTGAGTTTTCGTTGCAACGTATGGGCACGTGACTAGTGTATGTCTATATATATATATATATATATACACACACACACACACACTAAAGGATGGCCTCTAAGCATACAAAAGATATGTGATATTCATTCAGTACTTATGAGTCTTAACTGTTATGTTTGCATCCGAGCAATGTATGGCTAATGGCTCGCAAGAGATCAACCAACATGTGTGGATACCATGGTTATTCCTACAAATTATGCTTCCCCTTGACCAAGAAAAAAGGGGAAAGAAAGGATAAATGCATTTTGTGCCAACTATCCAATTTTCATTCTTTGCATGGATGAGAAAGCAATGCATTTTTCTAAGGGTGCAATGCACTTTCTTTTTGAGGAGAGAAATCAATGCATTTATCTATGATGGACGATCAAAATACATAAACGCTTTTGACCGTATTAAGAAGAAAGAGACTCCTCGTTTGGATGTGATAAAAATCTGAAATTAGAGGCCCATTAGAACGGTCACCATCTTTATTACAAGAAGCATTGAGTTCAGAATTTTGAGACATGTCCACCAGTTACAAAATTAACTGAAAAGGCAAAACAGTTAATCTAGGCTGTGTTTTGTGAGGGAAAAGCAACAGGGGAGACCCCTACTAGAATGCGAGCATGCGCGTTGAGCTGAGCTCGAACCGTGACGGGCGAGACGCACACCTAGAGCCTCAACCAACTGAGCTGAGCTCAGTTCTCAATCTAGGCTGTTTTGCAGAATTCACATGACTACTTGGTGATGCGGATCCGCAGGTTGAGAATGAGCCGAAGCAGACGAGACGACAATACCGGGCTTGCTACGTAGCAGTATCGCTAATGAGAGGAACAGACGCCCCCGTGTCATGCTGAGGACACGGGGCCATGCCAATGCTCCAATTTGGCTCTATCTGAGAATTAAGACAAATTAGGGAAGCTAGAACTTGCTCGATCATCCTAAGACAAAGTAAGGATTGGACAAGGAAAACCAAGCACTTGTTTTAGATTGGCAATGTTTCCAAGTGCTTTGTTTGCCTCCGCTTTATTTTGTAATTACAAATAAAAACCACAAAAGGAGTTTATTGGCCTCCGCTCTGTTTTGTAATTACAAATAAGAACCATGAAAAGAGTTTACTTTTGAAGTCCATAGATGTTTAACTGTTTGTTTTCCTCCAATATTCTAGAGCTCAAGTGGGTTGAGTAGAATAAATGTAAGCTCGCATAGCATGCTAACTTTTATCAGTCCTATGACATAGCATTCTGCAAATGCCCCCAGAATGGTCATTCAGGAACTGTTGAATTTGATGGTCATTCAGGAAATGTGTGCTTGGCATTTTCTATCATGCGGTTGCACTGAATGTATGAGTAGCATGCATGACCCATGCAAAACAGGTACCCACTGCCTTCTTCCTCGTCAAGCTTCTGAATCTGGTCATTAATTAACATCTTTTTTGAAGACAGATTAAATAACATCTTAAAATGTTGTCATTTCTGATGGTACTAGTCCTGAAATTCCATTGATCACATCTGTGATCATTTCATACCGAGTAAGTCATTTCATCTTTCTTGGTTCTCCGCTATGTTCAGTTTGGAAATTGTATTTGGGAGGCAAACAGTGATACAAAACAGAGTTGAGTACTTGTTAAGGACGATCAAAATTGAGTACATTTCAACAAGAATCATCAAAGTAACAATGATCAGACCAAAAGAATGTTTCAATCGACCCCCGACCAGCGGAAATGGCGACTCCCGACCCGCAAATCGACCCGAACTCCACCCCACCTTCCATCCACCAAATCGACCCCAATCCATCCACGCCGGCATCCACCCAGGCCACGGCGACCTCCGCAGCTGCATCGGCGTCCCCTCTCCTTATCCCAGGTCTCTCGGACATCCTCCAGTCGGCAGATCGCCTCTCTTGGAGCTCTGATGAAGACGACGAAATGGTCATGGAGACGGCAGATCGATCGGATTCAACTCCGAATCCACAGGTACAGCCGGTGCTGGAGCACAGCCAGGGTCCTCGCGCCACCTTCTCGCAGCACCAGCATTGAAGACCACCGCTTGTCACAAGTGAGCCTCTGCCCTACCAGGGCAGCACGGCCAATTACTCCAGAAGCTATGCGGGGAGATCACGTTGGACTCGCCGAGCAAGTTGCTGCAGGTTGCGCACAGCCAGGCCACATCAATTCTCCCAATTGCCCTAGCCACATTCACGGTCAAAGGAAGCCTGCTCCTCGGAAGTTGAGGAACTGTGCAAGATCTCAGCGAACGTACTTCCTCCACGCCCGTTTACTCCTCGGCCTCTCTCAGCAGCATTCACTGTGCCAAACTACAACCAGCAGGTTTCAAATTTGGGTTTCAGATCGTATCTCGGAGCAGTGACTCAAATTCAAAATTCCAGTGAGATCTCGGAGTTTTGGACAGAATTTAAAAAGCAAATTTCAAATCTGGCTTTTTTGACCATGATTTTCGAGATATTGGCAAAATTTGCCGAGATCTCGGCGAGAAACACTGAAATCTTCGGCCCAAAAAAACTTAAAATCCAGTCAAAATACCTCATGTTCACATCACAGACGGCTTTAGCCAAAAATCGTCTGTTATGATGATGAGCATTTTTGAAAATTTTCAGTTTTTTCATTTCTTCGGGATTTGGAATCTCGTCCCCGGTCGAAATTCGAAATCTCGACTGTGAATTTCGAAATTTCGCTGGGATTTTGAACCTTGACTACGACAGCACTGGCAGAAAAGCGCGGGATAGAGGCAATACATCACTAGCCTGCTATGCCCTCCAATCCATTGCTCCCTCTGCAAAATGATTGCAAGTCAGAATGAAGTATGAAAGACTACGTGGCGGTCTATCCAAGTTGTGATGAGTTATTGACTTGGTTTAAATATGTGGTGCTTAATTTTGAGTTTGATTTGAATTCTATTTTAAATTTGAAGCAATTTAAGGTGCTATCAGTGTCATTACCGACCTTGTAGAGGCGGTAGTGCTGGCCCCGCAATAGCATTTTCACAAAGAGGTATTCCTCTAGGGTTTAGCAAAGCGGCACTACCGGTGTGCTAGGAGCTGTAGTGCTGAGGGAGCGACACTATCGGCCCAAAGGTGCAGTAGATATTTTTCATAGTAGGTCTCTGTTGGGTTTTAGGGATATCGACACTACCGGCCATAGAGGGCAGTAGTATCGGCTGAGCAATACTACCAGCCCTAGATTGGCGGTATTACCGGTTTTCTAGAGAGATGTAAATTAAATTTTGTTGATTTAATTGCATATATTTGTGAGCAATGCTATGTGATGTGTTTCTTGTCTGTGTTGGTTGCAGGATTTGGGGCTAGATCATGGTGAGGCAAATGCGAGACCGAGACTATGTTAGAGGAGTTGAGGTCCAGAACGGTCGAGAAACGCCGAAAGATGATCGAGGCTAGAAGGTGGTTGCAAATCGGGAAGACAAGAAACTTGAGCATGATGGACTAGTGATGGGCATGGTGGGCAATGGTATGGATCAGGACTAGGCTTAGGGAGGAATCGAGGTCCTAAATGGTCAAGGAAGCCAATGCCGCCATGGTGAAGAGGAAAATGACATGTGGTGATCAAGTGATTTGGGCTCGCTTATAAGCGAGGATGGTTCGAGGGAGTCCAAACGAGTGAGATGCTTGGCGGTAAGTCATTGGGGCCACATGGAAAGCGTGAAGCATAGCGATGCTTCCAAGAGAAGGAAGACAGGTTATTAGGGTAAATAGGTAATTTGTCCAATACCGATGGTTGAGGCGGTTCGAAAACCGCAATGGTGTCCTAGGTGATTTGGGTCACACCAAAGTGGTGTTGAACGTAAATTCAGACTCGTGGAGCAGATTTAGCGTCAATAAGAAGCATGCTTGTGTAAGTGTAAAACTGGTTAACAGTGTTGGGTTTTGGGTTAGTCCATGTAAATATAGATGATATCCACTTATAGTGTCTAGGTTTAATGTTGAGGTTGCCTCTACTACATAAGGAGATGCAATGGAAGGTGAGGACTAGAGACCTTAGACTTAGTCACTACGAGTTTTAGGTTTTTCACAAGATTTTGTGATTTTGTGTTTTTGTATGGTGTATGTGCTCCTTGGGAGCTTTGCCTTCAGGTAAGAGGCTTTATAATCCATCCTCATGTTCTAAAATAAAGATCAATTTTGTGCTTAAGATTTGACTTTTGTTCTTGACATTCCTCCTTCTTGTTTCTTGATCTTTCTTATCGGTTCTTTTTCTCTTGATCTTGTGTTGCCAAGGATTAGTAATTGATGGATGTACCCTCTGAGATCATCACCAAATCATCTAGGCAAGCTCTCTCATAATCATCAAAAGATTTCTCAAGAAACCGGGTTTGGCTTCAGAAGGAAGGATTTGAGGTAGATTGATCTTGCACATTTGAGGACAATCTCTTTGTAGTTCTTACTTATTGTGACATGTGGGAGACAATCTAGGTTCATCGTGATCATCAAATTCCCATGAGTAAGCCCAGGACAAAGTTTTTGTTTTTGACCCGGTTTTGGTGAACATTTGGTAAATTCGAAAAAGGTCAGAATTTTAATGTCAATCCTTACGATTGAAGGTTGGAATAGATACTTGACACCTATAGGAAGGTGCATATAAAGTTTCGAGGGTTTTCAATTTGCCGATTGAAAGTTACACCGATTTTTAAAGTCGTGCTGATTTAACTGTTTTTACTGTTCACCAGCACTACCACTACAGTAACTCGGTAGTACCGAGGTTACTGTTCATCTCGGTACTATAAGCCTCTATAACATAGTAGTGCCGCCCAGAGCTGATTTTTTTGAGAGATTTTCTTCTTCCGCTCTTATGAGGTCTTGGGAGGTTTTAGTTGGTTTCTTTAGGGGAAATTGTTGTGTGATCATTCACCTCCTCTAATTGCCTTTTTTGATCCTTCAATTGGTATCAGAGCCCGGTTTTGCTCTCTTTAGATCTTGATATGTCTCGAGAGCCATAGCGTTGGACAAGTATTCCACCAAGCCTCTAATCTTTTTTGGGGGTGGACTATCCCTTTTGGAAATCCAGGATGGAGTTATACATTACTGCCCAGTGTTTTCTAATATGGCAGAAGGTGAAGTTCCCGTATGATCATACCGACGAGAACTTCAATGCCGTGAATATGACTAACGTTAAGGCGAATGCTAAGGTAAGGAACACCCTCATATAGGGGTTTAGGCACAACGATTATAACTGGATCTCCCACTTACGATCAGCATACCAAATTTGGGTGACTCTTGATGTTTACCATGAGGGCACCGTCCAAATCAAGACGGTAAGGCAAGATCAGTACAAGCGTGACTGCAACAAGTTTGAGTAACACACTAGGGAGTCCTTGGACGAGTGCTTTGGTCATATCATGAAGATCTTGAGTGATCTCCGAGCAGTTGGTACCATATCCCCTAACTTAGATAATGCTCAACATTTTTTGACGGCATTCGATCTTGGAGTTTGGAAGATGAAGGTGACCTCCATCAAGGATACCATGGACTTGTCGACTCTGACTCTTGACGGGATTTATTTTCGTCTCAAGACTCATGAGATTAACATCATCTCTTGCAAGACAAAGTCATAGTCGATGACTTTGGTCACTGATCCTGCTTTTGAGAGTTATTCTGGTTTTTCCCTCTTTGCTCTTTGTAAGATGAGCGATTACCATCTAGAGAGATTTTTAGAAAATGAGCTCACCCTCTTAGCCAAAAAGTCCTCCCATGCATACAAGAGGTGAGAGAGAGAGAGAGGAGGAGAGGTGGATCAATCACCTGCTTTGAATATCGTAGCCCCATCCACATTCGAGCCAACTGCCCCAAGTTGGAGAAGGGCAAGAACAATCATGGCAGTTTCGGGAAGATCGACTCAGTTCCAGGAAGATCGATGACATCAACAAGAACTACAACAAGAAGGCTCTAATTCATGATCTCGCGCGTGAGAAGAAGAACCGCAACTTTCCAAAGAACAAGCTCTTCCACCACGTTCTCGCTACACTTAATGACATCAACCTCTCTGACATCAAGACATGGAGCGACGACAATGAAGAGGATGATCCACAAGAGAAGACTAAGGGCGGCAACAACTTCACCAGCATGTGCTTCATGGCCGAAGAGAATGACATCAGTGACACTGAGCTCTATTGCGAGTAAGATGAGGTACTTTCCTATGACAAGTTTAATAAGGCATTCTGTAAGCTAGAAAGATTCCATACTAAAACTAGGGCTAGGTGTTCGGAGTCAGAGAAGAAGGCAGATAATATATCACGGAAGATAGCTTCACTTAGATCTTCTTCTTCCCATGACAATGATTGTGTACTCTATGATGACATGCTTGTGGGGCTTGAGAACCTAAGGACCTTACATGATAATGTGCTTTTCTGAAGTAGATGTCCTTAGAGGGAAGAATGCTAGCTCTTGTATTATTGATGCTATTCCTATTGTTGTTAGCTTTCTTCGTGTGCATACTAGTCCTTCTTGTGAAAATTGCCCTAAACTGATTGCTGAAATTGACAACATGAGGACTCACCTTAGGAAGCTTTCTATTAGGAATGATTTACTTGAGAAATATGCTTCTAAGGATCTAGTCAGCTCATGCAAGGGCTGTAGACAACTAAAACTTGACAATGATACTTTGAATGTTAAGTGTGCTAATTTGACCAAAGACCTACTAACTAAATCACAAAAAGGTTGCTTACTATTGAAGGGTTACGGTAGGCTACATGTGGAGTATATGGACCCCGGGTATTTGAGGGGACGGGCCAGGCCCAGGAGGTAGGCCACCATGCGCAGCAAGGAAACCTCGAAGATGGAAACCAACTTTGATTAGGTGTGATACAATTGTAATCCTAACCGCTATCATGTTTAGTGGATAAGGAAAGAGATACAATCTCCACCTTCCAACCGATTAAGACTCTCCTTTGTAACGGCACCCCTCTACTATATAAAGAGGGGTAAGGTAGCGTCCTGAGGAGGATTGGACAGACGATCATACAATCTCATCAGCAAATTAGCTAGCCACAAATAATTCCAGAGCACAGGACTAGGGTATATTCTCCCCCGTGAGAGCCCGAACCTGTATACATCTGGTGTCTTGTGTTACCATCGAGTTTGGATCCAGCGCCTAGCCCCCTTTTGATTATTGCCGACAACAAACGTCGACAGTTGGCGCGCCAGGCAGGGGAAGCATCAAGATCAATTTCGGCAAGCTCGATGGCCTCCATCAACGGAATCGTCATCACCTTCGCTTCTGGCCAGGCTTTCCGCTTCGGGAGCTTCAACTTCATCGCCGATAACCTCGACGAGCTTGCTCTCTCAGACTCGGACTAGATCCAATCTGGGAGAGACTTCACTAATACTTCATCCGGACTTTCGTTCGGGTCGGGGAGCGCCACGGCCATCTACTCACGAGTAATAAGCCGGGGGCTGACTTCCCGATTCAGTAAGGATTCAATCCGGGACGTCTCGAATGCGGTCGTCATAGTAGTTTTTCAGAAAGGAGACAGCGACGCCAACTTGATCAAGAAGATGTCCCGGAGGCCGCCGACTACGGTAAAGGAGATGTTCGCATTAGCGGACCGCTAGCGCATGCGCCCTGAGCGCCACCCTCGGCACGGCCACGAGCCTCGCCGCGCTTCGAAGCGCCACCTTTGGCACGCCACGAGCCTCGCCGCGCCGAAGCGCCACCTTTGACACGACCACGAGCCTACGCCGCGCCGAAGCGCCACCTCGACACGGCCACGAGCCACGCTGCGCCCGTCGCGCCACCTTCGGCACGCGCCACAAGCCCACGCTGCGCTTCGAAGCGCCACCTTGGCATGGCCACGAGCCCACGCCTGCGCCCCGAGCGCCACCTTCGACACGGCCACGAGCCTACGCTATGCGCCTCGCGCCACCTTCAAAGACGGCCTGAAGCCACACTGCGCGCGCGCGCCACCTTGACCGCGACCACAAGCCTCGCTTTCGGCGCCACCTTCCGGCACGGCACGAGCCACGCTATGCGCCCGGCGCCACCTTCGGCATGGCCACGAGCCACGCCTGCGCCACGAGCAAGGACGGCACGATCGTCAGCAACACATAGAGCATAGAGCAGCTAAGTCGCTTTTTACTCAATTATGTCATTATGAATAAAATTGTTGGCTTTCTTGACATGCTACTTAGTTGATCCACAACTAAGCAGTAAGTCGGGGGCTACACCTAATAATGTGCGCATGCGCACATTTTTTTCTGAGTTGTGTTTTTATTCTTTTACTTAACGATTGCAAATGAATCTGAGTGCGTTAATTCCGAGTTGTGAAGCTCTGACCCCATGAACGGCGAACTTTAGTCACCCAAAATGCGTGCCTGGAAAAAGAGCCATGAGCCGACTCCCGATGCTCGGGGGCTAGACTAGTCAGGCAGAGTGCTTAAACAAAAAGAGTCAAACCACTCGGATGAATTCAAAGTCAATAAGGAAAAGGAGTAAAAAACTTTAAAATTATATATAAACCAGTCGGACATCACATCCGAGTGAATTGTTTTTACATTGCCTAAGTTTTGCATATACATGATTTCAGGGTTACTAAATTTGGATGCGATGCATGTGGGCCACGCTCAACGATTTACATCAAGAACTTAGGCGATTTAATGAATTTAAAGGGAGCGGCGCTGAATTTTGCCTTGAGCGAGAAAAGCGTTTTGACTTCTGCATATCATTCGGGATATGGTATGCCCCAAGATGAGCCGACTGCCAGTATTCCAATAATTGGGCTGGGTACTAGTCGGCTACAGTTCAATGTGTGGAGCTCTATTGAGTCCTTCACGATCTTTTTTGCCTACAACAGGGCACTCGGCTGGAAAGGAAAACCAGTTGGGAAGCTGCATCAAGAACTGGAAGCACTCGGCGTGAAGCATGACTCAGTTGGGCTGCGACCAGGAAGGCGGCAACTCGATCGCAAAGTACTCGAGGGCTACTGTGGAGTATATGGACCCCGGGTATCTGAGGGGACGGGCCAGGCCTAGGAGGCAGGCCGCTATGCGCAGCAAGGAAACCCCGAAGATGGAAACCAACTTTGATTAGGTGTGATACAATTGTAATCCTATTCGCTATCATGTTTAGCGGATAAGGAAAGAGATACAATCTCCACCTTCCAACCGATTAGGACTCTCCTTTGTAACGGCACCCCTCTACTATATAAAGAGGGGTAAGGTAGCATCCTGAGGAGGATTGGACAGACGATCATACAATCTCATCAGCAAATTAGCTAGCCACAAATAATTCTAGAGCACAGGACTAGGGTATTATCTCCCCCGCGAGAGCCCGAACCTGTATACATCCGGTGTCTTATGTTACCATCGAGTTTGGATCCAGCGCCTAGCCCCCTTTTGATTATTGCCGACAACAAACGTTGACACTACACTAGCGCAAATTAAAAATTCTACCGATCTCAAGAGGCCATGCAAGTAAATGATCATAGATTACAGATCATTACCACTAGATGCGCAATGCAGTGGAAGAAGATGTTGAAGTAGATCAACGTTGAGCATTCTGGTATGGTCGTCGAATAGTGTGATCGATCCGAGCGATAGCCGAGCAGCAAATTGATCCTTCGGCTTCTAGATCGGTCCAAACAATCATCCTCTAACAGCACCGCAAGAGAGTAGTGCCTCTATCGGTATCCACACGTCTAGGGTTGAAACACCGAACGCTGGGGTGTTAGCAACGTACACATGACAGAGATGGTGGAGGACAGTCTAGGGTTTCGATGGTGGTGCAACTCTTGCATACAACTTCTCCCTCAAACCCTAAGTCTATGTCCCCCTTTTATGGCCGTTGGTGGCACCCAACCCTTAGGTCTAATCTGAATCCATATTCAATTTGGCCCATTAGAACGAATCAAATCCAAATTTTGATAACTAATTGTAACCATTCCAAACCTCTTAAGTGTGTGACCCCATAGGTTTATGTATATTTGGACATGACTCGAAAAAATCTTTCTGTCTGATAATCGATAGCGGTCTCTAGCAGTACATATCGATTCTCAAATATTCATAAAGCATCAGACGAATCTACTATAGTGTGATAATGTCATGTTCTCTTTGCCTCACAATATCAGATCGAATTCAAGGCGAGATTCGTGTTATCCTATAATAGCTCGATCCATTCACTCATATTGTAGTGGATTAATTTATCTGGATTAACTCTCAATTATATTCAGTATGGCCACACAATTCCTTAATCCATCTACCTCGAGGCACCTAAAGATATCTCTCTGTTATGTTGGAGGGGAAAATTCCATGTTGATCATTCATGTACCTCAACATGTTTCATGGTGAACTCAAAAACTACCTTTATAACTACCTGGTTTATAAAGAGTAGCGTTTGGTAGCCCCTAAGTAAACCATTAGACATCTAGAAAACCAAGGATGATCTTAAGTCTAAGGATTATACATACACTATGTATGAGACCAACTGATGGCTCATAAGAACATATAACAATTCTGGCTGTGTCTTATATGGGTCTATCAAGCGCATGTTCTCCTACATATGTCCACATTATTGATTAGATATCTCCCTATCTCTATGACCCATGAAACATGGTTATAAATAAATACATGTGCTGATCTATAAAACATAATCATCCTATATTATGATAACCGATTAGGGATAACATGAATAACATTGATATACGAAAAAAGTTTTACAAACAAGTCACGTATTTGTTGACCAATCCAATCGATATTTATTTCAAGGGCAAACAGCTATACTATTCTACAAACATAAGACATGATACAATCATTTTTATGATTGCCTCAAGGGCATATCACCAACAGTCTCCCACTTGCACTTGAGTCAATCATGCAAGTATCTAATACCCATGGCTCTCGTGTGTGCTTCATGTTTTGGCTATGGGAGTGGTTTTGTCAATGGATCGGATATGTTTAAATCTATGTGCACCTTGTATATCTTCACATCACCTCTATCCACAATATCTCGGACAAGGTGATAGCGCCATTGAATGTGCTTGGACTTTTGATGCAATCTAGGCTCCTTCGCTTGCCCAATGGCACCACTATTATCACAATAGAGATCCAATAGGCTAGAAGCACTATCAACCATACCAACTTCAGTGATGAACTTCTTACTCCAAACAACCTCCTTTGCAGCTTCTGAAGCCACAATGTACTTGGCCTCCATCGTAGAATCAGCAATGTACTCTGGTTGGTACTCTTCCAGCTCACTGCTCCTCCATTCAGCATGAATGCATACCTAGATTGCGAATGATAATCATATTTATTGGTTTAAAAACTTGCATTAGTGTAACCACTTATAACGAGCCTATCCCTAACCTCCATAAACAAGGAACGCATCCTTAGTTCTTTCAAGTATTTGAGGATATTCTTAACTGTTATCCAATGACTTTCACCTAGATCTGACTGATATCTACGCGTAACACTTAGAGCATAAGACATATCCGGTCGTGTACAAATCATGGCATACATTATAGACCCAATTGCCAAAGCATATAGAATCTTGTCGGCGTATTCCACCTAACAAGATCCCGTCAATGAACGGGGTTGACAACTCCCTAGACGGAAGGTATGGTTCGGAAGAGGGCGTCTTTGTGGCTGGAAACCCTAATGTCTCTCGACGATGGATCCCGGGAATCAACAAACTGATGGACACGACGATGTACCCAGGTTCAGGCCCCCGGCTCGGGTAATAGCCCTACGTCCTGCTGGTTCTTTGTTGAGGAAATGTGAAGGGGATTACAATGGTTTTCCTAGCTTGGGTGAGTTCTCTCTTCTTCTTTCAACCTCTCGATCTCTCGATCTTTCTTCCTTCTTCGGCCCCTTCGTCTCATGCACCGAGGTGCCCTTATATAGACGGGTTGGCCCGGACATGGGAGAAGGTAACGCTATACTTATCTACAACACATTAATTACACCCATCATTCCAACTTCCACGTCGACCCACAACTCATTTATTACACACGCCTCCGTGGCCTTGTCCTTCAAACCTCATTTAATGTCGGTGAGTGGCTTCGCCCGGTCCGCCCGGGATATGACGCTCCTGCGACGGGTTTGGTGAGAGGCGTCAGAGGGACGAGCCGTCGTCGTGTCGATGGTAGAACCCTTCATAATTAATGACCCTGATACAAGGTGCCAGGGGAGGGAAACTTCAAGGCGAAGCCTTCCTCTCATTCCTTTGGTTGCCTCCGTGGCCTGGCGAGGGGGGCTTAGACGCCCGCCCACTCCCCAGACCGCCTCATAAGCCGCGCCACGCGGCGGCGTGATCGCCCACTTGCCGCCAGAGGCACCACGCGGCCGCCGCCCGTGCGAAAGCGTGTCGCCGCTTGCCGCGCCAGGCACCACGCGCCGCCGCTTCGCCCGTGGCAGGCGTGCGAATCGCCCACCGCCGCCGAGGCCACGTGGGCTCGCCCGCCGCTACGCCAGGCACCACGCAGCCGCTTCGCCGGTGAGCGGCGTGATCGCCCGCCTGCTCACCAGGGGGCCACGCGGGCTCCTCGCCCGGCGGGTAGGGCGTGATCGCCCACCTACCCGCCAGGCCGCCAAGCTGGGCTAGGCCGCTTTTTGGGCCTATTACTTCTACGGCGGAGAGGGTACCCCGATGTAAAGTACACCGACAAATCTTACTAATCATGTCCTACTCATCAGTGGTCAAAGGACACTGAGTCTTTCTAAGGCTAATACCATGTGACATAGGCATGAAACCTCTCTTGTAATCTTGCATATTAAACATCTTCAATACCTTGTCGATGTACGTATCTTGGCATAATCCAATTAGCCTTTTAGACCTATCTCTATAGATCTTAATTCCCAAGATATATGCTGCCTCTCCTAAGTCCTTCACAGAGAAACTATTTCTTAATAAAGACTTTACAAATTCCAGCATATGAATATCATTTCTGATCAACAATATGTCATTCACATATACGATCAAGAACACAAGTGAGCTCCCACTGGTGTTCTTATAGATGCAGTGCTCTTCTTCATTTCTGACGAAGCCAAACCCTTTCACTACCTCATCAAAATGAATGTATCAACTCTAAGATGTTTGCTTCAATCCATAAATAGATATCTAAATCTTGCATACATTTCAAGCATTTTGTGAATCGACAAAACATTCAGGCTGTTTCATGTACACATCATTACATAGGTTTCCATTGAGGAAGGTTGTTTTGATATTCATTTGCCATATCTCATAACTGAAATATACAACAATAGCTAGAATAATCTGGATAAACTTAAGCATAGCAATAGGCGAGAAGGTTTCATCATAGTCAACACCTTGAATTTATTTGAAACTCTTTGCTACCAATCGAGCTTTATAGATATAAACTTTTCCATCCATGTCTATCTTAATCTTAAAAACCCATTTGCACTCTATGGTTTTGCACCATCAGGCAGATCAACTAAGTTCCAAACTTGATTGTCATGCATGGATTTTATTTTGGATCTCATGTCTTCAAGCCATTTCTTAGAGTTCGGTCCATCATTGCTTCCTCATAAGTCTTAGGCTCATCGTTGTCCAACAACAATGTTTCTCTATTGTCCAACAATAGAATATTGTGCCCGTACATTATGGGTGTTCGGCATTGTCTTCCAGACCTACGTAGGGCTAGTGTATCCTCTACAAGTTCTACAACATCTTGTATAGCTTATAGAGTTTTGGTATAAGTTGAAACACTTTCCAATAGTTCTTTAATCTCTTCAAGTTGCACCATGCTCCCATTAACTCCTTTGGAAAGAAATTCTTTCTCCAAAAATACACCATTACGAGCAACAAACACTTCGTTCTCTTTTATGTAAAAGTAATATTTTTTAATTCCTTAGGATACCCCCACAAGAAGTATTTTTGTGACTTGGGCATGAGCTTACTAGACATCAAATATTTTACATAAGCCTCACAACCTCATACTTTGAGAAAAGGCAATTTGGGACACTTCCCAGTCCATATCTCATATGGCGTCTTCTCTACTAATTTAGATAGAACATTGTTAATAGTGAATGCAGCTATTTCTAGAGCAAGTCCCCAAAAGAACAATGGTAGATCACTTTGGCTCATCATCGACTGAACCATGTCCAACAAAGTTTGGTTCATCGTTCGGATACCCCATTCTATTAAGGTGTTCCCGGTGGTGTAAGCTGTGGAACAATTCCACATCGCTTCAGATGATTACCAAACTCTTGGCTCAAATACTCTCCTTCATGATCTAATCATAAAGCTTTGATTGTCTTTCCAAACTAATTTTGTACCTCATTTTGAAATTCCTTGAACTTTTCAAAGGATTCAGACTAGTGCCTCATTATATAGATGTAACCATATTTACTAAAGTCATTAGTAAAAGTTATGAAATACTGAAAACCACCCTTAGCCATTATGCTCATCGGTCCACATACATCTGTACGCACAATGGCTATAAGTCACTCACCCTTTTGCCTACATCAATGAAAGGTGTCTTAGTCATCTTACCAAGTAAATAAGACTCGCAAGTTTCAAATGATTTGAAATCAAATGAATCTAGAAGACCATCCTTACGGAGCTTCATTATGTGTTTCTCATTTATATGACCTAAACGACAATACCAAACATAAATGGGATTCAAGTCATTAGACCGAAGTCTCTTAGCATTTATGTTATGGATTAACACATGATTAAGTTCCAAAATATATAAACCATTAACCATAGGACAACTACCATAGAACATATCACTTTTATAAACAGAACAACAATTGTTGTTAATAACAAAGTGATAACCTTCTGCCTCCAAGCGTGAAGTAGAGATAATGTTTCTACACAAAGCTGGAACATAATAACAATTATTTAGTTCCATAACTAGTCCTAAAGTTAAAGATAATGCATAAGTGCCAACAGCCAATCCAACAACTCTTGCTTTATTGTCAACACGAAGCTCTACTTTGTCTCTTGCCAAACTTCTAGTCTTTATCAATACCTACATCAAGTTGCAAATATGAGCAACCGATTCGGTATCAAATACCCAAGAACCAATCTGAGAAGCAACAATATTGATCTCTATAACATTAATGACAATACTTGAAGTGGAAGTTTTACTTCCTTTATTTTTGTTTGCCAAGAACTTCGTACGGTTCCTCTTCTAGTGTCCTATCCTTTTGCAGTAAAAGCAAATCACATTGGGTGTAACTCCAGCCTTTTGCTTATGAAGCTTAGGTTTGTTGCTCGAGATCTCATCTTGAGACTTACCCGCACCCTTAACCTGATCACTAATCTTAGAAGTCTTCTTCTTGAACTTAGTAGTCTTTTGTACCATCATCACATGACTAGAGTTTTTCATAATGCTCTCCTCGGCTGACTTGATCATCCCATGCAGATCGGTCAAGGACTTCTCCATGCCATTCATATAAAAGTTCAAAATGAATGGCTCATAGCTCTGAGGGTGCGACTAGAGAATCAAATCAGTGTCCAACTCTGGACCAAGCGGAAAACCAAGCTTTCCTAAGCTCTCAATGTAACCAACCATCTTGATCACATGAGGGCTGACCGAACTCCTTTCATCTAGCCTGCACGTGAACAAGGACTTCATGGTGTTGTACCTCTTAGCCTTCACTTGGTTCTCAAATATGCCTTTTAAACCCACAATCATAATATGGGTATCCATGTCCTCATATTGCTTCTAAAGCTTAGAGTTCATGGTGACAACTATGAGATAGCTAACGTCAACAAAATTAGTGCAATGCTTTTCATACTTATTTTTTCAGCTCTAGTTGCATTCTCAGCCGATTCATCGGGGTACGGTTTCTCTAGAACATACTTCTTTTCTTGTTTGAGAATGATTCTCAAATTGCAATACCAATTGATAAAGTTTGTTCCATTTGGTTTATTCTTTTCAAGAATTGAACACAAGCTAAAACTGGGTGCGAAGGTAGTAGTAGGTGCCATTTAATCTACAACACAAATATGCAATAAATAAGCACTATGTTTATGCATGATCTTCTATTAAACAATTTAATAAAAGATATTCCCACTATAGGAAATCATGTTCTCTCTAACAACATATAATGATTCAATATCCAAATTTCATTAAGTCCTAGTGAGCTTTGACATCACTAATGAAAACCTAATGTCATTCGGTAAGCAATACCATGCTAATTACATCTCATGTAATTCTTACTTGTTGAATAACATCTCATGTTGTCGACTCAACACCATGCCCGTAGGCCCAAAACCATTTTGATAGCCTAGTTAAGTTAAACTAATATTTGCATGTACATATCCAACATATACCCTACCTTGTCAAGATAGGTAATTGCACTCTTCTTTAGCAGACACACCAGTCAATGATCAAGACTCAATAGTTACAACAATTTAGAAAGGATCAAATTAACTTAATTTTTTGAGGGATACTACTCTAACATAATCGAGTTATCTATTGTAATCATATGTAAAGCAGTGTAACAGGAAGAAAATAAATCACATATAATCATATTAAGCTGTGAAATAGTATGACCCTTGACATAGCAATCTCTATTGCCATGCTACGTGTTCACCAAGCCATCGTGCTGGAGATCTTTATCCTACCTTGCTATTACTCCTAATAGCTATTAATAAATTACATTGATCATCAAGCATCACAAATCGATGTGCAGGCCGTGACTATTACAAGCATCACATACACGGGAGCCATACTATTCACATCTCATCTTGTAAAAGCAAGTTATGCAAAGAATCCAATTCCCTGATGGGATATGAGTGCATAATATAGAAAAACACGCTACACATGGTTGAGGGGCGGTAGCCCCTTGGTGCATTTGGGGGCAACCCCCAAGATGAAAAATTTTGGGTATGTATTCAGTATATAGATTTTCATGGAAAAATTTCATCAGATTATTCAAATTAACCAAATTCTGAACTGATCTCATCGACTCAATTTCTATTGAAAAATAGCTTTGCTCGGCCTATACAACTAAGCGTGTTTGTCCACCCTAATGGCAAAAAATCGACCGGTAAGGGTGAATCAAGCAATGCTGCCAAGTACAGTCGACACAACCAAAACAGATTGATCTATCATGAAACCCAAAACTTGAAAACCAGAAACCAATTGATCTCATCAACCAATTACAAACAACTGATTCATCTCATGAACCGATCTAGGTCTTCATACCAAACCAGCGGTAGATCCAATCTACTACTACCGCAAATCATGCATATGTGAATCATCTAGATCATAAACTAGACAAGCTGGACCTGATACTACTAATGGGTTATAGTAGACTACACTAGTGCAAATTAAAAATTCTACCAATCCCAAGCGGACACACAAGTAAATGATCATGGATTACAGATTGTTACCACTAGACATGTAGTGCAGCGGAAGATGTCAAAGCACATAGACGTTGCGTACCCTTGTATGGTTGTCAAACAGTGCGATTAGTCCGAGCGATAGTCGAGTAGCAAATTGATACTTTGGCTTCTGGATCGGTCCAAACAGTCATCCTCTAATAGCACCGCAATAGAGGAGTGCCTCTATCCGTATCCACATGTCCAGGGTTGGAATGCCAAGCACCAGGGTGTGAGATGGTGGAGGACAGCTAGGGTTTGGTGGTGGTCAACTCTTGCATACAACTTCTCTCTCAAACCCCAAGTCTATGTCCCCTTTTATGGCCCTTAGTGGCGCCCAACTCTTGGGCCCAATCCGAGTCCATATTCAATTTGGCCCATTAGAACGGATCGAATCCAAACTTTGATAACCGTTGTAACTGTTCCAAACCTCTAAAGTGTGTGACCCTATAGGTTCCTGTATATTTGGACACGACTTGGAAAAAAGTCTTTCTATTCAATAATCGATAGCGGTCCCTAGCAGTATATATCGATTCCCAAATATTCATAAAGCATTGGACGACCTACTATAGTGTGCTAATGTGATATTCCCTTTGCCTCATGATATCAGATCGAACTCAAGGCAAGAGTCGTGTTATCCTATGAAAGCTCGATCCATTCACTCATACCGTAGTAGATTAATTTATCTGGATTAACTCTTAATCACATTCAGCATGGCTATGCACATCCTTAATCCATCTACCTCGAGGTGCCTAAAGATATCACTCCATTATGTAGGAGGGGTAAATTCCATCTTGATCATTCATGTACCTCAATAGGTTTCATGGTAAACCTGAGAACTACTTTTATAACTACCTGTTAAAGAGTAGCGATTGGCAGCCCCTAAGTAAACCATTTGACATCTAGGAAACCAATGACGATCTCAAGCCTAAGGATCATATATACGCTATGTATGAGACCAACTGATGATAAATATATAATAATTCTCGCAGTGTCTCATATGGGTTTATCCAACGTATGTTCTCCAACATGTGTCCACATTATTGATTATATATCTTCGTATCTCTATGACCTATGAAACATGATCATCAATCAATACATGTGCTGATCTATGAAATATAATCGTCCTATATTATGATAACCGATCAGGGATAACTTGAATAACATCGATATATGAAAAGAATTTCACAAACAAGTCTTGTACTTGTTGATCAATCCAATCAACATTTATTCAAATGACAAACAATTATACTATTCCATAAATATGAGACATGATACAATCATTTCTAAGATTGTCTCAAGGGCATATCAGCAACAGCTATGTGCTGAGATTGAGGGAAACATAGGTAGAACCATGATGAGCTTAGGAAGAAGCTATAGGCCCAGACCACTAAGATTAGAAATACCAAGTGTGTATCATGTAAGGCCCACAAGATTGAGGCAGCTGTGCTTAGGGTGAAAATGCACATGTTCATTCTTCTTTATCTAGCTCTTTTTTATCTTCTTCTCATGTTCTTCCTATGCCTCTCTCTTTCAAGAGTGTGAGTACCTTATGAGCACTCTTGAAAAGTTTGTAGCAGGTAAGAAGAAGCTCAATCTCATCCTAGACTAGTCCAAAATTAGTAGATTCAATCAAGGTTTAGGCCAGCACTATTGTGTTTAGATCTGTTAGAGTTGTCCATGGGATCTTTGACCAGCAGGTTGCTCCTTCTTCTGCTTCTGCCTCTAGCAAGGTGAAGTATACATGCACATTCTGTCAGAAGGATGGACATCTAGAAGATTTTTGCTTCAAGCATGCCAAGATTGCATGTGTGAGTGTGGTCATGCTCTTAGAGGCATTCAAGGTCATCCCTAGACTCAGAGTGCTCCTAAGGCACCTATGGCTTCTAAACAGGGTGGAGTTTCTCTTATTTTTGGCAACAACTAGGACTTGGTTTTTAGGCTGTTCCTTCTGGTTTTTATCCTAGAGCTGATTGTGGTTAGCCTTTGTATCATCCTTTTGATATTCCTCGTTCTTTCCATCGAGCTAGATATCAGTGATGTGAGGTGTTTCCTAATAAGAGATTTGGGTAGCTTCACTAGGATGGTCCAGCCTTTGCACGACGATGGGCTAACCCAGCTCTAGCTCCCAGATCTTCTACTTGCATTGCTTCTGGATTTGTGAGAGTTGAGCATTAGATACACTAGAGTCCAGTCTTTCGTTTCTATGATTGGCACTTTTGCTCGTTGTGTGATTCGATACTGGGTTCTCAGATCTACACTTATTTATCCCATTACTGAGTCATCGACCTCTCACTTTCTATGATACAGGTTTGTCAGGCTAGGAAGAGAGATGTTTGGTTTATAGACTCCAGCTGTTCTCATCACTTGTCTAGAGACTCTCGTTGGTTCTCTTCTTTAGCCTGTGTCCCAAGTGATGAGCTAATCACCTTTAGAGATGCTTCTTCAAGCTGCGTCATCACCAAAGGCTCTATGTGTATTAATGAAAAATTCTTTCTTAAGGATGTTGCTTTGGTTAGTAAGCTGTAGTATAATTTCCTTTCTATTTCTCAGCTTATCGATTACGATTTTGAGGTAAGCTTTAAGCGCAATGCTTGTAGAATTCTCGATTCTTCTAGAGAGATAGTTTGCATGATTTCTAAGTTTGTGAGAGTTTTTTTGACTAATGTTTTATTCTTCTGGTGATTCTCTCCATTGCTTAGTTGCTTTAGAGTCCTGTGATCTCTCATTCTAGCATAGAAGACTTGGTCACATTGGATTTAATCATTTATCCCGAGTTAGCAGCCATGAACTCATTCATGGTTTGCCCAAACTCAAGATGGTCAAAGACTTAGTTTGCTTTCCTTGCTAACATGGCAAGATGGTGGATGCTTCTCATCCCCTAGTCACTGTTGTGATGACTGAGGACACTGTTGGTCTAGCTAGAGTGTAGTCAACGAGTGGGAAGTGGTATATTCTTATCATTGTCGATGATTTTTTAAGATATTCTTGGGTATTTTTCATGGCCTCGAAGGATGAGTCATTTACCCATTTCAAAAGTTTAATCCGTAGGTTGTCTATTGAGCTATCTGGAACCTTACGAGCTGTACGTAGTGGCAATGGCACGGACTTCAAAAACTTCTACTTTGAGAGTTTTTGTGAGGATTCTAGCTTAGAGAATCAGCTCTCCCCTCCATACATCTCTCAGCAAAAAGGTTTAGTGGAAAGGAAGAATAGGACCTTAGTCGAGATGGTTTGGACGATACTAGATGAGTACAATACTCTTAGAAAGTTTTGAGCTGAAGCTATAGCTACTGCCTGTCATATGTTTAATCGAGTATTTTTTAGGGTATATTTACACTGCACTTCCTATGAGTTGAGATATAGGTGAGGCTCAGTGTTTCTCATTTTCGTGTGTTTGGCTACAAGTGTTTCATTTTGAAGTCTAGAAACTTAGATAAGTTCAAGTCTTGCTCTTCTGATGAAATTTTTCTAGGTTACTCGATTTCTTTTCATAGCTATAGGGTAGAGTTGTGAGGCGAGTAGGATCATAGAGACCTGTGAGGTGACTTTTGATGAGGCTAGTCCAGAAGTTAGACCCAACATATCAGGCTTTTCTTCTCTCTTCGATGCCATCTTTGTAGAGGATGAGGATGATAGAGATAACGGTGTTCCACCTAATCCAGTCCCCTCTACGTCTGAGGTGCCCCTATTTCTATCTCTACACATCAGGGAAATAAACCCTCACCTTTAGACTTTCCTGTAACTAGTGGCTCTGATCCTGCCTCTTCTATTCATGAGATAGATGTCACTTCTGCTTCTGAATGTCTCCGCCACATTTAGCGGTGTCATCCACCCAATCAGATGATCGGTGATCTGTTTGAGCGTGTCACGAGGTCAAAGTCAAGTGTTTCTCTCTTCTGCCTTCACTCTGCCTTCGTTGCTACTTTTGAGCCGAAGGATATTTATCATGCATTGATAAATGAATCTTGTATTAATGCTATACATAACGAACTTGAGGGTTTCAAGTCATAATATCATAGGGACCAAGTGAGGATAGGCTTATCATTAGAAACAAGGCTAGACTAGTAGCATAAGGTTTTACTCAGGTTGAGAGTCTTGATTTTGAGAAGACCTTTGCCTCTATAGATAGACTAGAGGCCATTAGGATCATGCTTGCATTTTCATTATCCAAGAGTTTCAAGTTTTATCAGACAAATGTCAAGAGTTCATTCTTCAATGGGTATATTGAGGAAGTGATTTATGTTAGAAGCCTTTAGGATTTGAGAACCCCAAGTATCTAAACCATGTCTTCAAGCTATCCAAAGTTTTATATGGACTTAAGTAGGCCCCTAGAGCTTGGTATGAGAGGCTTAAATCTTATCTTCTTAGTCATGATTTTAAAATAGGTAAGATAGACAAGACTCTATTCAACAGACACTAGGATACTCATGTTCTACTTGTCTAGATTTATGTGGATGACATTATCTATAGTGGCTCTTCACACTCTCTTGTGTCTTAGTTTTTAGATGTGATGAGCACAGAATTCGAGATGAGTATAATGGGTGGGTTGAACTATTTCCTTAGCTTCCAGATCAAGCAGGCTCGAGAGGACATTTTGGTAAATACACTCGAGAACTCCTAAGGCGCTTTGACATGTCAAAAGGGAAGCCTGTAATGACTCCTATGGCTACTATTGTTTTCCCCGAGCCTTATGAGGATGGTAAGCCAGTTGATTAGAATGAATTTAGGAGCATGATTGACCCCCTCTTGTACCTCTCTATTTTGAGGCCGGACATACATTTTGATGTGTCTGTGTACTGGATTTTAGGCTTCTCGTGCCTCTCACTGCCAGACGGTGAAGCGCATCTTCAAGTACCTTTTAGCTACCATTGACTATGGTATTTGGTACTTGTCCTCTTCTTATTTATCCCTTAGAACTTTTTCAGATGCGAACTTTGGTGGTTATAGGATAGATAGGAAGAGAACTTCTAATACTTGCCAATTTATTGGTACTTCTCTTGTCTCTTAGTTATCTAGGTAGCAGTCTAGAGTTGCAAAGTCCACAGCTGAGGTCGATTACATTGCAGCCGCTGGTTGTTGTAGACTTGTAGTCAGGTGCTTTGGATGAGATCGACCTTGCGAGACTTTGGGTTGGACATAGATAGTGTTCCACATTTCTGTGATAACACTTCTACCTTTTGCATTGCCATAAAACCTAGTGCAGCACTCCAAAACCAAGCATATATACATTAGATATCACTTTCTTAGAGATCATGTGGAGAAGGGTGATATAGTGCTCCAGTTTGTGGAGAGTGACTACTAGATTGCCGATATCTTTACTAAGCCTTTGGATAGCTCTAAGTTTATAGTCTTGAGGTGAGAGCTTGAAGTTGTGTGCCTTTATGGCATCTTTTGAGGGAAAGCTGGTTTTGTATATTATGTATTATATTTCCTTCTAGTATTTCCTTTCTTTTGCATCTTCTAGATGATATTGGACTAAATCTTAGAGTTCTGATACACTTCATTTAGACTTCGGGTATGCTTTTCGTGAACCTCGCATCTTATGCTATAGGTTGCTATCATGTACAATTAGTTGTTCTTTCTTCTCTCTAGGTTAAGTTCTTTTACAGTCTTATAGGTCTAGCAGGTGTTGGACCCCTTAGGTAGACCGGGCCTATATGTACTCCCTAGCTAGAGTTTTAGAGTCTACACATGAAAATCTGGCAGTTTTGAGGACCCGCCTGGCCGTGCTGTATGGTCGAGGAAAATCATTGAATGATGAACATGGCTGCTTTCCTGGGATCAAACACATTACCAGGAAGTACCAAGAGAGAAGAATGACACTGTTCTCTAGCAATCTTGTAGCACTTGAAGTGAACTCTCCAAACATCATATCATCAAAATTTTGAATCGGCTACATCGTTCAGAGAAAGTTGTTGTCCCTGCTATTCCCATGTCAAACCGATATGCACTACAGGTATATAAGGAAGAGCAATATGATATCCAACGCATATTCAAAGTGAATATAAAAAAGGACTGGCACCTTCCCAATGTACTTCATTATTTCTAGAAAGTAGATATGGTGAGGAGACAAGTACAAATAAACAGTTTAATTACCACTTACCAGAATAGAGCAAAAAATTGCATTTTAATCATTTTCCAAACAACCTCAGTGTGAGTGCATAAACATCTTTCTTCTTTGCTGATGTAGCTTTAGTGACCAATTTCACCGCCTACAATTGAAACACACTAGTTCAGAAACAAAGAACATAAGAAATGATAGTACAATCATTTTCTAGTAACATATTATACGTGCAGTTAAAACTTAGGATTCCTTTTTGAAAACTTGAAAAGTAGCAATGAATTGAGTTGAATGTGCACTGCTGAAAGAGTATGTCTTGTCATCGGACGGAGTCTCATTAACTGAAACTAACTTGCCCTCTGTGGGCACTGTGATTTCTCCCTTGGGCTATCGAGATGCAAAGGCTTCACTTGCCTCACCTAAAGTTCCTCGCCAAAACTGCATGATATAAGCAAAATTCAAGATTGCAAAGGTAAAAACAGATACAATGAATGGAATGAATAATTCAGTCCAACTGGCTGTCAGTAAACATGTGAATGAGGCTGGATATGTTCTTGTTGTTTTAATTAGTCAATACCAAGACATTGCTTTAAATTAGTCCGTACCAGTGCCAAGACCATTCAGAGTATAAGCCTACAGTGAATGGATCTAAGCTACAAGCTAAAGTATTTTATTGAAAAAGGTTGTAGGATCAACAGACAATGTGGGGAAAAAGGATGGATAAATTACAAAGTAAAAATTGGATGATTACCACTTTCATGTAATTTGGTTATCTCCCTTGCAATGACACACATAACTTTTCTCCCTGAGATATAAACACATATCGAACAAAGGTACAAGAAATATCACCCCTACATAACCTGTATATAAACACATAAACAAAAACAAGAAATATCAACATATATGACAGAAACATCACAATTATAAATGTTTTGTATTAAAAGATTAACAAGGTTGCTCATATAGAGATCACTGATTGCAGCAAAATATATCTTATTATAAATGTGTGGGACATCACAACTGATAGAGATGTAGTATTACTGTGGTTTCCATTGTACATTTTCTAACAAAAAATAAATGATCATGTAATGACATGCAAGAGTGACAGAATATCTGCTACCTAGAATCACCAAAAAAATGAAGTAGCGTCAACAAGAAATTGATGAATACAATGGGGAGAAACATATAATATTTGTGTAATAGCTTCACAAGCAGATATCCCAAGCCTGTCTCTTCTTTACCGAGCATGCTTTGGTAGAAATCCCACTAGAAATTAAAAATCTGGACTGACTCCAAAGATTGATTACCAATTATAAATAAAGTGAGTCCACTATCATTATATTGCAGCTGAAGGACCAGGAATAGGAATAATAAGGATTTTCTCAGGTGCACATAGTCTAGCCTGTGAAAAATGGTTCACCATTCTTAAACCCAACACTAATGTACTTCTCTGCCACTCATTAGGCACCTTGTTCAATCTAAAAAAGCTATTGAATAATTTAGTTAACCAAATGATTGCCACGTGTCCATGGCATTTCCACACTTTGATAGGAATATTATCAGGTCCCAACGCCTTACCTATTTTCATCTCAATCATCTAGGCAATCCATGTATTTTTCTTGCAAGAAACTGACCTTGTGTTCTTGAGTGAATAATTCTTCTAGATCGCGTTGCTAAAGTTTTGGACTTGTGTTCTTACTTGTCTTGACATGTGAGAGGTTATCTAAGATCATCTTGATCATCAAACCCCACAAGCAAGATCAAGATCAAGTTCTTGAGTTTTTATTCAAACTTGATTGTGTTCTTCCTTCAAAGTAAGAAAAGGTCAAAACTTGGACGTCAATCCTTATGATTGGAGGTTGGAATAAGTTCATGACATCCTTAAGAAGATATCTGCCAAGTTTCATGAGTTTATGACCATCCAATCAAAAGTTGGATCATTTTTGCTTTTAAAACTCGTGTTGATTTTCCTGCTGTTCTTGAGCCCAGTCATACCGCCCACTCTTCAGTCATACCGAACTTCGGTCATACTGGAAATCCTGCATTCATACCAGCCATACATAGCAAATGGCTTATTCTTATTTGCCTCCTTTGATTGTTTTTGTTTGAGGGCTTGGCTTGTTTGGATTATTTTGAATGGAAAAAATTTTAATTGGGATCATTCACCCCCTCTGATCACCATCTTGATCCTTCAATACCTTAGGGCTTTCCTTGCTTGCATTCTTACGATCTCAGTATGTGCCTTAAATGGCCACCAGAGTTCGTACCTCGGCCGATGATACTCGGTGTTTGTGCCCTAAATGGCAGTGGTGCTGGCATGAATTCTAATAGGAGATGACAACCAGGCTTCGAACACGTGGCAATCCAATGGCCCAAATTGCTTCAACATCGACTGATCTCGGCCGTTCGTGATACTGTGATCCAACGGTCACCACTCTTACTAGGGTTAAGCTGTCGCATAAGCTATCCTTAGTGGAAATGGGCTGCACAACGCAAAGGGATACAGGCCGACCCAACACGGTTCAAGAATTTTTCCAGGATTTTCTCATTTCAAATAAAACCCAAAAATAAACTAAGCCAAATTAAATAGTTAAAATATGATATAAAATCCAAGAAAAATCTCTAAAATACTTTGAGATATTTGGAACTCAAATAAAATTTTTTAGCTAAACCTTATTCTGATTTTCTCTATAATTAATTAGTTTTCACAAAAGGCCAATATACTTAATTCAAAATAAATTCAAACAAAATTCAAAAAATCCAATAAATTCAAAAAAATCACAAAATGCACAAATAACATGATAAATTCATAAAAAGTAGAAATTGGGATGTTACACTGTAGCACCAGCTTTGGAATGAACACAAGTTGCAAGCACCACATTCATCCTTAGACGACAGGATTAGCGAAGGGGGCTATGACGGTGATCTCGATAACCTCGGTTGACATGTACTGCCTCGTACTTGGTAGTGGAAACCAGATCTGAAAGGGAGACAACGAAGGGCGACGTTGGCAACTCGATTGGGACACCATAAGAGGAGGCCAGCGGACTAAGGGAGACGACAGAGGGCTGACGGGGAGATGACGGGGGAGAGGTGGCAGTAGGGCTACTGGGGGAAGGCGATGATGGGGTGTTGGGAGGTGGGAGGCAGTGGCCGGGTTGCTGGGGAAAGGCCATGGTAGGGCCATTGGAGGAGGCGGGGACAAGTGGCTAGGCTGGGGAGGCGACGGTGGAGAGGCGGTGATAGAGGTCAGATGGAAGAGGTGGGGAGAGGGTAGAAGGGTAATGTTATCTGGTGATGGAGATCAGATGGACGAGGTGGGGAGAGGGTAGAAGGATAATGTTATCTCAATTATTCCACCGCGCCAATGGTTTTTCACCATGTGCCAGAAATTTTTTGGCCTCGCGCCCATCTTGACTTCACTTTTGTGGCCCCGCCAAATTTTTAGCACCTGTTTGTTGACAATAGAAGGTTGTAGTATAATTACTGACAGATACATAATCATAGTTTAATTGCTAACTGATAACCTATCTCTTTAGAGGAGAATTGCTGACACATATATCGATGCCGAATTCCTAAACATTTGTCGATAATTAAAATTGTCCTGGAAATCAGTGTGTTGGCAAAAGTGTGCAATTAATCTTTTTGCTAGAATTCCTCTCGAGAAAATGTTATTCAGTGAAACTGTAGAAGGTTTGTACATGAATTTCAAGCACCTGCATCTTCTTGAATCATTTTTTTTTGTTGTAAGTGCCCATCTTTACCTCACTATCTACTACAATCCAAAGAACAAAACAAGTCAACTCTGAGGATCTTCAGGTAGGTGTGAAATGTTGGGCTTGGTTTCCTCCCATCAAGGTTTGCAATATCATTTTAAGGTGGAAAATTGAACCCTGATCGACACCGATTTTCATCAAAATTGTTCAAAATTGCTAAAAACTAAATGGTTTACAAAGTCAAAGGGATTTGAAATCTGCGGTTAAATCGAGGCAAAAAATCTCAAACTTCGGTTGATTCAGTCAAAAATTGGTTGATTATCTAATGATTTTCAGGCAAAATTGGCAACTCAATGAAAAATGCAAAAAAAGAATGAAAATTGGGAAAAAATGTAGAAAATGGTGGGAAATTAATAAAAAGCTGATAAAGGCCCAAAAATCAAGAAAATGCTAGAAATGAATAAAAGAATATGAAAAAATATGATAAAATTTTGACATAACCTTTTCTACATTTTAAGACAACGTCAAGTTTTAAAGTACACATTTTACAATAATAGCACAACTATGGGAAAATATGAAAAAATATAGGAATATTTTGGCATGACCTTTGCTATATTTTGGACAATCTCAAGTTGTGAAGTAGGAATTTAGCAATAATGTCTCAATAAATAACATTTCATTTCAATACTATTCACAAATCAATTCAACAAGTCTACATTTCAATAGCATGGCATATGACATTTGAATTCAATATTTCTCACCCAAAATGAATGTTCGCACTTGGCATAGCTTCATAGTCCTTCCATTGTCACTCATATGCCATATTGGACCTATGTGAATGTTATATTAGTAAAAAATCGTGTTTCTATGAAATGAAATATTACCTTTAAGGCTACAGGTAGTATTGCTTGTTGTATACTTTGTTGGCCATGTTGTACTTCTCTGTGGATATCACACCAATTCTCGTGTAGCTAGCAACTCTACCTTGTATTCGTGCTAGTTTTGCTCAATCTATGGGCTAGTCGTTTGCTATTGTTGGTACAACATGGTATAATATTTGAGGTCTTGCCATTCATAGACTCATTGGGTGGAAGGTTGTGCACAAGCTTCTAGGATGGCATAGTCGTAGTGGCCATATGAGCCATATCCATAACTCCCTTGTGTCTAGCGATGCTAAATGACCTAGAACTATACTATGGTGCATCATGGCTATGTCGATGATCCCTTTGTTTGCCTGTAGTAGTCATCCTCTGTGACTATGGAGCACCATAATCTTTGCCCTATGTAGTATGAGTGTATTGAGAATCCCCTGTGAATTTTATGGGACACTGTCCTTGTGAGTAGGTAGTGAGAGGGATGGAGGCATCATTACCGGAGTCACCACCATCAGTGTCCATCTTGGAGCTGCTGTCATTAAACTCTTGGTATGGTAGGCTCTGATGGTCCTTAGGAGTTCTATCAGTCGAGTCATCACTCCCTATATGATGTTCTTTCTCTATAGGAAGCTTCCCCTTTCTTTTCGAAGGAGCTCTCCTTTTTTCTTACTCCCACATCGCCACTACTTGGTGCTTCCTCTTTTTCATGTGATTGCCACTCTTGAGGCAGCCATGGTATGCTAGAGTTGGTCCTCCTCATCAGCACCACTCGTGTATGTAAGATCGAGGATGCCGACTAGAGCGGGGGTGAATAGGTGGCTTTAAAAATTATTTCTTTTCTATGATTAATTAAAATCTCGCCTAAGTACCCTTATGTGAAAACCTATATGATAATAAATGCGGAAGTGATAAACTAAGGTTTTGACAATTAAGCCTAAGTCAACTAGGCTCACTAAGTGCACTAGCTAATTATGTCTCTAACAAGAATATACAAGAATAAAGACAATCAAGCAATTTAATTCTAGGAATGTAAATTACAACAATATGAATAAGAATTGCAAGCAAACACAAAGAGACACACCGATATTTTACCATGGTGTTCGGAGACTTGCCGGTCTCCCCTAATCCACGTTGAGGCTAGCCCAACTCTTGGACCGACTCCGCAATAAGCACCCGCATCAATTCCACTAATGGGAGTTTTTCACCCCTTCGGGTAGGCTTAACTCGAACCTTCACAAACTCGCCGGGGCTTCTCACAATTCCTTCGAGAGCTCCCGCGCACGACGCTCTACGCCGTCTAGGAGGCGGCAACCTCCAAGAGTAATAAGCCGAGTCTCCGCTCGAGCTTCACCTAGCGCAACATATGCGCTTCCGGTGATCACCTAGTGCAACACATGCACCTAGGCTCCTCCTCAAGTGCAACACATGCACAAGAGACTCTCAACCCACTCCTAATTGCAACACATGCAATTAGTCTCACTCTTAGCTCAAGAATCAAACGTGAGTGTGCAACACATGCACCACCTCATCCAAATGCTCAATCAACCAGAAAATGCCCCCCAAGACCTCCTTTTATAGCCTCACAAAGAAAACTAGCTGTTAGGGGGCAAAATGGACATTAAAAGCACTGAAACTAGCCGTTGCTACAGTACCCCGGCACTACCGACCATGAGGAGCGGTAGTACCGGCTTAAAAACTCAAAAGAACCTCCTCTGGCAAATAACTACCGCAAAATTGAACGGGCGGCACTACCGGCCCCTACGGGCGGTAGTGCCACTTTTGCGGTACTACCGCTATTACAGTCACTAAAACGCTCATAACTTTTTACTTCGAACTCCGATTTAGGTGATCTTAGACTCTATGCGAAGCTTATCACGAGGGCTAAAATCTCCACATATTTTCAAGATTTAAGCAACCATAGATATTTTCCAAAATCACAAAAACAAAGACTCTAATGTAGTCATTCAAGTCTAACTTTGATTTTCTCGAAATCCCTTACATAGACTTGATCAAAAGCATGACTACAAGCTAGCAAGGGTCAACAAACTTGAACATGTGATGATCAACTCATGATCAAAATAATTTGCAAAACATATTTGCAAATACTATTCATATGCTTCAAAGAAGCGCATGTAAACTCCAAATTCAACTTGCTTGAGTATTCTCGTTTTGCAACACATGCAAAACCTAGCTTCAAGCAAAAACAAACAAACTCAAATGCATGAGCTCACTACTTGCAACACATGCAAATCTTAGCTCCATGCATACCCCATAAATACAAATTGCTTGATCCCTCTCTTTTTGCAACACATACAAAACTTAGCTCCAAACAATTACTTCAAATAAGAAATTGAATTAAAGCAAGTATGAGCTATTTTCTTTGCAACACATGCAAGTACATAGCTCATGCAAGAACCAAGCATGAATTCAACATTCGCAACACATGCAAAATACGAACTTCATGCAAATGCCAACGCATACGCTTATCTCACTTGCAACACATGCAAATCAAGGCGTTATGCGAAAAACCCAAACATAGGCTCTCCCATTTGCAACACATGCCAAATGGTTAGCTCCATGCAAAAACCAAATGGGTTGAGCTCACCAACACATGATGAAGCTCAAACTAGAAAACTCGACCGCTCTTAATAGTACGGCGATAAAAACTAGACTCAAAGATTAGAAAGTCCTTAACCTATCTAGTTATACATTCGCCGCCGCACGTGATCCCCTTTGGGGCTTTTAAGATTTTTGATCTTTTTGCATCTCCTCGGGATCGTCACCCTTCTTCTCTTCTTTGTCCATCATCTCTTGATGAATTTCTTCTCTTCTTTTCTTTGGGATCTGCTCTTGACGCCAATCTTCACTTAATGCGTCACTGTCCTGTTTTCTCATCTCAACTATTTGGACTTAACCTATCTCATTCATAACTCATAAAAATAGTCAGTCCAAGACACATGGTTGTCTCAATCATAAATTTCACTCCATTAACACATAATAGAAGCCTCTAATATCGATTGAGCACAACCCAAATCAATTTAAATGATATAAATGTGTTTTGATTACACCAATGCAACTAATGCTTCGTTATACTCAAGAACTATCGATTATCCTTAATCAATCCAAAAGGACACCATCAACACATGATGAAATGTCCTTTGATGATTAAAAGACAACCGAGCTCAATTTAAATTTTCATTTAAATTGATATGAGTATATATTAACTACACAAGTTTTCTTATACTCATGTTGATTAAAAGTAATGATCCATAATGTGTGGACTATATGGAAATGACCATTTTTAAGCCATCAACTATAGAATAAACCCCACATGTATATGTGCATAGCTATAATTGACTTGAAGACAACATGCACATATTCAATTTTGATTACATTGGAGATTATCCTATATTACCATGAGTATACTACAACTAGTCAATTCAAATATATACTCAAAGATTTAGTTTCAATGTCTTGATCCTTATATATGTCAATAAAGAATAGATCAATATATTGAAATCTTTAAGTTAAATGACGAACTCCCCCTAAATATGTGCATCTATGTAAATAAGGATTGGAGAAACATGATGCACATTTTGTGGTTAATGCAATGGGAAATTCATACTTTAAATTGAATCCAAAGTATGCATTAAAATCATAAACATTAATACAAGACATACCTTGGGTTTCCATTTTCCATCCAAATATGAGACTACTAAAATTAAGCTCAATTAAACATGTTAGTCTCATAATAATTAGATTTGTCATTAAACAATGATTATCAAAAGAATTAGTCTCAATATTAGATTTGTCATTAATTAACAATTGAGACTAATCAATATTATGATTATTGAAAGAATTAGTCTCAATATTGGATTTGTCATTAACACCAAAACCAAATTAATGGAGCTTGAACTTTCAGTGTACTCTAAATGTACACTTCTTCTTTGGGAAGAATTGCCAGCTATTGCTTCCTTTCTGAGCCTCTCTTCCCTTATTCCTATCCTTCATCCTGTCTTGGTTGCACTGAAAGTACCCACGAACCTCCTTAGGAACTTGACTGCAACGGACGATATTCGTATTGCGCCCTGCCAAGTGGTGCTTCAGTCGGGTTGCACTGTCTCCTTTCTTCTCTTGGTGATAGTACTTACATCAAAATCTGGTCCCCATCTTGTCGTTGTGCTCCCACACAATGTCGCCTTGGTCTGCCATTTGCTAATACAAAACTACAAGCAGTTAGTTAATACAAAACATCAAGTTAATGTGAGTTATTGCTAACAACTATATATGTATGTGCTAGCAATGAAAGACATTACATCAATGAATGCTAAGACTATATGTACGTGCTAGCAATAAAAGTCATTACATCAGTTCTTGCTAACAACTATATGTATGGGATAGGAATAAAAGCTATTACATCACTGAATGCAAACAGAAAACATCTAATGTATGTGCTTACTAACAACTTATAAAAGGCATTACATTAGTAAATGTTACAAATAAAAATTCCCACAATCCTTACCTAAATTATCATATAGTATTCCTGCAACATCATGCATTAATCCATACATGCATCTCCTGATTCATACATTAAATTTTTTACTACCAAATGAAGTTGTTTAACCACGTTGAGCAAGTAATCACAATACAAATATTTTTTATACTGCTATTTGGTGCATTCATGCAAGTGGTTCAACATTTTCAATTTTCTAAATATACACACACACAGCTGCTAAACTTTTTTTTGCCCTAATCCTAACCCTATCTACTGCTAACCCTAACCCTAACCCTATCTACTGCTCAATTTTGCACTGCTAACCCTAACCCTCAATTACAGTAACCCTAACCACATGGTAATGTGCTATCCAAGGCTACAATGAGACATCATCTACTGCCATTCATTCACAAAGAGTTCAAAATCGATGAATTTTGACGCTAATCGATGTGCCCGCAACACCTTCCATTTTCGCCGACTAGCGATTATCAACCAAAGCCAGTTGGTTTTCAACTTCCAACGGTGATTTTCACGCAGGCAACAGCCGAATCTGGCCAGAGGCATCTCGATCTAGACATGAGGGTGGAGAATAGAGTGGGAAGCTCAATGATTGTTTGAATGACCACCGGCCGTTTTAAAGTATCCTTGCTTCATTCATGGGCCAGACCGGGCTATTGGGCCTCTATTGTTGGCTGCAGGTCTGTTACTACTGTTTTTTCCCTTTTCTTTTTGCCTTTTCAATTTTCTATTTTCGATTTTGACTCAAATACGTCTCCCAAATTTGGTTTGTAAAAAATTTTCATCCCAGATGTCAGAACGCTATTAATACTAATTTCAGGGAAATTTAAGATAATTTTTTGCAAATTTTCCAAATATTTTGAATTTGAATTGAACCGGTTTATCGACTAGTTTCAGAAGCCGACCCGGCTTGATACGCCCGATTATTGTGGTTTTCGGTCAATAATCCACGATTTCGTAAACCATGCCTCCCATACATCAACTTTGTTTGAGTCTTAGTAATTTGCCGGCTTTTCTTTCTTTTCTAAAAAATATTGACCATGGGACAACAAAATAAAATTAAATAAATCTCACTAAATTTCACAAAAATATGGGTTCTCTCTTATGCCTTCGAATTGATGTTACTTTGCCTTCGAATTGATGTTACTTGTCATAATGTACACACAGTATATATAGGTCTGTCTTGGTTAGTTCGACGAGTAAGCATGCTAGATGCATGCATGATGAGATTAAATCTCTGGACACTGTTTTTGCCGTTGCCCATCTACATTGTATTCCTTTTGTATTCCTTTGCCCCTTAATTTCCATGTAGAGTAAACAAGAATATTCCCTTGGTTCACAAATATAAAACATATTTTAACTTTGAATAATGATTAAAATTATAATAAAATTGATAAAGGTATGAGTGAAAATGACCTAGATACCCCCACTTAATTATCTTGAAAGATGAGAGATAATAGTTTGTGTGTGGTAGGTACTGAATAAATGCATGTAGTTGAGAGAGAATAAATAGAGGTATAGTAGGAAAAACCTCATTAAATCTACATACAAGTTTTATATTTTTGAATAAGATTATTCAAACTATAGCCCTTATATTTCTGAACAGAGGGAGTACATTGTCATGCACCATGCCAAAAAGGAATGATCAATTTTCCTGTTCTATTTCATGAACAGCCTGGATGGCTGATGATCAGGCGAAACAAACTTCTTAGTACATTGTCATGCACCATGCCAAAAAGGAATGATCAATTTTCCTGTTCTATTTCATGAACAGTCTGGATGGCTGATGATCAGGCGAAACAAACTTCTTGGACGGCTCGCAATCGCATCATCATCATCACCTACATATAGTTGGAAGAAATCCCGGATGGAGGGCGCGCCACGTCATCTCTTTGGTGATTTTGTGAAAACCCCTCTCCGTTTTTTCAAATTACGGATAGGTCCCTATAAATTACGAATAGGTCCTTCGTGATTTTTTGTGAGAGCGAAATATTTTTTTCTTAATCGCGTTTAGGTCCCTCGTGCGCCATTTTACGGAAAAAAACTCCCGTTAAATTCAAATCGCGAACAAGCCCTTTTCTAATTTTTCAGGATAGCGGATAGGTCCAAAAACGTAACAAACAGGCTCTTGCTCCTTACGTCTAGGTCCTTTCTCCGTTTTTCCCAGAAAAAATGTTTTCGCCACCAGAAATATGTGGGCAGCTCTATCTCTAGACTTTTTTCCCAGCACGATTTTACATCTCGATCTCTGATATTTTTTACAACATGTATTATTACTCGGTGAACGCGTAGAGTGTTAGGCTCGACAAAACAAGGTTGTCATCTCTAATAATTTTTTGCCCTTTTTCCTCTAAACTATTTTTCCACCTCGGTCTCCAATATTTCCCAAATAATTCGTCGAAAGAGATATTTCTACAGCTCTATCTCTCTATTTTTTCCCTCGTAACTCGGCTTCTGCAATTTTCCGGAGTGAGAAATATGTGTACGGTTGTATCTTTATAGTTTTTTCAATTTGATCTATAGTATTTTTCGATGTATGTATTATTGACGGTTGAACGTATAGAGTGTTAAATTCGACAAAAGAAGATCCTTTCTCCGTCTTTCCCGAGAAAATATATACTATGTATTAAAGTTGAGAGGTTGCAGGACCTTATAGAGTGTCCAAGTGCTACCACAAAAAAAGGATCCGAAGATTTATAAGCTACGCCTTTTTTTATTTTTGTGTCGTTTTTTAAAAAAAAGTATAAAGATCCTACGATGATTTTAAAAAAACATCTTGTTCCATTTTCCCCCAAAAAAACCGAAAGACTCTCCAAAAAAAGAAAATGCATCTCGGTCTATTTTTTCTCAAAAAAAAGGGAATCGTTTTCCGCTCACGCGCGCGGCGTGCGCCGCGCTTACCTTCCTAGTCATATACTACTTGAGGAGTCAGAGAGCTCCAGTCAACGCATAGACGATATTTTTTTAGGGTACGAGGACTCATATTACTCATGCATGCACCTACACCACCCCACACACTCACGTATGCGCGGTGGATACACACGCTTAAATAATTAAAGATCCATGATCTCATATACTGACTTTATTACTCAGTTATCTGAGAATGAAGTTAGAGACGCTGTTTTTCAGATGGAACATAATAAAGCTAATGACCCAGATGGTTTTCCTACAGAATTTTATCAGAAATTTTGGGATACCATCAAAGGTGATCTTTTGCTTATGTTTCAGGAATTATATTCTGGTGATTTATCTCTTTGTAGTCTGAATTTTGGAATAATTATTCTTATTCCCAAAGTTCAGGAAGCAAATGTAATTCAGCAATACAGGCCCATTTGTCTCCTAAATACGAAGTTTCAAAATTTTTACCAAGGTAGCTACAAACAGATTGAATAGGGTTGCAGACAAGGTGGTTAGTCCGACACAGACAACTTTCTTGCGTGGATGAAACATCCTTGAAGGGGTTGTCATACTGCATGAAACAATTCACGAGATGCATAGAAAAAAGCTAAATGGGGTTATCTTTAAGATTGATTTTGAAAAAGCCAATGATAAGGTTAAATGACCTTTTTTTGCTGCAGACCCTACGCATGAAAGGATTCTCATCTAAGTGGATTTTTTGGATTAAGTTATTTATCTCGGGAGGTAGTGTGGCGGTTAATGTAAATGATGAAGTAGATCGCTTTTTTCAAACCAGAAAAGGTCTTCGACAAGGTGATCCTTTATCACCACTATTGTTTAATATTGTCGTCGATATGTTGGCAGTGTTGATTAGAAGAGCTAAGAAACAAGGGCAAATCGGTGGAGTAGTGCCTCACTTAGTTGATGGAGGTTTATCTATTCTACAATATGCAGACGACACAATCTTATTTATGGAAAATGATTTGGATCAAGCACGCAACATGAAGTTATTGCTGTGTGCCTTTGAGCAAATCTCGGGTCTCAAAATAAACTTCCACAAAAGTGAGTTAATCTGTTTTGGTGATGCCCAACATTCTTTACAACAATATTTGGATCTATTTGGCTGCAAATACAGAGAGTTTCCTCTGAAGTATTTAGGAGTCCCTATCCACTTTAAGAAATTATGAAATTCAGATTGGAAGAGGGTAGAAGAGCGATTCGAAAAGAGACTCAGCAGTTGGAAGGGAAACATCTTTCAGTTGGAGGCAGACTAACACTTATAAATTCAGTGTTAAGTAGCCTTCCATTATATATGATGTCCTTTTTCGAGATTCCTAAGGGTGTTCTTAAAAAAATCGATTACTTACGCTCTCGTTTCTTCTAGCAAGGTGACGAAGAAAAAAGAAAATATCGACTTGCCAAATGGGGTATCCTATGCCTCCCCAAAGCTCATGGGGGCCTTGGGATTCACGATTTAAATGCTAGGAACATTGTACTTCTGAGTAAATGGTTGTTCAAGCTTTTAACTTCGGATGGTATTTGGCAGTAACTGCTTAGAAATAAATACCTTGGATCTAAACCGTTAGTTCAAGTTGAGGGGAAACCATGAGATTCACAGTTTTGGTCCAGTTTGATGAAGGTAAAACGAGATTTTCTTCGTTTTGGTACTTTCAAAATCAATAATGGATCACATGTCAGATTCTGGGAGGATACTTGGCTAGGAAACGACGCGTTAAAAGACCAATTTCCTGGGTTATATAGTATCACAAGGAACAAATATATCACCATTGTTGAAGTCTTCATGGCTCCTCAACCAAGTATATCCTGGAGACGGTCATTGATTGGCCCTAAGTTGGTGGCGTGGAATGAGTTGCTTTCACGTATTATTAATTTACATTTGACGCAGGGTGATGATGAATTTAGATGGAACTTGTGCCAATCTGGACAATTCTCCGTAAAGTCTCATTACCTGGCTTTGATTAATTGTGATGTTCCTAATTTAAACAAGCGCTTATGGAAGTTAAAAGCACCGCTAAGGATTAAAGTGTTTCTGTGGTACCTTAGAAGAGGGGTTATTCTGACTAAAGACAATTTAGCCAAATGCAATTGGCAGGGTAGCCAAACATGTTGCTTTTGTCACGAAATGGAGACAATTGGGCATATGTTCTTTAATTATCGCTTTGCTCGTATGGTCTGGGGTTTTTGGCATCGCTAGACCTGTTAGTGTTTCCCACATATTTGGGAACTAGCTTGGTTATTTTGAGAAAGGTCTTAAAAATATTGCTTTACTAGGAGCCGCAGCCATTTGTTAGTCTCTTTGGTTCAGTAGGAATGATATAGTTTTTGAAAGGAAATCAAGCTCTTCTCCTTTGCAGGTTATTTATACTACTTTCCACCTGCGTCATGACATGGGTCAGTGTCAAGTGTTGGATTTGCGAACTATCATGGTGGAGGCTACGCACCGGTTGGTGCAGGTGGTCAAGGAGAAATTTCAAGGAATTGTATCACTTCGATGTAATGTTATTGAAATTAATAACATCTTCCTTCATAATATATATATATATATATATATATATATATATATATATATATATATATATATATATATTATATATATATATTAAAACTACAGTAAGACTCGGAGGTTCAAACCCCCGTCCGGCTGAGTGCGCAGCAGCACCCACGCCAAACGAGCTAGCGTTTGATCCTCGCATAGAGTCGTAGAGATACCTCGTCTCTCTGTCTGATTGCCAAACTTCAGTTCTCACAAACCGAGTGATGGACGAGTTATTTGTATGGATTTTACGCTGACTTTGAAATGTCCTCTGTGACAAGGGCATGGTGGCCCTCCAACGCACCGCCCCTGCCGCCCATGCACCCCAGCAGCATCGATCAGCGCCAAATAAGCCATGCACGATGCACCACACCAACCCTGCAAGCAAGGCTGCAACGACGTGCTTGCTAAAGTACGCGCCTTTTCACTGTTCCACACATGGGCTGCTCATAGGGGCAGATCAAACACCTCTTTGCTACAGTGAAAAATCAGCCCAATGATTTTGATCTAATACAAGTCTACGTGCAGCTGCTTAAGTTACAGTCCTGATAGAGCTGTATTGGATCTCAATTCTGCGTCAGCCTCCTCTACATCCAGATGGTTGAATTTGTGTTTGTTCATTTATCTTATGTGTTCTTTATCCCATTAGCACTTTCTAAATTTTGATATGACGTCCGCCGCTCGCTGCTCGCCTGCACTCTCATTGTCATTGATCCGTCCTTCGCCGCTGCGCGGTCACACCTCGCACTCGGCGTTCGTGTTCTACCGTCTACCTACATGTTTGCTTTAGGTTGTCCACCTACAAAATCAATAGCTCCGTCAGATTGAAGCCTCGACGAAGGCGGTAAGACCTGCGCCACTCCATTTTTCCACAGTTGTCTATCCAGAGCATCAATTTTGTTACTAATAGCATGAGTTCATGTCCATTCAACAAACGGTGAATGCATGGCCAAGAGTACAATATTCAGATTTCAGCTTTGCCGACACTTGGTGCAAGAGATCCAGTGTCTGGGCCAGAAAGAAACAGCTGGGGAAAGAAAAGGAAAGCGAGTGTGCCAGAATAAAGACTCTTGGGCACTGTTCTTTCAGTTAGTCGGTCTATTTTCACGGACAAAAGCCACCACTGTTTTTGGAAATTGGAACACAGTGCACAGATTGGCAAGGGAGAAAGCCGCCGTTTATGAATGCATCTGGCACCATGCATTCATGGCCCGTAGCCCTGCAGTGGGACATATATACAAAGATCACATAAAGAAATGATATACTACTTCTCTTTTCTGCCTCAGCTTTTGCTTTTGCATTGCTCATCAGCTCACTCGTACTTGAGTACTAGGAATCTGGTTAATACTGTAACAGTAGTGGTAGTTGCCTGCATGAGCTAGCAAGAAATTGGTATGATTTGCAGTAATACTGTAGTTTCAGGAACCAAAGTTATCTGTGTTACGGCTGCGGACCGTATATACGTCCGGCGCCGTAATGCATTATGCTTACAGGGCCAACCGCCGCAACACTCCAGGATATTTGACAAAACCGAAGCCAATACGGTCTTATCTTTCTATGTTTTCTATCCTTACTTCTATGTTTATCCTTAGTTGGTTAAGGAATCTTGTAAGCCTGCGGGCATTAATAAATAGACAGCCAGAGAGAAAGAAACTCACGCTTTGGTTGAGAAGAAAATCAATTAGCAGCGCCGCCATCGACAATCGGCGGTGGCTCCGCAACACTTTCTCTAGTTATCATAGGTCGCCGCCGAGTCTCGACGGCGCCCACCGATTCCCGCTCATGAAGATCGTGTCGCCGAGGTCGAGAAGGGCTCGGGCGAATTGCATTCGCCGAATGTATGAGACCGCCATGGAAGCAAGGTTCTTAGCATTGGAGAACAAACTGGACAAGCGGATGGAAGATCTATTCCGTCTTCTAGGCAAACAAATGGCCGATGGAAACACGGCGAACGGCCGAGTGGTGCGAGCCCTGCAATCGGCTCGAGCGCATGGGAGAAGAAGATAGCGAGGTGATGGCAACACGGAGGCACGCTGCAGGTCCAGACCGCTGACTCCGCAAGCCCTCTCAGTATGAGCTTCCCACCTATGATGGATCGAAGACCCCCATCGTGGCTCAAGCAATGCTAACGCTGGGGAAAATTTATCGATCCCGTAGTCTGAGTATGTAAGGATGGCCATGCTCACCGAGAGGAGGCGCAGGAGGTTCGGATAATTGGGAGTTGGAAGACAAGGCCATAAGATGGGAAGAGTTCTTCAAACCTTCCTCCAGAGGTTGCCACCAGTGGAGCTGTTCATCATGGGCTTGTCGGCGACGCTTGTCGGAGAGGTGCGTACGAGACCAATTGCCGACGACCGGACCTCGCCGACGCCGTAGGGGTTGGCCCGGAAGCAGAGCGCCGAGAAGATATCTCGCTCGGCGTACTTCGCCTTTGTCCGTGATTGCGTTCGACCAATGTTTGGCGAAGCTCGCCGGGGTGACGACGCCTATTCGAAAGTGGCGGACCGGTGGGGACAGGCGACCCCGCCCGTTTTTCCACACCCGCAGCGCCACCGCCAAACCACGAGCAAAGACGATCGACCACATACAGCCAAGCGCGCATAGGGACGACAGGTCCCTGCGCTCATCCGCGCGGCGTCAAGACCATACCGCTGCCGCTTTACTCCGGATGAGATGGCCGAACGGAGGGAAAGGCCTGCTTTAACCGTGATGATGTCTTCTCCAGGGGCATCGCAGCAAATGCCTGCTTTTTTGTGCGAGGTGATGAATGAAGGCGAGGTGGAAGAGGAAGAACCCATGCCGAGGAAGAAGAGACCGCAGCCTCTGCCATGGCGTGAAGGGACCCAAGGGGAAGACGATGCAAAGCATCGACAATGAACCATCATCACCTCTTGGGTCGGTCGGCAATGGAGTACCCATAACTTTTAAGCGCTCACGCCGCAGAATTGATTGAGCATGTCAGAACCGATGGTTCTCGAAGGTGCTGTAAATGGGGAGGAACTCCTTGCCTTGGCGCGTGAATTATGCGGCGACTTCAAGGGATCCCACAAATTGGCAAGGCCATTCCTAGTCATACCCTTCAAGGGTTCGACGTGGTTCGGGCATGCAAAGGGCTTGCACCTTGGGGACATTCAGTGGAACTTTGATTCGCTTAAGATGGGGTTTCAACTATCAGGCAAAGGATCTCTCTCCAAGGGCGATAGCTTAAACCTAAGCGCTATGCACCGGATGTAATACTGTAGTTTCAGGAACCAAAGTTATCTGTCACTGATGCAAATCTTCTTTCGTTGGAAAGAAGCACCTTTTGTACTTTGTAATGCATGAGTGTTCTTCAAGTGTTGTTGCAAGTTTAGGATTTATTTTTGTCAAGGGATCAATAATTTGAAGCATATTGCTTCATAGAAGAAAGAGTGCTTACACTGCTGTGTACAGTTCTCTTACTTGTTAGGTCAGTGTGTAGCTTTGTATTTTTCATTGATCCTAATGCAGGCTATGCGGTTTTCCAGTACAAAACAAAAGGGAGGGGATGAAATAGAATAGCCTTGCAAGAATCACAGTCCCATTCTACAATCACAAAAAATAAAGAGATAATTGGATGGAAGTGGTCCATGAAAAATTTCACATGAACAGGAGGAATGCCACTTTGGGGGCAAAGGGCAAATGTAGAACTTTCTGATGAGGTCAATGTAATCTACATATTCTGTACTTTCTGAAATGCCATATGATCTAACATCTGAAGGAGATAGTGTCCAATCTAGATTCTGTGGCACTTGAATGAGATAATAACTCCAAATTGGCTGGGCCCATGGATATATTTCCAGCTGCAAAATTACCTCAAAAGAAGTTCAAGCAAGTAGAATGGCACACTGGGAACTCAATGCAGCAACAAAACAAGACAGTCTTTCTCGTCACTAAGAGGCAACCTCACAATACATATCTCCATCCTTTTATCTCTTGGTACTACTAATTTTCAAAAGGAATGCAGAACGAAGTACTTTGATTTCTCTTATTATTAATCTAGCTGAAGCAAATTGCTACCAGAAACTTGGATATAAATAATGTTCTTGTCTACACCTAGGTTGTATCAATGTTACATTTAAGTTAATTGCATAAACATACTAGAATTGACTTCTTAGTTGATGCCGTCTTTGCACAAAATCGCGACTTGTTCTATGGAATATCTTTTTTATTCTGTTCTCTTTTTCCTTCACTATGGCAAGGCTGTTTTATGTTTGCACCTACCATTGGCCACACTTGTCAAATGACGTTAAGGCCCGTTTGGCAACTGGCTGACTTTCCTAGAATCTGAAATAAATCCAACCAAACGGAATAAGACTGAACGTTTCAAAGCGAATCGCTTGATTTTTACACGCTGTAGTCGAATCGGCTAGCAACCCGTTCTCCGGATTCATTCTACTGTTTCTACCAAGAATCCGAACCGCTTTCTTTCTACTAGAATCTAACCGCATAAACGGGGCCTAAATAGTCTCTGAAAGTGCTGAGTGCTGGCCGTTTCCTTTTTGTTCCTATACTGTATTTCTTAAATCATTGCAAAATTTTTATTAGTTTGGCCCACATCATCCTAGAAAAAGATCGGCCAGTTATCTGACGACACAACGGCTAGTCCCAATCATCTGATCCCAATGAAGATATGACCGAATTGAGCTCATCTGTTATTAAGATAAAAGAGATAAGGACAAGCTGAAAGCAATCACATACTGTCATGAAATTTCTTAAACAAACGTTACACTGACACTTAAATCAACAGTTGCTTGGATTGGCACAAGCTGATCTGAACAAAATGTATTGCTACCTGCCAGACTTCCTGTTGGTTTGATAACTGAGATAAATATGAACTACAGGTGATCAAATCTGACAGGAAACTGGGGACTAAATTTAACATGAGTAATGGTTTATGAGTACATAATATGAACATCCGTCAATACACCTCATCATAATTTCTGAATTCTGTGAGCCTCAAAAGAGAAACGGCCAAAATTATCGAGTTTTGGATTACCACAACTTATTTGACTTTCCATGTTGAAGTACACTGAAAACTATGGACGATCACCATCATAATATATAGTGAAATATCCTAAAACTGATAGGCGACATGAACATAAAATCCAGGTACTCCAATCTCAAAGTAGCTGAAACTCGATGTGGGAAGACCTATGCTTCTTGAAAATAAAAGCATGATGATAACAGTTATCAGTATTTTCTAATAGCTTGGAACAATGAAACTACAGTAACATAATACAGTTAAACTATAGTAACTACGAGGAACATTCAGGTATCTGAAAAGGAAGTATTCACTCAAAACTATGAATGGCCCCAATCCTGAAACATACATTACGCTAGATTACTTCATGGGGGTAAAAAAAAAAGAAAACACATGTATATTCTTGTGATTCTCCTTAGTAACCATTTTCATCAAAAACATTGTATTAAAATTGACCCACATGTCAGTGATTTAATATACATAACATTGGCAACAAGAGTCAGGAGCCAAATTGATGGCTTGGAGGGGACCATGAAAACACTTATCCTTGGACATCACTACCACATGCCCAATTGCAAAAGCAATGGTGCCACCAAATCCAAACAACCAGGCTGCTTTGTTTAAAGTGTTAGGGGCATTATAGTGTGCTTTTAACTAGAAAAATGTTGATTTGGGCATGCACGAATCTACTTTTGCTCTCTGTGTGGCAGTGTGGATTTGAGTTTTGCTTCTGAAATAAAATAGCAGCAACCCACATCTTGCTTATGAGCAACTGGTGATCAGTAGAGATATGGATTTGGGTTTTGTTTCTGAAATAAAATAGCAGCAACCCTCATCTTCCTTATGAGCAACTGGTGATCAGTAGAGATATTGAGGGTCTACCAACTGGTGGTTAGGAGATGAATACACCTAAACAAATTCCATCACCAACTTCTAGTGATCAGCAAATGCTTGTAGGAAAGGTGTTAAAATGCCAAGTTGGTATCTTTCAGGTCAAACACACCAAGAAACCAAGGAGCAGACTTGCTTCTCTGTGCAGCAACTGAACAAACTGAGCAGCAAGAATCTACTTGAATGCTCTATTGACAAAAATGACACAGACAAACTTTTCAAATAAAAAAAATATGTTTGGTGGTATTATTTGTTGACAAGGAAAAAAGAAGATTTATTTTTGTTTACTACAATGCGGTGAAAGTACGCAAATTGCCGATAAGCATACATGTTGCACAGTTGATAGGGACCTAGGAGCGGAAAGCGTGCACGCAAAGTGTGGAAAAATCTGTCTAGAGGTGATGCCTATGAGATAAAATTCAATTTAGATATCCCTCTAAAAGTTCAGCCAAGATATATTTTTTTGAAGGCGAGCTTAAATACATTTATGGGTAAAAACATAACATATGTGCACATTTAATTAATTTTATTTGCTAATATATACAACTTTATTGAGATGTTAGATTTTAAAGTTAAATCATGCAGTCTCATTGTAGTAAATCTGTAAATGTATAATATGAGCATCCGAAAAATTGGGCTCAGCTAGAACTGGGACATCATCATACTAAAGGATATGCATATATTAAAGTGATGAAAAAACAAAAGAAAATTGTGGTGGGAGGTTTTTTTTAGTATTTGTTGGGAGATAGTGTTAGGCAGCTCCTATTGGGTGGCCTATTGGGTGGTGGCAGCATGTTATTGCTCAAGGAAGGAGCTAGATTTAAAGCAACAACAATTGAGAGGGGAAACAAAAGAAAGCAGAGAAAGAACAAAAAGATCTATAATATACTGCTCTTTTGTTTTAATATCTCTCCTTGAAACTCTTTCTAGAATCATTGAGATCACCTCTGTCTGTGTTCTTGGTATTCTCTCCCATAATACTACATAAATATAGCTTGTTCTTGCCCATGCTTGTGTCCATAGTTATTTGCAGAGAGGTATAGCCATATCTTCTCTACCCAATCTCTGCTCTTTGCTGTCAAATTTTCTCTGCATGTTCAACTGTTCTTGTTTAGCTTTACTTTTCCTCTTTTTTTTTTTTTGCATTGCTGCTTTGTATTTATTTCCTGCTTGTTGAGTTATTTTGTTTCTAGTTAGCTTCCCATGGTTGGTGAGTACACCAACTGAAAAGATAGCTTCTTCTTGAGCTAGTTCTTGATTGTTTGGATTCTCTGAGTGCTCCTACTCTGGCTTAGTTTATGTGGGCTGAACACTAGAGTTGAGATATGCGGATGTGTTGATCTGGTGCAGATGCTTGTGTCTTTATTAGTTTTTATTCTTTGCTAGCTACTATTTTGTATGGTTGTTTTGTTCAAATCAAATGCTGAGTTCATCAATTACTGAGCTGTTCTGATCTGTTCACTTTTGCAGATAGAGTGCAGCCATTGGGTGTTTGCCTTTGAGGAAGGGCAGCAATCTGAAAGCTTACAGTCTCCAGGTTAGTGAAAGCCTTGAGCTCCTGTGTTCCAGGCTTTATTTTATAGATGGTCTTCAGTTATGATATTTTAATTCACTCTGGCGAAGTTCGCAAATGTTGTGCATCTTCTTTTTTTTTAAACCTGAAGATAGTAAAAAAACTTGCTGACATTAACAAACAATCACGTAGACTGAAATCATCTCCTCCTGATGCTAGATACTAACGTTGCTGTGGTCACAGTTCTGAATTCTCAATTCTCCTTGCCAATTCAAGACTGAATCTTTCCAGCTCAGATAACACTCATTTGATGGCAAAGTCAAGTGCCGCTCCCCCTCACCCTTATGACGATTCATCAGCCAGGATCACGTTCATCTCATTCTGAAGATCATGGCCACATTCTTCGCTGATTCCGCTGATCAAAGAGACGTCGGCGGGGACATGCCGTTCCACCATTTCCCTCCATCTAATCTGTACTCAGAATCCTCAACGGTGGGTCTTGTTCCTCTCCCTGCAACCACCATTGCATCGGAAAACCAGACTGCGCAAGGCGATGGCAGGAACGAGCTCGCATTCATGAACGCGACAGAGGAGCCGACGACGAGCAGCACTGCAATAAGTCTGCAGAGACAGCTGATGATGATGAATGGTCAGGCAAACGCTTCAGCAATGCAGCACCATGGCCTGCTGTCACTTAGCCTTGGCACGCAGGTGCCGATGTCTCTTTACCAGTACCGTCCAGGAAGCACAGACGCCTCTTTGCTGGGCCCACACCAACCGATGGCGGCGAGAAGAGGCGTGCAAACCGGCTTCGGGCTTCAGAATTCACAGTATCTGAAGGCGGCCAGGGAGCTGCTGGATGAGTTGGTGAATGTTCAGGATGCTATGATCAGGCGAAAGGCTGACAAGAACCAAAGCCATAGTTCAGGTGAGTGCAAGGATGCTGATCAGGGCGATGACAAGGCCTCGAACCGGCAGGAATCCGCCGTCGATTCTTCTCCGGCCGAGCTTTCGCCGTTGGAGAGGCAAGATCTTCAGAACAAAGTGACCGCACTGCTCGCCATGCTGGATCAGGTGCGTAGCTGTCTGGAAAACACGCTATTACACTGCTACAAGAACAACAGGAATCCAGGGATTTTGCAGGATTCCTAGGGGAATTGCACTATATTTTTCTCTCGTGTATTTCCTGCGTTCCAAACTAACCTGATCGAAAAATAAGTTGCATGATCAACCAAAGAAGCAGCATTAACTCGACATAGTGCTCACCTTTTGTGACAGGTCGACCAAAGATACAGACACTACCACCAGCAGATGCAGGCGCTCGCGTTGTCGCTGGACGCCGCCGCGGGGCGCGGCGCGGCGAGGCCGTACACGACGCTCGCCCTGCAGACCATCTCCTGCCACTTCCGGTCGCTCAGGGACGCCATCGGCGCGCAGGTGCGGTCCACGTGCCGGAGCCTCGGCGAGCCGGAGGCGCCCGCCCACGGCGGCGGCATCCACCGCCTCCGGTACATCGATCAGCAGCTCCGGCAGCAGCGCGCGGCGCAGCAGTTCGGCATGCTGCCGCACCAGCTGCAGCAGCAGCAGCCCGCGTGGCGACCGCAGCGAGGCCTCCCGGAGTCTGCCGTCTCCGTCCTCCGCGCGTGGCTCTTCGAGCACTTCCTCCACCCGTAATTTAACACAAGCTGCTGCTCCATTGGCTCATTACTAGTACTGATCATTGATCGCCATTGCTGTTGCAATCTTGATCCTTACAATGATTCATTCAGGTATCCGAAAGATTCCGAGAAGCTGATGCTCGCTAGGCAGACGGGCTTGACGAGGGGTCAGGTGAGATTGCGAAGTATGATCGATATGTATATGTCAGTGAGATAGATGAATCTTGAATTCTTTGTGAAACAAATGTTGATTTTGCGAAGGTTTCGAACTGGTTCATCAACGCCCGTGTCCGGCTGTGGAAGCCGATGATCGAGGAGATGTACAAAGAGGAGTTCGGCGCGGAGATGGAGCCGAACTCGTCGTCGGAGAATGGCGCCGGGAAAGGGAAGGACGAGCCGGCCGGGTCTCCGGAGAATTTGAGGAGCCCGTCGAGCGCTGCAGCGATGCACGGCGTGAGCCAGCTCAGTCCATTCAAGTCGGAGGCAATGGCCAGCGCGGACACCGTGAACAACGCGTACTCGACGGCAGGCCTCAGCCTGCAAGAGGCGTTCGCGCACCACGGCGTCGGCCGCGGCGGCGGCGCGAGGTTCTTGGACTTCGGTGGTGGCGTGGCCGGGCTTGGCGGCTACGGAGGAAGCAGCGTGTCCCTGACGCTGGGCCTGCATCGCCACGACGGCACCGGAGGCGTCACTGTCGCCACGGACGAGCAGCAAGGACTGACGCCGGTGGTGCGTGGCGACGGCGTCTACTCCGGCGCGTTCGAGTACGTGGACGGCCCCGACGACCGGCAGCAGTTCGGCTCGTCGTCACAGCTGCTGCACGACTTCGTCACGTGACCAACCGGAATCCGCGGCGCGGGGTGGATGATACATCGACCGACGCCGCCTGCCGGCGCCGGAAGCCCTGACCAGCCCGCCGGCGGCGCCGTGTCAATAGTTACTACACAAGAATTGTAACTTGTATACATGATGGGGGTTGTAAAGGTGTTAATTAGTTGATACTGCATTTTAGCTGAACAAGTGGAGAAGAGGATTTGTACAGAATGTTCTGCATATACCAGCAGATTTGTGTACTGATTGAGATTCGTCTTCTTTTCTACTGGATTGTTCCTACTTCCTACAAAAATGGAAAGAAAGGCCATCATGTACTTCACAAAAAAGGGCATCATGTTCAGAATCAAACTCCCCTTGCCATTCTGCAAAATTCAGTAAAATTCATCGACGCCCATCAAAACCGTCCAAGAAAAAAAGAACAGTAACAAAATGTAGAAGAGGAGAGAAGCAGAGAACAGTTTGTCTGTCCATGCACAATTTCTGAAGCCCTCGGGGAGAACTGCAATGCTTACGTAGCAGCAGAGAATGCCAGACTATTCTGAGTTTCATGGGCTAAGAAAGACCTTATATATGGGCCTAATATTAGCCCTGACACCATTCTTCAGATGATTAAGCAATATCTTGTTCTTTTTGCCTTGATATCTTACATTCTTTGTTCACTCAACAAATGCCTTTAATTTTGTTCTTGTTACTGTGTGTGCTCAAGCTGGATTACCTCGTAGATCAGGTCTAATTAGCTAGAACTTGTTCTTTTGCTAGTTTGAAAAGAAAAAAGGTTATAGAATAGGTCCATGTATTGATGTGAACTGGCTGAACATGCAAAGAACTCACCAGAGCGAGCCAAGCCTGGCAATAGTCATAGCTCATAACAGGAGGAAAAGAACTTGATCAAACTTAAAAGTCGGAATGAAACTACCAAAAATGATACTTCCCCAAAAGATGCCACATGCATGGTGATGAGATGGACACACACATAAAAATACAACATCATTAAAAATGCTTCTCTAACATGCCTATTTAAACTAACCAAGGATAAGAAGCTATGATAGTATCTATCATCCATCCCCACATGGTGCAAGTAAAAGGTTTGGTGTGTAAATGGGCCTTGGATTCATTAATCCTAGTTTTACACAGTTATGGCATCACATACATCGCCATGTTTGGAACCGCCTGTGAAAAAGAGTTAGTGATGATCAATATTCATCATAGACGGTTGTTACACATTAGGGATGATTATCCACAAAAAAAAACTGTTTATGATAGTTTCACATCACAGACAGTTAGTACATAAGAAATAATATAAAATAATAAAAATAACATACAGTTCTAATTACGAATCGTGTGTGATAAGATAAATAACAGTGATATGCATTTTTTATACATAATTTCAGTTTTTTTGGCCAACCTTATGAATCACGCTAGTTATGCTCTCTATATAGATACATGACACACATTGAAATAGATATAAGATACACAATTCATAGTTACGATAAATACACACATTCAAATAGGCATACGATGCATACATAATTCATAGTTGACATATATACACATCACACACATTCAAACAAAATAAATGACTTAAAATTCATAATCAAACAGAATAGATGTACATCTACACGCACCATACACAATTCATAGTTGAATGATATACACAATCTGCTATAAAACTTACGGACTGTCCGAGGCACTGAACTAAGCCCCAACTCAAATTACATTAGACAGAAAGAAGGCAACAAGTTCTCCGTGAACCTTCGCATGATCCTTAAGGGGAAAAGAAAATGTAGATTGATGGCACTACCTGAGAGGTGGTGCAAGAGGATGACGGTGCGGTGCCAAGGGTGATAGAGAGGTGTAGAGAGGATGGAGATAGTGATGTCATAGTGCTGAGGATGATGAACCGGTGCGGAGAGGATGGGAACGGCAATGACGCAGTGATGAGGGTAACGGCATAGGTGATGAGGGTGACTGTAATGCAGAGAGGATGGTGAGGAGTGGATAGGGATGGTGATGGCATGATGATGAGGGTGATAGCTACGCAGAGAGGATGGCGATAGTACGGAGAGGAAACCCTAGATTTAGATAAAGAGACGCTAAGTGTGAGTATTTGAATCGAATAGACGGGAAGTTAAATAGACATAATTGTCTGCTTGTCATTATAGACTGTTAGAAGACAGCAAGCATCTATGACATTTGATCCTCACAAAAATTTGTGATAAAGAAACCATCGATGATATTTAGATAATAATTGTGTGTGATATGCAATATGTTTTTGACATAATTATTTCTAATTTACGGCTGGCCTCAGGAATCACGCTAGCCATGCCCTCTATATAGATATGACATAAGACAACAATATTTCACAATTAAAAAATATGTATAATTAACAACAAACAGTTAACAAAACACTTGTGAATCAATAAGAGACAGTTAATAAAGCGCATGTGAAAATTAACAATTGACCTTAGTACATTAACAATAGAGAGTACAACACATTTCACAATTAACAAAAGTACTCATACACCCTACCTCCAAAATATAGCAGCAAATGATCGTGGCTTAATAGCACTAGAGAGTGTAGGGTCTTTAGACTCTTCAAAAGATAACATTTGATGGACACGTTTGAATATCACATCTACATATACAAACCTCTTATGATAACCATCCAAATTCTTCACAAGAGATGAATTCTTAAAGGAGATGAAAATCTAGCCATTATAATGCACAAAAAGCTTGAATGGGGCTTTATGGTTCTTTGCATGCATAACATGTGAGGCTAAGAAAACCCTATCAAAGTCCACACCATCCACAATCAGTAAAAGTACATTATATGAGGACCATACTTGGCATATCCAACATTTTGGCAGTGCAACTTGACATATTAACTACAAATTTATTGGATGATGATCCCGCTATGCGGTAAACATATTTCAAAAATAGTAAGTATTAACAAGGTTTGATCTGTGGCTGCATGAATGAACTTAAAAAAAATACATAATTGAACCAATTACATAGATATATATGGATCTTATGACCAAATAATGAACAGCAGATGCAAAAGAACTACAATCCCACCATTATACAATGGGTGATGCATATCAATGGATTGCAAAAAAAACTACAAATGATCAAAATACAAAGCAAAGAAGTTTAGTGGACGAACTAAAACAATGAGATGATGAGAAAACTACAAAGAAGCTTGAGAAGATGCAAGGTGGATTCCCAAACGACAGTGGATGCAACGTTTGAGAAGAAAATGAAGATGCAACGGGAAGAGGAAGAGCATGTAAAGTTCTCATAGCAATCAGCGTGATTCCCAATATACAACTGCTCAAGTTATTATAGGTCGTTTCAACATAAAACCATCTATGATAAGTTTACTTTCAGAAACGGTTTGTTTTCACAACCATTTTTTAAATATCACAGATGGCTTCTTTGAAAGACTCCGTCTATGATAAATTGGCATACCATAGGGTATGAACAATCCACAATTATCACATATGATTGCTTAAACTAACCATTTCTAATATTTTAGCATAATTTTTCCTAGGCCTTTACAGATGAATTTTCACACAAACGTCAAAACTATCTGAGATAAGGGGTCAGAGATGACCCACTAATATAGAAAAGTCTATCATAGATAATTCAAAAACATCATCACAGATGGTTTGTTGAACCATCTGTAAGCATGTGTTAGTGATAATACGGTGAACCGTCTGTGAAACATCTATCACAGATGGTTCTTGATAAAGTGTCTATAGTAGCCTATTATCACAGACGGTTCTGAGTAGAGAATCGTCTATAATAATAGGCCATCACAGATGGTCTATATTAAAAACCATCTATGATAGTCTATTATCACAAACGGTTAATAGTCCCAGCCGTTCGTGATATGAAATGTATCACAGAAGGTTTTTCCTAAGGAACCGTCTGTGATATTATTTTGTATTGTTGAACCTTTTTCTATTTATTGGCTAGCCTCAAGAAATGCTAGCCACTCCCTCTAAACAAGCATATTACAGATTACCATCATAAATCAACTTAGATTACATTACAGCATAAGCAGATTATAGATTAAACCATAGCATATCCATTTTAGAAATTAGCTCAGATCTATTAACCAATTGAATGTACAATTGACAAATTCACAATTGACACATGTGCCACTACAATTCATAAATTCACAGCAAGGGTATCTCTACACATATGCCACTACAACTCATAAGGTCAGGCAAAGTGGAACTCGCCTTTTTCGTGTACGACCTTACACAGTAAGAAGGAAGCGAGGTGTCCTCAATTTTTTATAATATCAACCTGTTCCAATGCAGTTGTAGTACATGACGGAACCTGTTGATGGGAAGATTAAAGTCGGCATATATATAAATTAATAAATATGAAACAATTATTGCATGATTGACAAACCTTCAAGTCATTGGTCTTTGTTGTACCGATGATGAGTTGCATGTTGTGGTAAACATAAAATCCACATAGGTTACCTCCCTTTGGCTACTGGTGACACAACAAAAATAGAATTGGATAGTTTAAGAGGCATTATTGTGGAGTGTGATATAGGATTATTGTGTATTAGCAGATACCGAAAACTTGAAATTGTGGTTGAGCTACGACCTTCTCTTGAACGGCCCTCCACAAAATTCTATACATTTTGAATGACCTACATGATTCAAAAGTTAGCCTCAGCCATACCACAAGCAACGTACACCTTGAACTACCGGTAGCAGAGTTATCTTTGGAGAAATGGGATTACTTGCCAAGCAATTATGCGATAGGCCTCAACTCGTGGGAGCCGTCCTATGAGGAATCTAGGCAGATTACTAAGTTCTTTCTTGGTGCAATTACAATAAGAATCCAATAAAACCTACACAGGTATGTCACTATGGTCATTCAACCTAACTTCGAATTGCGTATAAAGCATAAAACAACAAGTATGGCAACTAGTGCATCACTTATCACAGGTTGTGGGGTAAAAGTATGTAGAATTTATTGTGTTGAGCTAGAAATGAATGTGTGACATAATCCTCGATCGCCTGTAAATTTTCCTCCATACTTTGTGATGAGGGCATCGTTCCTTTGGATATACACACTATAACACAAGGGCCAATAACGCGAGCACGTGCACGACAATTAAACCACCAGGTGAACTCGTTTCTTGCTACTCATGATTTCTTGGATGGGTTGCTACTAAATTCTTGTGATGTGTTGTTACTTAGGAATATGGGAGAAGCATCACAAGCTTACCTGGACGTCATCCTTCAAAGTCCAAGTCTAATTGGAATCAAAGTCAAGCTCAATTCGGATTCCAATTCCGGCTCGGAGTCTCAGGACAGCACATCAATAAAACGACCATATCTGGGTCATACGAAGTCCAATTGAGGCGTTCTTGGACTCTACGGAGAAGCCCACGACGAGAGCTTTTCAATGGAAGTGGTTTTACATTCAAACTTCTTCTAGATCTACGGGAATCATCAAAACAATATGACATCCAGAATCGGCCGGTGCTGCGACACCTCCACTTGGGCCCAAAGGCCTTGTACGACCTAGGGTTGCATGGGCACCCCCTTGGCCTGTGTATTTGGAGTAGGGCTGCGCCCAAACCCTAGCCGCCGCCCCTCTCACGTATTAAAACCTCGTAGCCGTCATTCTTATGCTTTGGGTTTTGCTTAGATTTCAACTAGACACTCTGTCAGTTTTCGCCGGTCATCGGTTTGTGGAACCCCAACTCATGTGCTTAATATAATTCGCAATTTCAGATTGCTTCTTCTACGTTCTTGCTTGTGTTCTCGATTCGCATGCAGGGATAAGCCTTCTTGACGAGGTCAACCGTGTTTGTGCGTGGTTGATAACCAACGGAGCCGTGGTGTAGCGATTGCAGGGTTCGGATCGGTTCTGATCGGAAGCCGGATCGTCAACGTCGAGTCTCCACCAATCGACTTACCTCCACCTATCGGAAGATCGGGCCACCGTGCGCATCACTTTGCTTGAGACCATGTGTGGGTTTAGGAAACCTACTAGTTCATGCATGATTTTGTCTTCAAAGATCATGTAATATATATATAACATTTATTAGTATTACACAGATGTAGACCGTGATTGTTGTAAGATTAAAGATGATCGACTAGAGAGAGTGAATAGGATGTTTTTAAAATTCTTTTGGCTACAATATAATAATTTAGCAAGTATGACAAGAATTTTCAACAATCAAGGCCTAAATAATCTAGGTTTCACTAAGAGCACCAATAATCTAAGTCTAATCAATCATTACAATCCTAGGTAGACAATCAATCAATATGATAACTAGGAAAGTAAATTTTACAAATTGAGTAATAATTATGCAAACCACAAGATGAACACAAGCAATTTTTTCTATGGTCTCAGAGACTTGCCAGTCTCCCCTAATCCACATTGAGGTAGTTTGAACGAATCAATCCGGCTCCTTATACAATTTGAGCCCCACTCAATCCACTAGAGGTAGTTTTTCCTGCACCGCGTAGGTAAGCTCCAACTTTTATACCAATACCGGGCCTCTTCACAACCTTATTGAAGAGATCACTGGTTTCATCCTCAAAGCCATCTAGGAGTTAGAAAAATCCAAGAGAATGGATCAATGACACTCGCTTGAAGACAATCAAGTGTCACAAATGGCTATAAATCAATGATCACACTTGAATACTCTCAACAACCTCAAAATGAGAATTTAGTACTTAAATGTTGAAGAGAAGTTTGCAAGGGCTCAACAAGTATTCAATGAGATTCCAAGAGGCCCCCTTGTTGTAGGAGAGAGGGCATTTATAGCCCCTAACTACTCAAATTTCTATTATGGTTGTTTTGCACGTTTTTCTACAAAATCCGGTACTACCAACAACTAAGGCCCGATAGTGTTGGCCTCAGAAGCAATAGTCGATTTTGAGCATTTAATGTAAAGGTACTAGCCATTGCTACAGTACCCAGTACTACCACTATGTATGGGCTAGTAGTGTTGATATATGAAACTCAAAAACAACCCCAAAAATACCCTCTCTAGAAAATGTGCCAGCAACTAATGGGTGGTACTACCGAACTTGCAGTAGTACTAGCCAAGAACATCAGTAGTGTTGGCCTGGCGATAGTACTGGTTCATTAGGGACAGTACTAACGACCTAGCGGTAGTACTAGACCCCGAGCACTAGTAGTGTCGGTTTTCATAGCTTTGAAAAAACACCTTCTTTGAAAATTAACTATCAATCTATGAGGGCAGTACACCATCCTTGCAGTAGTACCAGCTCTTAGTTAGTTGGTGGTAGTGCTGATTTTGAATAAAAGATTGATTTTCCTAGAAATTTTTTCAATGCAAACAAACACTACTAAGAAACATGAGTTAAGCTATGTGACCTTTAAGCACTTTCAAAATACAAGCTATGGATCACCCTTAATAGTACGGCATCTACTTCTAGCAATCCTATCTTCTCTCCAAACACCGAGATCGATAAAAAACTAGAAAAAAAGGTTCTTAAAATTTTATACATTAGCTTTGAGCTTGAATCATCATAGACGTTTTATTTCACGCTTCCACCTTTCCATGTAATGATGAGGACCAACCCTTTTCTTATGCACTCAAAAGAACACATTAATCCTTTAAACTCAATTGTCATTAATTACCAAAACTCAATTAAAATAGGGGCCTAGATGCTTCCATTGCACACACTTACAATATCCAGTATCTCAAGAGTGAGGCGTCGAGGGCGTCAAGGTTGTAGAGATTGAACAAGTCACTGAAGTTGACCCTGAAGAAGCCTCCGATAACTTCTTGAACAAATGTTCCTCCTTGAAGTTGACGGGGATACTCCATATCCGTTGTACCACTAGTTTGTTGGCTTGTTCCATGTACCACCTATGCAATCTAGTGCAAGCCATTGAAAGCATTTGCAGGCGCTCTTTCAATATGAATGGCTATCCTAGCTTGTATTTTTGGGCTAACAAAAAGTCGGGGGCCATCGTGCTTTGCTTCGATTTGCCCTTGTCATCGTCTCTCTTTCTCATATAGATCATCTTCATGGAAGACAAATGGGCATGAAGTGATGTACAGGCCTACAATGTAACAAGCATAGTGCCAATGGCATCCCCTAGTGTCTTTGATAGTGCAGGTAGCTCTAGTGGTGCGAGTAGCTCTAGTGCTAGAGGCCAGTCATCTAGGAAGTTGTCCCTCTTGGGCCACTAGATGAAAGTGCCAATGGCATCCCCTAGTGTCACGATCTCTTCATTTAGGGGTATCTATAGTATGATGGCCTTGAAAACTTCATGTACAACATCTGCATTAATTTACACAAAATCCAGTGCTACTAAGCGATCGTGCACCATCGCCCCTGGACTAAATAGATATGCGTGCTCCCAAGCAGCTTGTAGGGGAATAGATGCATTGGCAAGCCTCACTTGGAGATTGCACCATGTAGCCACCTACAAAAGGTACATAATTAGTTAAGGTGTCCAACAGGTATATCTATAGAGTATTTCAAGAGATATATTATCTCGATGCCATCGACAAGAAATTTACTATCGTCTTCACCTGTGTGAGGGGCAGATGCTCAGCAATTCCGATGGTGAGTGGGGTTGAATTTTGTCAATACATTCGGGGCTTGCACGGCCCGTCTATGCCTCTCTGCAACCCTTTCTTCAAACCTTTGCTCAAGGCTTCTTATTGAATTGCTTTCTCAGCCTTTCCTCAACCCTTTTCTCAATCCTAGCTATTAGCCATTCCTGGAGCTCATCTTTGGCTCTCTTCTGACTCCAGTACGTGTCAGAGTCCTGTAGGAATTCTGTTTTCTAGGGAACGAAAACACTTTTACCTTGCATGCGACCTAGGTGCTCCTTATTTCCCAAGGTTGTAGAGAGTATGTCTTTCTCACCGTCTGGCTAGAAAGAACCTTGGTAGATTCTGTACTTAACTCTTCTTGCAAGATCATGACATGTTATTTCATTTATGAAGTTATGGACTACTTACAAACTAGGTAGTTTGATATCTTACCAGGCATTGAGACACTTTCTCATCTACAGGGTTTGCAAAGGATGTGGAGCCTGAAGACATGAGATGTGACCTCGCTCTTAGCCAATTTCAGGCGTGCGGGTCTATGATTGAGGCAAATGGTGGGGAGGCCTCCATCAGGATTGCATCGTTGTCCTCCCTCCTCCATTGTATGCTCTTACCCGCATATCCAGCGGTGTTGAGTCTATGGAGTGGGTGTTTTTTTTTGCCTAAAGAGCCTTACACACTTCACTTTGATGCACAAATTTTTTTGTAGTCTTCATCTCAATAAATTGTTGCCATACGTCTTCAGCAATAAACCCATACTTCTGGAAGGGAGCCATTTCCTGCTTCATGTAATTGGCGACAGGCGTGCTCTTGAAGTTTTTCCATGCCTTTGCCACCACTAGCAATGCATACCATCGCACTATAGGCATGGCATCTCCTGGGATCTCGAATGATGCCAAAATTTCAATCGCCAGGTTATTGCACTCCTCATCTGTCAACAACTTCCAGGATGCATAGGTGATGGGAACAATTCTCGTCCAACTATCTCGCATAATGTCCGAAATGATGCAATTTCCTTCCGAGGTTGGGTAGGGGCCCCATCATTCGGATCGACTACCATGATGGTATATCGAACCTGGAGCCTTTTATTTACTTCTCTTGGATCGTGCCTCGGTTTTTCTATCATTGGCTCATCAGATCCATTTAGCGACAAAAAATGAGCCTATGAGGGGATGACATATTATTTTTAACTTGATTGTTTTAGTGAAAAACAAATATGAAAAAACACACAATTGTCCACACTTAGATTAGGCAAGGATTATCATCCCAATGGAAAAGCAAACATGATGATAATGTTGGTAATTATAAAATCAGCATCACATTGAAGTTGTTTTAAAATGGTGTCACTTTTTTACCATGAGACACATGTAACCCCAAGCTTTTTAATAAGTTAAATTTACCTTTTCATAGCTTTCATAAAGTTTTGAAGGACCTCAAATGCAAATCAAGTCCAACTTTCCATGGGTATATAAAGGACTTTTCATGTGACATGCGTACTTATGAGATTTACTCCAAAAGTCACATATAGCCTTGGAGAACTTTTAATTGTTACAACAGTTCGTACATATATAAGATAGATGGTTCTCATATATTGAGCTACCTTAATTAAAAGACCTTCTCGCCACTAGGGACAGGATCACAGACTAATTTGTGACAATCTTTCTAAATGGTTTTACCATGTCAAATTTAATTCTTGTCAACTAATGAATAGAATAATGAACAATAGCTTACTTATCATATATAACATAAAGTATAAGCTAAAAATAGTAAATAAGGCATATAAACTAACTGGACAGAGCATCAATTTAATGGACTGATCAAAGTATCTAGATAAGTATCTCAAAAGTAGTAAACCAACTAAATTGTCTCACTACAACCCAATCCTCATAGAGCAATAGCCACCCCACATGCAAGGTCCCTACGACACTCAATATGTAGGCCCTTCACAAGATGTATAGAACAAGATGACAGAAGGTTGAGTGTACTCACAAATCACTGACTATTAGGAAGTGCAAAACTGGTAAGGGCTCAAGGAAAAACCGGCTAGGCTAGAGGAAAAATGGCAAGGGCCCGAGGAAAAACTGGCTAGGGCTCAAGGATGAGGTGGCAATGAGCTTGAGGATGAGGCAACAATGGCCTCCAAGTGACAGTACGAGCTCGAGGATGGAGGAGGCGATGACAGGCTTGAGGACAGAGGAGGTGGTGATGGGCTCGATGATGGAGGAGGCGGCGACAAGCTCCAGGAGTAGGCGACATGCTCGGTGAAAGATTTTGTTTGAATGAGGAGTGCGGCGGGAAAAAACCCTAGAATGATATATATAATAAGTCTATCACAGACTGTTCTATAATCCAACCGTCTAGGAGAACTATACATCACAAACGGTTCCTTCTTAGAACCATATGTGATAACTCTTATCACAGATAGTCCCCTACTAGAATCGTCTGTGATAGGTAGGTATCACAAATAGTTCTAATAGGGAGCCATCTATGATAGGACTTTGATAGATCATTTATGGTGCAGAACAAAAATAGTGTAAATTGAAGTTCCCTCATTTGTACATATCCTATACTTGTACCCCACGAACCTATAGTGTTTTTAGATCTTCCACCAATAGTGCTAGGTACATATCAATATCGTTGATAGCAAAATATACTTCCAATTTATAGATAACCAAGGATAAAGGTTACAGATACAAAGATTAATGGGCCAAGTGCTATGTCAGCTGCTCATATTATAAACAGGATTTATTCTATCTATGCTCAATCTAAACCTTATATTCCTTGGTACCACACCAAATTCTTCAAACCTCCTATCGATTTATCTCTACTAGGCAAAATCAGTAGGGTGTCTTATCATTTCATCATTCTTACGCAACTCCGAGTGCCAACACAGCAGTTTTGCCTCCTTTTGATTAGCAAATAAATGTTTCAAACAGAGAATTATAGCTAGATACCTCGCCACCTTAGCAGAAGGTCCTTTCTTCACCTCGATGCCCTGGCTGTCATCATCTGATTGATTCTTACACTTATACCAGGGATGCATTGCACACCAAACATTCATGCAAGTTTGTATACTCTTTATGGTAGAGAATACAACCATTCTAACATGCATGTATTCTTTCTACTTCAATTTTCAATAGATAAAGAACCTTCTTGACCTTGTAAATGGTTTGGGGTAGGGGTGAAAACGGGTCGGATACGGCAGATATTTCTCTTCCCTTATCCTAACCCATATTTTTTCTAGATTCGGAACTGGATACGGGCTAGCTAAATATAGATACGGATCCATATTATTTGGGATATAGATATGGGACGGATATGTGACGGATTCGGGTCAGAAATGGATAAAGATATACAGATAATGCACACACATATATTGAATTAAAATCATACGAGTACATGACTATAGTAACAAGTTATATATCAATCAAACTTAATAGACATCGTAGAAATAATATGCTACTTGAGAATCAATAGAACCAACTAATTGTTAATATAAATAGGCCGCCATGGAAAAATATGATCAAAATGGGCTAGGCCTTGTTGATATCCGAATAGGAAACATCCAAATATCCGATTCAAAAATCCGATCCGAATATCCAAATAGGAAAATCCAGATATTTGAATAGGAAAAATCTAAATATTTGGATCCCGTCCCATATTTATTAGATATTGGATGCTCCGGATATGATCTCGAATCCAGATTCAAGTATCCAGATCTGGTCCTAAATCCGACCAGATAGTTAAATCCAGTCCCAAATTCGGTCTCAACCAGATCCAGTTCTAGATCGGGTAGGAGATATCTGACCCATTTCCACCCCTAGTTTTGGGTAACTCATTTCCCTCCGGAAGCATGTCTACTAAGAGACCTAACAGTGCTATGAAACTCTTGTCGGACCTGCCATTACTTACCTTCAATTTTAACAGTTCAAGCATGGATATAACCTTGTGTATTTTAACTTGCAGCTTGGGAAGAAAGGCTTCTTTGAGTTCTCCATCAAGCCTTGGAATTTACCACACTCTCTCTCATCATTGTTCCCTTCTGCATCACACAGTATCTGTTCTAGATTGTCATCGTGCAACCTGTCCTCATCGGAAGCACAATTGATATCATCTGGCATATTGTTGACTTCATCAGTAATGTTAATACTATCTTCTTGTATAATTTGCTCTTTACTATGACTGGTCCAATATGTATACCCTATTTTGAAACTCGTTAGAATCAAGTGTGCTTCGATTTATGCTGAGTTTTAAAACATCCTCATATTATCACAGTCAATGCGTGGATAAGACATAAATTTCACCTACTTATTAAACAAATCCTCCTCGATAGCTCTTCTAAAAGTAGAGATGTTATTAATGTACTCGGTGTAGCGTACATCCAACTTCGGTTCATCTACGCGAAGCATATAACAATTTATCGACGTTTGGAAAACGGGTTCCCCGCCGAGCTTACTTATTGATTGAGGGATCAACCAAGGCCCCTTTCTTGTGAAGGGATTACGTCCGAAGAATGTTGATAGGATGCTATGCTCAAAAGGACAGTGGACAAGAAATTTTATACTGGTTCGGGCCTCTCACAATCGAGATAACAACCCTACGTTCAGTGATCTTACTATTGCTTGAGTTCTTACAGGAAAGCTTGCAAGTATGCCTCTGTATGTTTTTCGTATCTCTCCATCTTTTCTCTGATCTACCGCAGGAATATTTATAGGCGATTGGAGCAACTACAACCAAATAACACGCCATTACTGCGCTTGAATGTGACTGCAACCGCACCCTTGATTTTCACCCTGTTGCGTCGTTTACATGATGGACTCATATCGTGGCGTAACGGTCTTTAACCACCGCGTAATTACCGCCACGTCGTCTTTATGGGCCGAGCACGACTTGTTGACATGCTCGGGATTTTTACTGAACTCTGACTGACCATCGCGCACATCCGAGCAAGCATGCTCGGGGAATTGTGGCACATGCTCGGAAATGAGCTTAAGCTTGGTCGGAGCGAACCCACCAGCTGGCTCATCCGGAGATCTTCCTTGGGGACACCATCCAAGGGCACGTATGGTCGGCCGAAAGCAGGCTGCCGGGGCATAACGGTCTTTATAGAAATCATCCAATCCCGGACACAATTGGTGTTAAATATGGAAGTATACTAGTATGATGTAAATTAGCTAGCAAAAATTAATTAAATTGAAATAAACTAGGAGTGCACATGCACACATTCTTAAATTAGAGTACAAATTAACTAGCTAAACCCTACCCTAAATCCTACGCCATGCTAGACCTAAATAATCTTCTCTTTGTACCAAGCTAGCTAGCTAGATCTAAATCAAGCATCTTCAATTCTCACTTTACCAAGTTAGTTACATCTTGAATATAATACAATTAGAACCAATTACTACCTTAGATTATAAAGAACAAATGGATCTACACCAAGGTAAATCTAAACTATCTTCAGTTTTCTCTTTACTAAGGTAGATCTTAAATATAATGTAATTATAACCAATTACTAAGGTAGATCTATATATATATATATGTATATATATATATATAATATATATATATATATATATATATATATATATATATCTGGAGACCCTCAAATCAATGGCTCAGCCTCATTTGCCATGCAATGTACCATCCAAAGAGCAATCGAGTGTGCTTTCCTAGAGCATTCAATTCGTTGCTAGAGACATGGGGCTTTCCATGCATGTACCCCTTAGAATCTCAAGGGGACTCTATGGCCTCTATCAACCTTGCTTTTTGGATAGAAGGAGTCTCCAATGTCGAGACAAGGGGCTTTCCATGTGTTTGAGGGGGCATTATGGCCTTTGACCACTTTGCCTTCTTGATAGAAGGATTCTTCGAGGTCTCTTGTGTTTCTTTGGTCATCGTGCTAATCCTTTTGCGTACCAGCTATACACTCTGCATAGGAGCCGACTTAAACAGCGGAGTTGTCATGGTGGTGGGAGCAGGAGTAGAAGCAGATGTAGGTACGATAGGAACTTATAAAGCACATGTACATGTAACATGTTGCAGTACTGAAATAATCGAGAAGACATGGGAAATTTTTACCTTGACCAGTATGACAGCCATCATGGGCCACTTGATGAATGACATTCGTGCTTGTCTAAGAGTGGTGATATCTTCGTTCCGGGGGGTGGGGGAGACTCCAGCACACGAGATAGGAAGTCATTGTGGATATAGTCCACCTGCACCCTCATATAGCCCTTCCCCAAAAAGTTACCATGCACCATGTTAGTCTCCTTGGATGAAAAAGCAATCTTGTGTTCAGCCTCAATGGAAAATCTGTCTTCTATCATGATGAGCTGGAACTTGGTAGGCGCTTGTAAGAAGTGCGCAACTTGATTGGAAACATTGTTTAGCTTACTTCCATACCTTTAAGCCAAAAACAATTATTACCTTCTACTGGGGACCAGCTTGATCATGTCTGGAAGTGTAGTTGCTAGGGCGGGGCACAGACCTTTCTACGAGAGACAAGGCCATATGGCTGACTCTAGGAGATCATCACCATCACTTAGCTCACAACACTTCTCACGTGCCATCATCAATCTCCTCCCTCATCTCCTCCTTCAACTCCTCCTTCAAGTCCTCCCTCACTGTGTCCTCGAGGAGTTCTACACGTGCTTCTCATGATCTTGATCTGGCACTGCTAGCATCCTCGTCTTGGAAGAAGGATCTCTTCATATGCCCCACACCTATGGCAACCACTCAACCCTTTTGGTCAGGCTTCCCGATAATCGAAGATAGGATGTCCTTCGATCCTTGGCTTTGAAAGGTCCCCTGCTCTTTCTTCTAGCTTACCTCCTCCTACAAGAAGTGAATATAAATTAGTGCTAAAATATAATGGGAAGGGTCAACTGCAATGTACTAAGTTAAATGTCTTACGATGGTGGAGATGATCCACATGATCATGAGGTTTGGAACTATAAGCCGACCATTGGAGGTTTTCTTCGTCCTCACTAATACCCAATCATGTGCGCTCCTCACATATGTGGAAGTAAAGCATTGCCATCCTGAAATTCGTACACTCCTCAGTTAGTCATGCTCACTCTATCTTCTTCTTTTTATAGTAGGCGGAACCGAGGTGGTGCGCATGTGTGCTCTACCTATAGATAGAGATGTTCTTCTTTCTCAGCTCCTCCGCCTCGGACATACTCTTCATCCTTGTGAACTCCTCCCAAACATCGAGTCACAAATGGATTCCTCTCAAAGGGAATACGGTATTTTAGCACGTACTCACCATGTATGATAATCTTGAAGTGCCTCAAAGACACACCCATTCTGTTTAAGGCGTATCGCCTTGCTTTGCTTTTATCTTCCTCTGGTATTATCTATTTACCCTTAACTTCGTCCCACAGCCGATTCTTCTACTCGGTTGTAACATCCCAAAAATTTCCCTTTATTATTGTTTATTATTGTTCTATTGCAATTTGTGAGTTTTGTGATTTTTCTGGATTTATTGGATTTTTCTAGAATTTATTTGAAATTATTTTAAATTAAGTATATTGGCCTATTTTTGAAAACTAAGTAAATATAGATAAAATTTAAATAAAGTTTTCGTAAAAATATTTTATTTGAGTCCAGAATGTCTCAAAGTAATTTTGAGAATTTTCTGGAATTTTTCCTGGCATTTTTATTGCTTAAAATAAATCAAACTAATTTCTATAATTTTCTTAAATCAAAAACCCGAAAAAATCTAGTTGAATAGTAATGGGTCAAGCCAGATTTTGCGCACGAGGCCCAAATACAGGCACCCAACCCGCACTCGTGTCACCAAGATGGCCCACCTTCCAAAAGACTCCACACCTAACGTTGGATCGAGATCGTGTGGCCTTCATTAAGATGCGTCGCAGCAAAACCCTAGAAGAAGGTGAGCCGTCGGATTAGGATCACTGTTGGGGAACGTGGTATGTTACGCTAGCACAAATTAAAATTTCTACCGCATACCAGAAAAGCTACTCGCAAGAAAGGGATCACAGATTGGATTACCACTTGACGCGCAGTTGTGGAACCCTTTTCCAATCCAATAGCTGGTAGCGGTTCCTTATAGAGCATGCCAACTCCCAAACGCATATGATCAAATCAGATAGAACCTTTCAAAAGTACTCATGTAATAATCCCTTTGCCAAACTATATGAAGATCGAACTAAAGGCGAGAAGTATGTCATCCTTTGACAGTTCAATCTATCTCTCGTATTCGTGATATATTAATAAGTTGTGATTGACTTTTCAATCACGGCATGGCCATGCACTTCCTTAATCATATCAGACGAGTGGCCTAGACATATATCTCCGTTACACCGGAGTGGTAAATTCCATCTTGATTGCTCACTTCCCTCTGCATGTTTCATAGCAAACATGAAAGCTACCTTTATAACTATCCGGTTAGGAAATAGCATTTGGTGGCCCCAAGGTAAACTATTACACATGTAGGGAATGTGACAATCTCAGGTCTAAGGATCATACATCCATTATGTATGAGATACACTGATGACACATAAGAATGTAACATTCTCGCAGTTGTCCCATTGCGGTCTATCTAACCCATGTTCTTCATCATGAGTTCACAATGTATTGATGATATCTCCATATCCTATGATCTATGAAACATAATCATCGATCAATACATGTGCTGATCTATTCATCGTTGTCCTATACGATGATACCCGATCGAGATACTTACGTAATTATATCAATAAGTAGAGAGTTTCATAAGCAAGTCACATACTTGCCGATCAATATAATGATATACATTCATTGACTAATAATCATATTATTATTCATAAGCATAGTCATGTTACAATCATCTATATGACTGCCTCAAGGGCATAACACCAACAATCACACGGCTGGGATTAGATCATGCCGTTTTGGCCGCATCCAATCTAGGCCGTTAAGCCATTGCGGCGGTTAGTATCGTGTCGGTTTCGGATCGCATCGTGGCCATTCGATCAGCATCAAACGCCTGGGTGTTGTCGTGTTAATGCTCCACCTCCTGCACACCTCCCGAGGGCTATTTAAGCCGCTGCCCCTTGCGCCCTGAACTCGTCCTCGCTCGCCGCATCATCTACCCAAGTCTCGTCTCCCGTGCTGCCGTCGTTTGTGCCAGAGAGCTCATCGGAGTTGACCGAAGCCTCGCCTCGGTTCTCTTCGTCTTCTGCCACCATCAAGCCGTGGCTCACCGTGTTGGTTCCAGATCCAGAGTCGCCTCATCAAGCCGAACCGAACCCACCGTCTCACGTCGTCGATAACCCACCGGAACGCCACCGATCGAGTCATCATCCCCAAGACTAGTGAAGCCATGCCGCCGTGCCACCATCGCCAGAGTCAAAGAATGTCAGCCATCGGATCTTCTGTCAACACGCCAGATCGAGCCACGTCGCCCCGTGAAACAGTAAACACCTCGGGTATCATCCACCGTCAGATCAAAGTTAGATGCACGGGATTTTGACACGTAGACATAGGGCTTCTAGCCATTAGATCATGATGGATGGATCAAATTGTGTCGCTAGCCGAGCTAATCAGACGTCGAAGCGTGGTAGCTCTGGTACTGAGGCACCGTGGACCGCGTCCATGGTCGACCAGAGCGGTCCTGTGGACCGAGTCCATAGACCGGGCCACGTGTCAGCGTCGAGTTGGTCCGAACCGGTGCTGATGTCAACGTGACGCAATAAATCAAATTTCCTTTATAAAAATAATTCGGATATTATTTGATTTTCCAATTTTCGGATTTTTATGATTTTTAAATCTTTCGAGAGCTCATTCTCCCTCATACGAACTCCGATTGAGGTGATTCAAATTTTTAAAAATTTGTAAAATTGAGATCTATTTAATGGTGAATTTTATTTGATTTTTAGAATTCATTTGCTCTCTATTTTGTATTTATTTGGCTTTCTCTCTCGATTCACGTAGACGTTGAGTTGTGCGACGCATCGGAGGAGGATCCATCGACTCAAGATCAAATTGCAGAGCAAGACCAGGACCTTTGCCAAGGCAAGTTGTGCTTTGATCATGTTGAACCCATGTTTACAAAGTTGCTATTTGGTTTTACTATATTGCATATTATTTCATGTGTACAAATGCTTTCAATCTAAATTGGGACTTAGCTATCATACCTTTTGATTTATACCCTACCTTGTCATTTGTATGCCATGATCTATTTGTCACCCTAGATTGGTTCACTATAGTTGATTGATATTAAAGCCAACATGAGATGGTTAGATCGTAATAGTTCGCTTAGCCATGCCACGTCATCACATGTACTTGAATCATTGATAATTAATCTTGACTAATAGAATATAAAACAATGATATAAACTTGTGTGTCATGTGTGGTCACACGGTGAGATTGAGTTGTTGTGGCGAGGGATGTTACGCAACGATGTTGACTTGTAGATAGCACGTGGTGTTTGGTAATCAACTGGGTTGGTAATCACTTAGATTGAAGCAAGTGGCAAGGGGCAAGTGTGCCAAGGCATGCCCGATGGGCAGAGGGTACGTAGAAGTCTTGCTTTGATCACCCTAAGGACTTAACCTTGTGAGTCTTTGACCTGAGTCAATCATGTAACTACATGTCTGTTATGGGGCAGCCTAACTGACTAATTTGCAATGACTTAGCTTTAGTACTGCTTGTGGTGGTGTGAGTCCCGGTTCACGGATAAACTCACATGGCACAAGAGGGGGGGCCCTGTTATGGTGGTTTAGCCCATCAGTGTTGAAATCTCAACGGGTAGTATTGGGTTAAGCAGGGCATTGTAAAGGTTTCATTATAATCACTCGTATGTGTGGTGTATGGTTGTATCATGTGGGTAAAGTGCATAACCTCTTCAGAGTGTAAATCTATTCAGATAGCCATGCTCACGGTATTGAGTATAGCTCGGGAATTATAGTCAAGGGTTAGTTAATAAAATGAAAACTGGATGGGATGGCAGGTTGCCATGAGGAAGAATGAAACTTGACATAGGATTGGAACCTTGGTTTACTTGAGAAATACTGAATCTATCTATTACTGTTATTTGTTCTACTGTCTTTTCAACATATATATTGTACTTGCTCATAAATGCTGCTTTACTGCAAAATAGCCATTGTTAGCCATTCCTTTGGAATAAGCTATGTATATAGCTATGTTAGAATTGCATTCTGTGCACGACTTATTGAGTGCTTTTGTACTCATCATTGCCATCACCGACCAATCAACAGTTGAGGAGTTATCGCCTTTTTTGAAGGAGGAATTCCAAGAGAATGCGAGTCACTAGGCCCAAGCCTTGTTAGTCGCCTGTGGTGAACTAATGAGTCACCAGCGTCTTCTACTTTTTCCGCTGCATTTGTCTTAGTCTTTATTTTCAGTCTAACCCTGCTTGGCTTAATAATGTAAGTTGGTGATGAGATCTGTCGGGACCCGAATTCACAATCCGGAAACCCTCGTGTTTTCAAAGACTAGTCCTGTGATCACCGCTAGTGCCCACAGCTAACAAAGATGAATATCACAAACATACACAATGAATAATAAATAAAGTATTCATCTTTAATATAACAGTTGAACAACCTTAAGGTCAACTTACAATTGTGAAGCCTAGATGGCTTCAACTCGAGTAAAACGAACAGCGCAATGAACGAAGAACGCCGGTGAATCCCATCAATATACCATGCATTTGACAAGGTTCAACTCCTAGATATTCGCCTTCTTGCAGAACTCTCCTTCTTCAAGACAATGACTTCTCCTCAACTGGTGATGTTTTGTTATAGCAAGGGTGAGTACACAACCGCATTTCAACAAGTCATGCATGTAATGCGCTTCTATTACTACATGCATGGCTTATTCCAAAGGAATGGTGAATGGTTCTTTTGTAATAAAGCAAAGATTTCCAAATGATATCATAAATAGATTGAAAAGCAAGAGAACAAGTAATATCCATAATAAATTTTGTAATCATCTCAAGTAAAGTATTTCTCATCCTTAACCGATTTCCATATCACAATGTCCACATTCCCAACCTCATTTCATTTTCAAAACTCTACCCCTTGACTGTAATCCCCGAGCAATGTCCAATATCATGACACGGCTATTCAATAGTTTTTACACTCGCAGAGGTTGTACACTTTACCCACAAGATACAATCAACTCACCACGTCACCGTGAATCGCCATACAACAAGATGCTAATGAGCGATCATAACAAAGCCTTTCGAAACTTCTAGCTCACCTAGGAACCTCTCCGTAGCGAACGCCACCGATCGAGTCATCATCCCCAAGACTAGTGAAGCCATGCCGCCGTGCCACCATCGCCAGAGTCAAAGAATGTCAGCCATCGGATCTTCTGTCAACACGCCAAATCGAGCCACGTCGCCCCGTGAAACAGTAAACACCTCGGGTATCATCCACCGTCAGATCAAAGTTAGATGCACGGGATTTTGACACGTAGACATAGGGCTTCTAGCCATTAGATCATGATGGATGGATCAAATTGTGTCGCTAGCCGAGCCAATCAGACGTCGAAGCGTGGTAGCTCTGGTACTGAGGCACCGTGGACCGCGTCCATGGTCGACCAAAGCGGTCCTGTGGACCGAGTCCATAGACCGGGCCACGTGTCAGCGTCGAGTTGGTCCGAACCGGTGCTGATGTCAACGTGACGCAATAAATCAAATTTCCTTTATAAAAATAATTCGGATATTATTTGATTTTCCAATTTTCGGATTTTTATTATTTTTAAATCTTTCGAGAGCTCATTCTCCTCATCACGAACTCGATTGAGGTGATTCAAATTTTAAAAATTTGTAAAATTGAGATCTATTTAATGGTGAATTTTATTTGACTTTTTAGAATTCATTTGCTCTCTATTTTGTATTTATTTGGCTTTCTCTCTCGATTCACGTGAGCGTTGAGTTGTGCGGCGACGGAGGAGGATCCATCGACTCAAGATCAAATTGCGAGCAAGACCGGGACCTTTGCCAAGGCAAGTTGTGCTTTGATCATGTTGAACCCATGTTTACAAAGTTGCTATTTGGTTTTACTATATTGCATATTATTTCATGTGTACAAATGCTTTCAATCTAAATTGGGACTTAGCTATCATACCTTTTGATTTATACCCTACCTTGTCATTTGTATGCCATGATCTATTTGTCACCCTAGATTGGTTCACTATAGTTGATTGATATTAAAGCCAACATGAGATGGTTAGATCGTAATAGTTAAATAGCCATGCCACATCATCACATGTACTTGAATCATTGATAATTAATCTTGACTAATAGAATATGAAACAATGATATAAACTTGTGTGTCATGTGTGGTCACACGTGAGATTGAGTTGTTGTGGCGAGGATGTTACGCAGCGATGTTGACTTGTGGATAGCACGTGGTGTTTGGTAATCAAGCTGGTTGGTAATCACTTAGATTGAAGCAAGTGGCAAGGGGCAAGTGTGCCAAGGCATGCCCGATCGGGCAGAGGGTGCGTAGAAGTCTTGCTTTGATCACCCTAAGGACTTAACCTTGTGAGTCTTTGACCTGAGTCAATCATGTAACTACATATACATTATGGGCGACCCTAATGACTAATTTGCAATGACTTACACTACTACAAAACACCACATTACAGAGCCGGTTCACAAAACACATCATTTCGGTTTTGTGAACCGTCATATCGCGTCGTGATGACAATAGGTCATCGCTGCGGTTTCAAAGCCGCTTAGTAAAATTAATATCACGCACGGTTCTAGTCTAGAACCATCTGTGATAAGGGTTCATCACTGCAGGCGGTTCTAGCCTAGAACCGTCTGTGATGAGCCCTCTAGAACCGTCACGATGATGAGCCTTATCGCAGACGGTTCTGTACTAGAAACCGCTCTGTGATAAGTCATCGCTTTAGCATTTCTACTTGGTAATTTAAAAATACTAAATTAGGGAGATTTCACCCATCTTAATACTACTAATACTACTCTCATCTAATTACTACTCGTGTGATCTTCCCAGACATTTTTAACACCACATGTGTGATCTTCCCAGGAGGTCACCCATCCTATTACTACTCTCGTCTAAGCACGCTTAACTTCAGAGTTCTTATAAGATCACGATATTTTAGTGGTGGTATGATAACATCTCGACATATTATGCCTCCTCATCCTTTTAACCCGTGAAGTGCCGAACACCGATTTCCAATTATTTCAAATTAGCAAACTATGGAGGTAATTAACAAAATTTAAAGCTTTCAAATTTATTTTCCATACTTTTGACTATTAATGATGCTTGCAATATATGTGCTATTACTATTCACAGAACTTGTAAAAACGCCATAACTTTTGACTCGTACCTTCGATTTTGGTGTTCTTGAGTTTTTGGAATCATCACACGATGAGCTTTCCGATTATATTCTTTTGGGCACCGATTCTAGTTTGCAAATAAGATCTCCGAATACTTTTGTTAAAATATTCATAACTTTTGACTCGTAACTCCGATCGGGGCGTTCTTTGGCTCGTTTGAAAGATAACGAAAAGTAGTACCCGAATTTGAATTTCATAAGTCGTCAAAATCAGATGGTGGGATCCTGCTGGTTTGTCTTGATAGTCGGCTTGGATTTTAATTCCAAAAAAGGTCGTTTAGGGCCTCAAAAGCGGCCTCAAAGTTTTGAATCTGTTTTAATTGCTTTTTAATTGTTGCAAATGGAATATTAGTTCCAATTATTTCAAATATAATATTATTTAATTTCAATTCTTTCAAATTAGAAGGCAAGAGAGGTAATTATCAATATTTAAAATTTTCTATTTTTTATTATTTGTGATTTCGGTTTCAAATTAAAACCGTCTCGTGATGTAGTGAACGAAGTGGCTTGGAGGCTTTGAGATATCACGAGCGGTTTTATATTACGACCGCGTCAGTAATGAAGAAATATCACAGACGGTTTCTAAATATAACGATTATGTAATGACTCTTGTAGATATTATGAGCCCGGTTGTGTTATATAACCGTCTTGTGATTTCCGCGACGGTTTTACTTAAGCGCAACCGCATGTAATGATCTGTAGCTATCACAGCAGGCGGTTATATTTAAAAACCGTCTCGTGATATTTAAATGCATCCTGACGGCTGTAATATAAAACCGTCGTGATATCTACACCGACGTTTGAGTACATAACCGCAATGCGTGATGTTTCCATATCACGAGATGCTTTTTCAAAAACAAATGCGTGATCGATCGCCTAATATAAGCCTTTCGTAGTAGTAGATCATACACTTAGTTATATCAATAAATAGAGTCTTATTATTTGTATCATTGTATATGATGTGATACTTGCCAATGTTGAGCTGTGGACACTAGTGTTGATCCAGGAACTAGTGCGGTAAATACAGTGGGTTCGACTTGGTGAATTCGGGTCCCAATAGAGGTGGTATCAGAGCATACTGACTGTAGGTCTTAGCCCTAGTTAGCATGGTGGTGTCCTAGGTGTGTCCAAAACTATTTTCTAAAGAAAAATCTAAATTTGACTAAAAATAACACTTTTGACTCTTCTTTTTGTCCACTTCTCGCCTTGCTGAAATTTTCGTTTTCTCGTGGCCGTTTGAGAGTTGTGGACTTATCTATTTCTCTTTTGAATAGATGAGGAGATAGCAGACCTATGAAGAGTGTGAGGGTGGCTACACAGCAGAGCTTTGGAGGGTCCTTCAAGTTTTAGGAGGCTTCACAAGACCGATGTACAGAGGCAAATGTTGGGTCGTCAACGGAGTTGCAAGAGGAGTTGTTTGCAGGATCTTGATCTATCCCAGAGAGGGTAAAAAGGCAAGCCAACCAATCAACATCACCGTAAGGAGAGCTATCTTCGAGATTGGTATCAGGAGGCTTCATGACTCGCTTTGAAGAGGATTTGCCGCAACTACTCCCATGAGCTCGACGATACCATGTTCCGACTTCACCCTATGGGATGAGCATCGCAGTGACAGAGGATCGAGGAGGAGGACGCCACAGTTGTACACCTGGCACAGTTGGCAGCCACACAGGATGCTCACACGAGGGACACAGAAGAGGAACTGAAGATGGTGTATGAGGCCTTTAGAGTCACAGAGGAGGAGCTACAAGATACCCATGTTGCTTTCACCGAGAAGATTATGGAGCTCGAGGAGACACTACAGAAGGGTGGCCAGGCTACACCAGCCAAAGGAGCAGGATGTGCAGGTGGTGATGGAGTATCCAGCTGCAGGGCATCAGGATTAGTTTGCACCTATGCCAGCCCACCCACTAGTGCATGCACCGGGTCAGCCTCAGCTAGGGTGGCTGGATGAGTGAGAGTCTTGGTGTTAGGTTGAGACTCAAGTGTTGAGTTGCGTCTTTAAGATAGTTTTTTCCCTTGTAATAGTCATTAAGGTTTCGTGTCTAGTTTGGTTCTGATTGTTTGGTGGGTGTGCAGTATGTGTTGTATAGCCTTTAGGCTTTTGTAAGCAATTGCCAGGTTCTCCTTAGCCAGCCCAAGGTTCGCTCGTTCCATCTCGGATAACCCCTAAAACTCAGCGGCAACATCCAACTCATTGATTATTGCCTGGAACTCACCTTTCTTTTTCTTATAATCCCCATTGCTCTTACATGCCCAACCCCGAAGATAATTACGCAAAGCCCCCAATTTTCGATTCCAACGTTGGACGGAATTATTCCCTCTAACTGGCTTACTCCAGATTTCCACTACCTTGCCATGGAAATCATCTCTGGTTAACCAACAAAGTTCAAATCTGAACTGTTTAGCAAAACCAGAAAAAGCTGACTCGCCAGTGTCAATCAGTAAAGGGGTATGATCCGAAATACTTCTATCCAACGCTTGAACCGAAACATGAGGAAATTTAAACTCCCATTCGAAAGTCATCAGAACCCTATCTAACTTCTCATACGTTGGATTAGATAACGAATTTGCCCAGGTAAACTGATGGCCCGTAAGATCGATCTCTCTCAGATTCAGGCTATCAATAACCGCATTGAATAAAAAAGGCCAGCGATCTCTAAATCTTGTATTATTCTTTTCCGAACTTTTCCTCATAATATTAAAATCTCCTCCAATAAGAGTAGGTAGATGGTTCTGTTGGCAAATTCACACTAATTCAGCCAGAAACGCTGCTTTACAGTCATCCTGGGCTGGACCATATACTGCCATTAAAGTCCATTTAAATTTATCTACCTTATTGCATAAGTTGAATTTGATGCAAAATTCACCTTCCTCAACCCCTAACAGATGAAAACATATCATATTCACCCATAAGATAATCCCCCCTGATCTACCTTTAGGGGGTAGACAATGCCAAGTGAAATCAGCACCTCCTGAGAGCCGTGCAAGCCTCGAACTTGACATGTCTTGCTTTCCGGTTTCCATCACAGCAATAAAGTCCAATTTGTTATCTCTAGCAACTTCTGAAATGTAACGAAATTTAGCCAAGTCTAATAGACCTCTGCTATTCCAGAATAAGCCTTTCATATAATCCTTTTCTTTTCTTTTAATTTACGATGCCTGCGAGACTTACGAGATGAGGCTATTAGATCGCAAATTTTCATATCTAGATCCTCCATCTCTAGGTCTATGTCTGAAGCTTCCTTGGCTAACTGCGCGAATAAATCACTATCCCCCATAGTGATTTCGTCATCAGTTGATTCACAGGAAATACCCTCCCTGCTCACTAATTTAGCGCAGGAACTACCCTTTAATAGTGTCTACTTGTATAATTTGAACTAGAACTCAACTACATTTAAAGGGTTCCGGTCTAGTATAAACTATACTTCAAATGATCTAATTCCTCCAATTGGTAGTGTATTTTTTTTTGTTACTGTTAAATTATTTCTTTGACTTGTACATATTGATATCCACTTTAACACTAAAATGATTGCCCATGAATGCAACGGCAGGAATCAGTTTCAACAATGACTTCATCAAAATCACAAAATACATCATCTGTTAAATGAGCCGCATCCATCATTTAGATAAAAGTGGGTTTCTCTTTTATGCCATTAAATTTAATTTTTATTTTAAATTAGAAGTTTCTATTTGTTATTGGCCTAAATGACATTCTATCTTTTCCATGTGGTGATGGGCAGTTTCAGCATGTCATTCTTTTGAGTTGCTATCCTTGGGTTCATTGGAGTCGGCTTCAGGGCGGGTGTTCGTGGTGGTGGTAGAGCTCCAAGTTTTCATGGCCAAGGTCGTGGGCGACATGGAGGACGTGAACGAGTTCATGAGCTGGGGAGGCGCAGCGATTTGAAATGCTGGTTTGCATGGTGCTGGCACCCAACATGCTGCTAATGTTGGGGGATCCCGCCGATCAATCTGGGGAAGCCTCAGGATGATGAGTCCACTAAGCAATCGAATGAAAGGGGGCAGACCTCAGGCATTCAGGCAGGTAAACATAAAAGTCCTCAACTTGTTAATGAAACTGTGTTGAAGAAGAAGCAGAAATTTGTGCTTTGTTGTGAGATTTGTGAAGAAGAACATTTTACTCCGCATTGCCCATTGTTGCATGGTCCTAAACCATCTGCGATATTTGGTGGTCTGGCTGGGGAGGGGTTAGGATTTTTCCATATTCCTTACTCTTCTGCTGCGAAGATTCCTCGTAAGATGTCTGCGACTGCCCTTATTCGCATTGTTGAAGGTTCTGGTGCGGTGAATTGGTTAAAACTGAGTTGGCGAGGCGATACCGATGAATTGGGCGGGTGGTTCGGGAGCATGGGGTTAATTCGTACATTGTACAATTTCCTTGTCAAGTGGAGCTTCAAAGAATGATTAGTATGAAACGTTTGCGTACTGACAATAATGAGGGGGTCATGGCGTTTGAAGAGTGGAATATGGAAATCACACCTAAAAAGAAGCTCCAAAAAGTATGGGTTAATGTATATGGTGTCCCATACTAAATTAGAACTTTTTTGCCTCTCTGGGCGGTTGGTTCCATACTCGGAGCTACCCAAAGAGTGGACATGCGTTCTATGAGGAAGACTGGGGTGGTTAGGCTGTTGGTTGCTGTTCTTGATGTCAATTGCATACCTGATGATACTGACATTGTGGTTGACAATTGTTTGTATGAGATATACTTCAAAGTTGATCAGGTTCTCAATGATGTCAATGGGAAACAGGATGAATTTGAGGATGATGATGACCTCGATGATCCTTACAACCACAATAAGGGGAAAGATCATGATATGGATGAGGCGGAAAATGGGGATAAGGATTGTTCTATTGATATGGATAATTTGCACAGTATGGATAATGCTCCGACCATGGGTGAGACAAAGAATGCTTGAATGCAGGGTGTTCATGATGCTTCTAAGTCGGAAAAAAATTATTGTATGAATGACTTGAGCAAAGAAGGTTGTGATGTTGAAGATTCTCTGCTGCTGGTAGATGGAAGTTTGACTGGGGCTAATTCCTTTGCTCCAAGTATGGTTTGTGATGTGGGAACTAATTTTGGTAATGCTGGGCTGGCACAATTGCCTGGGAGTGGAGGTTTATTGGTGAATCCAGAAAGTGCTATTGCGCCCCCAAATGATCAGGCTCACCCTTCTTTGAGTGATGATCTTCCTGGGGATAAGGATGTGATTGAAAATGGAGATAAGTATGACATCTGCGCTATGGAAAATTTGCATACAATGGATAAAGATCGGACAATAGGTGGGACAATGGCCCATGCTACTATTGAGTCAGAGAAAATGAATGATCTGAACAAAGGTGGTGGGTCTGGGACTGGAATGATAATGTATGACAGTAGTATTCCTGTTGGGACTGAAAATGGAGTGCAGTTGACGATGGATGACATTGTTTCTCACGGCGTGGACTGCTCTTCTGATTGTCTGGTTGTTGATTCTGATGAAGGTTCTTTGCTGCTGGAGGTTGGTGGTGTGGGTGACATTTCTGGTAATGCAGATTTCGCTGGGCTGGGGCAAGACTCTGGAGGGGGAGGTTCATTGGTGAAGTCAGCAAGTGAAGTTGCGATTCCAGATCAGGTTCACACTCCTTTGATTGCTGATCCTCCTGGGATGTCAAGTGTTAGTTTGGATGAGGTGGCTATTTATGATGGTAAGAAGAGTGTTGACACCAATTGGATGTCATTCAGGAAAGGGTTGATCGTGATCTAAAGGGTCAGAACCTTCAACGTCTACCTCGCCATACTCTGCAAGCTTTATGTAAAAGGAATAATATTCGTGCTAATGCATCCAACATTGCCATGGTGACTGCCCTTCAATCTTTGGACCATATCATTGGTTGGGAGGAGGTTCATTTGCTGCCTTCTGCTGGGAATTGTATGCAACAGGGTAGATCAAGCTCGAGGATAGCGGCCATGGGTGATGCCAATGTTCTTGTCAAAGCTATGGCTCTGGTGGATAAGAAGAACTCTTTGGTCTCAGGTACCTGTCCATCTTTTCCTTCCATTTCTGATTCAGTTCTTGCCCTTAGAATTGCAAAATTAGGGGTTTCTATGGGTTCGATAATAATACTATATCATCTGCTATTACTTCTATTAAGAATATAGAAATAGATAGATTTAGTGTGTTGAGTAAAAATAAAAATACTCACGGCAAATCTTACTCGCCTAAAATTAATCTGGCTGAGGAGGAAGAGGATCTTTTAGACACCCAAATTAATCACATTCGGGATGAATTTGATCAGAATGTGTTTGAGGAGGGTTTAGATCATATTTGTAGTGATCTTGTGGCTACCTCTCGCCAAAGAAAATCCAAACTTCAAAATATTAGAGAGAGATCGCTTCCTAAAAAATCAAAAACACCATCTAAGCTAAGTTTAAAATGAAAGGGTCTTCTGGAATAGCAGAGGTCTGGGTGACTTGGCTAAGTATGGGTATTTAGAGGGAATGGTAAAAGAGGAGCAAATTGATTTTATTGCCCTTATGGAAACGGGTCGGGATCATTTCCCAGATAGGATCCTCAATAAATTATGTGGTGGCAAAGAGTTTATTTGGCACTGTATGGCTCCACATGGCCGGTCTGGGGGGATGCTCCTGGGGGTGGACCTAACGGTGTATGATATTGGAACCATTAATGAAGGGGAATTTTATATTAGGTTTTCTCTTCGCAATAAAAATGATGGTTTCAAATGGGTGTTAATAGCTGTTTATGGCCCAGCGCAAGAGGAGTATAAAGAAACTTTTTTAACTGAAATGGCTAATGTTTGTAGTAAGGAATCGCTACCATATATTATTGGTGGGGATTTTGATATCATGCGGAGTCCTGATGATAAAAATAAATCCAATTTTGATTGGAAATGGCCTAATATTTTTAACATGGTTATTCAATCAATAGAACTCAGAGAGCTAAATTTATCTGGAAGACAATATACTTGGGCGAGTAGTGGTGATAGCCCAACTTTTGAGAAATTAGACAGGGTATTGGTCTGTACTGAGTGGGAAAACAAATATCCACTCACTACTGTTCAGGCTAGAGATAGAAGTAACTCTGATCATACACCCTTGCTATTGAATACTGGGGTTTCATCTCATAATAGAAAGCAAACTTTATTCAAATTTGAACGTAGCTGGCTAATTAGAGATGGTTTCTATGAATTGGTTGCTGATAAGTGGAAATCAGAGACCAGAGGTCTTACTGCTATGGAAAAATGGCAAAATAAGATCAGATCTCTTAGGCAATTTTTAAGAGGTTGGACGAAACACACAACTGGCCACAATAGAAAAGAGAAGAAAGAGATTATTTCGTTAATTGATGACCTTGATAAACGAGCGGAACATTCAGTTCTCTCAGATCACGAATTAAATCTGAAAAGGTACCTCAATGAGAGATTGGTGCATTTGTTGAGGGAAGAAGAAATTAAATGGTATGAAAGAGCTAAAACAAAACATCTTTTAGAAGGTGATGATAATACTCAATATTTCCATTTGGTTGCTAATGGCAAGCATAGAAAACAGTATATTTTTAAATTAGATCATGAAGATGGTGTAATTGTGGGTGACGCTCAATTAAAAGAGCATATCACTAATTATTATAAGAATCTGTTCGGACCGCCAGAAGAAAATAATTTCAGTTTGGTGGAGACTTATACCCATGATTTGCCTCAGGTAACAACAGAGGAAAATGCCATCCTTGTTGCACAATTTACTGAACAAGAGGTTAAAGAGGCGGTGTTCCAAATGGAACATAATAAGTCGCCTGGTCCCGATGGTTTTCTGCTGAATTTTATCAGGTGTTCTGGGAAATCATCAAAGGGGACCTTATGGCACTGTTTAGATATTTTTATAATAGGCAGTTGCCTCTGTTCAGCCTAAATTTTGGTATTATTACGCTGCTTCCGAAAATTAAAGAGGCAACCACAATACAACAATATAGGCCCATATGTTTACTCAATGTGAGCTTCAAAATCTTCACAAAAGTGGCTACTAATAGAATTATGGGAGTGGCCGAAAAAGAAGTACGATCGTCACAGACTGCTTTTATGCCTGGTCGAAATATTATGGAAGGGGTCGTGATACTGCATGAAACTCTACATGAATTACATTCTAAGAAGCTCAATGATGTAATATTAAAACTTGACTTCGAAAAGGCATATGACAAGGTAAAATGGTCTTTTCTTCAACAAACTCTTCGTATGAAGGGATTTTGCAAAGAGTGGTGCTCATGGGTGGAAAAATTTGTCACTGGAGGAAGTGTGGGCATTAAAGTTAATGATGATATTGGTCATTATTTCCAAACTGAAAAAGGTCTCCGGCAGGGTGACCCCATGTCCCCTATTCTGTTTAATATTGTGGTAGACATGCTCGCTATTTTGATTAAACGAGCGAAAGAGGATGGGCAGATCCGGGGGGTTATTCCTCATCTTATAGACGATGGCTTATCGATTTTGCAGTATGCAGATGATACTATTCTTTTCATGGATCATGACATCGAGCAAGCTAGAAACATGAAGCTATTGCTTTGTGTGTTTGAACAGTTATCGGGTCTAAAGATTAACTTTCATAAAAGTGAGATTTTTTGCTTTGGTGAAGCTAGACAATATGAGCAAGAATATACTGACTTGTTTGGGTGTGGAATAGGATCATATCCGTTTCGCTACTTAGGTATCCCGATGCATTATCATAAGCTATGTAATGATGACTGGAGTGCTATCGAGGATAGATTTAAAAGAAAGCTATGTACTTGGAAGGCTAAATACCTATCTTACGGAGGCCGACTTGTGCTTTTAAATTCTGTACTAAGTAGTCTCCCTATGTTTATGATGTCTATATTTGAAATTCCCAAGGGTATCCTTCAACGATTGGATTCTTATAGATCTCGTTTCTTTTGGCAAGGCAATAATGATAAGCGAAGATACCGCCTTGCCAAGTGGAATATTCTGTGTCGCCCTAAAGATCAAGGAGGACTAGGCATTGTTGATTTACAATCTAAGAACAAATGTCTGCTAAGCAAATGGTTATTTAAGCTATTTAATGAGGATGGAAACTGGCAGATGTTGCTTAGGAATAAATATTTAAATTCCAAATGTCTGTCCCAAGTGCAGTCTAAACCTAGGGACTCGCAATTTTGGAAAGGGCTTATGAAGGTTAAGGATGATTTCTTGAGATGTGGATCATTTCGAATAGGCGATGGTTCACAAACTAGATTTTAGGAGGATACCTGGGTGGGTTCTACACCACTTAAATTTCAATTTCGCAGTTTGTATCATATTGCCCATTATCCACATATCTTGTGTACACGGTCATAACTCGATGCCGCCAAATATTCAATTTCGAAGATTATTAGTGGGTGACAAATTGACGGCATGGTTCAATCTTCTAACTAAGATAGCTAATTGTCAGCTTACTGGTGGAAGGGATATTTTTCAGTGGAGTTTGCATAGTCATGGAGTATTTTCTGTCCGGTCTATGTACGTATATTTAATGAATCAGGGGACTCCTTTTACTAATAAGATCATTTGGAAGCTAAAACTCCCGTTAAAAATTAAAATTTTCCTCTGGTACTTACAAAGAGGGATAATCTTAATAAAGGATAATTTAGCTAAAAGAAATTGGCATGGAAATCAAAAATGTTGTTTCTGTAATTGTCATGAAACAATAAGACATTTATTTTTTGAATGCCAGTACACAAAAGCTCTTTGGAGAGCTGTGCATATTGCTACTGGTTTATTTCCGCCAAAGTCTATATCTCATATGCTTAGACATTGGTTAACTGGCATTGAGAAAAGTGAAACAAGACTAATCCTTGTCGGTGGCGCTGCCTTATTATGGGCTCTTTGGTGTACACGTAATGACTTGATCTTTGGAAAAAAACAATCTTCCTCTCTTATGCAGGTTATTTTCAGAGGAACATACTGGATGCGGTTTTGGGCACTATTGCAGCCTGAGAACAACAGGAAAGCATCCGACTGGCAAGCAGGGCGTTAGAGGTGGTGGCTTTGGACATCATGGCCAAAAGTGGATGGGGCAACAATTATAGAATTGGTCTTTAATTTTCAATTCTCATTGTTTTGTTTTCATCAAAGTTTCACAGCTTATCTTTGTAAACTCGGTTGTGTGCAATTGCAGAGACCGGATTTTTATCCTTTATCTAAAAAAAATTGCTCCAGCTTTTAGTGTTCTTTAGCCATTATTGCATTGTATGATTTGACTATGCAGATGGTGACTTGCCACCTGTTGCACTTGAGGAAGATTTGATTTTTGAAATTTGGGGACAACCTGCAGCAGTGCATAAGGCTGTGGAACTTGTTGCATCTCATTTGAGAAAGTACCTGGTTCATCGAAGTGTCATCCCATTATTCGACCCTCAAGTAAGTTGCCACTGTTTTGAACATTAATCATTTAATGGGCATACTGAAGTTAGAGTACTCTTTTTTTTACCTTTACCAGCATCTAATTCTGAAAAACGTTTGTTCTTCAGGTGCCTATGACAATGTTACACAAGGACATGCCCTCATGTCACTACAGGGACCATCCTGAGGACCCTCAGCGAGCTGTTAGTCCAGGTTATCATTCTGTATATGCTGAAGATCTTCAACGTGAACCTCCATGGACTGATACTTGCTATTCAAGGTGTAGGCATCCTATGGAAAAACTTCTAAACACTGATGTATTTGAATACGGATGGGAAGCACCTACATCTTTTGGGAGATATCGATCAGTTACACCTCCACACCATGGTATAAGTGCATATAGACAAGAAACATCTTTACCCATGAGAGCGTATCTATCATCTCCTATGGATTTATGGTCACAACACAAACTGACTGCATATGGATGGCGAGCAACTCCACCAATTGATCCATCAGCTACCGTTCAAAGAATACGCTCCCTTATATCTGTGTATGGACAGCAAGCACATCCACTGAGGCAGACATATCAATCAGCTAAAATGGGAAAACATCTGCACTTGGAGTTAGCTTTATATGGAAAAGAAGCTCATCCAAACAGGGCATCTCTATCAGCTGCTACTGAATTACCTCAAACTCAAACTCGTGGTATTTCTGCATATGAACTACAAGCATCTCCATCCTTGAGGATGTATCCGCCAGCCACTGTGGAAAACCTTCTGCACTGTCGTGTCTCTTCATATGCGCCAGAAGCACCACCGCATGTGGTTGTGCCCTCGTTAACTAGTCGATCTCCAGCAATTACTTCTCAGGTTTGTATGGTTTCTGTTGTAGAGTTTCTATGCTTGCCCACATGTTTTGATTGTCTTGAGTCTCTTGGCAACATAATTATATTTGGGTGGGTTATTTGACAGGTTACGAAAAAGATGCAAGCTCCAATTTTCTATGCTGAAGCTGTAATTGGCCCAACTGGTGCAAGAATTGATTACGTTCGTCGTGCAAGCAGGTCGAGCGTACTGATAAATGATTTGGAGGATGGTGCAATGTGTATTGAGATCACTGGAAACACCACAACAGATGTTCATACTGCAGAGCAGCTGATAAAGGTGGCAGTAACTTTTCTAAGGAAATTCACTGTACTTTTTTGTTGAAACTAGCCGATTTACCCGTACAACTGCGTGGCTAGATATTTTAATACATTTGTATTTAATATACAACTCTGCTTTCTAAAATTGAAATAGAATTGTATTTATTATACAACTTTAATATCTATATATGATTAATCTACACAGTTATAGTCTGGTCCCACCAAAATAAGTGGTGGGGATCCTTCTCTTTTTCTTTTGATCAAGGAAAAATTCAAGATATACCACTCCATTCGTTAGCACTTCGGGAAATTCCCATTTGATTACACATGTCATTGAAACAACGAGTGGTATTTTCTAAAGTACCAACGAATAAAGTGATATATCATGAATACCCCTTTGATTAATGTGAAAATTTCAAGGATTTTTCATTTTTAGGATTATTGTAGGATTTCCTTACCCTTAAAATGAAGGTTTCTTGAATATCACCGATTGTTTTTATTTATATAGATCATGCTGTCTTTTAGATAGGACTATACCTGATTATACTTAGAAAATACTTCGACAAAATTTTTCTGTTGACTCTGTAGTTTTGTATGTAAAGCATAAGGTGCTCTTAATCCTCTGTTTTGTGAAAATTGCTCCCATTAATTTGATGCCTATGTTCAGTGTCTAGTGCTCAGTCCTCTTGACCTATTAAATGGTTAACTGATCATGTAAGAATCCACCTCTGAGAACAGACCCTGTACTGATTTTCTTCAAATGCCTGCTGACCCACGCCCAGTCTAAAAGGATCGGCAAACGGGCCAGTGAGTACTGTCCTGTTGCATCAGGTTGTTAAGCTATTAGTTAATCAACGTGCTTCTTTCTGATAAATTGATTTGGACGTTTGAGACAAGTCATCAACATGCTTCACCGCTTCATTTGTTATCACTGAAATATACTTTACTTAATTTCTGCAGGGCTCTCCCAGACTGTTCCCATAAAAAAATAGGAAAAAGTCTATATAACATCCTGAATTTTGATCAAAAGTCTATCAAATACCGGCCTAAACTATGAAACTAGACATTTAACACCCCAAACTTTACAATATTGTTTAAATAACACCTTGAGTGGTTCCACATACTGGTATTGTCCGTGTGGCGCAATGAGCGGGCAGTTTTGCCATATAGGATAACACACTGACCAAATTAGGTCAATAATAGGTGGGCTCATATGTACTTCTCCCCCACCGAACTTCTTATCATACTTCCATGGCTGTCGTCCCCTGTACCATCTTCTCTCTCTATTTCGATTTGGAAGAGAAGCCAATGTAAGTCCTACCTGTCATTCATATAAACTTGACCAGCATGTCATCCTAGAGGCAAAACCACCCACTCATATGCCACATGGGCAATACCACTATGTGAAATCAAGTCAAGGTGTTATTTGAATCGGATTGTAAAATTCAGAGGGTTAATTGTCTGGTTTCATATTCTAGGGTGCCAAATGGACTGTCTTATATGGACTTTTTTCCTAAAAAATATGTACATCATTTGTGAATTGATGTTTGAACTTTGGCAGTGAAACAGCTCCTATTTGCTTGTTTTGTATCACATCTTGCTTTTTGCAGTTCTGCTACTGTTATGTTGAGACACCAAAGTGCATTTCATGGCTATACATTTGCCTTAGAAGCATCGTTGTTACCCTTACACTCTCCTGACTGACCACTGTGTTCTTTTCCAGAACTTCATGGCTGAAGCCGTGGCCGCTTCCCCTGGTCACAATTACGACTTCATTCCAACATATTTGCCAGCACCATGATCTCCTGGAGTTGATATTCTAACTACTTCACACACTGGTCTTTGTTGCGTGAACAGCGAATGGCCTCTCCATTCTGTTCGCCCCAATCGCTGCCGCGATCCATTCTCTTCCAGAATGGCAGCTACTACCTATAGGTATTAAAAAGGGAAGTACAATATACTGAGCTACGTTGGACCAAGTCAATAGGATTGGCCGGCCCAACTTGTGGTTGAGCGGGATCTGAAGTTATTTTCTTTGCCCAAGACGTCGGTCCTTAAATGCCAAAGACTCAGCCAAGTGACATACCACCAACCATTGGTACCAACTGTACCACCGCCACACCACAACCTTGGCCTCGTCATCGGTTGGGGATTGGGCCGGCATCCACCTCCCGTGGTCCGCCCAACACTGTCCCCCAAACCGTAGCGATTTTTGAAAATCAACCAAGCCAACCTTTAGAGATTAAGCATTTGTCTAAAAGTAATAATTGTATAAATTGCTACCTTTACGAAGGTTTAATATTTTATATCCTAGAGTTAAAAGAGAATTAAGGCATAGCAACAGGTTTATCATTGGGGTATACCTAATCATGTCATTCGAAACTATCACATTTTCTAGTTTTCTAAAATATCAAAATAATGCAATACAAAAGTATATACATATTATTGTAACAGAACTGGGTTCAACATGTTCAAGGAGTGTAGCTTGCCTTGTGTGATCGAGGGTTCGCCTAAAAAGAATGTGTCGACGTCGTGTCGACTTGACAGTGCTTGCCTCGACATTTGCTCAAGAACTGCCCGGCTCAAATCTTGCTCTGCTCACGAGATTCATGCCGACGGTTGCTTCGATGTCGAATCTAGCGCGAGAAAACGCAAACAATAAATAAACGAGCAAAACAAAATAAAGAAAAAGAAACGAAAAGGAGAATCGGAGAGAAAAAGGATGGAACGGAGCTCTGGGGCATTTTTGGAATTTTTCTGGACTTGGTTTAGTGAAACGGAGATCATTTTTGGACTCAGTGGCTCAAAATGGTCAAGAAAATGTATTTTTGACATTTTGGGATTTTTGGGAATGTTTGGGAATTTTTGGAATTTTTTGAATTTTAAATTAATTTTGGTTTCAAACAAAATCAAATCCGAAAAAAATTAAAATTAAAAAAGGTTTCGGCTGCACAGTGTTTTGACCCCATGACCTGAGGCGTGGTGGCGAGGCCTAAAGCGCATAGCCGCCCACGTGAGTGTCTGGTGACAAAGCGGGCCGAGCGTCGATGACAGGAGGCAGCGACGGCAGGGGACCACAATTCGAGAGGAGCGAGGCGGCGGGGCAAAGGCGTTGCGAGAACATGGAGGAAGACGAAGGCGTTTGCTGAAATAAGCGCCTGCAGGAGCTCGGAAGAATTAGAGAGGAAGAGAAGCGGTGCAGCGAACTTCGTGGAGTGGAGAGAATGGGCTTGGGGAGATAGCGGAACGGCAGGCGACCGAGGTGTACCGCCATGAGGAGGACGAGCGTGGGGCGAAGCGAAGCAAAGCGTCATGCGGAGGAAGAAATGGGGAAAAATGAAGAGGAGAGCGGGGAGAGAATGCGGTTTGACAGAACAGCGCCTGCAAATGATTTACTAAAGTTCCCAAAAGTTTTGTTTCTGCACATATTCCCAATACCGCAATACAGGAAATTATGTGAGAGTACATTCACCAAAAGTTTTTATACTCATGCTGAGATAGTTATATCATTCATTTCAAGATTCCTTCAAGACCCCGAGAGTTGAATCTAAATTATATGATATAGCATTGATCCGTGAGTTGAAGTCTCGGTTTATGCTATAGGAAACAAAATTTTGATTAATTTGGAGTAAATGATGTACAAGAGAGGTGCCGAAGACGTCTGAGCTATTGTTGCATCCCGAAATATTTGTAGTAATCGCAAACTAAGTTTTCTTTTGGTTCCTTGTGATCCCTGTTAATTTATTTTTTAGCTGCTCAAGTATGACTTCTAAGATTGCTGTCAATGGATGCTTGGGATTACTGGAGGTCTTATAGCTTGCATAAATGGCACATGGTAGGCTCAGGGGCAGACCTACAGTTGACGGGCCGGGGTCCGGTGACACCGACGCTCCTGTATTAGCCTCTTATACCCCCGCTAAACATTGTTGATGACCCCGGCGGCAGATTAGTCTGGACCCCAACTTCAGTGCTCATCCAGTCTGACCAGTTATCCGAAAGTAAGCCGCATGTCGGCGATAACCCCGACGACTAATTTTCCTGGATCCGCCCCTACTCCGTAGGCTTCTTTTGGTGAGGAAGCTCCAGATTTTTGCATAACATGCATAAATCCACGGTTCATGAAACGGTGGGAATTGGCTGCTTCCCCACTGGTGCGGCCACAAATATACACCTAAGATTGGAGTTTTTCAAAATAAAATGAGAAAGCCTTTCGTTTGCTTCAAAATTCATATAACTTGTATTGGAAGGAAAGCATAGAAACACTACTCAACGGAAAGAATTGATGATTTATCTTGTTTTAGTCGGTGATGTTGATGATTTGTCTCATATGTCTCACTGACATATGATTCCAAAGCTTGTTTGTCAGTGAGATATCGTGGGGCGAATCATCAATAGCACAAGTAAATGAGGACAAATCATCAAATTTTTTTCCAATTTTCATAACGATATATTGGCGAAAAAAGGCATTTTTTTCGTTTCCCTCTGTGTTTTTTTGTACTGTCCTAACATGGGGCTACGCTTAAATCTCTCTCCTTACATGCAGACATTAGAAGGGGAAAATGCCGGGTTCAGAGGATTGCAAGGCAAACATCCTTCTCCTCCTTTCTCTCTCCTCTCTTCGTTCCCGCGTAGGGAAAGAGAGAGAGAGAACCCTTTGCCTCCTCTTTTCTGCCAAGAACCACATTTTCCCCAATCTATTTGTGGATTTTCCTACAGATTTCTTCGCCTTTTGGTTGATTCTACCATTGTAAGGTTTTGTTCTTTCTCCTCTCTCTTAGGTTGGTGGTTTTGGACAAATTTGGAGCTTCCTCACGGAACTGCAGCGTCGATAGTCGGTACTAGGTACGTCTCAATATATTCTTTTTACTTACTACTATATTTGGAAAAAAAAGGACCAGAATAATCTTCTGACAATCTGAATGCTTCTTGTAAACAAAAATATTAACTGATAAAGACAATTTTAAATATGACCAACTCGCACCGGAAGAATGCCAAGATTTTTTTGGATCGAGCATTTTTTTTTCTGCTGTAACCGGCTGGAATTTTGGATTTCATCTTCACATTTCCATCTTTTTTGTCCTCTGAACAATCAGACACTGTTGCCTTTGTTCCGAAAGAAAGGTTGCACGCCTCATTAACAACGCGGTGTAATTTGGTGCAGCCCTGACGAAGGATTTCTGCTGATGTTCAGGTTTTCAAGCAACCTACTACATGTGAATTTTGATGTAAATTGATCACCCATGGCTGCGAAAACCCGCGCGAGATCCCAGGACTTCTCGCAGCGGTTCTGGTCCATGCTGTCCTACGCCTGCAGCGAGCTCTGCGTGATCATACTGCTCTACGTGGCCGCCGCGGCGTCGTATGCGGCGACGAGGTTGGCACGCATCTGCAGGCTGAGGGCGCCATGCACGCTGTGCTCAAGGCTGGACCATGGCAAGCCATGGTTCTCCGGGGATTTGGTCTGCGCCGCGCATAGTTTGGAGATATCATCTCTGGCGTACTGCAAGAACCATGGCGATCTTGCACGCTCCGACGATCTCTGCAAAAGATGCCTCCTTGCATGCACCGCAGGCGTCAGCGATGAGGTTAACTCCCGGTCTGGGTCGAGGTCCAGACGGTTGTGTTCTTGCTGCGCGGAGCCGCTCACGAAGGCGCGCAATGCGCAGAGGCTTTCTGAAACTGCAAACGTTGTGGAGTCTTCAGATACCGTGCTTGGTTCGGAGGAAAACAACCGGAAGAGCCAAGCTGCTGCAGGAGACAGCAATCTTGCCATGCCATTGCCACCCAAGGTTGTACCTGAGCAAGTCCCTTCAGATCGTCCAAAAGAGGAGAGTAAGTATAGCTATCTGAAACTTAATCTTTTTGGAGGTCCACTGACTGTATCCGTATGCTTTTGATGTAGCATTTGTGGTGGGTATTGAGGAAGTCGATGAATCAGATGGTTCACCAGGCACAGATGAACAATCTACAAAGGACAATGGTGCTTCTGCAAATGCCGGGGCAGCAAAGCCAGTGCCCAGTGGATCCGCTGCACCGACGCGCATTTTCGTCGACCGCAACAGCAGCATAAAGAATGCTTTCATTGGCAGGGTCAATCTGCCATCTCCTCGCCCATCGGAGATAATCTCTGCCAGAGACAACAATTCAACCACTCAGCAGGAAGTGAAGGCATTCCTTTCTCAGATGTCTTCTGCAAGGGGCCTTGACAGTTCTTGGACTGAAGGAGCACCTAACCCTGGTATCAATATTCAGATTGATGAAAGCAATGCTGCTAGCAAGATATTCGAGAGGAACTATTCTGTGCTGGAACCATCGGATGGGAGCACTGTTGATGAAGCTGAAGGGGAGATTTCTCTTGAGAATCTGAAGAAACACCTTGATCTCAACAAGAAGTCAATGAGTGTTCTTTACAAGGAGCTGGAGGAAGAACGCAGCGCTTCAGCAGTCGCGGCAAGCCAAGCGATGGCCATGATCAATAGATTGCATGAGGAAAAGGCTGCGATGCAGATGGAGGCACTGCAATATCTGAGGATGATGGAGGAGCAGGCTGACCATGACCATGAAGCAATACAGAATCTTCACGACCTGCTTACAGAGAGGGAGAAAGAACTGCTCGACATGGATTCTGAACTTGAGAACTGCCGGAGGCTACTCCAGGATGCGCCATTCTATGGCCGGAAACTTGATGCCACCGGTGCAACATTTGGCAGAAATGTGGCCTCTGACGTCTTCAATGGTTCGGATTTTGTGGGGAGCGCCATGTCAGGTTTCGAAGACGAAAAGGCGTATATTTTGGAATCCTTGAGTAGATTGGAGGAGACGTTCCACATTTTCACGAACAGATTTGCTTCTGATGATGCCAAAAGTAATAAAGAAGGATTGTTAGGAGATCACACAAGGGCTGATGACCAACATAAGGGGAATTCTGTTCAGCAAAATGATGGAAATGAATTGGTTGAGGAGAACCACAAGGATGAATGTTCATGTTCTCCTTTAGACAATGGCAAACTGAGTGATGTAACAAGATTTAAGGATGAAATCTCACTATTAAATATAAGGCTGAAGGCACTTGAAGCTGATCAAAAGTTTCTCAAGCAGGTACTAAATTCCCTAAAATGTAGCCCTGACGGACTGCAGTGTGCACAGGAGATAATTAGCCATTTGCTAGAGTTGCGAAGAGTTGTGACTCGATGAAGAGAAGCAGTTTTGCCTTGAGTCCATCACACTATTTGGTCATGAGGTAAGAACTATTCTGGTCATTATTTAGTATCAATGAATCTTACTGAAGATTGTTGAACAATTATGAAAAATGGAAACATTTTCTTGAGGTAAATGAAAGCCCAAAACATATAGCATAGCCTACATGATGCAACAGCACACCGAATGCTTCATTAGCATCTATGCTCAGAAGTTTCTAAAATTACGTCCATGACGGGAATGCATGTTTGTAAGAAAGCTTATGCTTTCACAATTGCAATAATCGTCGAAAAATTTTTTACTCAAACTGGTTTATGCTGATAATAATTTCAGCCCATCAAGTTTTCAAAAGAGGGGTTTGGATTAGCTACTATCTACTCTATTGCCAAATACTTTAAAGTTCTAGAGTTTATTTTCCTTATTTTCTCTCAATACACAGCAGCAATATATTAGCCAGCACTCCCATCAATTCTTTGAACTCCTGTGATTCTGTTTTTCGTTTTCATTTTTTCTTGCATCCATAGCTAGCTGTGAATATTAGTATTTAGTATTTACAGTCGATGGACCTACAAAATAGTTGAAGGAAATGTTACTATTCCTATGCTGGAACCACAAATCTTATACATGAATCTTCTGCTCAATTCAGTAAAAACATTGACAAACATTAATCCAACCTTTTCCCTCAGTCCTCCTCATGTAGAGATCTATAGCCTAATGATGGTGCTTCCGGTTAGTGCCCGAAGTGATGTCAATGCTGCATTGAAGAGGTGTGAACTCTGAAGATTGATACCGGTGCAAGATCGTCCGTTGTTCTTCAGTCCTGATCTGATTAAATGTGGAAGGGATCATTCACTGAACAAACACTTCCATGTCTTGTACTAGCCTTCAATTTTTCGTCGACCTGGCTGGCCCCTTGCTGCTGTTCCTTCCGTCACTACATCAGCAAATTACTGATACAGACAAAACATCCCTTGTATATTGATCTAATGGCTGTTGAAATTAGGAGCAAGTTTGTAACTGTGGATGTAACTTACGCTTGTGGTTCTTACCAAGAGGAGTTAACTAGTAAACTATATGTTCATGTCAAATCAGTGACTATCCCCTTCATTTTTATCGGATGCCTCAAATCCCTTGCTTACAAATATTTCAGTTGTTTGTATCCTGCTGATTTTATGATCAAATTGCAATGATTTTGCAGTGGAGCTAATTTTTCCTCAGATACTATGCATGCATGCCAAGTTGCTTTCACATCTACACCTCATCTATCTCGTCATCTACCACTATTAAGATTCTGTTCTGAAACTATAGATGTAATCTATTTCTTCCTTCGAATATTTCAAATTTGTACTACAACTATTTGAGATTCGGATCAAATCAGAAATAGTCTACTTGTGCTTGTATTTCTGTGTTGACCAGGCAGCTCAAGAGTGAAGATCCATGTTTGATGAATTTTATTATATAAGTGATTATGTCCCATCTTGCAGGCCATTAGATCTCAACGCTTTTGGACTTAGCATATTGCATGGAGAACTTCTCCTAAAATACTTGCAAATTACTACATGTACACCTAAATTAGTACTCCCTCTGTCCAAAGTGTAGGTCGTGACGTTCACTCTCTGAAGTATACTACTTTGTCACTATATCCTATTAAATATGTTCTTATGAATAAAAAAATGTCACAAAAGTATATTTCATAATGAAGTTAGCAAGACCAAATTCATATGGCCAATCTAAATTATTCTTTACATATCGCCAAAACTAAAAATGATTGACTAGACTAGTTGTAGGATGACCTACGTTTAGTGACGGAGGGAGCACCGTGTTGTGTAAATAATGTCTAACAAACTCATTCTGATTGTGTTACAGATTGGTTGGTTCATTTTTATCTTGTGAGTACTAAACTTAGAATATCCTAATAAGAATAGCTAATTTTAGAACTTTTTTTGTCTTTGCAAATTACAATAGGGGCCCCTCGTGTTTCTTATTTCTACTCATATTTTAGCTCTCTGGAAGATTATTTTTTAAAAAAAAACGAGTCACTTCTCATTGAAAATGAACATCCACTGGTCAATAATGTATTTCCAAAAAAAACAAGCTGATAACTAAAATACTAGGCTAGTTGGTATTAAAATCACTACTATAAAAAAACATTATCACAGACAGTTCAAAAAGGTAATCACAAAAGCATGTGTCAGTAATAATATAGCCTATTATAGATGATTCAGAAACCGTATCGCAGACGATTCCTATATAGAACCGTATGTGATATGTGTCTATCATAGACGGTTCATGTTATCACTTTTTTCCTTACCTCTCTTGGCAGAACTTCCATGATTAGCATCTATTATTCAAAAATTTTCTTTTAGATATTTCTGCAATGACATTTACAAGACATGACTAATTATAGATTTTGTAATTGGATATCTAAACACCTTAGATACTTTGAGGCACAGTCTTGTTTGGCCGAAATCATCTTAAAGTATAAACATTTGTAGCACTTTCATCTACTTTATTATTCTAGTGTTGACGGATTCCAAGGTAAAATCCAATTTCATCTACAGTTGTCCTGAAAATTATCATACTCTGATTTATCTTCCACTTCATCATCATACTCGAATGAAAATACTATAGACAGCCTATTTTCACTCTGGTCTTGGCCATGAATAAGACCAGAGTGATCCTATTCTTGCACAAAATGAGAGTCAAAATAGGTTGCCTATGGCATTCTCATTCGGAGATGAGGGTGAAGTGGAAACGATAAATCAGAGCATGATAACTTTTAGAATGAACTGTAGGTGGAATTCGATTTTGCTTTGAAATCCATCAATATTACAATAAGAAAGTAGATGAAAGTACTACAAATGTTCATACTTTAATATGATCATGACCAAACAAACTGTGCCTCGATGCATCTAGGATATTTAGATATTCAATTACAAAAGTTATAACTGGTTGTGCCTTATAAATGTCGCTGTGGAAATATGTAAATAGAAGAAAATTTTGAACAATAGATACTATTCATGGAAGCTCTACCTAGAGAAGAAGGAAAACTTATGATTCCAACAAGCAAGCCACTTTTCAATTATTGGATTCAAGATGAGCAAATATTAAGGAGAATTTTAGGTGACAATACAAGATATGATACCATAAATATCAATAAGAACATATACATCGAGAAACAACATTAATTATTTCAAAGATTAAGAGAATAGGGCTTTTTCATGTCTGCCATCATATGTGCCATAGCTTCCATAATAGAGGCTTTTCAGTTCTCCTAAAGTTTCACTGCTCTAACATAGTACCTATTTGTTTGACATCAATAACTAATTGACTTCCAATCATATCTCTTAATCTCTACAAAAGTGATCATGTTGCTGTGAAAAAGGGTGTCTTGGTATATTATCAGTAACCACGTTGAATTAAATACTAGAAAACTTTATATTACCTCTATAAGGTTAGCTTTGGCTTCTTCTAACTTTGCATTCGCCCTACGCTCCTTAATAATGAGTGTCTTGTTAAGACAATCAATATCTTGCAATTTGTCATCTATGTCTTTCAGTTTTTATTTCATCTCATAAATCTTTTCTATTAACTCAACCTTTTCCTTGAGTTATTCTATCTCCACCTCAAGTTTTTGTTTAACATCCAACAGTTTTTCCATGTTATCTATCTTGTTTGTAGGCTCTATTTTATATATGTGCGCAATTTGCAATTACTGGGACATATAATGTATATATGATGAATCACAATAGAAGTTAAACATCTAGATGTTTATGGAATATAATGTGCATAATTCAAAGCTTGCATAAACAACGTAATCTAGAGGATAAAGCAATTCATAATTATTATGTCAACTTGACATTGAATCATGTCTACTTAACAGATTAATGAGTAATTTTATGATAGAATGCTCTCAGGTGTTAGGCTACTAAATGTTAGACCTTCAGCCTCCTCGTCACAAGATGTAAGACTACTAGAGACTAATCTCTTACCTCCACTGCACTAGAGTCATGTAATCAAAATTGAACTAGATAATTAACTAAGCAAATGAGGCCTTAAACTATTACCTTCCTAAATTATGCACCATAAAGTATTTAAAGTTAATTTCACTATTTATGACATAATCATAGAAAGATCAAGGTAATGGTCAAATAGATCATATAAAACAAAATATGATATGATCATATAAAGATTAGAAGTTCTAAGAATAGGGCATCTTCTTACTTTTTACAATGACATGATCAAGCTCAAAGACAGTAAAATAAAAACAATACTTTCTACCATTAGCAAAAATCAACTCTATAGTTCAAAGCCATATTTACTACTTTAATTGTTTTAGTTCACCAATGGACCCATAGCATCATTGAGCAACAATATGTACATCCAGCGAAAAAACATCCATGTGGCACAAAGGCTCAAGGGGGAGGGTAGCATTGCTAAATTGGATTCAATAGTAGGAGATTCTAACATGTGAAATTTCAGAAAATGACACCTAATTCGTGTGCCTTTCAGCTCCTGTGTATAACATGTGGGTCCATCTGAGTCTATGACAGTGGGCCAGAGTGTCAAATACCGAAAAAACGAATTTTAAAGGTGGCAAGTTCTGAAATCTCTCTTCTAACATAGCTAAAAGAAACTATCAAAATAGTGTATGCTATCCAAAGATCAACATAGCAATGGTGTATGCCATCCAAATATCACTTTCAAGATGACTTCTTCCGCCATGTGGGTTCCGGATTCGAGCTCACCTCGTCGAGACGCATCGGACCCGCCACTTCTTCACCACCGGAGATCGCCGCAACGCCGCACCCGTGGTCGTCTTCCTTGAGTCCGGTACACCAGCGCCGCCGTGAAGCCATCGCCAAGCCTAGTCTGATCGATCACGGATCTTTCATCGGGCGCCGAGAGTGAGCCACGTCGCCTCGGTGAATAGCGAACAGCGGGTAAGTTTTAGTCGTTAGATTCGGATCGTATGGCTAAGGTTGAGCCACGTCATTTAAGTGCACAGTAAATTGCTCGGTGAGCGTCGGTCGTCCGATCTAGATCGGATGGTCATTTGTTTAAATCACGTGTTTGATTCATTGTGAGCCATTAGATCGGTTTTAGATGGTGTAGATTTTGCCACGTGTCGACCACACCGATTCAGCTCAGGCCTGACGTCAGCCAACGCATTAATTCGGATTTTTCTTTATAAAAATAATTCTATTAAATCTAGAAATTCAATTTAATTTATTTTCAAAGTTCTAAATGCTATAACTTTTGCATCGAACTCCGATTGAGGTGATTCAAATTCCTAAAATTTGTAAAATTGAGATCTATCAATGGTGATTTTTATTTGAATTTTTGAGTTTATTTGTTCTTTGGTTTTGTGTTTATTTGCTATTTCTTCTCGATTCGCGTGAGACGTTGAATTGTGCGAGGCTTCGGAGGAGGAATTGGCAACTCAAGAATTATTTTTAGAGCAAGACCAGGAACTTAACCAAGGCAAGTTGTGCTTTGATCATGTTGCACCCATGTTTGCAAAATTGCTATATTGATTTACTTTATTGCATGATATTTTATGTGTATAAATGATTTCAACCTAAATTTGGGATTAGCTAATGTACCCTTTGAATTACACCCTACCTTGTTATTTGTATGCCATAATCCACTTGTCACCTTAGGTTGGTTTACTTTAGTTGGTTAAATATGAAATCAACATGGGATGGTTAGAACGGAATAGAATTGCTTAGCCATGCCACGTCATCACATGTTCATGAAATGTTGATTATTAATCTTGACTAATGGAATATGGAACAATGATGTTGATTTGTGTGTCATGTGTGGTCACACAAAGCGATTGAGTTGTCGTGGCGGGGAGGTCACACAACGATGTTGATTTCTGAATAGCACGTGGTGCTTGGTAACCAACCGGGGGTAATCATTTTAGATTGAAGCAAGTGGAAGGGGCAAGTGTGCCAGGGTGGGCTCAGTGGAGCTGAGGGTATGTGCAAGTCTTGTTTTAATCAATCCTAAGGACTTAACCTTGCGAGTCTTTGACTTGAGTCAATCATGCAACCATATATACATTATGGGGCAGACCTAGTCGACTAATTTGCAAATGCTTAGCTTGAGTGCTATCGTGGTGGTGTGAGTCAAGTTATGCGGAGAAACTCACATGGCGCAAGAGGGGGCCTGTTGTGGTGGTGTAAACCTTGATGTTGAAACCTCGGTGGGTAGCACCGGGTTAAGAGGATGCATTGTAAAGGCTTTATTATAATCATTACTTTGTGTGGTGCATGGTTGTATCATGTGGGTAAAGTGCATAACCTCTGCGAGTGTACAAACTATTCGGATAGCCGTGCTCACGGTATTGAGCAAAGCTCGGGAATTACAGTCAAGGGTTAGTTAATTAAAATGAACAACTGTTATGGGATGGCAGGATGCCATGTGGATAATGGAACTTGATCTAGGATGGAAAACTTAGTTTATTTGAGAATCACTGAATCTATTTACTTGTTATTATTTGTTTTATTGTCTTTTCAATCTATGTAATGTTTGTGTTCCTAAATGTTGCTTTATTGCAAATAAACCCTTAGCCTTTTCTTTGGAATAAGCCTGCATATAGCTATGATAGGATTGCATTCTGTGCACAACTTGTTGAGTACGTGCTGTTGTACTCACCCTTGCTTAACAAACAACAACAGTGGAGGAATCATTGCCCGTGCTTAAGGAGGATTCTCAGGTGTACACGAGTCACTAGGCCAAGCCTTGTCAGTCGCCTATTTAATATTATTTTAATGCAATTTATGACTTTTGTGAATTTTTTTGGAGTTAATTGGATTTTCCGAGATTTATTTGAATTATTTTGAATTTATATATATGGCCTATTGTCAAGAAATAATTATAAAAAGAAATATTTAAAATAAAGTTTGGCCAAAAATATTTTATTTAAGCCCAGAATGTCTCAAAGTATTTTTGAGATTTTTCTTGAAATTTTTAGAGTATTTTTACTACCCTAAATGAATTAATTTATTTTCTCGAATTGTTTTAATTGAAAAACCCCGAGGAAATCCCTGTGAACAGTGTTGGGCTCGGCCCATTACTGTGCGGATCGACTATTGAATCGGGAGGGGTAACATCAACCGTCGGATTAGAATCCAACGACCGAGAACAGTCCATGTCATTTAAGTGAACCCTAGTAATTGTGTGCCGTTAGATCAAGATCGAACGGGCACCGTTGATCGGTACCGGTTCGGACTCTTCGATTTATCCAAGCCGTCGGATTAAGATCGCATGGCTGATCGTCTTCGTGTCCGAGTCGAACTCGTCTCCGCCGCCGTCTCCGATTTGAACACCGCCGTCGCCTTTCTTTCCTTATTTACCACGCCACCTCGGGTATTTAAGGCCGGGCATGTTCTCGAGGTTCACCACAAATCGCCGCGCATATATTCGCTTGCGCCCTCGTAAAAACCCCGGGTTGTCACGCATGCTCGCCGGAGTTGCCGAGAGGTTCTAGTCACGAATCGCGCCGCGGTCACTTTTCCGTCGACTTGGGGTGGATTCGGATTCGCCAGCTGTCGAGGCGATGTCGGGTTCGCCACTTCATCCTCGCCGGGAACCAATAGAGCGCCGCCGAGAGGGTCGTCTTCCTAAAAATTTGTAACATTTAGATCTTTTTAATGGTGGCTTTTGTTTGAATTTTTGAGTTCATTTGTTCTTTGGTTTTGGTGTTTATTTGCTATTTCTTCTCGATTCGCGTAGACGCTGAGTTGAGCGAGGTTTCGGAGAAGGAATTAACAACTCAAGAGCAATCTTCGGAGCAATATCAGGAACTTAAGCAAGGCAAGTTGTGCTTTGATCATGTTGCACCCATGTTTGCAAAATTGCTATTTTGATTTACTCTATTGCATGATATCTTATGAGTACAAATGATTTCAACTTAACTTTGGGATTAGTTAATGTACCCTTTTGAATTACACCCTACCTTGCTATTTGTATGCCATAATCCACTTGTTACCTTAGGTTGGTTCATTATAGTTGGTTAATACTGAAATCAACATAGATGGGTAGACCGGAATAGAAATGCTTAGCCATGCCACGTCATCACATGTACATGAAATGTTGCGTGTAAAGTTTGACTAATGGAATATGGAACAATGATGATAACTTGTGTGTCATGTGTGGTCACACGAAGAGATTGAGTTGTTGTGGCGGGGAGGTCACACAACAATGTTGATTTGTGAGTAGCACGTGGTGCTTGGTAACCAACCGGGGGTTTAATCATTTTAAGATTGAAGCAAGTGGAAAGGGCAAGTGTGCGGGGTGGGCTCGGAGGAGCCGAGGGTATGTGTATGTCTTGCTTTAATCAATCCTAAGAACTTAACCTTGCGAGCCTTTGACTGAGTCTATCATGCAACCACATATACATTATGGGGCGACCTAGTGACTAATTTGCAAATGCTTAACTTGAGTGCTATCGTGGTGGCGTGAGACCCGGGTGGTGGTAACGATCCATGCTTGGGGTGGCTCACATGGCGCAAGAGGGGGCCTGTTTTGGTGGTGTAACCCTTGATGTTGAAACCTTAGCGGTAGCACTGGGTTAAGAGGATGCATTGTAAAGGCTTTGTTATAATCGTTCACCTGTGTGGTGCATGGTTGTATCATGTGGGTAAAGTGCATAACCTCTGCAGTGTACAATCTATTAGGATAGCCGTGCTCACGGTATTGAGCAATGCTCGGGATTACTGATCAAGGGTAGTTAATTAAAATGAACAAGCTGGATGGGATGGCACGATGCCATGTGGATAAAGGAAACTTGCTTTAGGATGGAAACTTGGGTTTATTTGAGAATCATGAGTCTATTTACTTGTTATTATTTGTTTCTTGTCTTTTCAATCTATGTATCGTATGTGTTCTTAAATGTTGCTTTCTTGCAAATGAACCCTTAGCCTTTCCTTTGGAATAAGCACGCATATAGCTATGATAGAAGCGCATTTTGTGCACAACTTGTTGAGTACGTGTTGGTGTACTCACCCTTGCTTAACAACCAACAACAGTGGAGGAATCATCATCGTTATTGGAGGAGGACTTTCAGGTGGACGCGTGTCACTAGGCCAATCCTTGTCAGTCGCCTGTGGTGTGCTGATAGGACATCTACGTCTTCTACCATCTTTCCGCTGCATTTGTCTCATTGGTCTTACTATTGCCTTGTGAGGCTGAATATTGTAAGTGATCATAAGATCATACACTAGTTATATTCAATAAATAAGTCCTATTATTCTTATCGTTGTGTATGATATGATGCTTACGATGTTAAGTTTGTGTGCACTAGCGGTGATCACAGGACTAGTGCGGTAAAACACATGGATTGAATTGGTGAATTTGGATCCTTCGAGGTTCATTGCTTAATTTCAGCATGAAATCGGTGAGAATAATAGCGAGAATCATAGGGCATTACTTGCATTAAAGAGGAGATTATCTCATTCCTAAATTGTAACCTTGAGTCGTGTATAAATAAAGGAAAAACAAGAAAAAGCTGCACGAATCCCAAAGACACCAAAACCCACTGTGTTCTTGTGTTCTTGTGTGAATATCCCTGGGCTATCTCTTGTAGGCTTAGAGCTATCAATTGGTATCAAAGCGCCAGGAGCATTCCATGGCAAGTAGCAGCCATTCTTCCCTGAACCAACCTGCGGATCCTTCGGGGAGCCGAGAGGTTGTGGTACAGCGAGTGGTAAGGGACATGGGAGGCGTGTTCCCGATGCTCACTAAGTACAATTACATCAAGTAGGCGGTAATGATGACCGTGATGCTTCAAGCACGCGATGCGTGAGGTCTTGTCGAGAGGGTGGCGCGAGCTAACTGGGCGGCAGGGATGGCCATGGAGGCCATCATGCGCGCAATACCGCCGGAGATGATCAAGGGCTTTGCCAAGAAGACGACGAAGGAGGCCTGGGACGTGATCAAGATGATGCGCGTCGGCTCCGACCACGCTCGCAAGGTAACTGCCCAGAAGCTGAGGAAGGAGTATGAGGCGATCTCCCTCCAAGACGGCGAGTCTGTCGACGACTTCGCCATGCATCTCACTGGGATCGTCCACCAATTGGAGGTCCTTGGTGAACCGATCGACGACGATAAGGTCGTGGCCAAGTACTTGCGGGTTGTCCCGCCAAAGTTTGCATAGATTGCGCTCTCCATCGAGACGCTTCTCGACATCTCGACGCTGTCGATCGAGGAGGTCATAGGAGGACTTAAGGCGGTGGAGGACCTCCTTGACTCGGACCAAGTGCTGTCATCAATGGCTGATGGCAAACTACTACTCACGGAGGAGCAGTGGCTCGCGCGCCTGAAGGAGAGGCAGGCTGGCGAGGGTGGCTCTCACGACCCGCGCAAGAAGGGCGGCAACACCGGCACAGCTGAGGGCAAGAATGCTGGTCACAACGAGGATCGCGACAAGTGCCGAAATTGTGGCCATAGCAGTCACTGGGCCCGTGATTGCCGACAGCCAAAGCGCGGGCAGGCGCACCTTGCGCAGGAGGAGGACGACGAGCCTGCGCTTCTAATGGCGCAGCTCTGCATGCTGAACGAAACCCTCGAGACAGCGTCGACCACCATCCACCTCGATGAACCGCAAGCACAGGCGTTCCTTGGCGAGGTGGATGACGGTGAACTACAGGAGGGCTGGTACCTTGACACTGGCGCCACCAGCCACATGACTGGCCGCAGCAAAGTCTTCTCCAAGCTTGATCACGCGGTACATGGGACCGTCCGGTTCAGTGACGGATCGCTTGTCGAGATTCAAGGCTGCGGTACAGTACTGTTTGCCAGCAAGAATGGTGAGCGCAAGGCACTGTCTGATGTCTACTTCATCCCGTGTCTAAAGAATAGTATCATCAGCATTGCCCAACTCGATGAGTGTGGCTCGAAGGTGCTGGTTGAGGATGGCGTGCTACACGTCTGGGATTGCCAATGCCATCTCATTGCAAAGGTGAACCGTGGGAAGAATTGGCTCTACATCTTGCGCCTCGAAATCGCGCAACCGATCTGCCTCGCGGTGCAGCACAGCAACAACTCCTAGCGTTGGCATGCCCGCTACGGGCACATCAGTTTCGACGCACTTCGGCAGCTAGGTCACAAGGAGATGGTACGTGGTCTGCCACGACTGGAGCATGTTGAGCAGCTCTGCGACACCTGCATCACGACGAAGCACCGCCGAGCTCCGTTCCCAGCCAAGGCAAAGTACCGAGGGCGTCCTTGATCTCGTCCACAGCGACCTTTGCGGCCCTATCACATCGGCAACACCAGCAGGTCGCCGTTACTTCTTGCTGTTGGTAGATGATGCCAGCCGCTACATGTGGTGGCACGTCTCACAGTGAAAAGTGATGCAGCAGCGATCAAGAAGTTTCAAGCTGCTGCGGAGGTGGAAAGTGGGCGCAAGCTGCATGTGCTGTGTACGGACAACGGCGGTGAGTTCACCTCTGTCGAGTTCGTGCGCCATTGTGAGGATCACGGTGTTCAGCGGCACTTCTCCGCGCCATACACGCCGCAGCAAAATGGCGTTGTAGAGAGGCGGAACCAGACAATCCTCGCCACCGCGTGCTCTCCTAAAACAAAGGGGCATGCCCACAGAGTTTTGGGGGGAGGCGGTGAGCACGGCTGTCTTCCTCCTCAATCGGCGCCGACCAAGAGCCTTGACGGCAAGACGCCTTTTGAGGCGTGGCACGGGCGCAAGCCGATAGTGAGTTTTTTGTGCGCACGTTTGGCTGCCTTGGATATGTGAAGGACACACGCCGAACTGCGCAAGCTCGACGACCGCTCCACCCCAATGGTCTTCATCAGGTACGAGGAAGGCTCAAAGGCATACCGCATGCTCGAGCCTCGGTCCCGGCGTGTCTACATCTCCCGCGACGTCATTTTCAACGAGGATGCCACAGGGATGGAGAGGCGGCCGCAGCTAAACGGTGACGATGATTTCGAGTGGAACTTGTGATCAACTATATACATCCACCAGTGAACGCCCCATCCGCATCAACTCCTTCTGCAAGCAGCGCAGGAGGCACGCCTTCGCCTACACCCGCAGGGGTGTAAAACTGGAATGATGGGTGTAATTAAAGCTGTAGATCAGCATAGCGTCACCTTCTCACCTGCCCAAGCCAACCCGTCTATATAAGGGCTCTGGTGCATGGAGAAGGGGGGCCAAGGATCCAAAAGCTGAACTGAGAACTCACCCAAGCTCAAGACCAGAAGAACCATTGTAATTGCCTCCATATTTCCTCAACAAAGATTTAGCAGGACGTAGGGCTATTACCCATGCTGGGGGCCTGAACCTGGGTACATCACTATGTCCATTGATCTGTCGATCCCCGGAGTCCCTCATGTGGGAGTCATTAGGGTTTCCAGCCACGAAGACGCCCTCTACCGAACTATATCCTCCATCTTCGGAGTAGTCAACCCTGTTTGTTGACGGGGTCTGTCCGTGAAATCGTCGGCAGGGCGCCAGTGAGGGGCTAATGGTTGGCTCGATGGCGGATCTAGGATTTTAAGTTAGGGTATGCCGAGCTAATATTATAATATATAATTCGGTAAAATCCAATGAACAATTCGATAAACAACTATAAATATTGTCGAGAAATTCGGTATACGAGTATAAAATAACTAGAAACATGATAATACAAGTATAAATTATAATATAAATAGTTCGAACATTTTAAGTATGAAATATGCATAAAAGAAGTTTACGCACCTACAATAGTTTAAAGAATACAATATTACTTCTTGTTTGGCCTCCGCCTTCTAATAGCCATGAAACTCTTGATTATATCATTTTCATCAATTCGAAAGAAAATATCTCGTTCAATAAACGTTTCTGGAAAAGAGATGCAATGTTTCCGGAAAAGAGATGAAGCAGCGGCAACCTTCTTTGCTTCTTGTTTTGCAATATTTCGGAAAAAAAGATGAAGCAGCAGCAGCCTTCATTGCTACATGTTTCTAGAAAAGAGATGCAATGTCTCCGTTACTCTTTATAATTCAACAACTCTACAAACAAAAAAAGCAATGCATCAACAAACAACTCTCTAATCTCTAGCAAAGTAGCAATTATATTTGTTTCTACTCTATAAATCAACTAGCGTCTTGCACTCAAATTACATGTAGGATCGATATACACTAATATAGCAATCAGAGGGGGTGAATGATTGTGCGGAAGCTAAAACAAATTTTATTGATTCTCCAATCACCCTAAACAAATTATAAAAAAGCTCGCTTCGGTTTCAGAAAAATAGACCGACACATGTTAACTAAAATAGTAATTTCTGAAGATCCAACCGTTGGATTGATGTGAAATTTTAACTGTAGAAACTAGATTCAATTTTGAAACTAACCCAATAAGAATTAGCTCAATCGGACCTACGGATCTAAAGTTATGACCTTCACAAGCTGACTATATAAAATAATGACGGTATTATAGATCAGTATTAGGCGAATCTCTGAGGGTATGCCGTGGCATACCGGGCATACCTGTAGATCCGCCCTGGTTAGCTCATCCTACCATCTCTCCGGTGGATTCCGCCTTACATCGAAAAGGACCTTGCATCCGTGATGGCGGGTTCGCGTCAGCGACAAGAGGTGGCGGAGGCTAGCGGCGCCGAGAATCGTCCGGCGCTCCCATTGGCGAGGATCGCCTCACGCCACCCCCGCAGGAGGGTGGTGGTGCCCCCCTGTCGGCGGTCAAACTTCCGGTTCTGCGTCGGCTGGCCATGGAGGCAGCCACCCTAGCCCAGAACCTGCATGTGGTCCGTCTCCTCCTGGACCACCATCTGGTGGAACTTGCAGGAGACACCCTAGCCACGTCGTGGCTGCGGGACATTGCTGGCCTCGTAGACGTGGCCCAACTCCGCGTAGGGATGCTCGACTGGTCAGGCACCGTCGGTACCCCTCAACCAAGGGTGCGCGTTGATCGCACCCAAGCTTCCAGCCGCCCAAGCGGGAAGCGCTATGGCCAGGAGGGCCAGAGTAAGGGAAAGGGCGTGCAAGAGGAGGTCACAGCTCCGCTGAGAGCCGTGAGGACCTGAGCTCATCTAGAGTGCTTCGCCCGATGGCCTTGGCGGTGATTTGCGTGATCACTTGCAGCGTCGTCGCGCCCACGGCGGACAGGTGGCCCCTGGAGGTGAGAGTTCCTCCCACAACTCTCACCTTCGGAGCGAGGAGGAGGTCCGCTCCTCTGACTCTTTGGGGAGTCGCGATCCACACTCCCTGGCATGGTCTCCGGGCCGGAGTTCAGGTGGACGGCAGGATTCCCCCTACGGCGTCGGATGCCAGGCGTTCTCCCAACGGCTGCGTCGTGTGGCGTGGCCTAAAAGGTTTTGCCCGGCCTCCATCGAGAAGTACGACGGCACCACTAATCCCGAGGAGCTCTTGCAGATCTACACCACGGTGGTGCGTTGTAACATCCCAAAATTTGGTTATTTTTAAATTTTATAAGTTATTTTGAATTTTTGAGAATTTCTGGAATTTATTTGGTTTTAATTGGAATTTTTGAAAATTAATCTTCTCTGGAAATTAATTAAATAATGAATATACTTTTACAAAATATAAATGGAAATATTTTATTTGAGTTCAAAATGCTCTAAAATATTTTTTGGAATTTTTCTAGAATTTTTCTGATATTTTAAAAGCCTCAAATGAATTAAATGAATTTGTGGAATTGTTTTTATTCGAAATCTGAGGAAAATCAGAATGAATAGTATTGGGCCCGGCCCATTACTGTGCAGTCATCGGCCCGGCCGTGCGGAACCCTAAACGCCTTCGCACCCGCACCGTCCGATCAGAATCGTGTGGCTGAGATTCGCCCGTGCCGCTTCGCCTCACCGCATCGTTCGATCGTCGCCGCGTGTACGCGCGAGATGCGTCCACGTCGCCTCTGACGTTTCTGCCGCCGCCACCATTGCCGGTGAGTAATCGTCACGTTTAAACGCCGGTTGAGCTCGCCCTCCGAGGCTATAAAGCCAGCCGATGACCTCGCGGGAAAGCTCTTCGCTTTGCGCTCATTTTGCCCCGACGCTCACGCCGTAGTTCGCCGCCGTTCGCCTACAATCACTCGCCGTAGTACTGAAACACTCCGCCACTGTTTGTGCCACCGTTGAACGTTCTCCGCCACGTCTGAGACCACCGGAGTGATCCCCGCACCAAGACGCGTACGTGGAGCTACTTCATCTCGCCGGAGCTGCTCTGGAACGCCATCGCCTTGGTCGTCTTCTTCATCTCCGACGAGGACCGAGCCACCGCGACATCACCGCCGATTGGAGCTTCGTGCACCGTTTGATCTTCGACCCACGCTTCTGATTCATCCACGTCGTCGCATCATCAGTGAGTCTCATCTTCATCTCTTAGCCGTAGATCTGTAGATGAGCGGGTAGGATAAGCGCCCGTGCGGCGGGATTGCCCACGTGTGCTCAAGTTATGTCAGATCGTGGCCGTTGGATTTAGATCCAGTGCTCTGGATTCCGCCATGTAGTCATGATACAATAAAGCTCATTTTCATTTCTCAGTCGTTAGATCTTGATCGTGTGATTCTAGTGTAGCCACGTAGTTTATTTAACCGTAGCCGTTGGATCTGTGATATTAGCGTAGGTTTGATTAGATCTGGACCAATAGATCTTACTTGTGTGGCTCTGATGCGTCCACATGCAGGGGCGGATCTACAGGGTATGCCAGGTGGGCCACGGCATACCCTGTAGATTCAAATATCTGATCCATATCTAGTCATTATTTTATATAGTCATCTTGTGAAGGTCATAACTTTAGATCCGTATATCCGATTGAGCTGATGCTTGTTGTGTTAGTTTCAAAATTGAATCTAGTTTCTACAGTTAAAATTTCACATCAATCTAACGGTTGGATCTTCGGGAATTACTATTTTAGTTAACATGTGTCAGTCTATTTTTCTGAAATCGAAACAGTTTTTTATAATTTGTTTAGGGGTGATTTGAGAATCGATAAAAATTTGTTTTAGCTTACGCGCAATCATTCACCCCCTCTTATTGCTATATTAGTGTATATCGATCCTACATGTGATTTGAGTGCAAGACTGCTAGTTAATTTATAAAGCAGAAACCAATATAATTACTACTTTGCTAGAGACTAGAGAGTTGCTTGTTGATGCAGTGCTTTTTTTTGTTTGTAGAGTTGTTGAATTATGAAGAGGAACGGAGACATTGCATCTTTTTTTTCGGAAACATGCAAAGAAAGAAGGCTCTTTTTCATCTCTTTTCTAGAAACATTGCATCTCTTTTTGGAAGCGTTTATTGGCGAGATATTTTCTTCCAAATTGATGAAAATGATATAATCAAGAGTTTCATGGCTATTAGAAGGCGGAGGCTAGACAAGAAGTAATATTGTATTCTTTGAACTATTGTAGGTGCGTAAGCTTCTTTTATGCATATTTCATACTTAAAATGTTGAACTATTTATATTGTAATTTATACTTGTATTACCATGTTTCTAGTTTTTATACTCATTATATCGAATTTCTAACAACATTTATAGTTGTTTACCGAATTGTTTATTGGATTTTACCGAATTGTATATTATAGTATTAGCTCGGCATACCCTAATTTAAAATCCTAGATCCGCCACTGTCCACGTGTCGTGCACCGGGGTAGCCACGTCGCTAGTCACGCCGCGTGAATTAGATTTAATCTGGGCCATCCAAATTTGAATGACCAGACCGGATATCGCCGTGTGCCGGACCAGTTCTGTGCTAACGCGTGTTGCGTGGGAACCGAGGCGTCGGTGCAGCCGCTGACTGTCGACGTCGCCCGATCCGATTCCAGCCGTCCGATCGTGATCCGATGGTCACGGTGAAGCCACGCGTTAGACTAAAAACCGAACCGTCGTTTAGATCCTAGCCGTTCATTTTAAATCGGACGGACGAGATTCGATCGAGCTTTCAGTTGATAGTTTATCGCCACGTGTCGCATTGAGATTGTGCCACGTGTCAGCACCGCAGTAATCCGAACCGAAGCGTCGCGTCGATCGTGGCCGTCCATTTTGAATCGGATGGTCGAGATTAGATCAACCTCTCGGTTGATAATGTGTCGACACGTGTCATGGCCAGATTGTGCCACGTGTCATGCTGACGTCAGCAGCTGACGTCATCAGTGGGACCCACATGTCAATCATGGCACAATAGATGATGACGTCAGCAGTGACGTCATGCTGACGTAATAATCCGATTTCTTTTAGAAAAATAAATCGGTGGAAAATAGTTTCGGTGCTGACGTCATTATTGGTCATGTTGATGTCATAATTCTGAATTTTCCATATAAAAATAAATCAAGAAATTCGGTTTATTCTTTTTAATTTATTTTCAAACTTCAAATGGTTATAACTTTTGCGTTTTAACTCCGATTTGAGTGATTCCAATTTCTAAAAATTTGTAAAATCAAGATCTATTTATTGGTGAATTTTATGGAATTTTTAGAGTTGATCTGGCTCTCTGTAAATTATATTTATTGTGTGTATGTTGATTGCGAGTAGACGATCTACCGGAGAGTTTCGAGGGAGGATTTTCAGAGCAAGACCTAGCTTCGGATCAGAACCAGCAACTCTTGAAGGCAAGTTATGCTTTGACCATATTGCTCCTAAATTTTAAAAATGTATTTTGTTTCAAACTATGCATGCTAATTCAACTAAAAATAGATTTAAATATTTTGGGTGAATTAGTTAATCAACCTAATTGTTATTGTCACCTTGTTATTATTATTCGTATGCCATGATTCCTTTGATAACTTAAGTTTGGTAATATTAGTTGGTTGATAATATTGTGCCAACACGGAGGCTAGGCAAGTGAATAGTTGTAGTCATGCAAACAACGTGAATAATCTTTTGAATACAAAAGCAACATTGACTAAAGGAATAGTGAATGCTTTTTGGATAAAAGGTGGAATGTTGTTTGTAATGATGTTGGAGTGTAGAGACCTGTGTGGTTCTACATAAAGGATGATTACGAGTATGTGTTGCACCGCTAAATGACTTGGGGTGGAAATTGATTTAGACTGGGGCAAGTGGACCGAGACTTTGTGCCAGGTGGGCCTGTGTGGCAATTGGGGGGGTTTGAGTGTTGTGAGGGTTATGTGCCAAAATTTGAGAGAAGGATGTCTTGCCTTGGTCAGTTAAGGACCTTACCATGCAAGCCTTTGACCTGAGTCTCTCGTACAACCACATGTCTGAATGGGAAGACCTAGTTTAGTAGGATTCTGATGTCTTACCTTGGATACCTCGGGGTGGCGATTACAGGGTAATAGCTGTGAGAGAGCGATGCCTATGCTCTGCTTGGTACCCGATCCAATCGGTGTTTGTCGGTCCTATACTTGGCTCTGAGTGAGGGAAGTGATAGTGAAGGCAACTTTGGAGAGGTTCCTAGGTGGAGATAGAAGTCTCTGAAAGGTTTTATTACGGTCAATCGCCTTTGTGGTGTCTGTTGTATCTTGTGGGTAAAGTATACAACCTCTGCAGAGTGTCAAAAGCTGTTGAATAGACGAGTCCACAGATCTTGGACAATGCTCGGGATTCTGATCAAGGGGTAGAGTTTTGAAAATAAAATGGGGTGGAAGGCTGTGTGCCAAGGTTAATGAAGAATGTTGATTAGAGACCGTGTGTCTAAAATTATGTGGAAACAATTTGAGAAGTATAATATATTTATAGAATTTTGATGCTTTTAATCTAAATTAATAATAGTTCAAAATATTGATGCAATGCAAATCAACCAATTGAACTATTCCTTTGTAACAAGCCATGCATGTAGTAATAGAATCGCATTCTGTGCATGACTTGTTGAGTACGGTGTGTACTCACCCTTGCGGACAAAATTTACCAGAAGAGGAGACAACGCCTGCGTATGAAGAGGAGTTCGTTGAAGTGCCAGAGAACTAGGGAGCAAGCCTCCGTCAAGGCGCCTGTGGCGAAGATGGATTACCAAGTCGTTTAATTTCCACTGTTGAACTATTTACTCTGATTATTGTAAGCCCTGCGAGGCAAGCTATTGTAAGGGACCATAAGGTCGTGCAACTCGTTTATATACATGAATGATGTACTTTATTAATATTCATTGTGTATGATTGTAGTACTATACCTGTTTAGCTTTGTGTGCACTAAGCGCGATCTGGACTAGTGCGAGAATAGAGTGTCGGATTTGCAAATTCGGGGCACGACATCGTGATCTTGTTGGCCCGAGAAGGCCATGGCCAACTACTTTCCAACGGCCTTGGACAGTCTCGCGGTCCATGGTCATTGAACCTCCGTGGGGATCGGTCGCTCGTGGGAAGAGTTGTGCGGCCTCTTTGTCGCCAACTTCCAGGCTCCTTCGCCTGACCCGAGCGTGGAGGATGATCTCCATGCCCTCAAGCAGGAAAAAGGGGAGTCGTTGCATGACTTCATTAGGTGATTCTGCCACTGTTGCAATACGATCTCCCGGATTTCGGAGCAGTCGGTCGTCATCGCCTTCCGGAGAGGCGTTCGCGACCATAAAATGCAGGAAAAGATGGCGACCCGCAACATCGCCACCACCTCCGAGCTCTTCTCCACAGCACACAAGTCTTGCGGCGGAGGCTCGGGGCCAGATATCTGGCGCCGTCTTGGCAGCTGGGGACAGCCGGGACCTCGAGGGGCCCTGGCCCTGCGAGCAAGAAAGTACGGAGGCACGAGGCAGCCGAGACCAGGCGGGTCTGACCACCGAGCGCGAGCGTGAAGACTCCCGACCGCAAAGGCGCGACTGCCATGACCGGCGGGGTGACCACCGCGATCGGCGGGATGACCACCCCGGCCGGCGTGATGACTGTCGCGGTCGAAGAAACGGCCACCGTGTGGAGAAGGAGGGCAAGCCTTTCTACCCAATCCACAGGACCAACACGCACGACCTAGACAGTTGCCAGGTTGTGAGCAAGATGGTCGAGCAGCGGCTCAAGGAGCACCGCCCTCACGACGATGATCAAGACGAAGATCCTGCCACGCTAGCCTTCTAGCAGGCAGACCACACCGTGGCGTACATCCATGGTGGTTCGTCCACCTACCCCTTCAACGCGTCCTACAAGCGGCTGAGGAGGGAAGTCTGCGCTACGGTGCCGAGTTCAAGGACGTGTCGGATGCTGAAGTGGTCGGAGGAGCCGATCACCTTCAGTCGGGCTGACCACCCTGAAAGCACTGCCGGCATAGGTCACCTTCCGTTCATGGTTTCACCCACAATCCAGAACATGAAGCTCGGTCGAGTGCTCATGGACGGAGGGAGCTCCATCAACCTCCTGTCCTTCAAGGCATTCCGGGTACTCTAGGTATCGAGCCAGAAGCTACGCACAGCCTTGCCCTTTTACAGCATCGCCCCGGAGGCTAGCTCGATCCCCCTAGGCCAGGTGCTCCTCCCCGTCACCTTCGGGGAGGAAAGCAACTACCGTACGGAGTTGGTCGACTTCGACCTCCCGTACAACGCCATACTTGGTCGACCGGCGTTTGCCAAGTTCATGGTGGTAACCCACTATGGATACATGGTGGTGAAGATCCCAGGGCCTGGTGGCCATAGTTATCTGAGTGGACAGGCCAGAGGCTTTGCGCTGTCATAAGCACGCGCTGGACCTGGCCGATGCCACCTGCTTGAAGCCGGCTGATGCCGCCTTTCCGGGAGCCCCTCAGGTGCAGACCCATGCCTCGCCCGGCTCAGCCGGTGAGGTGAAGATGGTCTCCCTGAGTGAGGGCGAGCCCGGGAAGCCCGTCTTCATTGGCGCCAGCCTCAGCGCCAAATAGGAAGACGCACTCGTCACCTTCCTCCGGTCTAATTCCGATGTGTTCGCCTGGCAATCGTGCGATATGACTAGGGTCCCTAGGGAGGTGATCGAGCACTGACTGGCAACGCTCCCCGAGGTGCGGCCAATCCACCAGAAGGTTCGGCGCCAGGCGCCAGAGCGGCAAGATGCCATTCAGGAGGAGGTAGAGAAGCTGCTGCGCGCAGGGATTATTCGGGAAGTCTCTCACCCTGAGTGGGTTGACAACCTGTGCTTGTCAAGAATCCAACGGGAAGTGGCAGATGTGTGTCGACTTCACCGACCTCAACAAAGCCTGCCCAAATGATCCATACCCCTTGCCGCGCGTCGACCTCATCGTCGACTCCACGGCGGGATGCGAGCTGCTGTGTTTTCTGGATGCTTACTCCGGGTACCACCAAATTAGCATGGCGGTGGAGGACGAAGAAAAAACCGCTTTTGTAACCCCCATGGGTGTTTATTGTTATATCAGAATGGCTTTTGGGTTAAAAAATGCTGGTTCTACTTATCAACGCGCCATGCATATTACTTTCCATCCACAGATAGGACGAAATCTTGAGGTGTACGTCGACGACTTGGTTATGAAAGTTAAAAAGAGCGAAGAACTAATTGAAGACCTGGAGGAGACCTTCGCCAACCTCCGGAAGAATGGCTTAAAGCTCAACCCTGAGAAGCGCGTGCTCGGCGTGCCCTCTGAAAAGGTGTTAGGGTTCCTCATGTCCAAGCAGGGCATTAAGGCCAATCCTGACAAGATAGCAGCCATTGAACACATGAAGCGCCGCCGGCTCAGCAGTCTTGATGCCTAGTGGTCGCTCAGCCTCCCTCGGGCGATTTATCGCCCCGCTGAGAGAAAGAATCCTGCCCTTGTTCAAGCTGCTAAAGAAGACAAACCACTTCGAGTGGACTGAGGAGGCTCAACGAGCGTTTGAAGATTTGAAGCAGTACCTCTCCTCCCCGCTAGTACTGGTCACCCCCAAGCCCGGTGAACCGTTGCTCCTGTACATCGCTGCTACCCCAGCAGTAGTGAGTGCCATACTGGTGGCAGAGAGGGAAGGAGTCCAGAAGCTGGTCTACTACATCAGCAAGGTGTTACACGAGGCGGAGACCAGACACCCGCAAGCACAGAAGATACTGTACACCATCTTGGTGACGTCCAAGAAGCTGCGGCACTACTTTCAGGGGCGAGAGATCACGATGGTCACTGCCTACCCCCTGCAAGAGATCATCCACAACCGAGAAGCAGAAGGCCGCATCGCCAAGTGGTCGGTGGAGCTGGGGGAATTCTGTCTGAAGTTTGTACCCCGCACAGCCATCAAGAGCCAGAAACTGGCGGGGTTTGTTGCCGAATGGACTCCCGTCACTCCTAAAGCTGAAGAAGCACCCGCGCCTTCCCCCTGGACATTATTCTTCGACGGCTCCTTTAGGCTCGAAGGTGCGTGGGCTGGGGTTGTCCTGGTCTCCCCGACCGGTGACATCCTCCAGTACGTGGTCGCCCTTGACTTCAAGGCCACCAACAACATCGCCGAATACGAGGGCATGCTGGCAGGGTTGCGCACCGCCTCGGCGCTGGGCATTCGGCGTCTCCAAGTCAAAGGCGACTCCCTGCTTGTCATCAATCAAGCGCAGAAGGAATTTCAATGCTCCGACCCTACCGTGGCCACCTACTTGGCGGAGGTCAGGAAGATGGAGTGCCACTTCGAAGGACTGGGATATATCCATATCCCTTGATGCGACAACCATTTGGCGGACGGGCTTTCATAGCTTGCGTCCTCAAGAACCTCTGTCCCGATCGGGATCTTTGAAGAAAGACTATCGCGGTCGTTCGTCCGCCGCCCTCGCGATTGCGGCAGCGGTGTAGCCGTCGCCCTTCGACTTCAAAGCGAGGAGGCGGTGCGGTTGTCGCGACCTCGATTCAAGGAGGGTAGGCGGCGTACTTCGCCTCGGCCGCCAGGTCCGGAGGAAAGGCGGCGGTGCCGCCGATCGCGACCGGGAAAAGCTTGGCCGAAGTGCGGCGATCACCGTGTGATCGCCACTCTTGGCCGGGAAGGTCAGTGGATGGATCCTATCCTAGCCTTCTGCGAGACCGAGTGATCCCGGCGATGATGCCTCAGCTGAGAAAATTGCACGCAAGGCCAAGTGCTATGCTCGGTAGGTGGAGACCTATCTGTCGGGCGAAGCGAATTCTCTTGAAGTGCATCACTCGGGAAGAGGGGAGCAGCTTGCTCTCCGATATCCATGGAGGCGTGTGCGGGAGCCATATGTCCGGCCGGACGCTTGTCAGCAAAGCGTTCCGCCAAGGATTTTATTGGCCTATTGCCCTACAGGATGCTTGCGAGCTGGTGAGGAAATGCGAAGCATGCCAATTCTTCGCCAGGCAAATCCACCGACTAGCCCAAGCTCTGCAAACCATCCCGCTCTCTTGGCCGTTCGCGATGCAGGGGCCGATATCTGAGGCCCGTTCAGCGGGACACGGAGGGCTTCACCCACCTGTTCGTTACCATCGACAAATTCACCAAGTGGGTCGAAGCCGAACCAATACGTGCCATCACGACTTCCGCTGCTATCATGTTCATCCACGGAATCTTCACCCACTTTGGAGTCGCCAATCGCATCATCACCGACAACGGCACTCAGTTCACCAGCGCGGCCTTCCTGGAGTTTTGTGATGAGATGGGCACCAAGGTATGCTTTGCTTCGGTCGCCCATCCCAGGAGCAATGGCCAAGCTGAGCATGCCAACGCGCTGGTGTTGAGGGGCTTGAAGACTAGAGCATTTGATCGACTCCATAAGCGGGGGGCGCGGTAGACGAAAGAACTCCCAGTTGTGTTGTGGTCGCTCCGGACCACGCCCAGTCGGGCGACTGGAGAAACAGCTTTCTTCCTGGTCTACGACGCGGAAGCGGTCCTCCCATCCGAGCTGTCGCTCGGCTCACCGCGCGTCTCGGCGTTCAGCGAGGAAGGACAAGGAGATCACCGTGGAGAAGAAGTCAACCTTCTGGAGGAGGTGCGCGACCGGGCGGCCTTGCGTGCCGCTCAGTACCAACAAAATATCAGGCGGTACCATGCCACCCGGGTCTATGAGAGAACACTGGCAGTATGCAACCTGGTCTTGCGCAGAATCCAGACGCATGCCCGGCTCCATAAATTGTCTCCCCGGTGGGAGGGTCCTTTGAAGGTGGTCTCAGTATCTCGACACGGGGTGGTTCGGTTGGCCACTGAGGACGACCAGGAGCTGGCCAACTCCTTCAACGTGGAATTGTTGCGAAAATTTTACCCCTAAAAGAACTGTAAGTACCCGGTAGTTCGCTCTGATCAGCTGTATGGGCGAGCTCTCCCTTGGCTGATCGGCAACTGCTGGCGGTCAGTAAAGTTGTTTGCCTTGCAAGCTTTTACTTTATTTTCCCTGCCTGTGCCCTAGTGGGTAATATTTCGTAGGAATGTCATGTGTATCGGCGGTTTGGACGCTCCTTGTCGATCTGCGGTAACACCCGGCGTTTGTGTCGTGCAAGGACGGGCGACCAGGAGCATGAGTGCGGCACGGTGGCTCAAACGCGGCTCGCACACCTCGGGTTGGCTCATGGCTTACCGCTGGTATCACCGCGAGCACATGCAGCTAATACCACTCCACAGGAACCTCGCCGCCTTGCCGTGCAACGCCGCGGGCTGGTTCCGAGTCGCAAGGACCTAAGTTCCAAAAAAAGGGACCATGACATACCCGCGCTAGAACTCACATTTCCTACATGCTTTACGTAATGTCTACTTGTGTTTTCAGTAGCTACACGCAATCGCAGATGAAGTGCCGGAGCACTGACCTAATTCAAACACCCGAGATGGCCCCGTGGTGGCTTGGCGAGCAGGTGGGCGATCACGTCTGCGCTCACGGCGCGGCGGTGGGCGATCACGCCACCTTTCGCCGGTGTTGGCTTCCGTGACCGCTTGGGGGCGATCCTGATGGCCTATGACCAAGATAAGTTGCTCACCTTAGCGTTATCGACTTATCTTTTGCGCCTATACCCTGTTGGGTCGGGTTGTGCGTGGTTGTCACAAGCGCCTGTAGCTCAACGGCTCCTTACTGATAAAGGGAGATGTCTGGCATTTGTGTCGTGCAAGGATGGGCGACCAGGAGCGTAAGTGCGGCACGGTGGCTCAAACGTGGCTCGCACACCTCGGGTTGGCTCCGCGAAGCACCGCTGCCTATCACCGTGAGCACCGCAGGCCCAATACCACTCCTAGGGACCTGCTGCCTTGCCACGCGACGTCGCGGTCAGACTCCAAGAGATCATAAGGATACAAGTTTCGAAAGGGCAGGAGTCAGTGACAACCCTGCACAAAGACTCAGGACTTTGTTTGTCTACATCCTGCATGTTTGGTGTAACCATTGTTCGCGTTATAGCAGCCACTTGCAATCACTCAAGAAACGCCAAAGTATCGACCTAACCTAAGTATTCAGGTTCGCATCATAGCAAGGCTGGGGGCTGATCGCCCGATGGTTGAGTTGAGCAGACACAATCAAAATGCGAACGGACAAACATGCACAGGTAAAACCCGAAGATGCCAATTTCATTACAATTACTAAGATTGTTTTGGCATACAGAAAAACAGGAACAAAACAAAATGAAGGAAGCAAAAGAAGCGGCCCGGGCCATCAGCTGTTGTTGACGACTTGGATGTGCTCATCATCCTCCTCGGTCTCCAGCTCCGCTGCTGCAGCCTCAAGGCCCGGGTCCTCCGCCGCCATCATGCTGACGACATGCTCCGCGGCCTCGTGCACGTGCGCCTGCGCCTAGGCCTCATCCCCCTCAATGCCGTCTACGACGGTCATTGGGTTGAAGGAAGCATCGTGGCTGGCGTAGCATGCCAGCATGAAGGTCACGGTGGCCGTGGCAACTTGCCGCCCTTCCTGGATGGAGCGGGCGTTCATGGCGGCTGGTAGACCGGAGAGCACCGCGGCGGCCCGAGTGATGCAGTGGGCGTACTGCATCGCTGTGGGCTCGAGCGGCTCACGAAGATCCACTCCCAGAGGCTCCAAGGCCCTCGCCATGCGCCGGTATGATGGCCGGAGCATGACCGCGAGGTTGTGCAGCGTGCGACGCTGCTCCTCTGCCGCCCGCCTCTGCGCTGCCTTAGCCTCCTGCGTTCGGGCGATCAGGGTTGCCCCGGTGGCCCTCTCTTGGGCCAGCAGCGCCTCCCTCTTCTCCAGCTCCTCATACAGCGCCACCACCTACTGCGATGTTTGGGCTTCGCGCTGGGTGGCTGCCGTGAGGAGGGCATTCACGGCTGAGAGTGCTTCGCCAAGCTCGGCAAGCAGTGCACTCAGGCCGGTGGTGTGGGCGGCGAGGACGACTGAAGCAGGTTGGGCAGGAGTGCTAGCTCGAACGCTCGCTGCTCGAGCCACCAGTTGTCCCCGCGGTAGTACTGCTGCGGATGTTCTGTATTCTTTGGGCACCTGACGGCCGCCCTTGGGGGTGACTTGAAGCTGAAGGAGGTCATTGGAACTGTGAGCCCGCCCGGGCGGGCACCAGCAGCGGTTGAGGTTGGCGCCGGTGGTGGTGGCGCCAATGGATTCGGCGCCACTGGAATTTGCGCCGGTGGAATCGGTCTTTATTAAGATGGCGCCCAGAGTCGGCGCGGGTGTCGGCGCCGGAGGAGGGGCGGCGGACGTTGTCGCCCAGATGAAGACACCACTGCTCGGACGCGCTTGGTGAAGCGGCGGAGTCGGTGGCCGCAGAAATTTGGCCCCCAGTACAGGCCCTCTTGGGGTCCGCGCCCGGGGCGTCCGGAGCAATCGGCCACTTGTCGGCGCTCCGATCATCGGCCGGGGCCTGGTCCCTAATCACCAAGGGACCACGGGCGGCAGCACGGTAGGACCGGTGGAGTCCATCGCCGGGAACGACTTGATGATCCGAAGCCGCTCCGCGAACTCCAGATCACAGAGCGACTGGGCCCCAGCGGGAAAATCCAGGCCGCTCGGCACTGGCGAGAGCAGCCCAGATAGCCACCTTGAGATGGCGGGGCCATCCAAGTTTCCCTCGCCTGGTGTAAAAAGAAGGCAAGAATATCAGCTGATGGTGACCACGAAGAGGAATATATATACTCCAGAGAAGGGTAGAAGAACTTACGGCTGGAATGCGTGCCGCGTCATGTCATCGTCCCGTATCTATCGCCATGCGAGGCGGATGCACGACGACGGAGGGGGCTTATCCTTCGAGCCACGAAGTCCGGACCACCAAAGACCCGATTAGCGGCGTCCATAGCTCGGTTGATGTGGGCGCCATTGCGAGAGCTCGCTGCTCTCGACAGCGAACTCCAACTATCGCGGACTTCCGCCCGCGCGCAAGGCATCCCAAGAAGGTCGACCCCGCTATCATCGCCGATGTAGAGCCAGTCGCTCCGCCACTGCTTCCAGTTGGATCTTGGCTGGAAACGAATGTAGCGAGGGGCCGACCCGTCGCGGAGACGGAAGTGGCAGCTCTCCGCGATTCCGCTATCAGGGGAGCTGCGGCAGATAAAGAAGTAGCGAAAGAGAGGAAGATTGGGCATTACCCCTACGAACATCTCGCAGACGTAGACGAAGATGGAAAGGATGACGATGGAGTTAGGGGAGAGATGGAGATGATGGATTTCATAGAAGTGAAGGACGGTGAGGAAGAATTCAGAGAATGGTAGCACCAGGCCGGCCAAGAGCCTCTAGGCGAAGACGATGATCTCCCCTGGTTCACAGCTTGGTGCGGGGGTTCCCTGGCGGAGATGGAGGGAGCCCTCAGGCGCCATCTTGGAACTGCTCGCTGGGCGAGCGGCCCGCGTGGGCCCCTAGCGGGCAGGTGGGCGATCGCTCGCCACGGGCGAGAAGCAGCGTGGCCCTTTAGCGGCGGTGAAGGGCGACACTTTCGCCACGGGCGAAGGTTCGCGTGGCCCCAAATGAAAGCGGTGGCGATCGCTTTTCGCCAAAGCCGAAGACGGCCGTGTGCCTGGCGGCGAAGTGGGCGGTTGCGCTCGCTTGTCGGTGGGAGGTCCATATAGCGGCCTGGCGGGCAGGTGGGCGATCAAGCCCTGTCCGTCGGACGTCGGCTTAGGTGGCGGCACAGCAAGCGAAAGCGGTGTTTGGGCCCCCTTGTCGAGCCACGGAGGCAACCAAAGGAATGAGGAGAAGGCCTCGAAGTCTCCTTCCCCTGGCACGCTGTGTCAGGGCATTGATTGCGAAGAATTCTGCTATCGACACGACGACGGCCCATCCCTCTGGCACCTCTCACCAAACCTGTCACAGGAGCGTCATATCCCGGGCGAAGCCACTCAGCGGCATTAAATGAAGCCTGAAGGACAAGGCTACAGAGACGGGTGCAATAAATGAGTCATGGGTCGGTGTAAAACTGGAATGATGGGTGTAATTAATAAGCTATAGATCAGCATAGCATCACCTTCTCACCTGCCCAAGCCAACCCCGTCTATATAAGGGCGCTCTGGTGCATGGAGAAGGGGAGCCAAGGATCCGAAAGCTGAACTGAGAACTCACCCAATCTCAAGACCAAAAGAACCATTGTAATTGCCCTCATATTTCCTCAACAAAGATTTAGCAGGACGTAGGGCTATTACCCATGCTTGGAGCCTAAACTTGGGTACATCACCGTGTCCATTAATCTGTCAATCCCCGGAGTCCCTCGTGTGGGAGTCATTAGGGTTTTTAGCCACGAAGACGCCCTCTACCGAACCATATCCTCCATCTTCGGAGTAGTCAACCCTGTTCGTTGACGGGTCTGTCCGGCGAAATACGTCGACATCGGTCAAGAACACAAGGTGTTGCATCTAAAGAAGGCGTTGTACGGGCTGCAACAAGCGCCGCACGCCTGGAACGAGAAGCTTCACGCCACATTGCGAGCTCTCGGGTTCAAACAGAGTGGGCATGAGCCTGCGATGTACAGACGCAGCCAAGGCGAAGCACTGCTGCTTCTCGGGGTCTATGTCGATGATTTAATCATCACTGGATCAGTCGAGGAAGAAATCAATCGCTTCAAAGTGGAGATGAAAGCGAGGTTCAGGATGAGCGACCTAGGCTTGCTCTCTTTCTACCTCGGTATTGAGGTGCAGCAGAATAGCAACAATGGAAGCATCACATTGTGCCAGGCACACTATGCCAAGTGCATCCTGGAGATGGCGGGGATGTAGAACTGCAATCCCGCACACACTCCCATGGAGGAGCGGCTTAAGCTAAGCTGCGACAGCACGATGGCAGAGGTAGATGTAACTCAGTATCGGAGGATCATCGGTAGCCTCCGCTACGTTGTCCACACACAGCCGGATCTTGCTTTCAGTGTGGGGTACATGAGTCGCTTCATGGAACGACCTACGAAGGAACACATGACCGCAGTGAAGAGGATCTTGCGCTGTGTGGCCGGGACTCTTAAGTCTTGGGTGCCACTATGGGAGGACAGGAGAGGCACGGCTCGTCGGGTACACCGACAGCGACCTTGCTGGCGATGTTGACACAAGGAAGAGTTCATCCGACGGCCTGCTCTTCTACGGCAACAGTTTGGTGAGCTGGCACGCTCTCAAGCAGAAGTAGTGGCTCTCTCGTCCTGTGAGGCGGAGTATGTCGCTGCCACCACTACAGCCACACAGGCGGTGTGGTTGGCTCGGCTGCTCGGCGACTTCAAGGGGAAGGATGCCGACACCGTCGAGTTAAGGATCGACAACAAATCAGCCTTAGCGCTGATGAAAAATCCCGTTTTCCATGAGCGTAGCAAACACATCAATGTGCGCTACCACTTCATCAGGGAGTGCTTGGATGATGGGAATATTAGTGTTGTTTTCATTGGCACTAAGGACCAGCTCGCTGGCATTCAAACGAAGGCACTTGGGCGAGTCAGGTTCCATGAGCTACGTGCTAAGATTGGGATGGTCCACATCAACTCCAAGTCAACACACAAGGATTAGGGGGAGATTGTTGGAAGTAATCCTCCGTGTGTCCAAGTTTAGTGTCTAGGTTCATTTCTTAATTTCAGCATGAAATCAGTGAGAATAATAGCCAGAATCATAGGGGCATTAATTGCATTAAAGAGAAGATTATCTCATTCCTAAATTGTAACCTTGAGCTATGTATAAATAAAGGAAAAAACAAGAAAAGCTGCACCGAATCCCAGCAGCACCAAAACCCACTGTGTTCTTGTGTTCTTGTGTGAATATCCCTGGGATATCTCTTGCAGGCTTAGAGCTATCATCAGGTTGTTTTGTGCATCAGTTCAGTTAGATGCAGGTTTGTTTGTGCCAGTGGTAGATGCTTGGTAATTTGCAATGTTATATACAGTACATGCAGACAAACACGTATCTCGAAAGTATTCCAAAGGCCAAGAAAATCGACTTAAGAGTTCACAAAAAACCGGGGAAATTACAAATAGCAACAATACTGTAACAGAAGCATTTGGAGTAAACCAAACAGGATGCATGCAGTCAGATAAACATTATACCAAACAAGAATACAATTCCTTCTTAAACAAGAAACTTAAATATGCAGGACACGTCAAATTTCCTCAGATCTGATTCTCATATTGATCAGAACACAAGCAGTTATGTATTCTGGTCTTAACATATACTTATTCCCCTTCATAGATACTAGTGTCATCGAAGGTCATAATTTAACATGATGAGAACAAAAGTACTGCCCATCATAATAGTAAAAAAATGACCTGTAAATACCATTACAACTACATTAGCTCCATTTGAAGAGCGGGGCAAAGGAGGTTAAAACACAAAAAACAAAAAGAAGGATGAAAAGTAATTTAAAACAGCTAAGACCAACAATGAAGCAGTGATCTTCTCAGGGAGTACTAGCTTATTTTTAGACGCAACATAGTAAATCTCAGCTAAAATCCTTCAACCTTCTCTTCAATACATCCAAGGATTTCTTTCGAGCATTCTGCACCGTGTTTCGGCTTGAAAGGCTCCCAAATATACTGTCTGAAGCATCCCTGAACTTGTCACAAATGATGGCTACCTTCTTGTGGTCCAAGGATCTAAAATTCTTCTCCCTGATTACAGGATTCATGAAGTTCTCAGGCTGGTTGCTGAGCAGAAGATTGATGAGCTGCCTAACTTCAACCAGGCAATCTTTGAAACTCGTTTCTTTTCTCAGGTCTGACAACCCAGTGCTGTGAAATCTGTCATCTGCAAACTCCTCTAACTTTTTCAGGTCAATGTCAATACCTGCAACAGCATTGACGTTGAACCTTTTCACCCTGTCACTAAGAAAAACTGTCATTATAGAATCGGAGACGTGATTGAGTGCACCAGAAACAACCTTGTAGAGGGCCTCTCTCGGCAAAATCTTCTGTGCAGTTGACACTAGCAAGTTAAGATAGATGAGGATCTCATTCATGTAGTCATTTGCATGTTCTGGAGTTTCCTCTGCTGTCCAATTGATGCTGGTCAGGAGCAACATAAACTCATCAATCTTGAAATTGGCCATGGTTATTAATCCGTTATATGCTGCATTTTGGGAAGCTTTAAGCACAGCACTAGCAGTCAAACCAGAATGAGGCTTTTCAAGAAATTGTCTAGGAACACCACAAAGTTGGGCAGCATGCGAGAGGAAAATATCACAGGACCGCTCAAGAATGGCAATATTTCCTACAATCTGCACCATCTGTGCAATGTCCAGACAACTACCATGTATCAAATTCAGAAGACAATCATTTAGTACCTCGATTAAGAGCTTGTCTAGGTATCTTTTCACCACATCATAGAAGTTCATGATACCGCCGTATGACAAGTAGCTCACCGAATCCTCAATAAAAGAACGCACGATACGGCAAGCACTGGGAATAGAAGAGGAAAATGGTGCAGCATATGGCAAATCTGGGGCTACGTCAATGGGATTAAGTTGAAATGCTGTGACATTCATTTTGTAAGCGCTTTCCTTTGTTATAACCATCTGGCCATATGAGTCCGTGGCAAACATGCCTTCTATCTGCTTCCGGCAATCAGAAAGAAGCAGCTCATGATATTTGTCCATGTTTTTGTCAAGAACTTCAAACAATGATGTGGCTTGATATCCATACTTCTTCATGGTTGCACCCAAAAGAGCAACATAATCTTTTACGAGAAGGTGGTTAGCAGCATCCATGCGAGAGAACTGTTCCTCTAAGATAGATGTGACCTTAGAAATAGCTGTTTCCCACATTTTCTCAACCTGGCTCTCAGACAGAAGTCCATCTGCAGTTCGAAGGACACGATCCTCAACTATAAAAAATCCAGCTACCTGAGCAAGGAAGTGCTGATGGGATTCGAGGAAGGGTTGTGTTGTGGAAATTTGCATGTCCAAATTGAGTTGATAAGCCTGTTATTGTAGTAATATGCTTGAAACTTTTCCCCAAGACCAAGGCATATGTGAATGTGGTGTGTCCGGTATACTGGTGTAAGATCAAATTCTAATATTTCTTCCTCATCTATGTGCTCCAAATCCAACGCATACGCATACTCATCAAACCCAATACGGCTACATTGCTCTGCTTCCCTCAGCCGGGAACGTATTCTTTCATCTTTCTGACGAGCCAAAGAGGCCTGGCCTATCGATACCTGCCCAATCTCCTTTGCCATCCTCCTGATATACACAAGCCACTCATTAAACTCACTGCAAACTTTCTTCTCAATGTACAGCTTTATCACTGGTATTTGTTTCTGAACAACCATTTTAAGAAGCTTCAGAGGAATATTTTGCATGTAATCCTTCTCAATCAACTCCAAAGTTTTCAATGCAGCATTAAATTTGGCTTCTGCAATGTCCTTGTTGCATATCTGGCACAGACTGATGACTTGCACACAGATCCTCAATGTTGCAAGGGCTTCCCCAACATTCTTATTTACTGAATACAACTCAAGAAGTTCATCAAGCTTCAACAGCAGGGTGCTAGCAACCTCTTGCAAGCGTACGTTCTCACCAGACAATGAGCCCTTAAGCTCATCGGCATCAACCAACACACCACGTAGTTCGTCAACCGCAAGGATGAATTCCTCATAGTGAAGTCTACTAAGCTCTTCAATCTCAACCTCCTTCTTCTTCACGATGCTCCTGAGGTGGTGCAAGAGAGCTTCAGGCTTCCCAGACTCGAAAGCATGACCAACAACGGGACCCAAATCCTCATTATTTGCAATGAAGGTAGCAAGGCCCAAACCGATACCACCATTTCCATTCTCCACAGCACCCCTCTTCTTTGTCTGAGCGGTCATGGTTCAACTGCAAAACAAAAGGAAAGAGATGGTGCACACAGTAAGCTATCTTTCAACTTTTGAGTTTTGAGAACATTTAGATGCTACGAATGATGAGCATAAGAACAACACTGAAGTAGAAGCCATGAAATCATTTCTTGGAGAATCCAAAATAGCGAATAAGATTGGCATTACAGGTTATTAAATAGACACCATTATTGCCCTTCCAAAAGTCACATTAAGTTATAAAAGCCCCGAACATTAAATTTGCATGACTCCGCAGTGGAACCTTAAGCAAATCCAAGGCAATCCCACATAAAAGATTCATACTAAACAAGCGCTATCACTCTATCAAGAACCTCTTCAGACACACGCACAAGAAAACATGAAAAGAGCACCACCATCCATGACAAGTTGTTCTCAATTTCCTCCAAAAAAAATCTCAAATTGTTCGCGCTCTGGTCACCAATCAACGAACGATTGCAGGAGGTCAGTCATTCGCACACAGAACCAAATCTCATCACAAGCTTACAGGGATCCACACTCTACCGGCAGAGAGCAAACAGACGCAAGAACTAATGGTTCCACTCCACCCCTTTTGTGGTCCTACAGAAATTGTTATGTTTTGTGAAGATCACAGGCCACTGCTACTGACTCCTCGGAAAGCAAATAATCTACATATTCTACGGACTCCCAAAGGCTATTCCCCCCAAAAATCCGTTCCCAGACGAAGAAGAAGAAGAAAGCCAACGGCACGAGTTGCCCAGTTCGCCCATTTAAGGGAGGCAACGCACATCCGCGCCCCTGCGCATGCAGTCGACTCACCCTGGCAAGAACTCTAGCCTCAACTTGGCAAAGCGGCAGCAGCATCTCCTGAATCCCTCCCTAAGCACATCTTCCCCTAACGCCCCCAAGAATCACATTCACATGACAAGAAAGTGGTGAAGGAGAAGGAAACGCACCGCAACACCGAACGGAAGGACGACGAACACAATCACGCGGTGCACGGCTCGAACCTGGGTTGCCGCCGGCGGGCGGCGGCTGGAGCAGAGAGAGAGGCCCTTGGAATGGTACTCCGAGTCCGACTATTATGGGTTTTAGCGGCTTCAGGAGAGCATGGTTTCGTTTAGTTTAGTTTGGGAATGTTTTAAAAATGACTTGGATTCGCGACGATCATGACGCGATGACCCCCATCAAAACGGAATTGTTCCTCGTCTAGCCCCCTATTGCGCTTTTATATATACTAGGTAGAATAGCGCGCGATGCTGCGTCCGGCGGGAATATCTGACTGAAATTTGTTTTTAAAAAATGAAACTTTGTTTATTTCGGTGGTGTTTTTTTAAAATTAGCTGGGCAGGAGTCATTGATGAATTTGTACAACGTAATTCTTTTTACGAAATAACTGGTGTAAGGATCTATTCGGAATTTCGGAATTCTCTAAGGTTTTCTGGCAAAAAAATATACGTTGCGCCTTGGATAAGTTCGAAATAGAAAGAAAGATGAAAAGAATTGTAAACGGAATTTGGAGAATTATGGTATTTCTTTTTCGATATAGCCGATGGAAGGGCTTACTTTGGACTCCAATTTTTTTTCTAAACTATTTGGGTTGGAAGAACCAGCATTTGCATCGAATTTAGAGAACTACGGGGTTATTTGTGGAAAATAACTGGTGGACGGATGTGATTTCAAAGTTCTTTAAGTATCTTGAGTCGAAAGAACTGAATTATTGTTTTTAAAAAAAATGATTGGTAGAAAGACTTGCTTGTGATTTCTAATTCAGTGTGAGCGTCTTATAAATATCGCTAAGGTAGAAAAATGATAGGTAATATGTATTTTCTAAAGAAACACATGTATATATATGTAGATAGGAACAGGTATAGGTGTGAAAATAAAGCAACAAAGTAAGAATACACCTTGGGAGGTCTGGGAGGCTCTCGGATCACATCAACGAAGAGAGTTGGAGATGATCTGATAGCTTCAAGGTTAATAAATCAGATATTCTTTTTAGATCTATCGGACTGTACATGCTGGTGATCTTAGTCGTTGTTAGCCATCGTTAGTCGTTTGTTCTTATTCTAATGGGTAGCCTGAAGAAAAAAGGGCGAATAGTTTTACAATTTTACTTTGATGATGTTAGCAGTTGAGAGAAGCCATTTTGGTTTCATCCATTTCGGTTAGCATATGTATTCTTCATACTTTAGACCTATACTAATCACAATAAAGAAAGCGTTATATAATAAATCAAATATCATAATTACCATAAAGAATGTTGAGGTATCGGCATGCATCAAAGCTGGGATAAGGCTTATTAGCTTAGAAAACTTGATCTTATGTACTAACTGTATTGTTTAGTCAAAGCAATAAGATTTTATAATCAACAAACAGGAAATGCTGATCAGATGTTAGATGAAAATTCGAAACAAAGATTGTTGATCTTTGTGTAAAACGTTTTTATCTTAGAATACTACTTGGTCAGTTGTGGATTGCCAGGATAAATAATGATAGATTATGGGTTTCGGTTAGAGCTTCAGGGGATGAATGATATCCACAGAATATTGCGTATGGCTGAAGCTATGCAAGCGGATTGTTGAAGCTGTTCGCTAAGCGTGATAGCAGCGAAATGCACATACATACATATCTATATGGGTATATATACACACAGCAAGGAGAATAGCGATTGTGCAACAAAAGGATTACAGGCATTGTCTTGTGTGAATAGAAGGCTAAGAGATACAGGAAGTAGCGTTGGATACTTAGAAGTATAGAAACTGGCAAAATACGTCAAGCATAGGGTTTAAGTTGCGGCGTGTATGGACATATATATTGTACAATCGGTATACAAAATACGGTGAGGATAGCAGTTGGCGCCGATGGAGACGCGACAGCATGCGGTCTTTTTTCAAGTCCTGTTTTGTTGCGAGGAGAATATGACCTAATGAGATGAGGTGGGAAACGAAAAACGAAAATAGAAATAATTGGGGATAATGTTGTCTATGTGAGCACCTTTTTTGACGTGAAGTACTTTGTGTGTCCAGGAACAGTCTCTTTCTGGCTGAAGGCTTTCTTTCAATGATGCTGGAAACAGTAGGAAAGATGAAATACGATGTCAGTGTTTCAGCGTACACATAATTAATTACATAAACATAACCTTTTGCTGTCTTCGATATCAAGTGGATCAGGATGATCAGCCTGTAGTGGTTCCTGCAGTTTGGGATCTGGTTGTGGTAAGACCTGTAAGTCGTGGAGTTAAGTTATGAAGTAACACTGATTGCATAGGTTAGTACTATCTAGGATGGATAATGCGAGAATTATCCCTAAATGTGGTCTGTAAAGTGGAGATGCAGGCATTTTATATCTGTTGGAACAAAATATATATGTGTAGGTAAGAGTATCAGTACTATTCAGTAAGGAGTGAGGGTAAATGGTGTGCGTGGTATGCACCTGTGGAAGTACATGAATCGACGCAGGTGGAGTCGCTGTTTTGGTTTGAGGGTTGTCCATGCATATATTTTGTCCAGAGCTAGGTAATTGTTCATCTTGCTCGAGGTGAACTGTCGTAGTCTTCTGTGGTGTAACCTCAACATCAGGTAAAATAGCTGGAATTTTATCTTGAGTTTGTTTGTCAGTAGAAGTAGACTCCGGTGAACAGAGGAGAGGCAGGATAGAGTCAACTTGGTATGATATTTTTGTCCATTGTAGAGCTCTTCTTGTGACAGATACTCTCAATGTATATTGTCTACCATAGAGGCTCGTTATCTGTGGTGGGATGAAATCTTGAAGATTTTCAGCAGCTGTGACAAGAGAAAGTGCTGGAGAACCAATTAATTGTTCGGCTTTTTCTGCGAAGAAAATGAACTCTGCTATCTTGGGCTCTGGCTCGTTTATTTCATCTGGTGCGATCCCATGAACAGTGAGTCTGTACCTGTTGCAATGAACACAGGTATTGTTTATCTATGTGTGATCGGTATATTGCAAAAAGTGAAATAGATGTAGGTGGTTGATAAGAACATACCGTATATCAGCAGTTGTCACTCCACATCTGGGACACTTGTAAGATTCTCCTTGAGAAATTACGGTTTTCTTGCAGGTAGTACATGCTAGGTACCACCATGGTTGCTGTGGAGCAAGGCTTTTTATAGTAATGTCGATAATATAGCTGTTTCCCTAAGCATATAAACAGACATTGGTAAGATGTAGGTGTATTATTGGCTTTGTATTGGGTGTGACATCTAATTGGACAGTGCACTGTGGTGTAAGCGATACAGATGGAATACAGTGATAAAATAGGGGAAAAAAGAGGGTTTTGGTGCCTATGTGTTTTTATTATCGTACGATGAAATGAAGAAGTACACAGCGTAGATAATGATTAGTTTGCAGAAAAATGTTTCATTGGAAAAATCATGAGTTGGTTATTACTTTAATGAGTTGGTTATTACTTTAAGGATGTTCTAGAACTAAAAGATAGTTGTTTTTGTTGAAACTGTGATTTTTTATGTTTTTGATTTTGTAGCGCCGTGTATAGATGTGAGGCAATTAACCTGAATGAAATACAAAGGAAAGCAGACAAAAAGCGGATATACCAGGACATCATGTGGGTTAAGGTTGTAGATCCGAGGACAAGGGCGAAATAGGTCAAGCTTTCTCCATAGACGGTGACCGACTCCCATGTAATGTCATATGGCATTCCTGCAATGCTGCGGCATCGGTAGATAATGTAAAGACAAAGTAAGCAACCAGCAATAGTATAGTAATATGAGTATCGGTATATATGGATAAACAGAATATTATAGTAGAATGGTTTAACGGTGTGGGAGAAAACAAGTAAGGTGGAAGGTATTGCTGTTAAAGTGGACTCTAATTGATCTAGATGATTTTTAAATTGTGTTCATTCAAAGACAGAACAATCAATCAAGACAATAAGATAGCCAGCTGTACTGTGAAATTCCTATAAAACACAAAAGAAGTCTGTTCAATTCCTTTGTTTTTTTGTATCTGTGTGTATGGAATTACCTGTAGAATGAAGCAGCAGAGGCTCTTAAAAATCATTATAACGCAATGTAAATCAACGATTCGCAAGCTGGATGTATCAACAGACGGTAATAGTAACCAAGAGGATTACATTGGTAAACACAATAGCTGTCTGTAGAAGATACAGTACTCATGGGTTTTTTCGGTAAAAAGTGTAATCTTTGGGAGGACACAGATCATATGGATGCATTTATCCTAGAAATGTAGAAGCATCTGTTATATTTTTCGGAAGGATAGGATGAAATTTTTTATAAATTCATGTATAATCTATTTGGTGGATCCAAGATTTATTCATGTCAGCAATACATTTGGAATTGTCTGAGTAGCGTACCTGTTTTGTAGAGTAGCTACTTCCGGGAGGGAAGCGTTTATGTACCATCTGCAAATAGTGCTTCCTTGTAAAGAAAGTTGACCTGTAGATCGGGAATAGGTAGTGTTTTATAAGGGAAAACATGGAAAGTAGTTTCGAATGGAGTGGAAAAAAGGAAGAAATGCATGAGCATTTACCGTTACGTAGTCTAACCATCAGCCCAACGAACAGTAGAACAACTGGACTTCGCTTCGATTCTTGTTGGATACCGTCAGCATCAAATTGAATCGCATGTGGTCCCCATAATGTGACTTCAGCGTTTTCTCTGTTATGCACAAATGTTATCAAGCGAATATGCAGTTATTATGGCAACAAAAGAAAACCTATAACACAATGCTTAGTGGTAAATGCGTGAATTGTGTATGTATGTTCTATGATTGTATACAGAGCTGTTTATTGTTTATAAGCCATGAAGGTAACATATGTTAGGAGGGACACACCCGCCATCTGTTATTAGAATATTTCGGATTGGCTTCACAGTACCTTTGACAGGGACTGTTTTTATGTGTGAGATAGCGGTAACAAGGCCTATAGTATCTGTATCGAGGTAATTGTTAGTATAAAGAATATACTAACTGGAGAGTTTTTTTTATGTGAAATGGTAAACAGGACCTGATAATAGGTGGTTGTCATTCATTCTACTTTTGAGGATCTGGAACGAAACAATGCTGCATGCATATGTGGGGAATCCTTGTGGAATAAGAGCAATTTCCTTTATCTTGGTATGAGCAGTGAATCTAGCCATGATAGCGCTACTGACAGGTCGGTAATTTGATCGAGCAGCAGTAACCTCGAAGTACTCTATGTAGTATAATGAATCTTCTGTTAGGAGTGGAGCAAACAGCGGCAAATGCCGTTCTGGTATTTGAGCTTCTATCATAGTACCCTTTAATCAGAATTAGAATATTGTAAGAGCGGGTTTCGCTAGTTGCCGAAAGGATTAACAAAAGAAAAGATACTTTTGTTTCAACCTGTTCATCAAGCAAAATCAAGTCAAGTCGTAATACTTTGCCTGGCTTATCTTCAACAGTATATTCAGCAAAACGGGTGGCCTTGACACGCACACGCCAACGATGTGATTCCTGGTTGATGTTTTTTAGCAAAGTGTAGTCCATCTGCATATATAATAACAAAAAGTGTTAGTTTTTTTAAACAGCATGGCTGTTATGTGAGGGGACAAACATAAGAGCTGATAGGGTAATAAGTATGGATAATATAGGTCAGAGACGGGAATATATCCAAGAAGCTTAATACGTTGAGAGAGCGTTTATAGCAGTAATAATTACTACAGTAACTGTGATGACAAAAGGAAGATATATAGAACAGGGAAGGCAATCGTGAAGTAATCATATACAAAAGTGTAATCCAAGATATGAACAGAAGATCTTTAGTAACAAATAAACAATAGAGTGAGCTAAAGAAATAAGTACAGACCAAAAGGAGCGTATAACACGGTGGCACAGTGTGTTGAAACTGGAGAAATACAATGGTAATTAAATAAACGAAAGGATCTCGTGATAAACTATGTTTCTTGTTATTGAGTCAGTAGTTCCATCTTCTTTTTCTATCAGTATTGTCAATCCTTCCTTTGAGGTTACTCTAGAAACAGCAACATAAAACTGACCATGTGTAAAAACTGGATTCCTTAAATAGACACCCACTTTGCTCAATGTTTGACCTTGGCACTTGTTTATCGTCATCGCATAGCAAAGTCTGATTGGGAATTGTCAGCGTTGTAAAGTAAATGGCCATTTTGGGCTTGTTCCATTAAGAATAATTCTTGGTATACATACTGTTTCACCGATATGTGTTCCGGTCATGATTCTGGCTTCTAGAATTCGATCACCAAGCCTAGTTAATATAAGACGTGTACCATTACATAAGCCAAGAGGTTGGTTAATATTTCTAAGCAGTACGACAGGGGCACCAATTTTTAGAGAGAGCCTATGTTGAGTAAAGTTGTTTATGACGATTGAATGGAGAAATTCTGGTGGATATAAAATATCAATGTCTGCAGGTTGCTCGTTTGGATTGGCAATCTTGTCATAACTCAAATAATCTTTGACATCTGTAGGGACCTTAGCAAGCATAACATTGTTCATTTCATCAACGACGGAATTGACAGGACATATAATAGCACGTTGAGCCAAATAAATAGGGTCAGCATAATTGTTTTCGAAATCATCATATACAGCAGTAGTGATTGATGCTACTTTATTTGGTCCTGCTTTCAGCAAAAGATCATTTGGAATCCGAATCCATGATTGGTCCGAGCTTCCTGGTTGGTTGCATGGTGGCACACGGCCTTCTCCTATATCAGTAACCCACTGGGCAAATTCCTGCATCTTGGTTTTTTCCTCCAAGGATAAAGCAGGATTAAGCAAGCGTATGTTTACAGTTAGATGCATAACTTCTATAAATTTCCAAAGCGGAGATTTTGGAAGGGAAGCCGCTACTATATCCGCTCGTGTGCCACCCTCGATAACAGGTAATATCTTCCTGAAATCACCACCGAATAAAATTGGTTTACCACCGAAAGGTTTGTCAGCATTAACCGGATCATCAAGAGATAGTATGTCACGAAGAGTGCGATCAAGAGCTTCGAAGCATAATCGGTGTGTCATAGGAGCCTCATCCCATAGAATCAAAGCAGATTTCCTTACTAACTCCCCAAGAACAGTTCCTCTCCGTATATTGCACATACTTCTGTCATGAATAGTAAGCGGTATACGAAACCTAGAATGGGCAGTGCGCCCACCCGGTAACAATAATGCGGCAACTCCAGACGATGCCACAGCCAATACAATCTGGCCTTGCGATCTGAGTTTTGTAATAATGGCATTCCATAAGAATGTTTTTCCTGTTCCTCCATGTCCTGAGATAAAACAAACACACCTTTCTTTGTGCAATATTCGAAACATTACGGTGTTATATATAGCAGATTGGTCATTGTTGAGCATGGCATACATGGAATCGGCCTGTATAGAAAGTTCAGTTGTGTCATAAGATAGTTCCTCAAGAATCACTCTAGCAGCAAGTGCATTGTCTGAATTATCAGATGGGATCGGAAGGTTATACGATGATATGGACAAACCATTATTCAAAAATAGGATATCAAGTTGTTTCAATAACTTGTTCTGTAGCACAATGTCGGGAACGATGTATCTTTCATTTTGGAGAGACGCACGAATGCTGTAGGCAATATCGTCAGCCATATACCGCCAATATTTATTGAATAAAGCACGGACATCACCGACATCACAGTAGCTCAGCACTGCCATAAAAAGATTTCTCAGTTGATGTGAAGTCGCCCACACAACTCCCTCATCAAATAGGGCAATCCATTCGGTGTCATCACCAATCAAACCACGTGCCTTGCACGCCTCACGATAGCTGTTATATAAAATGCCTTGGTATGTTCGGACATCCTCATAACATCTAGCACCACGAACAACCATTAGTAGCATCCTCAAATAAAAAGATTCACCAGTAGAAGGATGGATGTGCCGCAGCCTACCAATTTTAGCTCCTCTCTTTCTTTCAGTCCAAATCTTTTTATTAGACTGCCATGTCCACTTTGTTGGGAATTCGCAGTATGTTAGTTCTCTAGCAGATATTGATCTTTGGTTAGCAATAAACCATTCTCGTTAGCATAGTCTTACTTGAATCGTGGTCCTCCACAATATCACCAAGTCGAATCCTCATGATATGTAACCACATGCATACCGCATATGAACAAATAACCTTTCCACTGCCGGTGTTCTACTATGAATATCAAAGCCAAATATTCTCCAATTTGACTCACACGAAGATAAATATCTCGATTTAATGTACTCAGAAATTTCATCGAGACCTTCATCTTTATTGTGGGTGTTGCCATCAGTATTCACAGGCGTTGTACCATGAGATGGTCCAGGATCATCTCTCTGTCCAGCATGCACCACATAATCACTACGATTAGGAACTGCATCTTCATTGATGTGAGCATCACTTTTGTCCTGACACGATAACACAACTTTGGCTGGGTTAGTGCATGCACGCAAAGACATTGTGGCACAGTCATGACCTTTTGTGATATACTTAAAAAGGTATTTCACAAGGTATGTCTTATTACACCATTCGACATTTATGTGGGCCTGGTATTTCTTTAGTAATCGTAGATTATGAGGGACCACCCATCTATTGTCAAGTCTGACGCCATGTTTAATTACAAACCTGCCATCATCTCGGCGTCGATAAATAGGGTACCCATCATGGTCAAGCGATGTTTCAGAATAGAAAGACTTTGGGTACCTCTTTGAACAACGGCCGTCTTTCATGCAAGGGCACTTAGGATTAAGGTCACCGCATGGACCATGAATCATGAATTCTTGAACAAGGGCATATGCTAATGGATCGACTGTTATGTCAGGTAGCTCAGCAGAAATTATACTATCAATGAAAGACGGTGAAGGATCTCTATCTTGCACAGCTAGCCATGCAAGGATATGAGCATGGGGCAGGCCTCTCTTTTGAAATTCAACAGTATGCACAGCTGTAAAACGGGAGAGATGGATCTGAAGTGAGAAAAAGATTAGAACTGCGAAGAAGGCAAAACAATGGCTCAATAATAAGATAGACCTGCACGTATAGGGCCAAAGGATGTTCCATCTTTCAAGTCAGTCATGAATTCGTCTAATTTCATTTTATAAACGCGTGTAACCATATCAGCTCTATCATGCGGTTTCTGGCCTGGCTCAAAACTAATTGCCTCAGCTATTTCTGGCCATTTAGGGTTGCAAGTAAAAGTGGTGAATAACTGTGGGGGGCCATATGCTCGACAAATGGCCATGGAATCATGATAATTCTGTATCATATATCTTTTGCCGCCAGTAAAACTTGCCGGCAAAATTGTTTTGATGCCAATATCCTTTCCTACATTATTTCCCTTACAAACAGCATCTGATATACCTTGATAAGTTTCAGATCTAAGTTTATCTTGATTGAAAAAATGAAAGGATAGACGACTTGACTCAATACACGAATAGGCATTAACATTGATCTGATCAGAAAGCCTACCACAACAAGTAAATGGATTCGGTTCATTCTTGCGATAATGACATTCATAACGATAGAATTCCAACATCGATACATCTTCACGTATCCCTAGAGGTTGATCGTCAACTTCCTTTAATTTGATGCCTAGATGAAATCCCTTGTCACCATAAGGAAAGAGCAAAGGATACTGTAAGGCCATTAAACTTGGATGGACTGGCGAAATGTGTCTAAATTCTCCAGAATGCGCCTGAACCACTACATCAAATCTGCAAGCATCCACAGAAATACCTCCAACCAACAGAGCAGCTAATTCTGAACCCACTGGAAGGCAATAACGGTCATTGTCTATCTTCTGCGGTCCAATAAGCCTGATAGCTATTTCAGGAGCATCAGGTGACAGGAGCCTATCACGTGCGAGCCTGAATTGCTGTACAATAGGATTGCAGCGATCTAACATAGAAATAATATCCGCAACAACGGATGGATCAGGAAGGTCATCGGTAGGCTCGTTTGATCCACAAATGTTCAACCGATTCTGAAGCTCATTTGCAGTGTCATATATGTATAGCTGCGCAAATTCAGGCTGACGACCAACGGCAGGCAAAAGAGAACCAATACGATGGTGCACAACACCATTAATACGGAAAACATAAGGACCATTGCCAGTATTAATGCTTGTGTCAATATTCACCCCAAGGGAAGCAAAGGCAAAAAGAGAATTGTACTGTCTTATCATTCGCATAAAACTATTGGATCGGGGGCCTCCATCGAAACGTATAAGCTCTCGTAATGGAGGAGGGAATGACCTATGCGGAGGCAATGAGATTTTCCCTCTACGACAACAAAGGTTATATACAATACGTCTCTGCGCATGTGAACTCTGACCACGCGCCCTTTCTTGATACCAAAAAACGGCAGAACATTTATCACAAGTATAATCAGGGCCACCATAATACGATCTATCCTCATAAGTAGCTACAGCATAAACACGCAAAACAATGAACAGATGGTACAGGGCAGCATAACCATGACTAAATAACAGGGAAAAGAACAAAAGAAGCCGAAACGCAAGATACCTTTTAACGAATCAACATATTCTTTAGGCAAAGAACATACAGTAGCAGCAGAAGGAGCGTACGGAATGGAGCCTTTAGGAGGCGCCGATGAAAGAAGATAGCAATATCCAAATACATTTCCAAACAGGACAACAGAATGAGAAAAGATATAAGCAACGAAAAGGAATCGCTAGAATCTGACATAAGAACATAGCAATAACCTCGTCTCGTGAAACGCCTAGCAATATTAGCAGCACGTCTCTTGGCCCGATTCTGACGAGCAAGAATCGGCGGCACAACAGGGTAGAGGCGATCTCCTGAATAGTTGCACATATAAAAACTACGACGTGACAACAAACAAGCAAGCCTGAATGGAGCATACAACGCAACAGAAGGCAATAGCACCGACCTAGCACACGCTGGCACTCAGACATGGGCACAACGCAGGGTGCTACATCGTTCAAAAAAGGATGGCCTTTGTACGAAAGCGCTCAACCTGATCCGAAAGCAAAAAACAAAAACAGCAGCGTATGAAGATCTAACACAATATAAGCATACATAACAAATGCATTAAGCAGGTAGAGGCCATCCCCCAAGAAATCAGGGCATGATCAGTATAGCCGGTTACGTATAATAGGGAAACCCTAGAGCACAGAGAACAATCACAATACGAAGCATAGCACAGAGTTTTAAAAATAGTAAAGAACAGAAGGTAGGGTGGAAACGCTAACCATAAAGCCAAATTCACAGACTGAATCAACGCAGCAAGCACAGCTGGAGTAGTCGTCCACTCTCTCGAAAGAAAGACCGAAGGAGGCAGCACCGAGTAGTCCAGAGAAATAGAATCCGCTGGGCAAAAGGGCGGCGGGCGCGCACGGACAATCGGCTGGGCAACCCGGCTGGTCCGGACGCACGATCGCCTGGGCGAAATCGCGCGGGAAGAAGCGCCGATCGCCTGGCCAAAATCGCACGCGGGAAGAAGCCGCCGATCGCCTGGCCGGACGCACGATCGCCTGGGCAAAATCGCGCGGGAAAAAGAGCCGATCGCCTGGCTAAAATCACGCGCGGGAAGAAGCGCCGATCGCCTGGCCAAAATCGCGTGGGAAGAAGAGCTGGAACGCACCCACGTTTCGCCTGGGCAAAATCGCGCGGGAAGAAACGCCGCAAAGGCCGTACGCACGCGCGTGAAGAAGCACCGCAAGGCCCCCACGCACGGCTACGAATCCATCGACGGAAGGGGCGGCGCGATCGAATGAATGGAGGGCGACACCGCCGAAAAGCAAGAACGCGTAAAAGCTGAGAGGAACTGGAGCCACGACCGAGAAAGGAACCATCGCGAAGACGCACACGTGTGGGGAAAACAAAAAGGAGGAGAGGCGACGCACCGAAGGCCCAAAACGCAGCGCTTCGGCCGCCCCGCTACATGACCAAACTACGATGCTACAAAATGCGTTAAATAACGCTGTGAGCTCGATGACGTGGACGCCATTTGGCGCGCCGATTTCACCGGCTTTAATAGATAAGTTATATATATTAGTTATATATCTGTGCATTACAACGAAATTTCAATTTATGACAAAAAAATATTTACAAAAAGCACTGACCTTTTATATATATATATATAACCCTCCTATAAAACTTTTTGCGAAAATAACCTCCTTCCTCACTGCACAGCCGAGACCGTGGCATCGCAAAGTAGCGGCGGCGGCGCCTGGCGCACGAAGCAGCGCACAAGGCGTGCACAGTAATGGGAGGCAAGCGCAGGCTCACACGCGCGGGGAAGAGAGGCGGCGCAAGGAACGAGGCAACATCGGCGCTTGTGCGTACGCCTAGGTGAGTGCGTGTGAGCTCCTTTTGCGCGCGGAAAGCTCCTTCCACACTATCCAAACGCGGAAGGAGCCCTGCGGTCCCAACTGGCTTCCACGTTCCCTAGGAGTGAAAGGAGCCAGGTGTCGCCTTTTGATACTTCCGCGGTAGAGAAGAGAGGTCATTTTTGTAAAAACGTTCTTGGGGCTGGCGGGGTCTAAATGAGTTAACAGTTCATTAAAACTTGTGCTTTACCTTAGGACAAAGAAGTTCATGTATATAGCTCTGGAGATTTCGCTTTTTGCAAATCTAGCTTCCATGTGAAAAAATTTGTAAATCTAACCTCTCGAATGAGTGCGGAAGAGCCGGTAGTAAACACCTACTATGCAATGCAACCGTAGTAGGGAGGTTACGTAGAGCACAGCAGGAGTTACTGTGCAATGCAACCGTGGTAGGGAGGTTGCACAGAGCGTGACAAGAGTAGCCTGCCATGGCAGGCAAACACTATACTTTTTGCTACCATGGCAAGTCTCCTTTTGCACCACCTTCTTACCGTGATTGTATAGCACAACAGGGGGCATGTCTCTTCCACGCTCATTGGGGGAATACATTTGTAATTTTTTTCATACAGAGAGCTAGATTTTTTTTTTAAAAAAAAAGCTATAGGGCTATATATGCGAACCGTTGACGGATGAACGGGCTGCATGGTTTAAGCAATGCTTCCTGAGTGCTGTTTTCCTATTTCCAAAATCCGGGCTTGAATGTATTTGAATAGAAAAGCTTCGGATTGGAATTTTGGTTTAATTTTGTTTTTTTTATGAAGTTCTATTTTATATTTATATATACAAAATGGCTAAATAACACTTCATTATAAATTTCGACGAAAGCAGTCGAATTTCTCCCTGTCGGATTTGCACCAGGATTCATGCTCAGATCCACCTCTATCTCTGTCCCAAGTGAAGGTCTACTGAGGTCTAGAGCTCAGTTTCAGTTGTTTACAGTTTGAGATTTACGGAGGTCCAGATTTTCAACCGGTCGCAGGATAGGACAGACGACGACGACGAATTGGAGGATCCTGGACAGGGGAGGCAGTTGGGTGCATCGTCGGAGACGAAGGGCTGGCAGCTAAAAGGAGGCGGCGAGCAGAGCTAACGCCGTGCTTGGTGCCGGCAGCCACAATGGGAGACGACAGTGGTCGCAGTAGAGGCTCGCCAAGACGGGAAGGGGCTAACTAGTACTGAAGGCAGCGCGCAGGGATCGGTGTGGGCGGCTAGGATACCTTATTTTGTACGTGGATACAACGGTTTTTTTAATCTTATAATCATATATTTTACTTATGTACATATGGGATACCTTGTTCTTTTTCAAAATTTTAATTCAGTAAATATATTAAAAAATTTGAATAGCATGCCCCACATAGACATAGTGAAGAGAGAACCACCGTTGGTGGCATGGTAGAGTTGTGTGTGTAAGACTTCACCTACTAGGTTTCAAATTCTGATATTCATCTTTATGTATATAATATAGTGCTTTAGTAGGAGCTCAATGAAATTACATATCTATAATCTATTCCCAATCTTTGAATTTTTAGGTGTGTGCAAAGAGGTTGCAATTGCGTGTCGTGTGCATGCATGTGTCTACCTTGTAATTGCAACCCAAAAAAAAAATATAGTGAGATGGCGAAACTAGCCAACGACATCGTTAGCTCTATCACTATGTTCCATCAGGCTCCCTCCATTTCACAATATATGTCCGCATCCTATCATAGGTACAAACCATGCAACACACTAAATCTAATAATAAATTAATGCGAAATGACAATACATAATCCTATTAAATGGTATAATACCACTTTTTAACTTCTTTCAAAGTTTTTAAACAGAGGTAGAGAGTGAAAATATTAAAATAACTATTTTATCAATGACAAACATTTTGAAAACAGAGACTCCAAAGCCATAGGCAAACATTGTGCAAAGTAGGGAGTTCATGGATCAGATGTTTTCCATTTTGGTAAATTTTATGTGGGAATGTATTTGTAGCTATTTATTCTGATTAATGTTGTCAATTTATTTTTTTCGTAGTTAATGTTGTTGATTGGACGCGTCGACCGAAGCACTACGTCGTTTTCCAGGTGGAATGGAGGAGACGGAGACCCCACGTGTTAAACGGAACGGATATCCCAAGGGACAAGGAACATCGGTAGACTGGGTAAAAGAGCAGCCTCCCGCGGACGGCACGGCCTGGCATGCAGCGACGCCAGTTTTTATTATTATTATTATTATTTGAGGTTCTACGATCTCTCTGGAGCGGACGCTGTCTGGGCATCTTCAATGGTGCCACTTCAGCTAGCTATAAGCGTGTCATCTCAGTATTTTGTTTAGGTGGAAGAGAAAAAATGAGGAGAGAGATATAGACCGGCTACTAATGTATAGTCAGGCTATAACTGATTCCAAGGTACTTATTATATATTACATGTGGGCCAATATTTAATTTTATAGACAATGCTATAGCTAATCTATAGGAGAGGTTGTCTATATGTTATCTATAGATAACATGGATATTTCTTATAGCTAGTACCATTGGAGATGCCCTTAATGCATGCGTATATCTTATTTATTTTCATAAACATCAGCGACGCTGAGCTAGGATTTCAAATTTTATTTTCGAGTCACATCTCGAAAGTGGGCGAGAAATCTCGGAACTTCGGATAAAATCATGTCAAAAATTAAAAATAAAATTTTAAATCCGGAATTTTTGAAACAAAATTTGGCCAAAATTACTGAAATGTCATCGAGAAGAAATGCCAAAATCTCGGCGAAATTTAAGGGAAAAATGGTCAAAACGATGTTAAAAATTTTTGAATTTTTTTTGGATGGTCCTGACACATCACTCATATTCCTATAAAAATTTCATATGATGATCAAATCTGAGAAATTTTTAAAAATTCTAACATGGTTATCGTCCTAATACGGAAAAAAAAATCAAAAGCGATCTCATAGCTTGGCTACCACTTATGTATGGGCGAGCTAGGCGGGCATTGGCAAGACGGTTCTGTCGGAGAAAGCCACGTAAATCGCGAACTCCCGATTCCGCGATTCGCGGGTCATGAAAGTGCCATTTTCGATTTTCAAACTTCGGTCAACCTGCCGCCAACGCAGACATAAGTAGTAAGCCGCTATGAGATCGCTCTTGATTTTTTCCAGATTGGCCCAGATTTACCTCGGTGATGGGCTACAAAACCCCTAAGTGGCCACGATTTCCGCGATTTCGTGGCGCGAGTGTCTTTCCGATTTTCGTAACCGTCGGGCCACCAACGCCCAAATTTCGCCCGTACATAAGTTGTAGCCCACGCTATGATCGCGCTTGATTTTTTCGTATTTTTGGGCCATATCCAGCACGCCTGGGCTACGAAACCCTAAGTGGCCACGATTTTTGCGGTTTCGCGGCGCGAGTGCCTTTTCTGATTTTCGCAATTTCGTGCCAGGGCAGCATCCGACCATCACGCCCATACATAAGTGGTATCCTGCGTTGCGTAGGTCGCCCGTTATTTTTCTCGTATTTTTTGGGCCCTATCCGGCGAGTCCCACAAGGCTACGAAAATCCCTAAGTGGGATGCGTATCATTAACAAAATAAAATAATTTTTCCAGTTCATTATATTACAAGAAAAAAAAAATTTCGGGTAATTTTTACCGGTTGAATACAACAAAATTTCAAAAAAAAAATTGCTACAGTAAATAATGCTACAGTACCTATCGCCGGGTACTAGGCGGTCGGTCTATTTTCAATTTTTTTTTGCTCTGCCGTTAAAAATTTGGAATTTCGCCGTTGCGAGCCGTTAGGCAGGGCGTCTGTCGCCCCAGTACGGAGCGATAGTTTTCAAATTTTTTTGCCGCGCCGATTAGTTTTGCAAAAAAGATTTTAAAAAAATATTAAATAAAAAAAATTCTACTGCTATGCATCTCCTTGCTCTCTTTTGTTTTCTGATGAAACAAGCAGTAGTGTTGTGATATGCATCTGAGACAAATAGACTTATGTTTTCCGGACAAACCTCTACTCGTTATTTAGAGACAGCCAACAAACAAGAAGTACCTCTGATCGTGCTTACCCAAGGTCCAGCAAAAACATACCAATATTGAAGCATGCAGCATCGAAGTCTGCTCTCTAGAGAACAGAAAGACATGAAATCATGCAACAGAAAAGGAAGACTTGGGGCTCAAATTTACTCCGACCTCCAAGAAGAGCAAGCTATACCTCGATGAAAACCAGCTCGTATCCCAGAACGTTTGAAAACTTAGGGACTGGTATTTGTATCATGGCCAAAATTGGTGTTAATTAGTGATGCAATCGGAGCAAATATGGACGGACATGAATGGCAAAATATATGAATGGTAAGGCCAGGTAACAATAGTAAATCAATACTAGCGCACTAAAAGCCTTTCCCCAGCTTTTCTGGCTGAATTCAGCCTAGCTTTTCAGCTCCACTCCTCTGCTCTCCAAAATACACTAGAACACAAGTCATTGCGGCAATGGGATGATGAAGGAAAGCAACAAATAAACCAGTCAGTACAACTGAAGTCAGGGGAGTTGTAAGAAAATTCTTCTGTTCTTACTCCAAAATTTCCGTGCGGTAATATCAAAGTCTATAGCATTTATTTCAACAACAGGTTGCAAAAGGCAGCAGAAAACTCTACCGCTAGCTTCTATAGACTCAAAAGTCACTGGTCGCCATTGTGGATTTCTCAAAGGCTGCTCTAAATACTGTTATCAGCCTGTTGTTTCCACGGTTAAATATTGACTGGGTGTGGGTATACTTCCTCTGATTGAAAATGCCTGAAACACAAACTGAATCAGAGTCAGATAATGATGACAAAACTAATCTAATTAATTTCTTTGAGAGTTGTGAAAGACATTCAAAAAGTTATTTCATGTGCCTTTGCAATCAAAATACGAAAATGCCAGTTCTAAATTTTGAACCAGAAACACCTCATTGAGAACCCCAAAGATCAAAGACATCAAGTGTGTTAAGCGTTCATGTATCACCAGTTCTAAAAATTTAATGCAAAAAGACTGCTCTCAGTTCTCTGGGAACTCACATGTTAATCAACAAAAAAAAAAAAACTTGAAGTTCTCACACATCTAGGAATGATGATAGTGAGACAAAAAATTACAACGATCAACAATTTCATTGTCCTCTCTCAAAAATAATGTCAATAAGCTATTATTCCACAATACAGTATGCTCAAATTTCAAAGAAGAAATTCCAGGTTGCAAATGCTTACCGCAATATGCAAAACAAGCATATCTACTTCTGCCTTACTGCCCCATCTTTAGTCTTTGCCTGAAGTTGTAAGATGGAAAGTTAAGAAACAAACATAGCAAAACATACTGGAAACAACATACATTTCTAAAAGAAAGAACCTGTGCTTTCAGCACTTTCCAACTAAGCATATCAATGAAAGTATAGATCTAGACGGTGGAATCAACAGACCTCAGCTGCAGTATCTCTCCGGACCTTCCTAGTTGGGTTCCTCATTGTAACAAATTCTTCGGCAGTTGTTGGGTGAACACCAACAGTGGCATCAAAGTTTTGCTTCGTCAACCCAGCCTTAACAGCAATTGCAATACTCTGGCATAAATAATTTTACAGCCACAAATATATTATTTGAAGCATGAACAGAATGATGAGAATAAATACAAAACACACATACCTGAATAATCTCGGGTGCATCTTCACCGCACATGTGCACTCCTAGGACTTTGTTTGATTTAGCACACACAATAACCTTCATGTATACACGATCAGGTAGACCAGAAAGAGTGGCCCTCAGAGGTCTAAAGTTTGCCACATAGACGTCGACATCTCCATACTTTTCGATAGCCTACATCAGTGTATGGTTTTACTGAAAACTGTTCATGCATTGCAAAACTTACAAGTGTGAATTTTTTATTACCTTCTCTTCAGTAAGGCCAACTTGTCCAATTGGAGGTTGAGAAAACACGGCAGATGGCACAGCACTATTTAAAATGCATAATATAAAACAGAAGAATATTTAATACAACAGTTATACCCGAAAGGTTGTTTACATGACTGAATTCCAATACGAAGTGTTGGGGCATGTGGGGCTGCATGAAGAACTAACATGAATATGAACAAGAACAGAAGAACTACATACTAACCGAAAGAATTCAACATAGCAGGTTAATTTGAATCGAGGAAAGGAAATGGAAAGGGAGAAATATGGACACGAAAGTTGATGAATGTGTTAAAATAATATTCAACTGCTACAATATAAATGCATGTATAGTGGCATATTGGCATGAAATTGTTTCTGTTACGTGCACGATCCGCACACGCAACGGGGATGAGATAGGGCCCTTAACGTGGGCGAAACGAGCTGTTGTCGGTTAGCGCCTTGGTCATCATTTGAGCCACCGCCGATTATCGATGGCGGCTACCGATCCGCTAGAGACTTGGTTTACTCATTGCTTGGATGATAATACATACGGTGTTGTCCCTTTTATAGGGACGGCTAGACTTGACCCCTAAGAAACCTATTCTTGTATTAAGGAAACTAATCCCTATTACATGGAAATAATTTAAAAGGAAACAAACCCAAATAATAAGGAAACTAATTATTCTAATCCTAATTAATGACATGCTGCCATGCACCACGTCCTGACTGTTATGGCTCGCTCGACCCATAACATTATCCCCCCTTGCGAATCAACCTTGTCCTCAAGGTTGAAGTTTGGAAAATTCGCACGAGATGAAGCGTTGGGCCTTCGGTCGGCGCGGCGCAGAGGTTGGAGATGCGATCTTCAATGGTCACCGTGGTAGGAGGATCGTCGGCTCTGATACCAAATTGTTACGTGCACGATCCGCACACGCAACGGGGATGAGATAGGGCCCTTAACGTGGGCGAAACGAGTCGTTGTCGGTTAGCGCCTTGGTCGCATTTGAGCCACCGGCGATTATCGATGGCGCTACCGATCCGCTAGAGACTTGGTTTACTCATTGCTTGGATGATAATACATACGGTGTTGTCCCTTTTATAGGGACCCCTAAGAAACCTATTCTTGTATTAAGGAAACTAATCCCTATTACATGGAAATAATTTAAAAGGAAACAAACCCAAATAATAAGGAAACTAATTATTCTAATCCTAATTAATGACATGCTGCCATGCACCACGTCCTGGCTGTTATGGCTCGCTCGACCCATAACAGTTTCCCGCAAGAAACATTATATAGAATGAATGAACTGCAAGGCTATGCTCATCCATGAGCATCCAATCAAATATATATATAACAAAGGGACAATTTGTAAGTAAAATAAGCGAAGCCTTTTGTACCTCTAAACAAGTGGGGTTCAAGAAAACTGATATGGATCTTATCTAAATGCACACCTGTAATCTGGTTTAGTAGGTTCATTGCCAAAAATGGTCTTTGCAACTGCCCCACCTTCCATTAATGCAACTGGAGTCAGGTTCACCCTATTAGTAACATCTCCCACAGCCCAAATTGAATCAACTGAGGTTTGAGAATATTCATCAACCTAGCATCAAAGTTCCAAATATCACTTAATGATCATCAACAGTGGAGAAATTGAAGTCCATAAAGGACGCATAAAACCAGGTATTGTTACACATACCATAATTGCCCCATGCTTATCCATTTTGACCCCAACCTCTTCCAATCCCAAATTCTACAAGTATATGGTTTCTATAAAGATGCATGTATCTAGAAGTTTCACAGATGCACAAAATCTGATTAAGAGAAGTGGAAGCAATATAGTCATATGATATTAACCTTTGTATTTGGCTTTCGACCTGTTGCAAACATTACATGTGAGAACCCACTCATAGTTCCTTTGTTTGTTTTCAGGGACAGCAAACCATCATCTGATTTAGTTACTGCTTGAGGAGCCTGTTCTGTATGAAATGTGATACCCCTCAAAGCCATTTGTTCAGCAACAAAATCCCTGACCTACAGATCCACAGGAAGTAAGAGATTTAACTCAAGGCATGAAGTGTTCTAAAAAAGCTTAAGGCATGAAGAACTTTATATCAGAAATGGAAGTTTTTTGTTTAGAATACTTGCGCACCTCCTCATCAAAGCGTCTTAACACTTTCTTCTGACGGATAAAAACATGAACCTCACTCTTTAAGCCATTGAAAATGCCAGCAAACTCCAAAGCAATATAACCACCTCCTACTATTGCAATCTTCTCTGGTCTTGAAGGCAAGTCCAATGCCGCATCTGAATCAATAACATGCTCTATTCCTGGGATGTCTGGCATGGATGGTCGACCACCAACAGCTATAAGTATGTTTTTAGCAGTGTAAAGCTTGCCATCCACACTGACAGTATGTGGATCAACAATCTGCATTAACAGATACTACATCAATCACTGTCATTACTGCATCAATCCTTTCAACAAAGTTACCTATCCAAACTTTAACCTGATTTACAAGCATCACCCAACCTTTCCACGGCCTTCAATTATAGTGACTTCCGAATTCTTCAGCATGTTTGTCTGAATACCCACTAGACGCTGCAACTCTAAGTTCTTGTTGGTTATCAGAGTGCTCCAGTCATGCTTTGGATCAGTCTCATACATCCACCCAAAGCCACGACTCTCTTCAAACTCATGAGAGTACTTGGATGCATATACCAGCAATTTCTTTGGAACACAGCCACGAAGCACACATCTGAAATACAGACAAATAAACATCTTACATACACAGTTTTGACACAGAAACCAGGCAAAAAAGTTCAAATGAAAACAATAAGTACAACGCAATTATGAACGCTGGTTATATGGTAACTGGTGCTAGGTGGCTCATTTTCATGAATCATGGATATGAAATAAGACTTTGGAAAACATTTAATCTACAGGATGTTAATAGCAAAATATAGCTATACACTAACTGGACGTTACTCAATAACCATAAGTTCATAACCAGCTACCAAAATGCATCATGACAGAGCTCTCTGCCACTTCTAAGCTAAATTTTGGCCTCATATCAGCAGGTACACATGTTGCTTTGCAGTTTGTAGCTCTACATGCAACAGCACTATAATGATAACGGCCCCTCCGAAGGCACGAACTCCATGGATGGAAGGTAAGAAACTGTTCACATCCGTAATTATCACTGATCAGAACGCATAAAGACGTGTAATTGTGCGTGAATTGTTCAATATCCTCATCCCCGTTGATCCTAAACTACAGGTCGGAAGCAAACCATGCACGCAGCGAAGCGTGTTGGCTACAAACACGGAATCCAAATTCCGAACAAACATTTCCGTGGATCAAAAGTTGCAGCTGGACATACGAAGAGTAAATATGGGGCGGAGGGGGGAAGTTCACTTACGTGCCGCCGACGCCGCCGAGGTCGTCGGACGCTACGGTGGCGAAGGGCATCTCGCAGACGGCGCCGCGGGCGCCGTAGAGGGAGGAGGCGACGCGCGAGGCCCGCATGCCGCCGCTCCCCGCGCCGATGGTGAAAAGATCGTAGTCGTACCTCCTCCCCCGATTGCCCGCAGCCGCACCAGGGGCCCCGTTGTCCACGGAAGTAGCGGAGACGGAAAGCGCGCGGCGGGGGCGGAGGCGGCGGGGTGGCGGCAGGAGGTGGAGGCACCGGGAGGCGGCGGCGGCTGAGGCGAGGAGACGGTGGTGGAGGCGGCCACCGCGCGCGGAGAGGTGGGTTAGGGTTCGGAAGGCGGCGGTGGAGGTGGAGGACAATGGGAGGGTCGTCGTCGCCATGGCTCCCTCCCTCACCGGCGGACGGCGGCGTAGCAAGCAGTGGTAAAATCAAATCGAAAAGCTCTCTTCGCATCTTCTTGCCATTTTGTTGCTTCTTCGAGGCGGGCTGCTGGGGTCCAGTAGGCGAAGAGGATGCTTGCTTCGGTGAGGCATGACGTGGCGCCTCGGCTGGGACCACACTTCTCCGGTTGAGCACCTCGGAGGCATATTATCTCTACTAATATAAATTTACAGTTGGTGGCAGCGGTCCGTTCTTTCTAATTTCCCTATATCTCTAATAATGACCAGTCATTATAGCTAATTATTCTTTCCTGATTTATAACCAGCTATATCTCTCTAAATATGGCTGATTATTATAGCAAAATCTCTAATTATTACTGGTAATTAATAGCCGGCCAATCATTTCTTTTGTACTCTATATATGCTGTATAATTTTCACAGAATCAATCAAGAGAATTCATTCAAGATCTCTCATGTCATGCCGCCGCGACTAATGAACTTGACGAAATGATCAATAAGTGACGGACCGACGTATATGGTTGCGAGGCGCAGGAGGCCGAACGCCGCGGTCAGTAATAACTGCGGCCAGAAGGACAACCAGAGCGCGACGCCCACGGGGTGCCATGATCCAGCGCCGGCCAGTTGAATGTGAACAAAGCGTACGACGCTTCAGCGCGGTTGCTCGGCGACAACGGTGGGACGTTGTCGGCGGAGAGAGAGTCATTTACATACTCTTTGGAGATAAATGGGTTGATCCAGCTGAACATCGCGAGAAAAAGGAACGACGCGGCGGCGCACGGCGTGGTGGGCGTCTCGGCGCTGGTGTTTGCTGGTTCACCTTCATAGGCTCCGGCGTCATGGCCGATGAAGCCAGTGATGGCTAGGTACGCCAGAGGCATGGAGACGAGTAGGCCGGAGAAGGCGAGAGGTCATCTGGGAAGAGCAACAACCGTCGCCGAATGAACCACCGCCAAGCGGAGAAGAGCGTGGCGCCGAGGGCGGTGGCGATCCAAAAGACGTGGAGGTGCAAAGGCTAGGTGGCGATGGTGGCCCCTTTCTCCGAGACGACTGACCACGCGGCCATAACGTGCGCGAGGAAGTGGGCGGCTAGGAAGCGGACTCCACAGCGCACCATGGCGTGCTCGGCAGGAGGAAGAACGCGAGTGCGAGAAGGACGGCGGACGCCGCGGCGAAGACGACGGACGCCTTAAGCGCGACCACGTAGCGACCAAAGGGTCCTAATGGCGATGGTTTAGAGTAGCGGCAGATTGGGGAAAACCCCCGTGTCGCCCCTGCGAAGGCGGTGGATGATGAGGACAAACGAGGCGAGGAGAAAGACGAGGTCGACAGTGCCGAGGAGGGCGCGCTGCGGGTATGGCGAGAGGAAGAGGAACGCGAGCCGGTAATATAAATTGCAAAAAGGGATAAAAATGATTGATTGATTTTTGAGATTGGTAATATATATTGCTACGTATAATATATTTGGTTTTAATTCATACCGGAGAAGAAACCATAAAAACTTTTATAATCGGGAGAAATAGATGTTTGATCTTGTAGCATAATTTTCTTTTATTGCTTGACTTTTATGTTTCATTACAAATTTTATTTTCCGTAGCAACGCACGGGTATTGATATAGTAAAATTGAAAGGCGGCTCTGCCAATTTCATAACCATACAATTTTTTAAAAATAATACATTTTATTATTAGTATTATATATATAAAGTATCATTTAAAATTACATAAATAGCATTCAGTCGTCGTTTGAAATGACCATAATCTAACGTGGAGTTCCACCGGACACAAAATAGGTCTTCGTCGCCATTTGAATTGATAATGAACCTCTGTCGCTGTTTTAGACGATGATAATCTCTGTAGTCAATTGAAACAACACTAGTGGTTCTATCTTCTATTGCTATTTCAAATGGCGACAAAGTTCTCATATTACATTTTTTGGTTTGATGAGTGGTTTTGAAATAATAGCGAAATATTAAAGAACGAATTTGACGAATTGTTGTATACACATAGAGAAGTTGAGTAATAAATTTTGTTTAAATAAACTATTTCAGGCCCAATATAACACTTTATAATGAATGTTCGAATTACATAGCATGTAGGGTTTGGTTATGTGCATATGTTTGTCTCCTACGACACAATTGGCAATATATATGAACCATCAACCTAAACTATAGTAAAATACATGTGTGCCTTTTTGGACTTAAAAACACTAAAGGATAAAAAAAATCATGCTTGTGGTTATACATCCTATGCATTAGGGTCCATCGGTGCCTTTCCTTTTCCTCCTACGAGCACGGCTCCTCCAACGATTCCTATACAAGAAAGCCCAACACTCGTCTTTTAGCATTTTCCTTGTCTTCCTCCCTAAGAGCTCAATCCTTCACCAAGGCCTTCTCATGTTCAGTTTTAAAGATGCCATGGGGCTTCCACTACCACGATGTTTCCATATGGACCATCAGTGCCTTTCCTTCTCTCAACTAAGTAGGGTTTTCAATAGATGAAGTTCTCAAGCGTAACTGTGTAGTTTATCATGTATTTTTGCTAGATGAATGCCCTGCCGTACTTCTCTAGACCATCAATCCATTGGAAGAAGTAGCGACACTCTAATGGCTGCCATTATACACAGATAAAGTTAGCGATATGTAAAATTCAATATCCAATAAGAAATATTAATGCGTGGATGTATGGATTGAATGATCTTTGCCAGATTACTGCTATCGCATTGAAAATATGGAAACTCTGGTGATACAAGTGCATCCTTGAAATAAGAATCACGGTAGCTTCCTAGCCTTTTTGGCAACTCACTTCCACTTTCAAGATTCTCTTTGTAGTCCAACATCACATACCCCGACGGAATGACCTTCTCTACCACTCTTCTCCCTTCCCTTTTCTTGTTTTCAAATTATATCGAGTTAAGTATTGGTTGTGCTAGTGGAGTGTGCCCAGTTTATATAGACAGTTAGTGTGTAGTGTTGAAGGAGTAAATTTTGATGAAAGTAAGTGCACTCACATTGTGAAAAGGAATTTTTTGAGATAGCAAAGGTTAGTGAGTTGTCAAATCACTAAGAAAAGCCGGTACATATTGTCAATTCACTGAAAAAGCTAGTGCGGGTTGTAAAATCACTAAGAAAAGTTGGTGTATATTGTTAATTCGCTGAGAAAAGCTGGTGCGTGTTGCCAATCCACCGAGAAAAACTAGTGCAAGTTGTCAATTCAGTCTGAAAAGGGCATCGCATGGTATGATCCATTCTATCAAAAACATTGGCATATTACAATAAATTTAATAAAAAAAGGTGAAATATTGAGGGAGTTACATAGCGCGTAGGGTTCATTCTAGTGCATATTTTGCATGCTATGTCTATAGTACAAATCATAAGACACACGAACCCAACCAACCTCACTACAGCTAATATACATGTGCACCTTTTCGAAGAAAGATGACATAGTGGTTGTAGATCTAATTGAGCTTGTGGCGAACACCCTAAGGCGAAAATGGAACATCATAGGGCCCCCACATGGAGTGGTGGTCATTAAGGCGACGTGGACATGGCTGGTTGTCGTGGTAGTGGCAGACATAATTGCAGCTTAGGTTGATGCAGTAGTAGTATGAGTGGTAATTTCTATCGAAGTGGAGCACCTCCTCGTTGTTCTTTTCCCCGATCCTTTGCCTACAAAGCTCGTTATTGTTGATCCTCTCGATTTGGAGCTCATCCTGCAACTTATCTAGGCAGATCCAAAGAGTGTGGATGTAAACCTAGGCATGTATTGGATATTGTTGATGCACCCACTTGGTGAATTTGCAATCCATAGTCTGCAAGGAAGACAAGGTGATTACAAGCAATATAACGATACATGCATGAAAGTGCAAATAGGAAATAAACTACTAACCATGAACAGAGGGCAGTGAAAGAATTGAAGTCCTAAGTTCCTCTCATCATCGGAAACATGGACCCTTACATTGAGTTTGTTTTGCATTGCAGCCAAGGCTCATGGATGTGTGGGTAGTTGCGAAGGGGATTTCTAGGGGTGTACAACTCCCTGGTTCTAAGCAGAAGATCAGATATTGGGAGGTTGGGTTCTAAAGAACCGTAGATTTGTATGTCTTCCAGGTAAGGGTCGTAGCTTTATCCCCTAGTCCATGTCTATTGTTCCCTCCCTCACCTTGCGCTACCTTCTCTATTTGTCATGTTGTGGTTGGAGGAGTTTGTTGGAGATATCTGAGTTCTTTGTGTGGGAAAATTTATAGGCCCTCTCAGATGTAGGTGACGGACTGAAGCAGACACACAGAGTGTGCTACAAACAAGGTGCAATTATTTCATTCGAAAAGTAGGAGGTAGTGCCTTGTCACCTCAATCTGAAAAAGAGCAGGTTAGAGTGTTATCACTTCGAGCTGAAAAAGAGGGTGGCACAATGTTGTCATTTCTAACTGAAAAGGCTATGGGCACCCTTTGTGGTGATGAGCAGTGCTAGCATTACCCTATTGTCACGCTGCTGAGTAGGGGAGGCTATCAAGTAGTCATAGAGAAAATCATGTACCACACCCCTTGCATCGCGGTGTCGAGTGAATATATTACAAAGAAACCAAAATAGAGAGGAGTATAACAAAATGAATATCATAACATGTGACAAAATATGGCAACAAGGACCAACTAACTACAAAACTTACATGCTACACCATTACTCCAAAATAAGGTCCACGAAAGGCTGAAAACTCTACTCGTGTTTCCTCCTTGATGCTAATCTATGAGTGTCCCTAGTCTTGGGCCGCCGTTGAGCATGAACTGATGGGTAGGCCTAGTGGTTAGGTGCCTGCCATGACCTAGCTGGGCAAGCATGTCGTGTGGGATCACAACGTTATACTGGGTTGGTCCTAGCATATCATAAAGTCATGAAGCCCCTGTATGTGGGAGGCGAGTCTCCTAAGGGCTTAGTCAACAAGTCATCTACTATGACATTATCTTCTACAACCATCATGTGACCTATCGTGTCATCCTCGTAGTCCTAAACCTGTGGATGCTGGTCTGCAAGGAAGGTAGGATACAATTCAAATATGTTCCCAAAGTCAAGTAGATGCAATGAGGGAAAAGTATACCTGGGTACATCCAAGCATAATGAGCACTCCCGTGGAACAATGGTCTTGTGGAAATAAGCCACCATTAGAACAAAACTTCATGCGAAAGATTGTGTAAAATGATTTAACATAATGGTACCTAACCCAGAGTAAGGGCAGGACGATGCTAGGTAGAGCCCTTGGCCACATCTGAAGGAGGTGGTGTGGGAGCATGAGATGTGCATAGTGTGCTGTGGCTGTCCCTAGACCACATAGCACCGAAGCACATGGTGGCACCTGCACCACGTCATCCTTTGGCCTCTTGCACGACATCAACGATATGATATGCTTGGACTTGCCCCTGATCCAGCCAAGCATGCCTCTCAGCTCATCTACCAACATGTCTATCCTATCCCCAATTCGAGATAGCAGAGAGGTCACCTCGTCATACATCTCCCTAGCAAGATTGCTCTATACAACAATGGAAACATGTTAGAATCAATGCAATCGTAAGCAATGTAAAAGAATTGATTGTGTTTTTATTAACTGAGTGATGGAATGCGGATTCTGGCTAGGTGGGGTAGGTGTAGAAATGTGCCTCAGTGGATCCTTTATGACATGAATGACACGAACCAGGGTGCATCTGCTGTACCACTTGATGTAGGCATCGTACATCACATGGTTGTACGAGTTAGCCTTCTAGTGGACATCTTGCAACACAAGTGCCCACTGCTGGATGTATGGCTCCATACATTGGTGCCACCCCGTACGTCCAATATATCACCCTTCCTCGTGTGCCTACAGATACCCAAAACATAAGAATGTTAATAATTACATATTTCCATATGTTATCGAGTAGAAGTAGAATATCTACAACTCACCCTTCAATGTCTGTTGGCACACAGTCGCCTATGTCCACGGGGGAGTTACTGTCGCACTCCAAACCGCCTTATCACCCAATGCACGGTTGTATGTCTAAACGAAGATGTCATACACCAAGTGACATCATGTGAGCAAAAATGTGGCATCTTATGCACACTGGATCGATAACCCCTACGATGCACGACACGCGATGATCTCCACATTGTATGGCCTCCAAATGACACGGTTGTTCATCAACTAGTCAAACAAGCAGACATAATAGGGTACGACGCGTGTGAAGTTATCAAAGTGAAAGAAGGCTAGAAAATAGAGGTTGGTGCGCACACTAGTAAGATCAAAATGAACATATTGTATAAATCATTACAAAAGGAATGAATTAACCCGTCGGCGACACCACAAGTTCCCCATGATAGGACAAAGTCGTTGGTTGGTACCCCGTAGAAGGCTAAGCTATATGGACCCAACATGATTTTTAGACAACTGTGCTAGAAATACTCAAATGATCACACTTGTAGTATGAGAGGGCATCTGGAGAGTGTGGAGTTATCCCCACCCATCGGCATCCATCGCAAAGCTCACGGTATGTGGCACACAATATGACCAGGGCCCACAAGTGCTGTGAGATGTCGTTTTAATCTGCATTCGTGATTTGTCTGGCGTACTGATCATGTGTTTATCCAAACTGTCCCCATGGGACCCGTAGAATATGACACAACTGAAGAACCAGAGCAAGTATGCCTACAAGTGTAGCATCACAATGTAACCACCTGCATCTGGAGATCTTCTCTTGCTAAAAATTAGGAACGAGGATTGGTTATGAGTAATACTTTGAATAACCAACTAGTATAGTAACTTCAAATAGTACTTATGTAAAACTGGTTTAAGTCACTTCTTCATGGGACAACGTTTACCAATGAACTCCCTATAACTGGCGCTAACTGGTAACACCCCCTGAAACCCCATAAGTAGCTGAGTGCACCAGTCTTGATTCACATCATTTGGCACCACGCGCCCCCTTGTGCAAGGGAGGCCAGTGAGGTTCCAAACGTGTTCAAATGTCGGCAACATCTCCTCACATAACAGGTGGAATATGTGTGTCTTTAGCCGCCAATGGTTGACAAACGCCATGAGTAGGAACCTTTCGTATGAAAATCTCCAAGACGCACCACACCCATCTAGACGCCCTCGACTATGGCCTCCACCATCCTAGCGAGGGGGAGTAGACTGGATGACCTTAGCCTATGTCCAAACAATTGTGAAGTGTTAGTGTAACTGAAAAAGATGTAGCCAGTGACAAACAAAACTTTTCTAATTGACATACATGAGAATCCAATGAGGGCTAATCCTCTATGCCCTCATAGGGGTGCACAGCCGCAATGGACCGAGCTCAATGGGTGCCTCACCATGCTAGGGCAAGACCATCACCAAGCGACTACGGTGTGTGGCATCGATGGTCAAGTCAAGCAGCTCATAAGGCCACTCCCTAGCTCGTGGATCATTCTACATACCTATTTCATAAAAAATAGGATGTTAGTACGACACAGAGTAAAGGATCACAAGATAAATGTACAAGTAAAGTAATAGAATACAAGGTAAATATGCAAGTAAACTAACAGAGCACGAGGTAAATGTACTAGTAAAGTAACATAACCTAAGGTAAATGTGTTGCAAGCAATTCACACATAGGTTACACATAAGGCATATATCATACAATAACTTCAAACATACCTACTACCCTATTAATACAACATTGTTTATACATAATAGATACCATAACTAATCAAGATAGGAGATACTAGTCAGACATGGCTACCACCTTGGAGCCCACAATGACGTCTTCCATGGTCACCACCACAATCTCCACCATCGATGGAGGTCCTAGCCACCCCAACTCCATTGCCTTCTTTTCCTCCATCCTGTTGGCCCCTTTGGCAACTTGTTAAGGTATGCCCAATCTCCTTGCAAATGAAGCATGTTTTCAAACAAGGTCGACCCACTTCTAATTCATCCATGTCGCTCCTAATATATCAGTTTGTCTAAACCCAACTTCTCCCTTGAGCTTGTCAATGTTGGGGACCACCTTTTATGCTCCCAACTGGATGGTCGATGAATGATCCAACCACATTAAAGCCAAACAATTATCTACTCTAGGTTGCTATCACCGCTCCCTTCATGAAATATTCTAACAAGAATTTTCTCAGACTTCTCTTCAAAGAACAAGGGAGATATTCGAAGTTGTACTAATTACAGGGGGATTAAGTTGATGAGCCACACTATGAAGCTATGGAAGAGAGTTATAGAGCATCGTTTGAGAAGAATGACGCGTATCACCATGAACCAATTTGGGTTCATGCCCGAAAGGTCGACCATTGAAGCAATGTTCTTAATAAGACAAGTTATGGAGCGGTATAGGGAGCAGAAGAAGGACCTACACATGATTTTCATCGACTTGGAGAAGGCTTATAATAAGATACCAAGGAATGTTATGTGGTGGGCTTTGTAAAAGCATAAAGTCCCAACAAAGTATGTTGCCCTCATCAAGGACATGTACAACAATGTTGTGACCAGTGTTCGAACAACTGATGGTGACACAAATGACTTCCCGATTAAAATAGGACTACATCAAGGGTCAACTCTGAGCCCTTACCTCTTCGCCTTGGTGATGGATGAGGTCATGAGGAATATTCAAGTAGATATCTCGTGGTGTATACTTTTTGCTGAAGATGTAGTACTAGTGGATGAAAGCCGGGCGGGAGTAAATAGGAAACTAGAGTTGTGGCGGCAGACTCTAGAGTCGAAAGGTTTTAGACTTAGTAGGACTAAAACTGAGTATATGAGATGTGACTTCGGTACTACTAGACATGAGGAGGGAGATGTGAGTTTGGAAGGCAAGGTAGTGCCCAAGAAGGATACCTTTCGATACTTGGGATCGATGCTACAAAGAGATGGGGATATTGATGAAGATGTTAGCCATAGAATTAAAGCGGGATGGATGAAATGGTGTCAAGCGTCTGGCGTTCTCTGTGACAAGAGGGTACCACAGAAGCTAAAAAGGCAAGTTCTATAGGACGGCTATTAGACCTGTGATGTTGTATGGTGCAGAATGTTGGCCTACTAAAAGGCGGCATGTTCAGCAATTAAGTGTCGCAGAGATGTGTATGCTGCGTTGGATTTGTAGTCATACAAGAACAAAGAGATACGTGATCGGCTAGGAGTAGCTCCAATTGAAGAAAAACTTGTACAACACCGGTTGAGATGGTTTGGACATGTACAACGGAGACCTCCAGAGGCACCAGTGCATAGCGGCATCATAAGATGCGACAATAATGTGAAGAGAGGTAGGGGCCCGCCAAACTTGACTTGGGAGGAGGCAATCAAAAGGGATTTAAAATGATGGAATATAACGAAAGAGTTGGCTTTGGATAGAAGTGCGTGGAAAGCAGCTATCCACATGCCTGAACCTTAATTAGGCTTTATGCCACGTATTGGTATAGTTTTAGGCTTTGTTCTACTTCCTCATCTCTCTCTTTCTCCCTTTGTTGGTGAATCATTTTGGGTTTCAACTCTAGCCTACCCCAACTTGCTTAGGACTAAAAGGCTTTGTTGCTGTTACTGCTATTCTCTACAACTGTTGAACAAGCAGTCTTCACATGTGTTCACGACCTATACAAGAGATGTGGCTTGTTGCATGTGCAGGAACAACTGCGCCTTCCAAAAGTGCACTCATGAATAATTGTCTCGGTTCATTCGACAATGACCTTTTGCCCTACACAGTACCTCAAAACGAAGCTCCTTGGTTCCTATTTTGAATTCTCTATGTATCTCCCTTCTTGCCCTTCTCTTCCACGTACTTAGTGATAATAGTCGAGTATTTCAGCTGTGGATCATTCATGGAGACCAACGCCGAGGCGCTTCAATCAACAAAGTATTTCATAATACCTCATAGGACTCCCTCCACAATAGCTACTAAAGGAAGAGACCTCAAGCCCCTCATGACCCAATTGTACACCTCTGATAAGTTTGTGGTCATGACTCAATACCTTGCACCATCGGTGTTGTAAAGCAATGACCATTTCTCCATAGGTTCATGCTCAATCGACTGTGAGAAACATTTCGTCTATATTGAATTACTTCTAGCCAATTCTAGAGGATATGTGGGTATCTTCTTGAGCACAACAAAGAGCTATTTCATGCCCGTGGCGAACATCTTCATTGCCTCTCTCATTTGCTTCTTCATCAGGTTGCCTAGTTTCTTTTACAATGCATTAAAATTTTCTACTAGTTCTAATTGCAAAGCTTCTTAAAAGCTTTAATAGCTCCTTGTTCCTAGTACTTGTAGAAATTAGGACCCATATGCCTCTTGCACCATCTACTATACAAACCAGACCACAAATAGGGCTCGTCTAACCCTTTTTGCAGTTGCATAATTGCCTTGAATAACCCAACATGTTGATCATGTATGATGCAAACCCATTAGCAGTCGCCCACGACAAGAGATTTCACATTTCTCAGAAGCCACAACCAACTATCAGTGTTCTCACTCTCTACAAACGCAAGTGTGACATAAAGAACTGGGTTGTTGCCATCCACTACAATTGCAGCCAACATTTGGCCCTTCTACTTTTTGCCAGAAAGGTGCCATTCACGCAAAGCAACAGATGATAGTGTCTGAATGCATTGATGCACACACCAAAAGTGAAGAATGGTTGCTTAAGTTCCATCTTCTTGGGAAACCGCTTCGACGTGATCTCTAGAATGTCAACATGGGTCCCATGATTCCTTTGTTGTATGACTTGAAGAAGATTGGTTAGGTTGTGGTAAGAGTCTTTGAATATATTGAATCTTGCTTCAAGTGCCTTCTGCTTTGTCATCCAAGTCTTAGCATAACTGGTTGTGTATTGGAACCTCACATTTGTTGCAAGAATTATGAAACACAGCTCAAAATCCGCATTGCTCACAATATCTCTGTACACGACATTTGCAATAAAGCCTGAAGACAAGTTTATGTGGGATCGCATGGACTTTGTCACCACGCATGTGTGCGGAACAACAATAGAGCATATCCATTAGGTATCCCACATAGGTTGATATGTATGGACTTGCTAAGGGTATCCCTCTATCTCACACTTTATGCCATATACACATGCGCTAGACTTTGGTATCTTCAATGTCCTCCCCAATGATGTTGCCCAAAACTTGACTACTTCTTGCACCTCATCTTTAATTTTGGCTGACATCATTCTACTGGTACTCCTAGGCCACCCAAGCACCTTCACTCACCATTAGCCTGATCACCTTCACCTTGCTCATCATTAAAATGTATTGTTGTAACATTAAAACCAAATTGATGTGACTTTGGGTCCCGATCTTTCGATGAGAGTGATAACTTCAATTTGGTGGAATTGATTTTGACGATCCGACTATAACGTACCACGACGATGCGCCTTAGCAATCGCTAAACCAACTTCAGAGGGTTATTGATCTTGCTGCTGGCACGATCAACTCGAACACGAGGTTCAATTCTCGCATGCAACCAAGAACAAGCAAGAACAAAGGTAAAGGCAATCTGAAATTGCAAATAAAGATGAAGGATTGATAAGGTGGGGTTCTGAAACAAGGAGCTTCTTAGGCGGCTGTTGAGCACGTCTGGAAGACTCAAAATAGTAGCAATGGCTAAACTATCAAATAAACAAAACCCAAAAACTAAAGTACGGAGGTAGTAAACAATATATAGAGCTAAGTGGCGGCTAGGGAGCAGCTAGGGGCGTGCAGCAGCCATGGGGGGCAGTCAAGGGGGTGCCCTAGGGTTACATGGGCTTTGGGCCCAAAAGAACAGGTGGCGCAGCACTTGGAATTTCTGGCCTGTGACATTCTTCTGCGATTTCCTGTTGCTTCAAGACGAATTTGGCATTGTGGCTAGATCCATTGGAAAGTAGACTCTGAGATCTTTCAAACGTGTACTCATGGGCCTCCAGAAACCTCCGGAATCAAAAGTTATGGCCTTTTAAAGTTAGCGCTGTTGGTGAGGCCGAACTGGACTCGGACTTGTTCTCTTCCCAATCCGACTTGAACTTGATCTTTGGCCCAATTTTGGTCCACGAGGGTCTTTCTCCATGGTTCCTAAGTACAATCAAATCATCACAAATATTAAATAGCATCCCATTCATATTATCACTAATGGGGAGGCTTAGGAACGCATTCATCTGATGATTAAACTGTCGTGCGCGAGCTCGAGTAACCGGTCCTTGTATAATCGCAGCGGGTTCAAATTGATGTGAAGATGTGGCTGTATCCATGGAAGTGATGTCCTCATCATTCTCCCCTTCTTGCATTTGAGTCATCCTCGACTCAAGCTCACCTTTTAGCACATCCTTAGCACAAAATATTCTTATATAGGTCATGTATTTATTTAAATAAAATAGTAGCTCCGCCTCTTTATATATTTTGAAGACATGAAAAACATTTAGAGGATTCACCTGATAATTGTCCATATAGCTCAACACTTCTTTCCAGCATATAATGACTTGATGAGCGCTAGCACTCTTCGATGCTTCCTCCCTACTCAAGGAAAACCATCCTCGGTTTTGGAAAAGCCGAAAAGAAACAACTAACAAAAGAAGAGTGTGTACACAACATATATGTATATATCCCATATTTCATTGTTCTTTTGGATTTACGGCAGGCTATTTTCATAACAACAAAAGAAGAAATCAAATTTAAGCAAATAACCTTTCCTCACAATTCTGCAAGTTGATTCGTGGTTATAAGTGAAGCATATAGCATCAAAATTAACATGATTTAGTTTGCAACTTGATTTGTAAATATAAGTAAAGCACATATCCATCCCAGACTTTTGATAAAGAAAACTCATGTTTTGTGAGTCGCGTTCAATAACATGTTTTGTGGGCAAAACTACAAGTCCTGGCATCAAGCATGGATCATTCATATTATCAAATTATAAATAAGCAATATCAAACCATTCCAATAACGGTGATACAATTTTAATGGGCTTCCACGCATCAACTACGACATGCTGATTTGTAATACAAGTTAATGTACTAAAATTCGAACAATGGGGCAACAAGCTATGGGTATCACACATTTCAGGAAAATTTGATGGTGCTGCAAATGAAACAAGTTGTTGCATACAAATAGAATTGCCCAAAATAGCAATCTTCAATTCAGCAAGTTTATCACAAGTTATGCATATTCTATAAACAAGAAACTTGCCATCTATGCCATAATCACCAACTAAATTGAATTTAAAACAATAGGCATAGATGCTAGACAAAGACTTAAGAGATGAAATTTCAAAAATCTTGTCCATAGCACAAGTCAAACTAATGTGCTCATTCAACATGATATAGCACAAAATAGTGGCAGGGATATTCTAGCTATCACCTCCTTTTATGTAATCAGCACCACATGATCAAAATTATAAGCATGCAATTCATCATATGGTTCTACAATTGTTACACAAGGTGGTAGTTCACAAGAATTATGTATAGCAGGAATATACTCACAAATTTGCTCCCTTTCTTGCTGTAAAATCAGATCTGTACCATGGTCATTTGTCTCCTCCTCAAAAGTAGGAACATCCAAACCTCCTAAATTTTCATCCGTTGTTGTAGGTGTCGGGGTATCCATATCTCGTTCCATAGTCGAAGGGATTGTCCCATGCTCGACTTTCTCATCTTCCATGTTCTCAATCTGTTTTCGCTTGTGCTCATTTGTCTGCAAAATGTTAGCCACAAGAGGAGGTGCAGCAACAGGCGCCTCAAGTGAAGCTAATAGTGCATTCAAACATTCAATACTACAAGCACTTTCCAACACTTTTGAAAGAGAACGATATGTTTGATTAATAAGAATATCTTGAATACCCTTATTAAGCTCATGTATGAACCTAAACTGGATAACTTCATCGATTCTTCTAAACCACAACGTAACAAACAAGTTCGCAATTCACGATAGTATTCTCTAACAAGATACTCCCTTGTTTTAAGCATTGAAGTTTAGTAAGCAAACACTCAAAGATAATATTCAGAACAAATTCAAGTCTCATAAATTTTTTCATGTCATTCCAATTGTCGTTTTTCTCCTTTTCTACAAACATGCTTCCACAATGTTAATGCATACCCGTAAAGCACATTAGCGGCAAAACAAATCTTTTCATTTTCGGACAAATTATACATGCCAAATTGTTTGTCTACCGCTATTTCCCAATCAATATATGCTTCAGGTCAAAGTTTCCAGATATGGAGGCAATGTTAATTTGAGGTTACCGTGTTCAGGAGTAGGAGACGGTCATTATGTTGTTCATGTCGCAAATTCTTTGGTTGAATCAAGTGAACTCGTTTCATGTGGACTGTCATGATTAGTAGATAACAAGGAAAATCACACCATATGTAATCTCCTAGCAACTACTAGATGTGGCTAAACAAGTCGCTCAACTCTCAAACTTTAACCAAAGCTCTTACAAGTTCTTATCAGGCAGCAGGGTTGTCGGCTATTGGCGGTGTCAAAAGTTCTCCCAAGCTTGATAAAGCGATTGCCAAGGACCGAACAAACGTCGAGGTAGAATATGTGGAGCTTGGTAGGCTATGTTAATTTCTACTTAATCTGATAATTCTAGTTATTGTAATGATAAGTAATGATCCAAACTAGAATTCACAAGCCCTAGTTGCCGATCTCAAAGATATAAGTGAATTTCAAGGCAATACACACGCAAAGATAATGAAACTTAATGCAACCAATGGAATGAGCTAAATTAGAATAATTTCAGCACCAAAACTCGTGTTGCATAAGTTATGGAGAGACGCTAGCTAATTGCTTCAGAAAAGGTAAAAGGGCACAAGATTGCTCACTACTTAATACAATTGCACAATCTAAAAATAACAAACACAAATTAGGGTTTTGATCAATGTAGTGATGCCGGCCACTACTCTCTTTTCTTTTCTCTCTTTTTTTTCTTTTTTTTTTGGCCTTTTGGCTCTTTCTTTCTCTTTTTTTTTCTTTTCGGTGACTTTTGGCTAACACTAGTATGAGAAAAGTTTTGGAATCCCTAACTTGATATCACAAGAGATATGATAGTGCAATGTATCAAAAGGAGCAAATTTCAAGCAATTTCAAATCGCTAGTCTCAATTGGGATCAAAGTATTCAAGAAGGATGAATTGGTTCCCAAATGTATGTGCACTGATATTTTGAAATTTTATGGTTGTAGATGCTACTGGACTCAACCAACTCAAAGGAACAAAGCTAGAACACAAATTAAAGAAACAAACCCAAATTCAGCCAGAACTATGCAGTAAGGTTGTTGCTGCAATTAAGGCATGAAAATGACTGAATCAAGCTTGCTCACAATGTAACAAAATGATGGTACTGTTCTAGGCTTTAAAACATGTATTCAAACACACAATTTGGAGCTCATATGTAGAAGTTATGGCCAAAACACTAAGGTGCACAGATTTAACAAAATTCAGCCGATCTGACCAAATCCGAATCTGAGTCAAATTCGGTTTGAAGGAGTCCGAATCACAAAGGACACCCAAAAACGTTTTTGTAGAGGACTCTTCAAGGATTAAGGAAAGTATAAAAACTTCTCAATCGGAGTTCGGATGTGAGAGTTATGATCAAAATACCGAACTGACCTGGATTGCAATTGCAATTCGCTTCCCGAATTTGATGTCAAGATTAAACAACCTTTCAAATGGAATTAGATTTCGTGCCCAACTAGGTTTTTGGGGAGCATGTCCCAAGGTTTAAGGAAAGTGCAAAAACACTTGAATCGAAGCTCGTATGCGAAAGTTATGAACAAAACAAAGAACTGGACATATTGAAATAAAAGCTACGCGAAGGAAAAACGATCAGAAACCAAAACACGGACTCTAATGTATCAAAACCTAACAAAACACACTAAAATACCAGATTGAATCTAAAGGTTGAATTTTTCTGGAGGATTTTCAATTTTGGACAGAAAACAAAAACTAATCTAAGGTACTAAATCTCTCACCGAGCAACTTGGCGCTCTGATACCACCTGATGTGAATTTGGGTCCCGATCTTTCGATGAGAGTGATAACTTCAATTTGGTGGAATTGACTTTGACGATCCGACTACAACGTATCACGACGATGCACCTTAGCAATCGCTAAACCAACTCCTGAGGGTTATTGATCTTGCTGCTGGCACGATCAACTTTGAACACGAGGTTCAATTCTCGCATGCAACCAAGAACAAGCAAGAACAAAGGTAAAGGCAATCTGAAATTGCAAATAAAGATGAAGGATTGATAAGGTGGGGTTCTCAAACAAGGAGCTTCTTAGGCAATTGTTGAGCACGTCTGGAAGACTCAAAATAGTAGCAATGGCTAAACTATCAAATAAACAAAACCCAAAAACTAAAATACGGAGGTAGCAAACAATATATAGAGGTAAGTGGCGGCTAGGGCGCAGCGAGCCCATGGGGCAGCCAAGGGGTGCCCTAGGTTACATGGGTTTTGGGTCTAAAAGAACAGTGTGGCGAAGACCCGAATTTCTCACCCATGACACTCTTCTCATGATTTCCTATTTCTTCAAGATGAATTTGGCATTGTGGCTAGATCCATTGGAAAGTAGACTCCGAGATCTTTCAAATGTGTACTCATGGGCCTCCAAAACCTCTGGAATTAAAAGTTATGGCCTTTTAAATTTAGCTCATTGGTGAGGCCGAATCGACTCGGACTTGTTCTCTTCCCAATCTGACTTGAACTTGATCTTTGGCCCAATTTTGGTCCACGAGGGTCCTTCTCCATGGTTCCTAAGTACAATCAAATCATCACAAATATTAAATAGCATCCCATTCATATTATCACTAATGGGGAGGCTTAGGAACGCATTCACCTGATGATTAAAGGGTTAATTAGATATATGCCACTGCAGGAATGGGTTATTCGAGATTTGCCATCATTCCTTTCGTATTTCTAGATTTGCCATTACGAAACCGTGTTTATTCTAAATATACCATTGTAGGCGACACGTGTCACTTCTGGTCAAACTGAGCGCAATTCGGACGATTTTGCCCTCCGCATCAAAGTCTTGTCGAATTTTGTAGAAATCTCCAAAAAATATCTGAAGCTAAGATTTTTACCTTGGTGACCCGAGATCCTCATCTACCTCTGGTAAAATATAAAAATTAAAACTTACATTTAAAACTTTTGGAAATTCAAAAATAGAAAAATAAAGTTGAAAATAGCAATGTCGTAATTTTTAAAATTTAAATATAAAAGATAAAATTTTTAAAACTTTATATAAGATTAATAATACTATTTTAGATCTTGATAAAAATTTTCATAAAATATTAATACCATTTTAGCCTTAAATTAAATATAAAATAAAAATAGACTAGAGGGCAAAATCGTCCGAATGGGTCGAAATATGCGCCGCTTGACCGTAAGTGACACGTGTCGCTCAGAATGGCATATTTAGAATAAACACAGCCAGTAATGGCAAATCTAGAAATACGAAAGGAACGATGGCAAATCTCGAATAACCGATTCTCGCAGTGGCATATATCCGATTAACCCTATATAACTGCTGCATGCGAGCTCGAGTAACCGGTCCTTGTATAATCGCAGCGGGTTCAAATTGATGTGAATATGTGGCTGTATCCATGGAAGTGATGTCCTCATCACAAATGCATAGAACATTGCCACATTCTCGCCTTAGAACTTCATGCGTGGGGCATCAATGATGAACCGTTGAAAACATCGAAATTAAATGTTGTGGAAATTTTCACATTTTCCTAAGGAACATCCAATTGAAGGACTAGAATGGCGATCAGAGGGGCGAATGATTATAAATTAAAACTTTTCCCTCAAAGAACCAACCAAGAACCTCATTTCATCAAAGCAAAGCGAGAAAATACAATTCTAGAGTTTTTCAGCCAAGGCAGCACTATCGTAGTTCAAATTTCAAGACGCCTAATGAATAGTATCCTAGCATTATCGAATTACTGTAGCAGTAGTGTTAGACTTATCTAAACCCTATTAAACTTTTGTAGACACATTTCTATGGATGTCAGGAAATTATTCCAACTTTCAATCGCAAGAATTGATGTCAAAGTTCTGATATTTTTTCAATTGAAAGAAGAGTGTACAAGAACGGGTTCAAAAATAAAAGCTTAGCTCTAAGCTTACTCATGAGTTCTTAATGATCAAGATAATCCTAGATAATTTCCCACATGGCATAGCATACTAGAACACCAAAGATCCAGGCCTTAAAAAGTCAAGAACATGATCTACAGAAAATCCTTCTCTTTCAAGTCAAAAAGATCGGTTTCTTGCAAAGTTCAAGAAAAGATTTGCCAGTTGGTTTGGATATGATCTGAGATAGATTCATCCATCAATCATATATCCTCTGCATAAAAAGCACAAGCAAGTAGAAGAAGGGAGGCAAATCCAACATGCGAGAATGTAAATTGCAAGAATTTAAATTGTGAAATTAAGTGTTGAATTTAAGATATAATGTAAATATGAAAAGTAAATTCAGAATTTAGAAAATAAACTTTTTATTTCTGTAAGGAAGATTTACAAAGCCTCACAACAAAGTAGGCAAAACTCAAAGGAGTACAAAACCTCAAAACCTTCAAAGAGGGGAGAGCTACCCCTACCCTTCTATTTATATTACTTTTGAGTCATTCTCCACCTTTGAATGAGTTTCTTCAACCCTAAAGAATGCCGTCAAAGGTTGGGATTTACTCACTCACTCATCCATAGGCTAACCCGAAACCCACAACCATATTGGGTTTTGCATGCTTTTTAAAGCACACTAACTTGACCTGCTACTCTATCCTTTAAACCGCGATCCAACGGCCCTCCTTAATCTGAGCAACTCCAAGTTAGCATCTCATCCATTCCTTGTCTTCTAAATTCGTAGTGACTCTGTCTCCGGTCATCTTCCGGCGATTCTCGATCGTCTGGACCTCTGACACATCTAGTCCCGGTCATCCTCCAGCTCACCATGCCCCAGCATCGTCATCTTGTAACCATTAAAAACAAGGAAACCCATCACATAGCAATATCCAAAATGATATACAATAATGATATAATTGCTGAAAATAAATTTGATGTCATTTATAAAGTCGGCACTACCGCAAGCTGTAGGACAGTAGTACCGTAAGTCTTTACGGTATTATCGTGCTTTAGCCATCGGTAGTGCCGGTTTCACTGAAAGTCCCCAAGACATCTCATTCTGGAAAATAACTACCGGCTCAGAAAGGCTGGTAGTGCCGCTCGGTCGGTAGTACCACCATTACAAGGATAGTAGTGTAATGGCGGTATTATCGCTTCTAACTGAAAATAGCTCAAATTGTTTCAATTTGAAATCCAATTCAAATCAAACTCAAACTTAAACACTCCTAACTCAAATATAATCAAATATTCATCACTAATATAGATAGACCTTCACATGATCTTTCACCAATCCCTACCCGATTCAAAAAATATGCGTTGGAATAGTGTTAATGAATTACCAGAACATCTAGAAAATAATGCATGCAATATTTTATTTTATATACTGGAGCATATAACATATTGTATCACTTATTGAGCTGAAATACTACCTTTCCTATTGATTGCAAAGTTCACGCGACGGCAACGATTTGAGCTGAGCCGTGGCTTTTTATGCTTTTGGTCCTTTGTAAATTACTTAATAGATCCTTCATGATTTTTGTGAGAGGAAGATTTTTCCTCTAGATTTATGCTCGGGTCCCTCATGCACCGCTTTTACTTAAAAGAACCTCCCGTTAAATTCAAATCGCGAACAAGCCCTTTTCTAATTTTTAGGATAGCAGACGTGTCCAAAAACGTAACATTGTGTCCTTGCTCTTTACGCCTAAGTCCTTTCTCCGCTTTTTCTGAAAAATGTTTTTGTCACTAGAAATATGTGTGCAACTCTATCTCTAGACTTTTTTGCCACCTCGATTTCCCATCTCGATCTCTAATATTTTTAAAGCATGTATTATTACTCCGCTGAACGCCAGAGAGTGTTAAGCTCGACAAAAGAAGGTTGTCATCTCTAATAATTTCTCGTCCTTTTCCTCTAGACTTTTTCCTCGTCATGGTTTTCCACCTTTCGACCTCCAATATTTTCCAAATAATTCAATCGAAAGAGATATTTCTACAACTCTATCTCTATTTTTTCCCCATTTTGACGATTTAAAAAATAAAACGCCTCCTAGAAAAAAATAATTTTTTCACTTGAAAAAGCTGCATGACGTATTCGCCATGAAGTTTTTATAATGAAAAAAGCGATATCGCGTGGCGTGTTACGCCATGAGTCTCTAATATTTTTAAAACATGTCCTTTCTCCGTTTTCCTGAAAAAGTTTTCGCCAAAAATATTTGTGCAAATTCTATCTCTAGACTTTTTTCCCATTTCGGTTTCCCATCACGATCTCGATATTTTTTAAACATGTATTATTACTCCGCTAACGCCGATCTCTTATATTTTTAAAACATGTATTATTACTCCGCTGAACGCCAGAGAGTGTTAAGCTCGACAAAAGAAGGTTGTCATCTCTAATAATTTTTCATCCTTTTCCTCTAGACTTTTTCACCGCCATGCGCTTTTCCAAATTTCTGGCCCAATATTTTCCTAATAATTCGTCGAAAGAAATATTTCTACAACTCTATCTCTATTTTTTTGCCATTTCGACGGTTTAAAAATAAATGCCACCGAGAAAAAATAAATTTTTCTACTAGGAACGACATCGCCACGGCGTATTACGCCATGAAGTTTTTAATATTTTTAAAACATGTATTATTACTCGGCAAATGCGTGAGTATTAAACTCGACAGAAAGAAGGTTGGCATCTCTAATAATTTTTCACCCTTTTCCCTCTAGACTTTTTCCCCGCCGCGGTTTTCCAACTCGGTCTCCAATATTTTCCAAATAATTCATCGAAAGAGATATTTCTACAACTCTATCTCTCTATTTTCCTCCCGTTTCGCTCATTATTTCAACGATTTAAAAAACTGAACGCCGCCGAAAAAAACATTTTTTCTTCGAAAAAACGACACGCGCGACGTGTTACGCCGCGGAAAATTTCCTAGTATTCTCTATATAACTAGCACAATGCCCGTGCTAACGCTACGACGATATTTAGTAATACAATTCAATTAAGGATAACATAAGGATCACTTGACATCATATCGCGAATAGCTAGATTCGTGCCTCTTATGACATTGACCTTAATTAATCCAACGAATTCTACCATACCCATCTCCATCTAAGACAGCAAACTGTACTATGAATTTACGATAATATGATCATACTGTTTTCTTTACTGTTTTGTGTTCGTGCTCTTTTCTTCTCCAGCTGTTCCTAAAAGCATGGCCTAAACCATGTCGATTTGCACCATTATGCTGGTGGTGGTGATGATGTTTGACATCGAATTGTGAAGGACATGAAAGCTGTGGTTTAGACAAAAATTGTTGAAGCTCATATTTTCTCCTGCACATGTGGATAAGGAGAAAGATCATTTGTCGGACAACAATATAAAACAAAATTATTATGCCGGTGTGTTACAAAGGCCATCGAAGAATGATAAGTTGTTAACTTAATGCATACCTTATAAAATCATTGCGCCCCTCTGTTGAGCATTCTTGCCTTGGCTTCATGTAGTTTTCAGGCATAAATGCCTCATATATCATGTTTACTGCAGCATTTCCACCTGAATCGGCTAAAAGATCGACTTGTTCATCTGTCCACTCATCTAGCTTCACTGAGATCACCTGAAATAGACAGATTTCCCCTAAAAAATTTATAGCCTACAGAATGATAGTTGAAACATATGGTTTACTGTTTGATATCTGCCAACCTTGTGCATTGTTCTACAGGCTGAAATGCAGCAATGACCAGGCTGACATAGTCTCTAGTCCCTATAGGTCTCTAAATTATTCTCTCTCCGTTCTTTCCTCTAGGATGAGGTGATTATTGTTTTTTTGAAAGAGGGCAAAAGCTTTGCCTTAGATTAATAAAGAAGATGGGAATACAGACAGGGCCTAAAAGGTCCCAGCGAGGGTGTACAAGAGAAGATGAGGTGATTATTGTTTCTCGAGAAAGAATGCATGTCCATGTAGCATTTCATAGTGAGTGATAAAGTAAGTTACAAGATTAAGCTTCTTTTCCTTGTATATGCAGTAGTTAACAAAACAAGTCTCAAAGGTTACGCTAATGAGTTTCAGAAAGGGCAATTGAGTGATTGCAGATTTCCAATACACACATGACTCATCTAGAGCTTATATGTCTTGAAAGGTCATAATATATTTTTAACCTAACACCTCCAATGGCAGAACCATCAAATCATATAAAGTAATAAATGAAATTGGAAATGGAAGGACAGCAACAAATTGCTACCAGTGCAGGCCTGCAGGGATATCATGGCTACCTTGGATATGTGCACTCCAAGACTCCTATGAGCTCCAGAACACTTGATGCAAATGAACACACCAAAAGTCAATGACCTGCAAACACCAGAACCATTGGAAGATTGAGAATAATGTGTAGCACTCAGGCTGAAATACCGTGGCAAAAAGAAATTGACTCTCAACAGTGAATAAGAAATGCAGATGGGGCTGTAACTTAATTTTGCTTCAAACAAACAGGTGATATCAAATAATTGTGATTGCAGAAACAAGATAACCACAAAGCAAATTGTTGCATTGATTTTTATGTTTTTACAACACAGATATAGTTAAGAAAGGAACATAAACTCAATAATTCTCTAAGATGAGCCCAACACAAACGATGGTTCTTTTTATTTGTATAAGCTGCAAAGAAAATTCAAAAAGAAAATGACTTGTAGAATTCGTGAAAACTTACACCCATTTTGGATCTGGAGCACCACAATCGGCACAAAATTTGTTTGCCGGTTGGTTCAAAAGATATTCTAATATCTGTGCTGTACCAACTGGACCTGTCACCGATCATGGAAGCACATTCGATCAATATAGCAAATGTATATTTAGCAAATTCATCTGATTTTCTATATAGTATAAAAGGACATTAGCATCATCTAACCTAGAAACATGATAAGGTTTAATTAACAAGTGCAGCTAATAATGAAACTAAAATTTCAGACTGTTTATGAATTACAGTTGATATATCCATTCCGTCCTTTCCCATGGGTGGTTATCCAGACCACCAATGGAGAACACCACCCCCCCCCAAAAAAAGTGCTCCATCTAAATGTAGAACCGTCCAATAAAATGTTAGCCTTGGAATTTGGCAGCCTTTGTATGATCAGCGGAATTGCACACGATAACCGCTAGTCAAAAGATGCACATAATTACGTTTTAATCTAGTTTCTATAAAGAAAGAAGCACAAGATTACAAAGAGAGCAATAGGGCACAGAGGAAACTGCAGAGAGGACAGACCTGGGTGGTCGCCATGGTCATTAACATCCATCCTGGTTGGTACACCACACGCTTTCGTTAAAGAAGGAAAAGGGTTGTATAAGATTGCAAATTAGTACATAATTTGTGTGGAATGTACAGTGGTAACAGGATGGAAGAACGCAATCAATAAAGAGCAACCCAACTGCAAAATTGGGGTTGCAAAGAAATAACATACACATACCTTCTTTTGTGATACGGCTTTGGGCTATCAACAAATTGGCGCACAAGATCTCTAGGAACTGCAACAATGCATTATTTGCATTTCGGTTCTTTAGTAGCAGCTCAAGGGAAAAAAATTATCCTAGATGGAAATCCAATAAAATGGAAATTCAATGCATCTTTATTTACAGTAAAGAAGTATATAAATACAAAGAAACTAATATGGCATGATCCTGGCACATATGTTGATAAGTAAAAAAGCAGGAAACTGCAAAATAATTGAAACAAGAGCAGTGCTTCAATGCTTTCTTTCTCAATAGAAGTTGCACAAATCTTAAGGCAAGCGAAGGGGTTGCATATGAAAAGCAAGTTCCATTTTTTATATAAAAAGAACTGGAGCACTAACAACATAGCCTGGATATCATAAGCTTTGAGTGTACCAGATAAGTTGCTATCCAGAGAGCGATAGAATAACGGTCTTCGAACAATAGCATGCAGTTTACAAGGCAAAAGTTCATAATATAGCTGAACATAATACCTCTGTCTTTCTTCTGTTTTAAGGCATCCTCGATGGCATTAAAGATATCGGGTGTAAATATATAGACTCCACAATTTATGAGATCACTCACCTACACATATATAAACTGCATTACACAATGCTAATTACCCATTAAGGAACCATTAGTTGTGCCAAAGTGCCAAAACAATTTCAAAACCAAATAATACATGCATAAGTCTGCAGTGAAAAATAGAATAGCAAACAAAACAAGAAATGACCAGCCTGTACTCACGAAGTCTTTGGCTTTTCCGTGTAATGTAGCAGTTAATTTGTTTCAGGATCAGCTACTAACTCGCCAAATTGGTTGGCTGACTCTGCAGATACCTGAGATAAAGTGTTAGCACAGAATGTTATGCATGAGAATAATATAAGAACTTTAGAAGTCGCAAATATGAGAACAAATCTAAAAGTTTCCTCACCTTGTTGACAAGTAAAGTACCCATTCCTCCATACTTTTTATGGGCCTCTGCAATAATGAGATGGTGATAACATTTAGTGATCAGTATCCAGGAGAAATCAACACAGAAAATGCTGTTACCACACAATGAGCAATCCAAACTTCAGTTACATGGCAACCTACCGAGCATGTCTGGCAAGGGGAAGCTAGAACAGATGTCACAGTTCAGCAAAACAATGTGCGACTGCAAAACCAAAAGGATTTTAGAGGATGAAACTTCCTGCAATCCAACTCAGCACAACAAAGTAGATTCCAACAAAACTGAAGCCGTTGCACATCTCCCAAATTAGCAAACGCCACTCAAACAGCCCAGGTTAAAGGAATCCACTACAATTCACCTTAACAAACAAATATAATGTCTAAACCAATTTCACAATTGGAGCTGATAATTTGATCTAAAAAAACAATTGGAGCTGATAATCGGGCAAGAGCTCACCGGATTGTCCTCCATGATGTGATCCCTGAAGCTGTAGAGACCTTCGGCCGACCCATGGGGCTTATCCTCCCTCAGGTACCTAGAATTAACAGCACACCATCAATGCCACTGCTCTGACATCTATTAGACCCAGACGCACCTGAAGTCAACCCACCCCAACCCATAGGAAGGGAAGGGCATGAAGCGAACCTGACGGGGATCCTGAGCTCATTGGAGATGGAGGAGACGTAGAGTGCGAACTCCCGCTCCTCGTAGAACCCGATGAGGTATATCTGCGCCAGGTTCGGGATCTGCAGCAACGCGATCCAAAAGGCTTTAGTTCAATGATTCTCACATGATCCGCACAGGCGAGGACGCCAACAGAAGGCGAGGACAAAGGAGAAGCGAGCGCATCGTACGCGGCGGCACGCGGAGATGGGGTGGTGCACCATGGGCTGGCCGGCGAGCGGGAAGAGCGGCTTGGGCACGTTCAGCGAGAGCGGCCAAAACCGCGTCCCTGCACACAACGCACCAAAAACAGCCATCAGATACACGCGAACGCGCGCGGCGAGGGAGGGCAGGCGAGCTCAGATCTATCTACGTGCCTTTGGTGGGGCCGCCGACCATGATGACGGCGACGACGCATTGCTAGGAGCCGGCCATGGCTGAGTCTGGTCCGTGCACTTCGGGGCGCCGGGCTTCGGGCGACGGGCGACGGGCGACGGTGCTTTGATACGGGCGACGGGCGGCAGGACGGGACGCAAGCGACGGGCGACGGGAGGGGAACAGCTAGGGTAGGGGATTTGTGCAGGGAGGGGAGGGGAGGGACAGTTGGCGCGATTAGTGCGGGGAGGGGAGAGGATAAACCTGGCGTGATTAGTGCGGGGAGGGGTGGGGATGAACCAAATGATTTGGATCATTAGATTTGATGAAGTGGTGTGATAAAACATCTTAGCGCTTTATTTTGAGGAAGGGAGATTTTTGGGTGCACATATTAGGGTGGATAGAGAAAAGTATTCTCGTGGAGGCAAAAACGTGGATGTAGAAAAGATTAAACTGGTGTATTATAAAGGGGTATAGATGTCGCCTAGGATTGCCGGCCAATGAGCGACGCCACGTCATCGAATTTTCGAAGAGCCCCTCCGCGAGGTCGAAAATCACACGACGCCCCAAATCACCGAATTGCATACCTCGGTGCAATGAATCTTTGCATCGCCCCGCCTTGCTTCCAGAGCCCTCCGCTTCCATCCTCAAGGTTCGCCTTGCACCTTCTTCGCTGCTTCTGCCCCTCGCACCATCCGCCGCTTCTCCCCGGCGCCGCTTCCTCCTCTTTTCCCTTGTTCCTAGCCATGGCCAGACGCTACTCGTTCCTCCTCGCAGACAGATATCAAGCCTCAAAGTTAGTTGCCCTTCACGGCTTCATCTCCGACCTCCTTAGCCCTTTCGCTCCTGGCCTACCGCTTCCTCTTGTCGAGATGTTCTTCGCCGCCATCGGGTCGAGATCGCTCATTCCGACCGGCCGGTTTTCTCCCATACGCCTTCCTTCTCCTATTGTCATACCGTAAAAAAGACGCAATCTTGATTTTTGGTCATTATTGCTTTCGTGCTTATTTAGTTTTTGTAGGGTCCGTGGTTATTTGGTTGTTTGGACGAATTACCTGTGATTTTTTGGGATTCATCATGCGTTTTGGTGAGATCTATTTCGCAGAAGCCTGCTGTTCTCGGGCGTTAGCTCGCTCACGATTTGATGATGTCTCTCGCATGGGCAAGACGGATCAAGACTTGTTCTCATGAGTCGTGCCCTATGCGCCGCTTGTTAATCGGATTTACGACGTGAGTCGGCCCGATTTTTAGGTTTCAAGCCTCAATTCTGACTTCTGAGTACTAGAGTAACTGCATTTGGTGTCTCGATTCTTAAAAGTCTGAAACTTTTGATTTCAAGTATGAGTCTTGAGTCTACCAGACACATTGGATTCTTGGATTTGGACACTTAAGTGCCTTTTTCCTTTAAAGTAAGGTGCCGTGATAAGTTTCTTGCTTGCATGTCATCCTGGTCCAAACTGTGTCGCCTCTACTTTTTTTCCCCCTCACATACAGAATCTTTCAGTGCTACTTCTTAGTTTCAGCTTCTTTGCAACCCGATTTTTGAATCAATATTACATTCGGCTTTTGCAGCGCTGCCCATTCTACAAACTTTCGAGTAGGCACAGTGAACTCAATTATCATGAGCCTCGAGATAGTCAAAGCGAGGCACCTCAAGTTCGGTTCTTTTGCTTCTTCTTACGCTCGCAAGTTCATACGATGGTTCACGAATGTTCTAAATTTTAATAGAATGATTTATTGTATTAACAATTGTTGCTCGGCCGTGAAATTGACAGGAAGTTCTTTGGTATACTTGTTCACTGGTTTTTGGGAAATGGAAGTCTTTTCGCATGGAACAGTATGCTTACCATCGAAGATTAGGGCAGTCCCAATGCATATAGTTTCTATAACTTTCATGTCATCTAGACACTACATGTAGAAACTATACTCCCAATGGATAGTTTCTTCAAAATAAGCTCTTAACCAATCTCCTCTTTTCTCTTATTTTCTCATCCAATGCCCCTTTTCCCTTTCTTGGTACTTGTGTCGAAATGGTTTCCTGCATGAGAAATGGTTTCCTTCTCTTTCATCATTAACTCTACCTCCACATCACTATTTTGCTTATATGGCAACCTAATTAATGCTATAGAAACTATCTCAGTCATCCTATTGGGATTGCCCTCTATGTCGCTCTGTTCCCGGTACGTGCTTGTTTGTGACATGCAATTGATGGTTTGAATAAAATCAGTACTCACTAGCATCGTACATGCACTTGAATAGATGCAAACTGCATCCTTGTCCTTAGTTTTGGATGTTGGAGTAGATTTTTTGTGACGTTTAATTGATGGTTCAAATGAAACCAGTATTCAGTAGGATCGTACATGCACTTGAATAATTGCTAAAGGCATCCTTTCACCTTTATTTTGAGTATTGGCGAGACCTAAAAACCAAAAATTTCTTCTTGGTTCACCAACATCTAATCATTCGTCCAGAGCTTGTTAACCATATGTCGAACTCACTTTACTGATATGGTTTATCATTTGTACCTTCCATTGTTTTGCCTTCCTTGAACCGAGATGGTAAAATGGTCCTTCTCATTGTAGCATTCGCCGTGACTCATACAATCAAATTTTAGCAAATATACAATGTTTTATAACCTACTACCTCGACAGCAGAATTACCATCCAACAAGAGTTCTTACAATAGTTTACCACCTTTTGCCTTTGGAATAACTCGTGATCCCGGCATACCATGAGGCAAAAGCTAAACACAAGGAAGAGGAATTGCTTGGATTTGCAATTTTCTTAATTAGTTCTTTCGATTAATAATGGTAAGTATATACCTTTTGCAATAAAAGAGATTAATGTGCCAAGACAACAGCACGTAATCATCTTTGTTATTCTAGCTAGACATTGGTACTAAAGGACGGGTGGAATTGAGTCTTCATTGGTGTATGTTTAATCGATTGCCTTATTTGGGACAAATGATGCCCATGTTCAAGGTGGCTTGATTACGCTTTTCCTTCATGCGATATTTGCCTTTAACATTTATATACATCTTTACTACCTTACCTACATCCCGCTTTTTATTTTTACGCCCACACAACACGGCGTGTAATAGCACGTTACGATATCTAGTATATACGAATGGGATCTTCTGTGAAGATCTCATCGCAGAGAACACGATAACTCAAACAGATCGTAAATTGCACCCTCCAAGTCAAAATATGTAATCATCTGAAGTTTCGGGTTAAAAAATTCCCTCAATTTGCGTGCACGAGGCTCACTGTGTTAGATGGACTTTATGGGCCTATGGCCGTCGAGGTAAGTGGCCTGTGGTTAATTGCCTCGTGGGCAGCGCCCAGTCGCCCCAGGAAAGCCATCATCCGATAGCCCATACCCCATAGCTATACAACAATTTTATAGAAATCAGTCATTTTCTGTGAGAACAGGGGAAAAAAATCCATGCATTCCAAACATGACAGGCATCATCCCAATACAAAGGACAGTGAGTCCAAGCCTAGACGTCGTTTATGTTAAGAAACCCTGGCGGCCCACGAAGGCCTGTTTTGGCCCATCAGCCGAAACCCTAGGCGAGGACTATAAATAGAGGAGGGGTCCCCCCCCATTGTGTACAGATACGAGAAAACAATAAAGAAATCACTGTTCCTCCCTATATTCTGTCTCTCTGTTCATTGTTTTTGATTTGTCGAGCAACCCTGGACTACACCCGGTAGCAAGGTTTCTCAACACGTTATCAGCATGAGTCTCTACCGTCGTAGAATTGAAAAAAGGTGAGATGTAGGGAGAATCCTACGTATGCATCTACGTGGCACGAAGCTGCAATATACAATCATTCTCTGTTTTTTTTTACAATCTGCGTAGCATGAAGCTACTTGTTTAACGTTGCTACAGCACACATGAAAAAAAGGGGATCGCTATCGCCACACTTCTGTTGTCGCTGGCAGATCGCCGCCACCCGGCTTGAAGCCCCACTGTCCCAAGACTCGGCGATGAAGCATCTCCGCCAAGATCTCACTCGGCGTCATGGCGCACCGGCCAGAAGATCCCGCAGATGAAGCCGCCGACCGCCATTGGCACTGCTGGTCGCTATGCCGACGACCTCGCGCCATGGCTCATCGCACACCAGAAGGCCGCTGCTCAGCTACCATCATAGCCGCTTAGAAGGCCCTCGCGCCAGGCTATCATATTCGCCAGTATCGCCGCTTAGCGCCGACTTCGGCGCATAGATGTTCGCCCGCCACGAAGGTGCCGCCACCGACGCGCCCGGTTCCTCCGCCTCATCGCATGCGCCCGCCATCGGCCGCTCCAGACCGCCTGCCTCGTCTTCGCCTTCGGCCCATCGGCTTTTGGATCTGCCCATACCGGCATGGCGGCAAGTATGAGCGTGGGGAAAGTGCGCGGGAAGAAGAAGAGCAATAAGAAAGAAGTGGCAACACTTGAAATGTAATCAATGGCTGTGATGTAATATCTGGTGATCGTAGGGCGGACGTGGTAATATGACGGTGAATAGTAATTGTCGGTAATTTCTGTAGCTTTCGCGTGAGACTTGAGACAGGCTGGATTGTCAGGAGTTTGTTGGAGAGAGATCGGGTTTATAAACCATGTAATGAGACAGATTGCGATATGAATTGAAAAATGGAATAGTCTCTCCTTCCTTCCTGTGTTCTTCTTTCCTCCCGTCTTTTCCCCTTTCCTTCTCTCCGATTCTACCCTGCTCTTATTCTGTTCGTCGGAGTTCTGAATTGGCGACAGCGTTGTGCTCGCGGCATCACACTTGGTATCAGAGCCGAGTTCGATCATCACAGCTTGGAGTTGTAAAAATCCAGACGAGGGTTGGAGGATTTGGGATCAAGCAATTGATCCTGAGTATCTCCGCAAAAACCTCAGGTTACCAAGTCTGGTTAACTCGGCTGTTTGATTCGAGGGTTCGGGCACCGCTGAGAAGGGAAGAGGTACTTGAATCGTAAAATCCCAGTACGTGAGAGTTTTGGTGCGAACTGCATCGAATCTCCATCAGGCTGGTTGATTCAAGTAAGCAGACACCACGGCGCCACCCAAGCCTTCCGTGCAGACAAGGCTAGTGTTGGATGCCATGGGAGAGGCGGCGGAACAGGCAGAGGTGAGATGGGAACAACTGGATGATCGGTGGGAGTCATTGAAGGCACATTTGGACTTCATTGTGGAGAAAATCAAACCTATCGAGACTATACCAGCGATCCAAGCCCAGGTGGCCGAACACAACACCGTCATAACTGGACTCATGGAGCAGTTTCAGCGCATGCTTCAGGCGAACTCCGGAGTGCACGTAACCCCAAAGGCAGACGGTGAGATTGGAACATCATCGACCCTACCTGAACATCCATCATGTCTAAGAAGGAGAACTTTCCGTGCCAACGGCAGGATTGTTAGGGAAATGTCCCATGACAACGGTGAAGTTTGGTCTGGAGACTCCAAGGTCTGAGCGTACAATATCGTCTCAGGTAAATGATGGATTCCAAGGTGAGAAAAGAATGCCGATTCCTAAATTGACATTTCCAACATTTGCTGGGGAGGAACCTCGTATTTGGAAAAATCGTTGCATGCAATACTTTAGATTGTACAATATTGATGAGTCCTTGTGGACCACTGCTGCCGCTATGCACATGGAGGGTAACGCGGCTATGTGGCTCCAAGCATATCAGGAGGATCATCCTTTGGGAAGTTGGGAGCACTTCATGACTATGGTTGAAACGGAATTTGGAGTTTATGATTCACGAAAGTGCATACGTGACTTGATTCAGATTAAGCAAACTGGAACGGTAGAGGAATACCGTGACCAATTTGAATTGGCAATGTATAAGGTGCGAGCCTATACAAAATCTTGTACTGAAGAATTTTTTGTCACTCATTTTATTTTGGGGTTAAAGGATGAAGTCCGATATGAAGTGGAACTCCAGTTGCCTGAGTCGATTCGCAAGGCATTCATGTTAGCGATCATCCAAGAAGAGAAATGTGAGAAGCGCAGACTGAAACTTCCAAAGCCAGCTATACCACTGCGTGTTGGTGGCCCATTTCGGCACGATATTGTCCAGGACAAAACAAAGGGGGAATAGATGATTTGGGTCGAGCTCGGCAGTTAAGGGAGTATCAAGAGCTCGTGGCTTGTGCTTCAAGTGTGGAGATAAATTTGACAAAGATCACCAGTGCAAGGCAGCCCAACCTGTTCAGTTGCATGCGATGGCGATAGAGGAGCAGCCTGAACAGATGAGTGAAGAATTGTTACAAGCCTTAGAGGAGGAGGACAAAGCTTTTGAGCAGGAACAGTACCGCTTATCAGTTCATGCTTTGTCAGGCACCCAGGATCTTGCTACTATTCGTATACAAGCCATGGTGAATAGTCAGGTTATGACGATTTTGATTGACTCCGGCAGCTCTCATAGCTTCATCAATTCAGTTTTTCTGGAATGTCTCAAGTGTTGCACTGAATCCATACCGCCAGTGCATGTTTTCGTAGCTAATGGTGAAGCTCTGTCGTGTGATAAGCAAGTTCCTGAGCTGGAATGGTGGGCTCAGGGACAGGTATTTCATACTACTATGCGAGTCATCCAGTTGGGGACTTATGATGCAGTGCTGGGTATGGATTGGCTCCAGCTACATAGCCCAATGACCTGTAATTGGAAGCAAAAGACACTGGAGTTTGTGTATCAAGGTCATCCTATTAAGTTACAGGGTGTCTCCTGTTGCTCTGTCGAACAAAATACCGGGAGATCACCAAAACAATGGTATCGTTGGAAGAGTTTGAATGGCATATGGGCAATAGCTTGGGTGGAATCTGGGGTAGAGGTGATGACCAGAGAACCAATACCTTCTGATATACAGCAAGTTCTTGACCATTTTACTGAGGTTTTCTCTGACCCGGTGGCTCTACCTCCTTCTCGCATTTATGACCATGCTATTCCTCTCTTGCCGGATGCAGTGCCAGTAAATTGCAGGCCATACCGTTATGCGCCTATGCAAAAAGATGAAATAGAGAAACAAGTTGCTGAAATGCTGCAAACTGGGTTGATACAACCTAGCACTAGTCCTTTTGCCTCCCCGGTCTTATTAGTGCAGAAGAAGGACAGCAGTTGGAGATTTTGCGTTGATTATCGCAAACTCGACAAAAATACTATTAAAAACAAGTTCCCAATGCCTATTGTGGATGAACTGTTGGATGAGCTTGCTGGCACTCAGTACTTTTCTAAGTTAGATTTGAAATCCGGTTATCATCAGATTCGCATGGTTGAGGCGGACATTTACAAAACTGCTTTTAAGACTCATCATGGCCATTTTGAGTTCCGAGTAATGCCTTTTGGTTTAACGAATGCGCCAGCTACTTTTCAATGCCTCATGAACTCTATTTTGTCCCCTGGCTTATGTAAAATTTGTAATCGGTCTTTATGGATGACATCCTGATTTATAGTTCCACTCTTGCTGATCATAAGAGGCATTTGGAGTTGGTTCTTACTTAGCTGCAACAAAATCAATTGTTTGTGAAGAAAGCTAAATGTGGTTTTGCTCAGCGTAGCATTACTTACCTCGGCCACATTATTTCCCATGAAGGGGTAGCAACAGATCCGACTAAAACACAAGCTATGATCAATTGGCCTCAACCAACCAATGTGACTGAACTAAGAGGGTTCCTTGGTCTTACTGGTTATTACCGTAAGTTTGTGCAAGGGTATGGGTTGATTTCTCGTCCTCTCACTAATCTGCTGAAGAAGAAAGCCTTCGAGTGGAATTCTGCAGCTTTAGAGGCTTTTGAACAACTCAAACTGGCCATGAGCCGAACGCCCGTGCTGGCCTTGCCGGATTTCTAGCAGTCCTTTGTCATTGAAACTGACGCATGTGACAAGGGTATTGGGGCGGTGCTAATGCAGAACAATCATCCAATTGCTTTCTTGAGCAAGGCGTTAAGTCCTTTTCATCAGAAGCTTTCCATCTATGAAAAAGAGTTTCTCGCGGTTATTTTATGGATCGTTCGCTACGCCATACCGCAACGAGGGAGTTTAGATCAACACCGATCACCGCAGCCTATCTTATTTGGGTGATCAACAACTTGTTTCGGAATTACAACGGAAAGCTATGACCAAGCTCATGGGACTTCAATTCAAGATCCAGTACAAGAAAGGAATTCTGAATCGAGCTGCCGATGCCCTTTCCCGAGTGGGGCCATTAATGTTTCTTCATGCGGTGTCGGAGGTACAACCGCTGTGGGTTCAGGAGGTCTTGAATTCGTATGTGACTGATGCCAATGCACAGCAAAGACTAGCGGCTTTAGCTGTGCAAAGCCCGGATGAGCATGGTTTTGTGCTTCAGCAGGGGTTGATAAAGCAACACGGGCGCATTTGGGTGGGAGAAAACTCGGCACTTCAAACTAAGATTATCAAGGCTTTTCATGACAGTGCGGTGGGTGGCCATTCTGGCATTGCAGTGACCTATCAGCGGGTCAAAAGGCTTTTTGTCTGGCATGGTCTTAAGCGGGATGTGACTAATGTGGTGAATCAATGCATTATATGTCAACAAGCTAAGCATGAGCATACCCGTCCGGGGCTTTTACAACCATTGCCTGTACCGGAGGGAGCATGGTTGGACCTTACCATGGATTTTATTGAGGGCTTGCCGTGTTCGGAAGGTTGTAACACAATCATGGTTGTCGTTGATCGCTTCTCAAAGTATGCCCACTTCATTGCTTTGAAGCATCCATTCACAGCACCGCAGATTGCTCGTCTTTTCCTGGAACATGTTGTTAAGCTTCATGGCATGCCGCGGTCGATTGTGTCTGATCGAGACAAAATTTTTACCAGCTTGTTTTGGAAGGAACTATTCACTGCCATGGATGTCAAATTGCAGTTGAGCACGGCGTATCACCCACAAACTGACGGTCAAAGTGAGCGGGTGAACCAATGCCTTGAAATGTACTTAAGGTGTGCAGTGCATTCTTCTCCTCTTCACTGGCGCAAATGGTTAGCAATGGCCGAGTTCTGGTACAATACGTGTGATCACACATCTTTGGGATGCTCACCGTTCAAAGCATTATATGGAAGTGAACCGCGCTATGGCGCTCTGCTGCCTTCGGTGTCGGGTTCCACTCAACCAGTGCAGGAGCTCCTTGATGAGAGGCTTGCTCATTCAGCACTCTTGAAAAATCATCTTCGTGCCGCTCAGAACAGAATCAAATTACAGGCTGATAAGAAGCGAGTGGATCGACAATTCCAACTGGGAGAATCAGTATATTTGAAGCTCCAACCTTATGCACAGTCATCAGTGGTTAACAGGCCTTTTCCAAAGCTTGCATTCAAGTATTTTGGACCCTACCATGTGTTGGCCAAGATTGGGCAGGCTGCTTATAAACTTGAGCTGCCGATCGGAAGCCAAATACATCAATATTTCATGTTTCACAGTTGAAGCCTTATGTTCCGGATTTTACTCCAATTTTTCACACTCCTCCGAGTATCGCTGATCTCAACATGGAGCAGGTGGAACCTGAATTGATTTTGGATCGTCGTCTGGTCAGGAAGGGCAGTACGCCGATCACTCAAGTGTTGGTGAAATGGACTCACATCCCAGCTGAGATGGCTACATGGGAGGACTTCACAGTGGTGCGGCACCGGTTCCCTAATGCTTCGGCTTGGGGTCAAGCCGATTCTGAAGGAGGGGGTGATGTCATGGCGGCAAGTATGAGCGTGAGGAAGGTGCGCGGGAAGAAGAGGAGCAGTGAGAAAGAAGCGGCAACACTTGAAATGTAATCAATGGCTGTGATGTAATATCTGGTGATCGTAGGGCGGACGTGGTAATATGACGGTGAATAGTAATTGTCGGTAATTTCTGTAGCTTCGCGTGAGACTTGAGACAGGCTGGATTGTCAGGAGTTTGTTGGAGAGAGATCGGGTTTATAAACCATGTAATGAGACAGATTGCGATTTGAATTGAAAAATGGAATAGTCTCTCCTTCCTTCCTCAGGTTCTTCTTTCCTCCCGCTCTTTTCCCTTTCCTTCTCTCCGATTCTACCTCGCTCTTATTCTCGCTCGCCGGAGTTCTAAATTGGCAACAATAAGTTGCTCAAGGCATCACAAAGGCTCGGCGCCGCGCCACCACCTCAGAGTCCGCTCGGCTCGAGCGAGCCGCCGCCTGCCCAAGAGCACGCCACGCCATGGTCAAGTCGCCGAGTGCACGCGTGAGGAAGATGGACTCAAAGTCCGAATTGAAGCGACGTGAAATCCGGTTCAATCCGGATAAGAAAGGAGGGAAATTACACATTTGCCCTTAGGTTTTTATTTCCTGTTTTATTTTTCTTTCTTTTTCTGAAAAATCAGTAAGAAAATTTAGAAAATTAATGAAAAATAACAGGAAAATTATGGAAAATTGCTAGAAAATTTCAGGAAATTATTTAACTATGGTATTAATTTTCTAGCATTCCTTTGCAGCATTTATGAATATTTTTATGCATTTTGCAATTATTGCTCTCCTCTCTTACTGTAAATTCATAAGAATTCAAGCATGCCACACGAAGCGACCACCGCCGCGCGCATGAAGCCGATCGCATGCATGAAACCGATCGCACGAAGTCGATCGTGCGCATGAAGCCGATCGCATGCATGAAACCGATTGCACGAAGTCAATCGTGCGCATGAATCCGATCGCATGCATGAAACCGATCACACGAAGTCGATCACGTGCATGAATCTGATCGCATGCACGAAGTCGATCACATACATGCACAAAACTATATCTATGAATCTTTGTGAATATTTATGAATCTAGTATTTATTATTTTCTTTAGTTTACTGAAAATTCATGAGAATTTAATTTATGCATTTATGAATCTTGTAACCACTCTCTATTAGATTGCACGAAGTAATCTAATGAAAGAATCTTATGAATATGGCGGCGACTAGGATACGGACGTCCGTCCGGATGCCTTTCATCGGACGCCTGATGTCAGCATTGAAACATGGAAAAACAATTGGTGAAACATGGAAAAGGTACTGGTGAAACATGAGAGAAGTTCCAAAACATAGATGTTTTGGCAGCTGCCAAACGATGTTTCAACACGTAGAACCAAATGTTTTAGTAGGTAGAATCAAATGTTTCACTAGGTGAAATCCAATGTTTTAATAGAGCAAACATGTATTTCACCTTGTTTCAACAGAAAAAACCACACGTTTCAATAGAGTAAAACGGATGTTTCACAAGAGCAAAACGGATGTTTCATACGTGCATTGGTCATCTTTCGAGCATAAAATCGATTTAACCTTCTTCTTCGGTCATCTTCTTCCACAAATCAAAATGTTTCAAAGATGTAGAACCCAATGTTTAACCACGACAAAACCCATGTTTCAACGCATCAGGTCATGTTCCAAGTCAAAATATCCTTCTTCAACCTCTAGCCCCTTCCCCATCTCCACCATCTTCTTCTACAACCGTGTTCACGGGCGAGGTCGAGCACTTGTGGATAGAGGAAGGAGGAGGAGCTTCGGGAAGCTCGGGAAGAGAGAGAGGATGAACTCCGGACGGGCACAACGATGACGCCGCGCCCAAGTGAAGTGGCTACTATGCTAGAAGCGAGGCGTAAGTTCGGCCAAGAAGCTTTTTACCAAAGGCCGCGATCGTCGAAAGTGTTGCCCCAATATTGGCATATCTCATCGACATGCCACTCGCTTTCAAAGATACAATCACCGCAGCTTGTTTCCATCCTAGATCGATTAGCTAGCGCTAACATGATGAGGCCCGATGGCTAAGAGATAAGGCTTCGATTTTTTTTTCACCATGTGAAAGGTAGATGCAGCGCTCATGTGGATAAGACAAGGCTTCGATTTTTTGTCCATGTGTAAGGTAGATGCAAAGGCTCATGTGGATGGAAGCGTCCGATGGAAGATAATGGAATCAGACGTCCTCGCAGTATCATTTTCGTATGAATATTCATTCAAATGAATAGCATTGTCAAACGTGAGTTTGAAGAATTGGCTCCGAATGGTCAGAACTATCTCACATGGGCACCAGATATGAAGATCGTGCTTAGGAGCAAGAAGTTCCGAACTGCCATCGGCCTAGGGTTCTCGAAGGATGCGCAACCTACTGCCGAGCAGAACGATCAAGCTTTGCACTTCCTCGAGCATCACCTCTCAGCCATTTTGAAGAATGAATATATGGCTAAGGAGAGTGCACCTGAGTTATGAACTGCACTTCAAAAGCGGTTCGAGAAACACAAGTCCACCATCTTGCTCCAAGCACAACAAGATTGAGTTTGCCTAAGGTTTACGGACTACAAAACAGTGGCCGAATACAATTCTACCTTGCACAGAATTTGTACCAATCCCTCTCTATGTGGCAAGAAGACCACTAAAGAAGAGAAGAATCCGGTTCAGGGAAAGTCCAAAGCATGAATCGCATTATTAACATCTATTTTAGATTGTGGTTGTTGATGAATTTTGAATAATGAATTGTAAGCTCTCAAAGAGCATACCTTTTCTTTCTCATGAATGAATATATAATTTATCCTTTATTCCGAATTCTATTTTTGCAAGCAATATTTGAATTATTTTGCCATCGCTCCGATTGGAATTATATTTCTTTTATCTAGAAATCGTAGCACCCAAATGGAGGAGATATGTATTGTTGACAAAGGGCACAACAAATACTATTCTAAGAGAGTCCAAATACTTCCAATGATCACGAAGAACGCCGAAGAATTACTACAATCGCAGAAGCGATTCCTATATAATACGCTCGAAGAGCCACAATTATATTGCCAATTGGTACAACTTTGGTAATCGAAGAAGCCCTTTGTACCCCGAATCAACGCGCACTCTCTTAAGTTTCAAAGACATCTGCGCCAATGGGTTTCACGTAGAGACCAATGAAGAAAATGGCAAAGAATACTTGTGCATTGTGAAGCACACGGTATGTGGAAAGATGATATTAGAAAAATGTCCCTCATATGAATCTGGGTTATACTACACGAAAATTCATGCACCTGAAGTGTATACTTCTTTGAAGATTGTTTTTAGAAGCTCTGAATTATTTTCTTTGTGGCATTGTAGATTAGGCCATCCTGGTCTTAGAATGATGAGAAATATAGTGAACAACTCACAGGGTCATGGCATTAATGTTAAGAATTTCCCCAATCACGAAGATTTTGTGTGCCTTGCATGTGCCACCGGGAAATTAATAACTAGACTCTCTATTATGAAAGTGCAAAGTGAAATCCTGCATTCTCGAACGATCCAAGGATATTTATGTTCGATTCAGCCCTTGTCAGGGCCGTTTCATTATTTCATGGTGCTTATAGATGCTTCCTCAAAATGGTCGCATGTATGCTTGCTGTCAACCAGAAACCATGCATTTGCAAAGCTGATCTCGCAGATCATCGAATTAAGAATGCATTTCCGATCATCGTGTGAAGTCCATTCAATGGACAATGCCAATAATTTACTTCCAAGGCATTTGATGATTATTGCACAAAGAATAGGAATAAATGTTGAGCACTTGCATCGCACGTCCATACGCAAAATGGACTAGCCAAGCACTAATAAAGAGAATCAAATTCATTGCTGCACCGCTCTTGCAGAGTTGTAACTTGCCCAACACTGCTAGATACGCAGCCTTGCACGCAGCAGCTCTCATCAATTTCGCACCATTGGCCTACAACATCTATTCTCCTATGCAACTAGTGCAAGGGTCATCCCAAGATTTCCCATCTCAGAAAGTTTGGATGTTTGCTATATGTACCTATACCACCCCCACAATGATCGCAATGGGCCCTCTCCGCAAGTCTGGGATATACGTTGGTTATGAAAGTGCATCCATAATCAGGTATTTGGAACCCATGATAGAGACTTGCATACAGCCCGATTCGCTGATTGTATCTTTGACGAGGCCTGTTTCCCGTCATTAGGGGGAGGAAATCAACCTTTGGATGAAAAATGCCGGGAAATCATATGGCATTCCACTAGGATCCCCGTGCATGACCCACGCACTAATGAAGCAAATCAAGAAGTCCAGAAGATAATTGATTTGCAAAACTTAGCGAATGAACTGTCTGATCATTTTTGTGATCTGAAAGGCGTGATTAAGTCGCATGTACCTACAAGAAATGCACCAAAGAGGGTGGAAATACTAAAGAAATCAGAAGGTATCCCTCATCTTGTTCAAAGGCCTCAAAGGAAAAGGACAGGAAATCTAGCTTCTCAAACCCAAAGTACCCGGAGACGTCTGGAGAAAATTGGGCAAGAGGACTTACCACAGCCAATCACAAAGATGCCCCAAGGAAAGAAGGGGAGCCAGTTGAGACCTGGCGCTGGAAAGAAGCCTATGGAAAAGGTAATTCTAGATTTGAATCTTCCATTGCAGGAAGCCGCCGGAAACAATGTGTGCGCACACTTGGGCGATGAAAAGCTAAAGGAACTTGCTCCTGTGATGGGAAATAGCAGTGAAGAGCAAGTGGAAGTGCATGAAGCACCCCATGACGAAATGGCCATAAATTTTGTAATAACAGGAGAATCCCTGAATAGAGCAACAGCCAATGTCAATGCATGCTTTGAAAAGAAGATTGCCTCAATCATTGATCATGATCCCGAGCCTGCATCTCTCGTAGAATGCAAGAAAAGGCTAGATTGGGAAGAATAGAAGAAGGCAATCACTGCAGAATTAGTCTCTCTGAACAAAAGAGAGGTGTTTGGGCCAGTATGCCGCACGCCTCCCCATATAAACCCCGTAAGTCACAAATGGGTCTTTGTTCGGAAGAGGAATGAAAACAACGAACTTGTAAGGTACAAAGCAAGGCTTGTTGCGCAAGGTTTCACTCAACGACCTGGGGTTGATTATGAAGAAACCTATTCTCCGGTCATGGGAGGAATTACCTTTAGATATTTGATCTCAATGGCAATCAACTTGAAGTTGAAAATGAAGCTAATGGATGTTGTCACAAAGATATCCAGTATGAAAATTTGGATTCGGAGATATACATGAAAGTACCTGAAGGTATCCCTATCCTGAATCAAGATAGAGCAAATGTAAACCTCGACAAAGGTGAAATTGGAGAAATCACTGACGCTAAAGCAACAGGAAGAATATGGTACAATTGCTTGAGTGACTTTCTCTGCAAGAAAGGCTACACGAACAACGAAGATTGTCCATGTGTATTTATACAAATGATCCCTAACGGATTCTCAGATAATCTCCGCCTATGTAGATGACTTGAATATCATTGGAATGGATGAAGAAATTGAAGAGGCATACTCATACTTGAATTCTGAGTTTGAAATGAAAGACTTGGGTAAAACTAAGTTCTGTTTAGGCTTGTAGCCTGAACACGTCCAAGGAGGAATCTTGGTACATCAATCAACCTACACGCAGAAAGTGTTGGAAAGATTTGGTTTTGAAAATCATATCCTGCGAAAACCCCAATGGTTGGAAGGTCACTACAAGCGCACTCAAGACCCATACAGCCTAGAGAAGAGGGGAGGAAGTCCCGGGAGCGGAATTCTATATCTCGAAAGTGCAATTGAGCGCTATGTACCTTGCAAATAGCACTGTGTCGACATTATGTCATTGTGAACTTGCTAGCTGTGTACATCGCAGAACCCACCGAAAGGCATTGGAAAGGGGTTAAGGACAATCTTCCGTTACCTACAAGGAAGCAAAGACCTCGGCCTATTCTATAGAAATATGAATGAACTAAGCTTGGTTTATGTCGATGTCGGGTACTGCTTGACCAAGATATCGAAAAGTCCCAAACGGGATATGTTTTCCTTTGTGGAGGAACAACAGTTTCCTGGAAGTCGTCTAAGCAGACTCTTGTCTCGATGTCGACAAACCACTCGAAAATCATTGCCTTGTATGAAGCCTCCCGTGAATGTGCATGGCTTCGAAGAATGGTTCACCACATCCAGAAGTCATGTGGTTTGAACATTGAACAATCTCCCACTATAATCTATGAAGACAATGCAGCTTGTGTTGCTCAAGTACAGATGGGATATGTGAAGAGAAATCTCACAAAGCATATCAACCCCAAGTTTTTCTATGCTCATGAATTGCATAAGATGAACGAGATTAAGGTACTGCATACTAAGTCATGTGAAAATCTCGCAGATTTATTCACTAAGTCACTCCCAGCATCTACTTTTGAAAGGTGTGTTAAAGGAATTGGGATGATGAGACTTAGAGAAGTGCAGATTTCAGGGGGAGATATTTCACATACTCCTACATAAATCTTGAACTTGAAGTTTGAGTACCCAACGTGATCTTGAAGATTAACATTGAAGTTTGGGTGAATTGTACTCTTTTTCCCTTAGTGAGTTTTCACGAAGTTTCTCACGAAGGTTTTTGATGAGGCAATTCGGCAACACAACAAGCGTATGCTATGTACTATTTCTCCAAGTATTTTTCCCATCGGGTTTTTTCCCGGAGTTTTGATGAGGCATATGCATCTCAAGCAGAGGGTCAAGGAGGAGTGTTAAGAAACCCTAGCGCCCACGGCGGCCGCTGGCCCATCACCAAAACCCTAAGCGAGGACTATAATAGAGAGGGTTCCCCCATTGTGTGCGTGATACGAGAAAGCAATAAAGAAATCACTGTTCCTCCCTATATTCTATCTCTCTGTTCATTGTTTTTGATCTGTCGAGAAACCCTAGACTATGCTCGGTAGCAAGGTTTCTCAACAGTTTCGAGCATCCACAATGCAACGACTCTGTTCTGTCGAAAGATATGCAGTGTAGATTTGAGGTGATGTGGCAAGGAATTAAGCAGGATATAGAAAAGTTGTATCCCAACAGGAAATAATACATCGGAGCAAGTTGTATCTTTTTTTCCTTCAGGGAGTGGAAGGATGTGTTACAAAATCTGTGTGTTGCCTTTTTCTTGGCAGCACTGCAGTAGTACCAATCTTCATGGAGGTAATTGAGATTTTGCCACTCCATACATCGTGCTTCGCTAGAATGCCATTAGTCACGTAGATTTCGCCATAATGCCATCCCGAACGTGAGTCTCACCGCCAGAATGCCATTTTAGATTTTCTCTTGTATTTTCCTTTTCTTTTCCTCATTTTGACGCGTGAAAGGACGCTTTTGCCCTCAAGAATAAAAGAATGAGACTCATCAGACAGACATGGGATTCACTAAATTTAGCTATCAATTAAAGTTGAAATTTTCAAACTTTTGACTCGAGATCCGTGGATAGGCATTGATATCCGTAAAAATTGGTGGATTAAAATCTTGTCCGTAAAAATCACAATAATTCTAACAAGATCTGCTGCATTAAAACTTAGTTTTCAGATTTTTATTTTTATTAGATAACAAATAAACTTTATTTTATATGATACTTTTATGTGAAATAATAATAACTGTTGGGAACTAACATAAAATTTTCGATACACTTATCGCTTATATTTATTTTATAAAATTTCTAACATCTCGCTAATATTGCTTTTGATTCCATTCTGCTTTTGATTTTATAAAATGGTTAATTCAACTTTATTATTTTTAAAACTTTTTGTAGAGGTTTATTACGGCTATTATATTTTATTTTAATAATTTCAAGTCAATATATATCCGATATTGATATTATTGTATTTAGTTTATACGCTAGGGCAAAAAGTCTTTTCACGCGCAAAATGAGGAAAAGAAAACTAATATACAAGAGAAAATATAAAATGGCATTCTCATGTGAGACTCACGCTCGATGGCATTATAGCGAAGTCCACGTGACTAATGGCATTCTGACGAAGCACGATGTATAGAGTGGCAAAATCTCAATTACCTCATCTTCATGTGGCAGCCGATCAGATCTCAGCAAGAGCTCTGCAGTGCAAGTGTGACGGTCTGCCATGGCACGAGCAATGCAGGGAGCTACAGTTTACTGTCAGTCTGTCATAGCCTGATTTTGATCCATCCGATCAGAATAGGAGTCAGGTTGACCGCTACAGTGCAAGAAAAGCTCTACAGTGATATTTTGTTACCGTGCAGGCGTGCACTACATTATTTTTGCAACAATACATTGCTTCCTTGGTGGCCACCACTCTTGATCCCAAGGTTGCAGAGCAATGGCACCCCTACTGTGGCACCATGACATGCCCCTGCAACGTCAGAGGATATACGGTAGACTACACGCACAGGGAGCTGAGACCCACGGAAAGGAATTCAATCTATGGGAAGATCCACTAAGCCTGTAAGGATGTAACTACCAGGTTCACAATATCGAATTTCTTTCAAATGATTTTCCACCGGTTGAAAATTGGCAAAAAAATCAATCAAAAATCGGTAGAAACCAAACGGGTTCAGGGTTAATTTTTTAAAAGTCAATGGTTAAAAAGTGACAAAAAAATCGACCGATTTTCGTTTTTTTCATCAAAAATCGCGACATCACTTTCGTCACCAATTTTTCGATTGTTTTCATGATTTTTGACTGGTTTTTATTCGATTTTCAGCAACTCAAGGAAAATCGGTAAATATTCAAGGAAAATTAGAAAAATACAAAAAATCTGAATAAATCCCAATTAATCTATAAAACACCTCAAAGAAATATTAACAATTTTTGAATTTATTTAGTACTTTTGAAAAATCAAAAATAGCAATTAATGAAAAGGAATAGAAACATTGTCAAAATTTTATAAAAATTTATAAGCTTGATCATGCTTCAAAATTTTAATGGCATCATAAAAAGTGCCCGAGGATCATGTAGTAAAATTTCCAGAAGTGTTAGACTTCATTTAGTGCCCCTAGAAAACCAAAAACAAAAGAGGACATACAGAGACAGTAGCATTGTCAGAATTTTTTAAAAATAAATAGGTCTGATCATCATCTCAAAATTTTACATCATTATTAGCATTGCCTTAGAATCTCAAAAAAAAAAATTGCAGAAATATTAGACTTCATTTAGTGCCCCCAGAAAATAAGAAACAGAAGACATACAAAGACAGTAGCACTATCAGAATTTTAAAAAATGCACAAGTCTGATAATCATCTAAAAATTTTACAACATCATTAGCATTGCCTCAGGACCTCACACAAAAATTTTCAAAAACTTTTAATACCTTTTAACCCTGGTAGCTAGTCCATGGAGCCAGCAACCTAAGAACTATAAAAAATTAGGCTTTAAAATACTCATAGTGGGAGCTGCTTCAATGCATTCCTATTTTAAAGTTACACAAATATTAAAATATGAATGAAAGATAGATGATGATTACTTACCCTTTTATGTTCGTTAAAATTTGTGCAACTTGTATTACGAAGTGATGCATAGAAATACTACTCATACTACAGGCCCATTGGCAATGAGTAGGAACAAAGAAAAGACCTGGGAGCAGGCTGTGGACAACATAGGATAGCCAATAGCAAAATGATGCAGAAAAGGTATAGGCCACTTTATCCAGCAATTCCAGCTTATAAACTAGTCTAAGACCACCGAAAGAAGCTAGTGCCCCTTGTCAAGCACAAAGTACACTACAAAACAACAACGCCATAATTTAACTGCACGAGGCCTCACATGGGGATCACAGATAGGCAATTAGCAGATTGATTACAGTTCAGTTTCCCATAGTACAACCTTGCAATCACAATGCACCCTCCAAACCAGATAATGACATAACAAAATCAAGCCGGTCAACAAACGCAAAAATAGGAAAGGGCAAACAAAATAAAAGAGAGATGCTTAATATAGTTAGGTATAACCAGTGCTCTTCCAGGAAGGAGGAGAAGAGCCGATGAGTTCATCTGCATTTGGCAGAAGAACAGTTTGCAGGAGTGGTCGATGGGCGCATGCAGATTCAGACCCTGTCTTATGAGGGGCCACTGTGCTGGGCCTTGGCCTGGAAGGCCATAGATGGGCAGGTCATGGTGAATAGGCCTGGGAGGCGAGCAGCGTAGACAAGGATCCACATCCTTGCAGCAAGATATCCTTCCATCTGCTTGCACTGCCGTTCCCTACCCTCGCCGATCTTGATTCCACCCACCAATGGCAATACCTTCCCCTGCAAGAACGAAGCGACAAAATGACATCTTTTATCGCAATCAATCATATTGAGTTGAGAACATGTTGACAATATGCACAGAGATTATAGTAAATTCTGGAACCAAAATTAGTATGGAATGTGCATAATTGAGGCTGTGTACGGCAAAAAAAGGAAAAAGATGAACATAATATATTGAAATTGAAAAGCCAGTAGTTTGGTATCATCTTCTGTAGGCAGTAACTTCAAAATTATATAAAGATATCCAAGATCAATTCGAATAAACAAGTAGGGATCAGTAGACATCATTGATCCACATGCAAGAATAAAAAAACCACTGTAGAAATCTGGACGTCTCTTCTGCTGGCAGAGAGGAGGAAACAGTCAAAAGGTTCCATATTAGGTTAGACTGCAGCAGGACAGCCTGTAAGGAAAATCTCGTGTATCCAATGCAAATAACTAAATGCACTCAAAAAACTAATAACATGTGCAAGTGCCAGCCAATCTGATGGTACAGAGAGTTTCTGGCTACTGTTGCAACATTTTACATTGTCTGTATATAATGGCATCAAGCTCAGCCCAAATTAGGGGAGAAAGCTACAGCCTTGCTCCTTCTCTGCACCTTCACCTCAACTAGATCAACAGGGAACCCACATAGTGATCTCATCTTGTATGTTGTCAATCAGATTAGTGCATCACTTGCACTTACATTCTTCACTGTTTACCCTAATGTTCTTCATTCATTTTGCAAGAGGAAGAGTACGTACATATGTACCGTGAATCACTTGGTTAGATCAAAACGCAGCTTTTTTAGCTATGTTTTTTTCTTTTGTAATATCAAATATAGCCAACAGAAAATGGAAGATCAATAGGCAGAATGCTTAAAGCACCCCCTCTTTACATGCCAAACATAATACATATATGAAGATACCTCAGTAATACTTAACTAAGAGTATATTATATACATAAGATAATGCATCTATTGCATCATTACAACCTCAATACTTGCAAGAAACCAACCATAAAACTAAAGCATGAGCAGTCATCGCATCAGTCTATGATATGGTCACATGACTCTACTTAGCAGATTTGATATGAAGGGTAATTTAAGATCATCCACATTCCACACATTTAAATACAATATCAGTTTTGGCTGTTTGCACAGTTGCACACTTAACAGGTATTGGAGCTTGCAGGCCAAACTAAGACAACCGACACACAAGGGTCAAACTAACAGAGGCATGTAGACTATTTGAAAATTGAGTTGAGAATCAGAATATCATATGACATTCGATTTCCACATTTATTAGTTGTATACTTTCTATTCATGAATGTACAATAATAAACAGCCCATTTACTTAGGGTACATATATAAGATGGTTCAAGAAAAAAATATTCATATATTTGGTTGCTTGAATGGAACCATCCCATTATGAATGGTGGGATACAAATTTAATGAATATTCTTTACTGTTGAAGTATAAGTGAATTATCCACTTTTCCTCATTAGTTTAAGCTTTTGGGTGAACTGGCTGGTGCATGCAACTCAATATAGTATCAGAGCCGTCCTAGGCCTGAGGGAGCCTACACGTGAGGGGAGTGTTAGCGTGATGTATAGGTAATGGGCCCAGTGGTTCATTGAACCCTACAGGTCAGGGTGCCTCCCTCCTCCGGGTTTTGATTAGTTGGTTATGTTTGGCAAGGATCTCCTAGATTAGATCTTTCCTATTCTTAGAGATATCCTTGCCTATATGTACTTGAGCCTTGGGCTCCTCCCATAATCAATCTACTATTTTCCCAACCATACTCTTTCATGGTATCACGAGACCGGAGCTTCCCCTCGCCTTCACGCTTCGCTGCACGCTCTAGCTACTACCGCAAGATGGTCGGGACCCCGCCGCCTCCGTCGCCGACCTCGCCGAGTAGGCTCGCCATGACGCCGACGCCATGGCAAAGCAGCCTGCCGAGACTTCGCCAAGGCGCCTCGCTGAAGCCAGGCCGAGCAGAGGTCACATCAGATCCGCGCAGACGCGACGCAGCTCGCCGACCAAGGTCCGCCAAGATCGCTGGCGGCCAAAGCTCGCCGACGCCGCTGCTGGGCCGATCCTGCCGACCCGGCCGGCGACGACCACGAGGATGACACGGACATCTCCCGCGCCATGATCCTCCACGAGGCCGCCGCCGTTCTCAACCTCCACGCCAGCCGTCGCGTAACGCCCGCAGTCCGTCCTCGCCCTCGACACCTCGGCAACTACTCACGTTGGCGCGAATAATTCCTCTCGCCGTCACGAATATTCGCCGCAGACCACGCCCGCAGCCCGCCACTCGGCACTTCGATTGGGCTCGGATGAACGCTGTCGCCAAATCATGGTCAGACAAAGACGGCCACCGCCGACCTTGCCGACGCCGTGATCGACCATCGCGCCACCGCCACGGCTCGATCGCCATCGAGGATCAATTCTTGGCAATCAGGAGACCCGTGCTCTCCACCTTGACGCCAAGTTTCGCGCGTTTGCCCAAGGTGACCTCTCCGTCACCGAATATTGCAAACACTTCAAGAAGATGGCCGACGACCTCGCTGACCTCGACGAACACGTGACTGACCGCACTCTGGTCCTCAACGTGATTCGCGGGCTCAACGAGCGGTACAGGGACATCGGGGTCCACCTCCGCCGCGGTCGCCCCTTCCCTTCCTTCGCCGCCGTCCGCAATGAACTCCTCCTTGAGGAGATCAACATGGTGCAGAATCCTCCCTTTGCTCCTCCGACGCTTCGCCGCCATCGCTCTCCCTCGCCAACAAGATCGACCACCAAACAGCCGTCCTCTCGTCCCTCGCCGCCCCAGAAGAAGAAGAAGAAGAAGGACCACGCGACCTCCTCAGCGGACGCTGCTGCAGCGCTGGCGCTCCTCCTCCGGCTCCTCCTCTACGCTCGGCACGGCTGCTGCGCCTGGCGGCGGCTGGCCATCGTTCTTCAACCCGTGGACCGGGTCCATCCAAATGTGGCCCGGTCCTCGGCGCCTCTCGCCCAGCTTCCCAGGGCGCTGTCATTGCCCCAAAGAAGAAGAAGCCCAAGAAGAAGCTTCTTGCCCCAAAGAACAGACCGCTCCAACAAAGAAGCCTTCCTCGCCACGAAGACTAACAAAGAAGAAGAAATGGCCAAGTAGATCAAATTTCATGGTGGGGTCTCCGCCTGGGACTGTAATTCTCGCCTCCACGCTCAAAGACCATCACCCTCACTCACGGCTAACAACGATTGGTACCTTGATACAGGTGCCTCTTCTCACATGACCTCCCATGATGGTACCCTCTCTCACTCCTCAACCCCTCGGTATCCCTCTCCCACCTCCATTGTTGTCGGTAATGGTTCGCTCTCCTCACATCGCCACCGGCCGACACACCTTGGCTCTCTTGTTCTAAATAATGTTCTTGTTTCACCTCAGCTTATCAAGAATCTTATTTCTGTTCGCCAATTCACTACTGATAACAATTGTTCTGTGGAGTTTGACCCGTATGGTTGTTCTGAAGGATCTTCTCGCTGAACGTGATCATCAGTGCAATAGCTCCGGTCCGCTTACCCGCCGCACTGCCTGCGTGGCCCACTCCTTGTTGCCAGCTCCACGCCATCCTCCTCAGGCACCGCCGCCTCGGCTACCCCAGTCATGAGGCCTCTCCAAACTCACTTCGCTATTCCTCGGTTGTAATAAAAGTTTGGAGTCTTTGTGCCATGCGTGTCATTTAGGACGACATGTTCGTTTTCCTTTAGTCCTTCGTGTCTCGAAGGCCAAACAACTTTGATCTTATTCATTGTGACTTATGGACATCTCCCATTGTTAGTGTCTCCGGTTACAAATATTACTTAGTTGTTCTTGATGACCGCCACATCACCTATGGACGCTTCTTTACGGCTTAAATCGACACGCTTTTCCACCCTATCTAACTTTTTTCGCCTATGTGTCTACCCGATTCGGCGCAAGACGCGCTAAGGCCGCCCAGAGTGACAACTACCGGAGTTCGACAACTCAACATACAAGACCTTCTTCCTCACACATGGCGCCTGGGCCAGATGTCGTGTCCCTACACGCCTTCGCAGAATCTGGCCGTGGCCGAGCGGATTATTCGCACCACTAACGATGTCATTCGCTCCCTTCGCTTTCAAAGTAGCATGCCACCTTCAGATAATGAGGCGCTGCACATCGCAACTCTCCTCCTCAACATCTTGCCGACCAAGACATCGGATTTTTCGACCCGACTTTGCTCTTTCTAAAGCAACCGTCAGACGATAATCATGTCTTTGGTCAAAGTGTTACCCCAATCTTTCGCCATCGCTTCCCCACAAACTTGCCCCCGCTCGCCTCTCGTGATCTTCCTTGGTTATTCGCTCACCACAAGGATACCGATGTCTTGATCCTACCACAAATAGAATCATAATCTCCGCCACGTTCTCTTTGACGAGACCGCTTCCTTTGCCGAGCATACCTCCTCCCACCGCCGGACTTCACCTTCCTAGATGAATTCCCTAACCCGGCGCTTCTTCCCATAGGGTCGCCAACTGTGTTCTCGCAGTCCTCCCGCGCCACCATCAAGCTATACGCCCCATGCCGACGCAGTACCGCTTCGCGCCGCCAAGACCATCAGATTTCGCGACTGCGGCGGTGGTGCACCGTCCGTCATGCTGCCCTTCGCGCCACGCGCCACCATTTATCCTCGCCGCTCCGCCGCCACGCGCTGCACCGACGGCTTCTCCTCGACTTCCCACGCGGGTCTCTCGCCACGCTGCACCGCTTCCACCCGGCTTCCGCCAGCCAGCCACGCTGCTCCTCGCCTTGCGCTGTTTACTCCAGCGCCTAAAGCAGTCCGGTCCTCCGACAAGACCGATCGCCCTACGGCGCGCCGCGCCCGGTGCCGGGGTGCCATTGTTGTTCTCTCGACAAAGGAACCAAAGACAAAGATGGCGACTTCGGGCCAAGGACGGTTTTCGCATCGCCCTTGTACCATGCCGCCCACCGCCCCTGCTCAAGACCTTCCGTGGCGCCTTGCCGATCCCAATTGGCGGGTCGCTATGGAGGAAGAACATGCTGCCCTTCTCCGTAACCGCATTTGGGAGTTGGTTCATCGCCCGCGACATGCCAACATTGTCACGCAAGTGGATCTTCAAACACAAGTTCCACGCCGACGGATCTCGAGCGCTATAAGGCACGCGGTCCTTTCGCGGCTTCACCCAGGCATCCGGGCATCGACTTTGCCGAGACCTTCACCCGGTCGTCAAGCCCGCCACGGTTCAAGACAAAGGTTTCTCTCGCTCTCTCGCCAAAGGGCTGCTCACCACCGATGTCAAGAACGCCTTCCTCCATGGCACCTTGACAGAGACAAGAGTTTGCAAATTTCACCCTCCGGATTCGAGGATCTCGCCAGTTCCCGACTTTGTCCGTCAGTCTCAACAAGTCGCTTACGGTCTCAAGCAGCTCCCGTGCTTGGTACACCCCGCTTCGCCACGATCCGGTCTCTATTGGTTTTGTGGAAGCCAAGTCGACACTTCATTGTTTGTCACCGCCGTGGCAATCGACACGGCCTACTCGCTTCCTCTACGTTGATGACATCGCCCTCACCGCCTCGACACACCTCCTGCGGCAGTCATCTCACCCCCGCAGAGTTTGCCATGAAGGATTTGGGCGAACTCCATCACTTCCTGATGCGTGTTCAATAGAAGGTCGACGGTATGATACTCTCTCGGCCAAGACATGATTGACATCTTGATCGTGGCTGGGATGGCCGAGTGCAAACCATGCACAACGCCTCGTGGATACCAAATTTCCAAGGTCTCGCCGACTCGAGCTTCAGCTTGTCAATTCGGCTCGACTACGGAGTCTTGCTTGCGCTTTGCAAGATTCGACCTTCACACGGCCCGACATTGCCTCACGCCGCGCAAAGAAGTTTGCCTTTACATGCACGACCTCGAGAGCCCCACTGGTCGCTCTCAAGCGCATCCTTCGCTACATTCGGTACTCTACACCGGTCTTCATCTTCGACCGTCGACCGTGATGACTTGGTGGTTTATTCGATGTCGACCGGGCCGGGTCATTCCGACACGCCGCAAGTCCACCTCGGGCTATGCCGTGTTCCTTAGTGACAACTCGGTCTCCTGGTCCTCCAAGCGCCGAACACCGTGTCCCGCTCAAATACCGAGGTCGAGTATCAACGCCGCCGCCAATGGTGTTGCCGAGGCTTCTTGGCTCGACAGCTTTTCTTCATGAGCTCCACATTCCGCCGCTGCTACCCTTGTCATCGCGACAACGCAACCGGGTCTACATGTCCTCCAACCCGGTTCAAGATCAACGGACGGCACATCGAGATCGATCTTCACTTCGCTCGTGAGAAGGTAGCCATGGGTGCCGTCATGGGTTCTTCACGCTCCCACGACATCCCGGTTCACGATGTCTTCACGGGCTTTGCCTTCTTCATCTTCTCCGAGTTTCGGTCCATCGAATGTCCGTGGCTAACCACCGACGCTCCGACTACGGGCGTGTTAGCGTGATGTATAGGGTAATGGGCCCGTGGTTCATTGCAACCCTACAGTGCGGCGGTACCTCCTCTGGTTTTGATTAGTTGGTTATGTTTGGCAAGGATCTCCTAGATTAGATCTTTCCTATTCTTAGAGATATCCTTGCCTATATGTACTTGAGCCTTGGGCTCCTCTCATAATCAATCTACTATTTTCCCAACCATACTCTTTTCAGGGAGTGTTGAAGTATAAGTGAATTGCCCACCTTTCCTCATCAACTTAAGTTTTTGGGTGAACTGACTGGTGCATGCAGCTCGATATTTATAGATGTTGAACCATTTCATTCATCAAAAACAATGAAATAAAATGGTATAAGACCATCTCATCTCATTCAACCTCATCCCACCAACCAAATACACCCTTAGGAATTAGGATACTTACCATTTGTTAATGCATATTGCACAGCAAATCAGTAAAAAAAAAGCTCTGAGCATATGTGGTATGTACACTAGCTTTAGAGCAATCCATTTTTTGTGGGGACCGAGTGGCGCGCTGCTTATATAGACGCGCTCTGTCGCCAGAGGAACGGTCGCTCTGTCGCCAATTGGAATGGCGACAGAGTATATCGCCGTTTCAAATAGCGACAAGCTCTGTGTTGCCAAATGAAACAGCAACAGGTGTCCATTCCTATCATTTTTCTTTTCGGTGTATTATTTCTGTAAATTTCGATTAAACTAATATTATTTAAAAAAATTCTTGAACTTTTTATGATTACTAGGTTAGAAAAAGGAAAGTGCAAAGGAACTAAAAACAAGCAACATTCTGATTATGCAAATCTCAAAATGCTGATTATTGAAGATCTTTTGTTCATCTAGTTACTCAGTTACTCACCACAGAACTAAGATGTCTGATTTATTGCTGAACAACATGACCACAATCACATTAGCACTAAATTGCACTGTCACCGCCACAATATTTTTGTGGTAAATGTCTTGGTATTTCAAGAAGGGGTGAAAATAGGTTGGATACGAGGAGGTATTGCTCTTCCCATATCTAACACACTACATCCAACCAATACGAGGAGGTTGGATATGGGACACGCCGAGAGGCCTGGAAATCTCCCCCTCTTAATATAAGGCACACATTACATCCAACCAATTATAGTTGCTAAAGACTGCTAACAGGTAATGCATCAAAATGTTAGGAGCAACTAGCAGACAGCAGGACATAAACTGAAAGCACCTTTGGTTCAGTAAATTGGAAACCTTCCGTGGGAGTGGTGATAGCGGAAAAACGTGAAAAGTGAATAAACTACAAACACATATACTCCATCTCACTCTTTGAAACTAAATGCCCATTAAATAAAAAACAAGATGTTGGATGAAAGACAACGGCCCTGCTGCACACAATCTCTGAAGGACAGGCATTTGGACCAAAACTGCAGCGACATTGACTTCACACTGCACTCAATTGACAACACCAAACATGACAATACAAGTCAGCTACAATCAAAATTCGGAACACATCGAATTCAGCAGTAGGATTCTTTTTCTGACCTCACTGATGCATCAAACATCAACTTAACACTCAGGTTCAAAGCTTACTCGTGCAACAATGCACTTGCAGCATCTGCATTCTGACAACCATGAAGCACCTAGAAGTTACTGTACCACGTATCTATGATACAGCAAGCTGATGCTGGGATCCTCTATGTGTTGCAAAAATCAGGTAGATTCAACTCAACTCTCTGAAGCTCAGGCATCTTACCGTACCAATATAATGCTGAATTCATGTGCATACTCGCACCAACAGCTTCAACATTCTATTGCTGATTCAACTTGACCAAACTCAAGAATTTTCATCAATATACTGACATTTAATCGGTGCTGGCAGCGTATCTTAGTGAATTCTTCACAATTTAACTAATAATCTTTCTCAGGTTCTTCACATGCCAATGTGCAAGTGCAAAGCAAGGAGGTCAGCGCACCTACCTGTGGAGGATCATGAAATCTGCACCTGCAAGCAACATCCACGGGCAGAACAAGAACCTCAGCCGATGAACCTTGTGCGCCTCAAGCCCTCAACCTCCATGTGCTTGTGCTTCAACATCCTCCAATACAGTGCAAATCTCAGCATGCCGAGGATGCTGACTGCCACCAGCGACAAACTCATGCACCTCGCCATCGAGCTCGATCGAGCTGCATCCAGGAGTTTTCTTCATCTGCAGGCTATTCATCTCCCTCCTCTCCCTGGCGAGACCGCTCCAATCCTGGGCTTTTGCATACATGCTGGACAGCATCACCCTTGCCCAAGGGTCATCTGGATCCAACCTGGTTACTTCTGCTGCCGCGATTTCACCAAGTTCTACATTGTTATGAACTTTGCACGCACTCAAGAATGCACCCCATATTACTGCATTAGGCTTCATCGGCATAGTTATGATCATCTTGTATGCTTCTTGCAAACGTCCCACACGGCCAAGAAGATCGATAACACATCCATAGTGTTCAATCTTGGGTGTGATTCCGTATTTCTCCATGGAGTAGAAGTAGCAAAGACCTTCGTCTACCAGCCCTCCATGCGCACATGCATTTAGGACCCCAACAAGTGTAACATCGTCAGGGCATATACCACTATCCTGCATCATGTCAAACATCCGCAAAGCAAAAGCGGCCTGACCATGCATGGCCAGTCCACAAATCACCGTTGTCCATGAGTACAGGTCCCTCTTCCCAGGTGCCTTCTCAAACACCTGTAAGGCCTTGTCAATGCTTCCACATTTGGCATACATGTCTATCAAGCTCCGATCCAATGAGCCGTCATCATTCATCCGGTTCTTGTCAATATACGCATGGACCCAAATCCCAGTCTCCAAACAACCTACGCCCACACAAGCACCAATGACAGTGCTCATTGTAGGCCCATTTGGGTTCACCGGACACGACGATGGTGAGACCATCTGACGGAACAACCCTAAGGCCTCCCTGCACCGGCCGACCAGGCAGTAACCAGCCATCAGTGTGTTCCATGACACCACATCCCTCCTTGGCATTGCGAGGAACAGCTCATACGCAGCATCAACACTCCCATGCCTGACATACTGATGCACCATAGCGTTCCAGGTCACAGTACTCCTTGCCTGCATGTCGTCAAACACCCTCCTGGAAACTGTCAGCTCACCGCACTCCCCGTAGACCCTTATCAGTTCGGTGGAGACAAACACGTCTGGCACAATGCCGCTGGTCACGATGAGAGCATGGACCATCTTGCCCGGGTTCCCCTTGGCCGCGCAAGAACCAGCGTCGTGGCACGCCGCAAGCGCCACCGCCAGGGCGATGTTGTCCGGGAGGACACCGTCCGCGACCATGCCCTGAAACACGGCGAGCGCCTGAGCCTCCTGCCCGGAGGCCGCGTGCGCCCGCGCCATGGCGGTGCGTGCGATGAGGCCTGGGTCGGGCATTTCGTCGAACAGGCCCCGTGCGTGGCCAAGGCGGCCGAGCGCGGCATACGCGCAGAGGAGCGCCGTGGGAAGGTGCTCCCCGGCGTGGAGGAGCCCCGCCTTGAGGAGTAGGCAGTGGATCGCCGACGCCGACAGGTGGGCCCCATGCCCCACCACCGGCGAGAGCGACTTGATGAGGCGGAGGAGCGCGGTGGAGGAGAGTGTGAGCGGGTGCATCGGACGGTTGCGTTGCGATCTGGTCGTGTCCAGGACTTACGAGTCCCTGATAGCGCTCCCCGTCGAGGGGGCGGAATGTAATTTGCAAATAAGTCCAGGGTTGCCACGCACAACTTGCATGACCTCACAGAGGTCCAGTCTTCCAAGGATCTGGAACCAACCCTTATATAGGAAAGCAAGCAGGCTTCAGGATCTAATATTAGCTTGTGCAGCCCTGCCAATATGAAACAATGACACAACAGACCTTATTAGTGGTGTTGGTTATATGTCTACTTTTAATGCGGACCTATGCAAAAAAATTAATGGATGTTCCAGTGCTTAGCAATAAAATACCGCCGCTGTTTGAGTAAAATTACAAAAAGATGGAGTTAGAGCGAATTCATTAATCATGAAGACTCCTGCAAGGCTATGATGACAGAAAATTCTCATAATAACACATGCAAGTCAGTAAGTATACAAAGCAGGTGAAAGTTGTTGAGCTGGTAGGTGTGAGTTGATTAAATCATAAGGTAATTGAGTCTGACATAATTTGCATTATGGAGCATATTTTCAGTTGTTAGCATATAGGAACGTAACAACTCAAAGCAAAGCAACTGAAATGAATAAAAAGAGAGTAATGATTTGATGCCATGACATAAGCAGCGATATAAGCATAGCTGTCTTGCACACATTGTCTGTACTAAAATGCACTAACTGACAACTATTGATGAAAGTGAACTTTGGGGGACGTGTGGACATCTGTTTGGTACTGCAAGGTTCAACAACCATATTTACAGCATATTATATTGTTAACATGATAAAGATAACAAACAGCATGCACAGATATGCATTTGAACATGGATCAAAGAAATGACCCAAAAGTGGTGCACACGAACTTATGCTGTTATGCAGTCCAGAGTAAATTAGGTGCAAGTGCAACCTACATATGAAACTTAAGGTCCAACAATGTTCTATGTAGGGAATGCAGGTGTGATTCAACTAGAGTTCTTCAGATAACTAGATTTGTGCTGGTTGGATTGCATAATATGTACATCTCTGTTTGTCATTCAAGTCAGCAGGGAAGAATTGTTGAAAAGAATAACATAGCATAACACATCTGGAATTTAATCAGCAAAAACATGAAACGAATTGAAACCAAGGCATTACAGTACAGCATAAACACCATATCAGCATGTTGCGAAATTCCACCTAAGATACTTAAGGCCACCATAGGAGAATATGGACCTTGCTCGGCCTAGGTCCGGTCTATTTAATTTCATCCAATCATTTGTGGACCGCAATGTCACAACTAAAACTGATTCATTTACCTAATCCCCAAGGCCAGGTGACAAAACGGCAATGTTGATGTGCTTGTAGATAAAGCAACACCTCCATATAAGAAATTTGAGGATCGTCATTGAAATGCCAGCATTTTGTATCCATATTTGCGATGCCAGGCTTTTAGAGAGTAAACAAAATTGAAGACTGCATCCATATTTTGGCAGTGCAATCTCTGCAAAGTACAAACACATTGGACTGTTAGAGCTAATCTTGTTGTTTTACAATTTTAATATGTGTTAGTGAGTGTTGGCCAAGTTGTGTGGCTCGACGTGTTTGTGTAGTGTGTGTGTACCGGTATATGCGTGCATGTAGATCAACGAGTTGTGTTGCAGGACTGCGGACATGTGACCTGCATGCTGGTGTGGTTCAGCGCAAGTGCAGGAGCAGTTGGACCAAGTGTGCATGGGAGTGACCGTAGGTGAGCCTGCTGATGGAGTCAAGATCTGCATGGAGAAAATAATGCGCTGGCTGGGAGGTGTAGTGTGCAGGCAAGTGTTCGTGGGTGCTAGTCTTCAGGGCTACGCAGGCACTTGCTTGGTCTAAGCGGGATTAGTGGTGATCACCGTGAGCGCTTGCATGCAGCCGTTAGCCTTGTCCGAGTCTTGTGGCCAGATAGAGGACGTGCTCTTGTGTTTAAATACCGGTGTGTGCTGGTGTGAATTGGGAAGTGTGCAGTGCTGTGAAATTCAATAAACAAAGTGCTTGTGTGTGTGCGAGTAATCGTTGTGTTCCACTGTAAGCTTCTTCTTCTGAGTACCAAACAGGGAGAGCGAGTGTTGTGTGTGTGTGTAGCTAGAGAAGCTGGGCCAACATGGACATTTCCAAAGCCCAATCCCAAGGAATACACACCAAAAGTATACTTCAGTAGACGCTATGTATTGTGTGTCTGATTTTGATCCTAAACAAGTTTGGGTGTTCTATTCAACACTATAAAAGAGAGTAACACACTTTTCCAATTTGTCCTTCCAATCTAGCACGAAGCTTGAACACACAGACAAAATCCCCTGTGACAGTACTAAACTGAAGACAACCACATTGACACTAGCAGCCCCCAGAATTGCTCAATCCATTGATTGATTGGCCATTGCTCAAAATCCCTTTCCTATTGACAAATATATCACAAGCACGAAAATAGCCACTGTCAAGCCATCAATTTGCCACGCAATCACGGCCCAATTTGGTTCTGCTATGCCATGGCAAAGCGACACACCATCCGGCCTCCAATTCAGACACCACAGGACCATTGCCTCAAGGTCCTCAACCAAATGTGTACACACACCAGAGCACCCGATTCCAGAAGCTACACTCAGCACACCCAAACATCGACACGGCCCCCAAAATTTCATTAAACCTGTAGTTTTGAGATGTTGCCAGCCGCCCCCAATGCCACACTACCGACCCCACCCCGCCAATTCCTGCAACGACACCCCCGCAATGCCATCCCAACACGGATCACCTGACACCACGGAGGGTGGGGAGACGAGCACGGAATCCTAGCCCCGCTCCCCCGAGGAGAGCATAACCATGTACAGTTAGCGCACGCCTCTGTGTTTCCCGTTTTGTCCCTCCCTTCCCTTCGCTACCACCCCAACACGACAAGAGCAGGACAAGCACCGCACTGTACAGCCCCCCGCGACCGGCACAGTGAACAGCAGTGGCGGAAGTAGGAAATTTACAATGGTGTGCACATTTGACAGCATGGAGGAAACACTTATCAATATGTATTTGTCAGGCTACTCTAATATGGATGTTAGTGTTGAAAGAATGAAAGTTCACTGGTAGACTTGCAAACAATGAAACAAATGGTTGCTATGAAATTTACATTTTTACTACCTTCTTGCAGCCTTGCAGGTGAGGGGCGAGGCGAGGAAGGAAGTAGAAGCAGTCGCCGGTCGGTGCTGCTCCTCAGCCCTCAGCGAGTCAGCGTCTCCTCCTCCGGTCGATGCCTCACTGCCTCGAGCGGCCACGGCCATCGCTTCGCCTGGCCGCCTAAGTCGCCTCCTATCGTCTCTGCCGCCTGCCGCCTCATGCCCAGCCTGCCGCCGCTGCCGCCACATGCTCCAGACCTCCCCTGGCCGCCCGCCGCCACCCAAGGCCCCGAGCCCGACGCTGGCTCGCCTCCCGCCAGCCGCCCGCCCGGCCTCTGATCCCGCCTCTGCAGCCAAGAAGCCAGCCATGTCTCTGCTGCCTGCCTGCCGCCTCGCCTGCCCTGCCTCGCCTCCCTCGCGTCGCCACCTCCTCACCCACGCTGCCACGCGTGGTATTAGAGCATCTCCAAGAGAGCCCCTAAATCAGCCCCTAAACCTTAAAATAGGGAGTTTAGTAAAAAAAATACAGATCCAAAGAGGCCCTAATCCATTTCCCTAAAATTAGGGGCCCTAAATTTGCCTCCTCACCCCCAATTCCTGAGGAGCCCCTAAACCTTAAAATAGGGAGTTAAGTGAAGGATGGCTTGCATTAGTTCGCTGCACTGGCGTGTCTTTGTTGGATGAGTTGCAATGCTGCATCAAGATCTCATTTGAAAATTTTGAAAATTTTAAATTTAAATTTTAAATATCATGTTTTGAAAATTTTAAATTTACATTTTAAATATCATGTTTTTAAATTATAAATGTTAATATGCTTATATTTTATGTATTACAAATATTTTTGATTGAATTTTAGTGGTGTCAAATGAAGATTATACATAGCGGATATGTCAAAATAGGAGAAAAAGTAAAATAGGGGCTGAGATTTAGGGGATGTTGCTGGACTTGTGTTCTGAAAACAGGCCCCCAAAAAATAAGGAGAGTCCCTAAATCCAAAATAAGGACCCTGTTTTAGGGGCTCTTGCTAGAGATGCTCCTTTGACTGTTTGATAAATATCAGTTGTGGGTCCTTTAGGGTGGCAACGGGCCATTCCCCGTCGGGGAGTGCCTCCCCGTCTCCGTTCCTGCCATCCAAAATTTTTCCTATCCCCGTCCCCGTTCCCCGTCTTGGGGGAGAAAATCCCCTCGTCCCCATCCCCGTTCGGGTATCGGGGCCCCGTCGGGAGTCTATCCCTGCGAAAATTTCATACAAGAGAAGAGCTCTTATAGCCATTTTAACTCTAAAATCATATCAATAGACAAGGAAAAAAAGAATGCATGCATTCATTGAAGATTATGTTGTCCTGTTTATGAAAATGTGAATATGATGGACTAAAGAATATGTTTGCAATCTAATAACTAAATTGGACTAAACTAAATTTGGATCCCCAACCGGATCTCCGCGGGGAAAAAAATTCCCCGTCCCCGTCCCCGCCATCCCCGATGGGGGAATAATTTTCCCCGTTTCCATCTCCGCGGGGGACAATTTCTTCCCATACCCGTCCCCTAATAGAGGAATTCCTCGCCGGGGATCGGAGAACGGGTCCCCATTGCCACCCCTAGGGCCCTTTAAAAATTTCGGGTTGCCGGTGTATACCCGGCTCCCCCGTCACTCCGTCAGTTCCGCCCCTAGTGAACGGCTCCCCTGTTAGGACCCCGCCAGCAACAACCAACACAAAGGAATCGGAATTGCAATGAAAAACGAATCACGGGCGAGAATGAGATAGCAAGGAAGAACAAAGAACAGAGGCTACGCTAACGCTACTTTACTCGGAGTCTAAGTTGATACTTTTTTCCTTTCTGCTTTCTTCTTCATAACGTTTGGCTTATATGCCGAGTAATAACGATACAAAGAGAATTTCTTGACAGTAAACAGTAAACGACAATTGACCTTTTAACTCTCTTGGTAATTACTACTTTCATTCATGGCCATCAGATCTCACTTAGATTACTCCGATAGCAATGATCCCAGCCATTGATTCTTCACGCCTGCACTCACCCCAAACGCCATTCTCTGAAATCCTTCTTGCTATTCAATTGCGCCTGACAATTTCCCCCTGCCGACTTACTTCTTGCCCTCAAGGAGTAAAATCTGGGAATGATTTCCGAATAAACGTGACGTCCTCCCAGGTAGCATCTTCTGGAGATAAGTTTTGCCACTGGATTAACCACTGCGCAACAGGTTCTCCTTTGCGAGGTATCAGCGCCGTTCGAGTACTGCCACTGGTTCTGTTTTAAGTTGCCCATGATCAGTCACTAGCGGTAGTCCAGGCATTGGCACTGCGCGAGGCCCCAGGTGCTTCTTGAGTTGACTGACGTGAAATACCGGATGTATATTAGATCCTTCTGGCAACTGTAACCGATAAGCCACCTTGCCCACTCTGCCTTCAACCTTGAAAGGTCCATAAAACTTTGACCGAAGCTTGAGTGATCCACGAAGCCCAAATGCATTTAGACGATACAGTTGAAGTTTGAGATAAACCGTATCACCCACTGCCAACACTCTCTCCGATCTGCGTTTGTCAGCGAAATGCTTAATTCTTTCTTGTGATTTCTACAGGTTTTGCTTAACGTTCTTAATCATCTCTTCTTGTTGTTGGATAGTAGTATTTGCTTCGTCAGATATTGCACATGGCACCGAAAATTCACCAATCTGAGGTGGTGGGTAACCATACAAAGCTTGGAAGGGAGAGCACTTCAGTGATGTGTGGTAGGAAGTATTGTACCACCATTCGGCAAATGGCAACCATGAGTACCATCCCTTTGGTTTCTAGAAAGCCATACAACGCAAATATGATTCCAGACACTGGTTTACCCTCTCCGTTTGTCCATCGCTTTGCGGATGATAAGCTGTACTCATCCTAAGTGAAATTCCCATAGCTTTGAAAATCTCAGTAAAGAATTTACTAGTGAAGACTCGATCACGGTCTGTCACTATTGCAATTGGAATGCCGTGAAGCTTTAGGATGTTATCGATAAAGAGCTGAACAACTTGTTCCACTGTGTATGGATGGGACATACCAATAAAATGGGAGTATTTTGTGAGACGGTCCACCACCACCAACACTACATCTTTTCCATGTGATTTTGGTAATCCTTCCATAAAATCCATCGAAATGTGTGTCCATGCCATCTCCGGAATGTCCAAGGGATCCAACAAACCAGGAGTATGTATATACTCTGGTTTGGCAATCTGGCATACAGGACATTGGGCTAACCATTGTTCTACCTCTTTCCTCAGCCTTGGCCAGTAAAACACCTTTTTGATTCGGTGATAAGTGACACGTACACCTGAATGACCTCTAAAACTGGATGCATGGAAGTCGGTGATGATCCTCTGTCTCACTTCTCCTTTTTCACCTACATATATTCTTCCTTTATACCTTAATATTCCAGCCCTCAACGTGTACTTAGGAGATGGGTCAGTCGAGCAGTGCACTTCTCTTAATAACTTCTGGCTATGCTCGTCATCAATGTAACTATTTTTTACATCCAGTATCCATTCCGGTGACATGACGACAATGGCTAGACAGGAGTCTTCCTTAACGCCTTCAATGCTGTCTCTCCTCGAAAGAGTATCCGCAGCCACATTTTCCTTCCCCTTTTTGTATTCAATTTGATAATCAAACTCAAGAAGCTTCAACAGCAATTTATGTTGTATACCATCAGATATCCGTTGAGTTGCGATGTATTGAAGGCTCTTTTGATCTGCTTTGATCACCAATTTACCACCCCAGAAGTAATGTCTCCACCTTTTAATGGCTTCCAAAACAACCAATGCTTCTTTTTCATATATGGATTGTGCAGCTGCCTTTGGCCCCAACACCTTGCTAAAATATGCAATTGGACGCCCAGCTTGCATCAATACTCCTCCAATACCATTGCCACTTGCATCAGTTTCAATGACAAATATCTGAGAAAAGTCTGGTAAAACTAACACTGGACAGCTAGTCATGATTTTCTTTAATTCTTCAAATGCCCTTGTTTGTTCCTCACCCCAACTCCATGAATCCTTCTTTAACATCTCAAAGAAGGGTCTACAAATTTGGCCATAACCCTTGACGAATCTCCTGTAATATCCGGTTAAACCCAAGAATCCTCTCAGCTTGGTGATATTCCTTGGTTTCGGCCAATTGAGGACATCCATTATCTTTTTAGGGTCTGTAGCAACACCTTTGTAGGGTCGAGGATGCGCCTAGAGGGGGGGTGAATAGGCGTTTTACAAAATTAATCGCTCACTAAAATCGATCGCTCTAATACACCCCTAAGACAAAACCTAATCAAAGATATATGCGGAAGCGATAAATAGGTTTTGACAATTAAAGCCTAAATCAACTAGGCTCACTAGTGCACTAACTAAATTATGTCTCTACACAAGAATTGCTAAATTGATCAACTAAATAATACTAGCAATTCTAATTCAAGCAATTGATAAATATTCAATAATGTAAAGTGCTTGAATATAAATGAGACAAGAGACAACCGATATTTTTCCGTGGTGTTCGGAGACTTGCTTGCCCCCTAGTCCACGTTGAGGCAAGCCCACACTTGGACCGGCTCCCGCCGAGCACCCGCCTCTTTCCACTAGACGTGGTTTTTCACGCTATGCCGTAGGCTCAACCCGAACCTTCACAAACTTCGCCGGGCTTCTCACAACCTTGAGAGCTCCACAAGACGACGCCACGCCGCCTAGGAGTCGGCAACCTCCAAGAGTAATAAGCCGCCTTCGCTTGAACCTCACCGGCACAACAAATGCGCCTCGGTGATCACCAAGTGCAACACATGCACAAGGCCTCCTCAAGTGCAACACATGCACAAGAGGCTCTCAATCACTTCCTAATTGCAACACATGCAATTAGTCTCACTCTTAAGCTCAAGAGGCAAATGGAGAAGAGCAACACATGCACACAACTCCTACACACAAGAACAACCTTGCCCCAACACCCCCAAGGCCTCCTTTATAGCCACCATGCCAAAACTAGCCGCTAAAGGGGCGATTGGGTAAAATCAGCAAACCCAGATTACAGCCCTCGAGGCGCAGAGTACCGCTTTCTATCAGAGCAACGGCTATAAAACTAGCCGCTATGCAGACTAACCGGTAGATTATCACCCTCGAGGCGCTGGTAGTACCGCTTCAGGCCAGTACCGCTCGCACACACCGCAAAACAAACTCCTCTCGAAAAACCTACTCAAGCAACTAAAGCCCTAGAGTAGTCATATGACTCGATTACACGCCCACATTGCCCTAAGAGTACCGCACCTCCGAGAATTTCAGATTTCAACTCGAAAACCAATTCTTCAAAAACAAACTTTGTTCTTTGAGCCATATGATGATCAACACATGATCATACACACGCAAAACACATTTGCACCAACTTAGCTCATGCTCAAAGAATTTCAACCAAATTGCAAAAATACATTTCGCAATCAACTCAAGATCTATTTGCAAAACGATAAGCAAATCAAACCCGAAGTTTATGAGATTAATCCTCTAGGCATGTGAAGGTCAACACAAGACCGGTCAACTTGCCAACACCTGCAAGCCCCACTCACATGCTCTCGATTCCTGACTCATAAACCTCGGTTTATTCAAGACAACGAACTTGTAAATAACTCAATAAACGATTTCATGCTTGAGCACTACTCTTTGCAACACATGCAAAAGTCTAACTCCAAGCAACATCAAATTGAAGGTGCATGAACTCTCTAACTGCAACACATGCAATTCTCTAGTTCCATGCAACACCAAAACCAAACTTCAACTAAACCAAATCCACCGTATGAGCTCTTTACTCGCAACACATGCAAGCCTCTAGCTCCATACAAACACACAAACACAAATTCGTGCTTGAGCTCTCTCCTTTTGCAACACATGCAAAACTTAGCTCAAAGCAACACCAAGGTTTTATAAAGATGTTTTGCGAAACCAAAGCATGAAGCTTCAACTAATGCAACACATGCAAAAATGAACTTCACGCAAAAGCCAACGCATATTGCTTATCCTATTTGCAACACATGCAAATCAAAGCATTATGCGAAAACCAAATGCATAAGCTCTTCCTCTTTGCAACACATGCAAATCAGAGCATAAACCAATAACAACCGAGCATAAACTTAACCCATTCGCAACACATGCCAAATGGTTAACTCTTATGCAAAAACCAAATCCAAAAGATTTGAGCTTGAGTGAACGCGGATTGAGATCATCAACACATGATGAAGCTCAAGTTAGGAGACATCCCCTCTTAATAGTACGGCGATAAAACTAGACTCAAAGACTACAAAAGTCCTTAGCCTATCTAGTTATACCTTCGCCGCCGCGCGCAAGCAATCCCCTTTGGGGTCTTTATGATCATCACTTTGATACTCCCCCGGGATCTCCACTCGACTCCTCTTCTTTGACTTCGGGATCTTCTCTTGACGCCCATCACTCATGATGCCGTCCTTGTCCCGTTCTCATCATCTCATCCATCTTTGGACCTAACTCAATCACAACTCATACAAATAGTTAGTCCAAGATGCATGGTTGTCTCAATTATCTCTTGCACTCCATTAACACATAATGGATGCCTCTAGATCAATTGAGCACAACCTAAATCAATTGAAATGATTTAAGTGTGTCTTAAGTACAATAATGCAACACATGCTTCATTATACTTAAGAACTATTCATTTATCCTTAATTAATCACGGAACACCATCAACACATGATGAAGTGTTCTTTAATGATTAACAAGACAAATGAACTCAATTTAAATTATCATTTAAATTGATATGAGTATATATTAACTACACAAGTTTTCATATACTCATGTTGATGAAAGGTAATGATCCATTATGTGTAAACTGTATGGAAATGATCATTACTCTAAGTCATCAACTATAGAATACACCCCACATGTATATGTGCATAAATATGATTGACTTGGATATAATATGCACATATTCACTTTGATCATATTGGAGTATATCCTATATTACCATGAGTATACTATGACTAGGCAATTCAAACATATACTCAATGATTTAGTTTCTTTGTCTTGATCCTTATATGTGTCAATAACGAATTGATCAATACAAAGAGACTTTCAAGTTAAACTACAAACTCCCCCTAAATATGTGCATCCATGTAATATATGGATTGAGAAACATAATGCACATTTTGTGGTTAATATAACGGGGACATTCATATTTCAACTTGACTCCAAAGTATGCAACTAATACTAGAATGAATATGCAAACATACCTTAGGTTTTCCATTTTTCAATGCGATGAGACTAATCAAAGATATTCTAAATAAATAAGTTAGTCTCGATATAAGATTTGTCATTAATAACAAAATCACATTAATGGGTAATCTCAATATTAGATTTGTCATTAACACCAAAACCATAACTAATGAAGGTTGAACTTACAATCTCCCCCTTTTTGGTGATTAATGACAAATCCAAGCTTAATAAGCACATTTGGATTAAAACTAACATATTGAGAGAATTTAAACCCTTTTGAATACATATGCATATTGTAAATAATATAAGCATTGACAATTTAGAATGCATATGACAATTAATTCTCCCCCTTAATCATATTAAGCTCCCTTTTTAAGCCAAATGATATTAAGCTTCCTAATTCTCCCCCTTTTGGCATTAAGCACCAAAAATGGAAGAACCAAAAGATTTACTTGAAATACATTCTCCCCCTTTTTGGCATTTAAACATTTATCATTAATAAGATTTATCATTATCTCCCCTTTTTGGCATTTAACTTGGAAAAACATTCTCCCCTTTTATTTAATTATTCTCCCCCTTTTAGCATTTAACCATTTCTTTTTAATGAAGGTCATATAAGAATTAGAATGCATACTTATGACATTGGCAATGAATTAAGGTTTCAAACCAAATAAAAACTTGAAAGGTCATTCAAGAAGTAAAACAAGTTTTTATTTGAAATATGATCTAAAAATAAGGAAAACTCGAAAAGAGACCATATTTGGATTTGTGGATACCACTTGTAAATCAAATACCATATGTAAAGATAAGCAAGAAAAACGAAGTAAGGGTATCACACGGTTTATTTGAAACTAAAAATATTTGAATGAGTTTCAAATTTCAAATAACTCACTCCTCATTTTATTAGGCTTTGCAAATTTCAATATGATTCTTTTAAAGAATCCAATACTTTGCCTAATAGGGTCAAACGAGGAACCCAAGAGAAATAGATACCACTTGAGAAGTTAGATACCACTTTAAATCTATCTCAAGGGCTTTGCTTGAAAATCCAAAAGAAATGAGCATTTTCAAATTTTTGATAAAGAACAATGCTCAACTTGAGATTTTCCTCTTTTATGTATTTCAATCCATAAAGACTCTCACACAGAGAAATCTTGGGTGGTTGAACTTACAATTTTAGCTTGAGAGAAAAAATCTTAATCAAGAATGTGGGTATCGTAATAATGTTACAAAGAGGTAATGAAATACCACTTGTAGGAAATAATTGAATTCAAAGATACCACTTAAAAAGGAATCCAAATAATCAATGATATCAAATGAGAAAAGAGCAATGAAATCCATGATACCATTTGGAGAAAGGAGAACCTCAATGATACCACTTGTAAGCATATGAAATGAATAAAAGCTTGATTGATACCACTTAGGATCAAATCACAAAGAGTTGATACCACTTGAATAAATTATCGATAACATCGATGGGTATCAGAGCAATATTCTCAAAACAATATACTCACGGGTATCAAAAACTCAAGAAGGATCAATAAAATCCAAAAGATTTAGTATCAGAGCAAAACAAGGACATGAATTCACTTGGAAGCTTTTAAGTGCCCAAAACTTGATATAAATAAACTCCCCAAGATATTCAATAAATGAATCATGGAGTTATTTGCATTTGAATTGCACAAGTTTTGTCTTTTCAAAAGATCAAGTGAAAATCACTCTTTAGAATAATTAAAGTGCTCATAACTGATACCACTTGAAAATGCCTTCAATTGAATTTAGAAACTTTTAAAATTTTGCTCAAGAGAACTTTGGGATCATAAGATATTATTTCAACAAGAATTTTTGAAAAATGAATTACCAATAAAAAGATATCCCAAAGCAAAACCCGAAAAGACTGAAAATTTTTAGAGCCAAAACTGCCAGGCCGGTGCTACCGTTCACACAGGCCGGTAGTACCAAGAACTCCGTAGATTATCAACCACTGTGGGCGGTACTACCGCTCTTGACAGATCATAGCTTTGATTTTTGTAAATTTTTGCCAAATAAGATTCAAATGAAGTCCAATTGATTTGAAAATTTCTAGAAATAAACTTTGGACTAATTAGAAGGTTTTGCAAAAAGAATTTTCTCAAAAGCAATTTTATTTTCAAAGTTATGGCAAATTATGCTTTGAGGCAAAAACGAAAATCAATTTTCACTTAAAAGCCTCAAAATGCACTTCGGTTTGGATTTCATGCAATTTTGATTTTCATGGCTTAGATTGGTGTATCAAGAATGTGTATAGCCAAGATTTATGATGAAATCTAACTCGAATGGCATCATTTTTGCATATTGCTAGAGTAAGCTCTTTTGGATCAAATCAAATTGTTTATGAACCAAATTAGTTTTCAATATAGAGTTTTTACTTTGAAAACTTGTAAAACATTTGAATTACTTAATAGAATACTTTTTCAAAGCTTTTTACAAATTAGGTCCTTTTAAATTCAATTTTTGATTTTTGACCTAAATAGTCCAACTTGAAGAAGCAATAAGAGAACAAGTCAAAATCAATTAACACAAGGATTCAAATTAAGCATGGGGTAAGAAATAAGATTTGAAATTTTATGTATGAATCTAAAATACCATTTTGAATCAACTCTTGTGTAGAATTTTGATTCAAATGATGAAACTCACTAAGTGCAATAGTATGACCATTTTGGGTCAAGTATAGTTTTCCGGCGAGTTTCAAAATCAAATAACTTTTGATGAGTTGGTCTTTTGAAAAACTTTTGAACACGAAAATTGTTGAGAATGACCAACTCTAGGATTTTCATTTTGGAATTATTTTCAAAATCCTTTTACTTTTAATTCTATGAAAATTATAAGTTTAAATCAAAATCAAGATACTAGTAACTAGATTTTGGAGTTAAAAACTCACTTTCTTTTCAAATTAGTTTTTGTAAAGCCAAAACTATTGGAAAACCTTTTGAAAGCATTTGTATACACTTTTCAACTAGTTTTTCACAAGATTAGTAGTAGTATACAAACTTTTGACTTTTGGCTAAATGGTTAATTTTGAAAATACATATATATGCACTTATTATTAATATGGGCACACGTAGGGATGTGGTACACATGAATATGAATTAACACTCCCCCTAAATGTGCCACTTCCTAACTTGCTCAAGATTTGCAATAAGAGAATAGATAAGAGGCAAGAGCAAGTGTCCATACCAAGCAATCTAAATTGATTCTAGCATGAATATTACAATATAACCTACACAAGGCTATAAAACATAATAGTAATCAATTTAAATGCTTGTTACCGAGATGGCATTGGCTTATGATGGACATGATTGTCTTCATGCTTGACACCACTTGTAGACGAATATAATCCTTTTCCTCTTGAGTGAGCAAGCGTCCAATCCATCTCAATATCACCTAAAAATCTTTTAGGCGGTTTTTTTGGTACCCAAACCTTGTTGGGTCCGACAACGTTAGTCACAATTGATTTAGGAACCCAAATGGTCCTAATTTTAGCATTCTTAATTTGACTAACATGACTAGGAACGGTTTTGCGATAATTATTCCTCCTAAGCAACGTATTTGGATTTAAGTGAGAGGACTTAGGAGGACAATGATATTTTGCAAAACCATTTCTAGTTTGATCTCTTCTAAGCATGTGATAATTAAAATTTTGCATCGGCTTAGAGGATCTAGCAAATCTAGTAAATGTTTTGCTATTGTTATTTTTCCTAAGCACATGATTTTCATAATTTTTCATAGTCTTAGGAAATCTAGCATTTTGAGCAAACACATTTCTAGAATTGCTCTTCCTATGCAAATGAATATCATTTTGAGCGGGCATAGGGGACTTGACAAGCTTGGCAAATACATTGCCATTCTTGTCCTTCCTAAGCAAATAATTATCATGTACAAGAGTAGGCTTAGGAGTGATACCTTTGGGACAATCCTTACCGAAATGTCCCTTTTCCCGGCAATTGAAGCACGTCACGCTATTTGGCCCTCTCTTGACCGATTTGACTTGCTCCTTGCCGGTTTGCCTCATAGTTGATGCTTGTGGCTTGACATCCACTTGATTAGGGCACACGGAGGCGAGGTGGCCCTTCTTGTTGCAATTGAAGCACTTGATTGTCTTCGTGTGACGCGCATTGTGCCTCGTCTTGCTATTCTCCCTCTTGGAGTTGTAGCCGAGTCCTCGCTTGTCTTGGGGTGCCCTTGGCTTGCTCAAGATTTCGTCGAGGATGGCTTTTCCTTTTACGCACCTCTTCAAGTCATTTTCCAATTTAATGACTTGGGCCTTGAGCTCATTATTTTCCTCTACAAGATTGGCATTTAAAGACATAGAGGAACTAGAAGCAATTTCATTAGAGCAACAAGGTAAATCATCGCTAGAAGTGGATATGCATTTATTAGATGAATTTATAGAATTTGAAGTTGAGCATGGCAATTCATCTACTAAATTACATTGAATAGCACTATCCACACTAGACTTAGAGAATTCCTTGAAAAGAACTTTTTCATGATTTTCTTTAAGCACATTATAGTCATTTTGAAGTGAGTCATGTTCTAACTTCAAAATTTTATATTTCTTTTCTCCTTTCCAAGGAATTCATTTAGCTCCTCTAGCATGTTCATTAATTCATCATAAGAGGGCTCATCTTCATCGTCACTCACCTCATTCTTACCTTTCGCCATGAAGCAACGAATTCGCGATGGGAGTGAATTTTCATCGTCGCTTGAGGCGGAGGTTGAGTTTGATGGAGATGCCGGTTCACCACTTGATGTTGACGTTGAAAGCTCATCAACCGACATATCTTCCTCAATGCAATCCTCAATTGATGTGGATGATTCGAATTCTTCTTGAAGCTTGATCCACATTACATGAGTGCTCGAGAGGTTGCATATGAGATTAAATATTTCTACGCTCACAACGCTAAATAAAGCGTTAGTAGCTTGAGCGTCTAGATGTAGACATTTCTCCTCTCCTTTAGTTGGAGCAATATCATTAATTGGAGAAGAAATGCCGACATCTACGATCCACCAAATTTGTGGGCTCATGGATTTAAAATAATCGATCATAGATAATTTCCATTGAGCATAATTTGATTCATTAAGCATGAGTGGATCGTGTGAGTGCACTAATCCGCAAGGCGCCATCCTTTTACTCTCTAGACGGTTAAGCCTAAAATGAGAGTGACCGTGGCTCTGATACCACTTGTAGGGTCGAGGATGCGCCTAGAGGGGGGGTGAATAGACGTTTTACAAAATTAATCGCTCACTAAAATCGATCGCTCTAATACACCCCTAAGACAAAACCTAATCAAAGATATATGCGGAAGCGATAAATAGGTTTCGACAATTAAAGCCTAAATCAACTAGGCTCACTAGTGCACTAACTAAATTATGTCTCTACACAAGAATTGCTAAATTGATCAACTAAATAATACTAGCAATTCTAATTCAAGCAATTGATAAATATTCAATAATGTAAAGTGCTTGAATATAAATGAGACAAGAGACAACCGATATTTTTCCGTGGTGTTTGGAGACTTGCCGGTCTCCCCTAGTCCACGTTGAGGCAAGCCCACACTTGGACCGGCTCCCGCTCGAGCACCCGCCTCTTTCCACTAGACGTGGTTTTTCACGCTTGCGCGTAGGCTCAACCCGAACCTTCACAAACTTCGCCGGCTTTCACAACCTTGAGAGCTCCACAGACGACGCCCACGCTGCCTAGGAGTCGGCAACCTCCAAGAGTAATAAGCCGCCCTTCGCTTGAACCTCACCGGCACAACAAATGCGCCTCGGTGATCACCAAGTGCAACACATGCACAAGGCCTCCTCAAGTGCAACACATGCACAAGAGGCTCTCAAATCACTTCCTAATTGCAACACATGCAATTAGTCTCACTCTTAAGCTCAATAGGCAAATGGAGAAGAGCAACACATGCACACAACTCCTACACACAAGAACAACCTTGCCCCAACACCCCAAGACCTCCTTTTATAGCCACCATGCCAAAACTAGCCGTTAGGGGGGCAGATTGGTAATCAAGAAACCCGAGATTATCAGCCTCGAGGCGCGCAGAGTACCGCTTTCATCAGAGCAACGGCTATAAAACTAGCTGCTATGCAGACTAACCTAGACTATCGCCTCGAGGCGCAGAGTACCGCCTCAGGCCGGTAGTACCGCCGCACACACCGCAAAACAAACTCCTCTCGAAAAACCTCACCGCAACTAAAGCCCTAGAGTATGCATGACTGCAATACCGCCACATTGCCTAGGAGTACCGCACCTCTGAGAATTTCAGATTTCAACTCAAAACCAATTCTTCGAAAAACAAACTTTGTTCTTTGAGCCATATGATGATCAACACATGATCATACACATGTACAAAACACATTTGCACCAACTTAGCTCATGCTCAAAGAATTTCAACCAAATTGCAAAAACACATTTCGCAATCAACTCAAGATCTATTTGCAAAACGATACAAATCAAACCCGAGTTTATGAGATTAATCCCCTAGCCATGTGAAGGTCAACACAAGACCCGATCAACTTGCCAACACCTTGCAAGCCCCACTCACATGCTCGGGATTCCGGACTCATAAACCTCGCTTTATTCGCACAACGAACTTGCAAATAACTCAATAAACGATTTCATGCTTGAGCACTACTCTTTGCAACACATGCAAAAGTCTAGCTCCAAGCAACATCAATTCAAGGTGCATGAACTCTAACCGCAACACATGCAATTCTCTAGTTCCATGCAACACCAAAACCAAACTTCAACTAAACCAAATCCACCAGTATGAGCTCTTTACTGCAACACATGCAAGCCTCTAGCTCCATACAAACACACAAACACAAATTGCTTGAGCTCTCTCCTTTGCAACACATGCAAAACTTAGCTCAAAGCAACACCAAGGTTTTATAAAGATGTTTTATAAACCAAAGCATGAAGCTTCAACTAATGCAACACATGCAAAATGAACTTCACGCAAAAGCCAACGATATTGCTTATCCTATTTGTAACACATGCAAATCAAAGCATTATGCTAAAACCAAATGCATAAGCTCTTCCTCTTTGCAACACATGCAAATCGAGTATAAACCAATAACAATCGAGCATAAACTTAACCCATTCGCAACACATGCCAAATGGTTAACTCTTATGCAAAAACCAAATCCAAAAGATTTGAGCTTGAGTGAACGCGGATTGAGATCATCACCACATGATGAAGCTCAAGTTAGGAGACAACCCCTCTTAATAGTACGGCGATAAAACTAGACTCAAAGACTACAAAAGTCCTTAGCCTATCTAGTTATACCTTCGCCGCACAAGAAGCAATCCCTTTGGGGTCTTTATGATCATCACTTTGATACTCCCCGGATCTCCACTCGACTCCTCTTCTTTGACTTCGATCTTCTCTTGACGCCCATCACTCATGATGCCGCCCTTGTCCCGTTCTCATCATCTCATCCATCTTTGGACCTAACTCAATCACAACTCATACAAATAGTTAGTCCAAGATGCATGGTTGTCTCAATTATCTCTTGCACTCCATTAACACATAATGGATGCCTCTAGATCAATTGAGCACAACCTAAATCAATTGAAATGATTTAAGTGTGTCTTAAGTACAATAATGCAACACATGCTTCATTATACTTAAGAACTATTCATTTATCCTTAATTAATCACGGAACACCATCAACACATGATGAAGTGTTCTTTAATGATTAACAAGACAAATGAACTCAATTTAAATTATCATTTAAATTGATATGAGTATATATTAACTACACAAGTTTTCATATACTCATGTTGATGAAAGGTAATGATCCATTATGTGTAAACTGTATGGAAATGATCATTACTCTAAGTCATCAACTATAGAATACACCCCACATGTATATGTGCATAAATATGATTGACTTGGATATAATATGCACATATTCACTTTGATCATATTGGAGTATATCCTATATTACCATGAGTATACTATGACTAGGCAATTCAAACATATACTCAATGATTTAGTTTCTTTGTCTTGATCCTTATATGTGTCAATAACGAATTGATCAATACAAAGAGACTTTCAAGTTAAACTACAAACTCCCCCTAAATATGTGCATCCATGTAATATATGGATTGAGAAACATAATGCACATTTTGTGGTTAATATAACGGGGACATTCATATTTCAACTTGACTCCAAAGTATGCAACTAATACTAGAATGAATATGCAAACATACCTTGGGTTTTCCATTTTTCAATGCGATGAGACTAATCAAAGATATTCTAAATAAACAAGTTAGTCTCGATATAAGATTTGTCATTAATAACAAAATCACATTAATGGATAATCTCAATATTAGATTTGTCATTAACACCAAAACCATAACTAATGAAGGTTGAACTTACAACCTTTTCCACTGATAATGTGGCCGAGATATTCCACCTGTGGGGTTGCAAAGACACATTTACTGAGCTTCACTTTTAACTTGTTGTTCCGCAGAATCTTCAGCACTTCCTCCAAAAGTTTCAGATGTTCCATTCTGTTCTTTCTATATATCAAAATGTCATCAAAGAATACCATGATTCCTTTTCTCAGATAAGAGGCAAAAATCGAGTTTATCAATGCTTGGAATGTAGCAGGAGCGTTTGATAAGCCAAATGGCATCACAAGATATTCAAAGTGCCCAAAATGAGTTCTGAATGCTGTTTTAGGAATGTCTTCTTCCTTCATTCTTATTTGATGATAACCCGATCTCAGATCCAGTTTAGTGAATATTGTCGCACCATGGAGTTCATCCAGTAGGTCTTCAATTACCGGAATGGGAAACTTGTTTTTCACAGTCATGGAATTCAGTTGCCTATAGTAGACACATAGCCTCCAAGACCCATCTTTTTTCCTCACCATAACAGCAGGAGCCGCATATGGACTTACACTTTCTCTGATTTCTTCATTTGCCAACAACTGCTTAATGATGTTCTCCATTTCTTCCTTCCTTCAAATGAATGGCATGATCACAAACTCTGCAAGGAGGTAACCCCTTAGGTACTTCCATAACCTCTGGGAAATGTTGCAGAACATTTTCGATATCCACTGGAATGGTGCGGTCTGGATTGTCCATGACTTCAGCCATCAACTGCACTTGAATCACATAGCCTACCACTCCTTTGGAAATCATCTTTTCCAATTTGGTGGCTGTGATGTTGCACTTCCCTGTTGGTTGAGTATGGTCCTTAAATCTTATGACCTGATTTTGTTTAAATATTGTGAGACTCCACTACTTCAAATCCATTCCAATAGGACTGCTAAAAAATCCAATCAGCACCTAATACAATATCATAATTCTTCAATGGCAGTAAGTTGAATGTATTACTAAAGTGGACTCCCTGCACTGTATAGTCCAAATTTTCAACTCTTACATCACATGACAATTCTCCTCCCCCAGCTACTACCACTTTTTTAGCTACCCCATATTTGATCTGGCAGCTCATCTTAATGGCCAACTCATAGTGCAGGAAAGAATTGGTGCTCCCACTATCTACTAGTGCCATGGCCCGACGACCCCCAATGTTTGCAATCAATGTAAAGGTGGAAATACCGACAAATCCCTGAGCTGCATGTAAAGAAATTTGCATAACTTGTTCCTGACTAGGGTGTTGTATTTCTTCCACGGGACTTCCTGGTGCTATTACAAATTCTCCATCAATTACTAGGGCATGCTCCTCCGCCACTCCTCCTGCACATTCATCCTTCATCAACAATGCATGTATCGCCCTTTTAACTTTACATTTGTGTGTGGGATTCCAAGGCTCTTTGCAAAACCAACAGGGTTTTTAATCTTCTCTTCCACTTTGTTTTGCAAAGCGTTGTCAGTATTTTTCTGGAAGGTGGGCTTGTTGCTTGTTTGACCAAACTTAGGAGTAGTTCCTCCAAACCTGCTTCTGTTAAAATTAGATATTGACTGACTTCTTTTGGCTGCTGTAGATTTCTCATAGACTCTAGCATACCAGTAACCTTCCATCAACCCTTGTGGTCTCTAACCACTCACATCATGTTTGATGTCTCCTCTTAAGCCTCCGATGAAACAGCTCAAGAGGAAATGTTCTTGTAAATATGAGTGATCCCTCTTTACCAGTGCAACACACTCTTCAAATCTATCAATATAATCTGTCACAATTGTCTGTTGTTTGATGTTTTGCAATGCCTCCACTGCCTCATGTGCTGATAGCTCAGAAAAACGATCATTGATCATTGCACAAAATTAAATTGGGGCCAGGTCAACAGACTTGTGTGGATTCCAATTCCTTTTACCCATGTTGCTGATCGTCCAGTCAGATGAGCCGTCGCCAAGTTTACCCACTGATCTGTTGGAGTCCCAGATATCTCAAAGAACTTTTCGCACTGCTTTAACCAATTTATAACTCCATCCCCATCAAATAGGGGTATTTCCAGTTTAGGTCCCCTGATTACCGCCTTTACATAAGCATTCGAACGATAAGTTTCACCCATGGTTTGATTAGTATGTCCATCAATCCAATGAACTCCCGGATGATGTAACCTTGTTCCCTGATTACCCCAACTACTAGACATTGGCCTTCTTGAACCTTGTGTTTCAGGGTGGCTTGGATACTGGAAAGTGCCAGCACCAGCCCAGTTGTCATGATGACTAGTTGCGTTCAAATTTGGTCTATTCACTTGATGAAAATCTTCCACTCCCAACATGTTTTGCCCAATCATAAACGGATGATTTCCAACTCCACCTTCAGCCCTCCTATTCCCCTGTGTTAACGATGGGCAAAGAGTGTTTTGGTTTGTTACCTGAACTCCAACTCCACCTTCAGCCCTCCTATTCCCCTATGTTAACGATGGGCAAAGAGTGTTTTGGTTTGTTACCTGAACTTCTGCAGTAGATAGATCGGTCGTCGCTACACCAGCATCAGCTTCATCAGCAACCGAAACACTGTTCCTGATCAGGTTATCATTCACCTTCACACAGGGACTGGATGGCCCGGGTTGGCACATGCGCAACAAAATCTCTTTCATCTCCTTGAATTCAGTCTTCAGTGTTTTCAGATCAGCAAGATCTTCCTTAATCACGGTGACCTCAGCTTTTACCTCCACTACCTCTTCCTTACTCACCATCACGTCCTGAGATCTAGTCGTTACGACCATGGACTAGACTCTTGTTCCAACTAGTTTTGGGATTTTTACAACAACGATTTGAGGAATCACCACCAACCACAACCGATCAAACTTTCAGTCCGAGGACCTTGGAGCTCTGATACCCTTGTCAGGACCCCGCCAGCAACAACCAACACAAAGGAATCAGAATTGCAATGAAAAACGAATCACGGGCGAGAATGAGATAGCAAGGAAGAACGAAGAACAGAGGCTACGCTAACGCTACTTTACTTGGAGTCTAAGTTGATACTTTTTTCCTTTCTGCTTTCTTCTTCATAACGTTTGGCTTATATGCCGAGTAATAGATTACAGTAGTAATTTCATGACAGTAAACAGTAAACGACAATTGACCTTTTAACTCTCTTAGTAATTACTACTTTCATTCATGACCATCAGATCTCACTTAGATTACTCCGATAGCAATGATCCCAGCCATTGATTCTTCACTCCTGCACTCACCCCAAACGCCATTCTCTAAAATCCTTCTTGCTATTCAACTGCGCCTGGCATCCCCTCACCTCATGCTCGTGGGCCCTCGCGGCCACCGGCGGACCACCGTCCCGATCACGAGCGCTTCTTCCTCCCCCGGCAGCGATGACGAAATGGGAGGCGGGGTCGGTGGGGATTCGAGGAGGGGAAGTAGAAGAAGAATGTCTACGGCGTGGGTTCGAGGCAATAATGATGTGGCAGAGGCAGTGAGGAGTAGTAGAGGAGCTCAGCCTGATGTGGGGCCTATCGCTAGAATCATTGTCTACACAGGGAGGTCTGTGATGACACGTGTGATGTTCGTCATTGCTACTGTACATTCTCTGAGTAGTTTATCAATAAAAAAATAGGAATATTTTCTAGTTTTGGTGGAAACTGAACCGTTATGTATGAATATTAACTATCTTATAGTAGAAGGATTCCGCGAGCGCTCGGCCGAGTCATGTCAGCATTTTGTGCAGAGGAGCCCCTCGTTTTTTTGTATTTGTGTGCAGGATCTTGTTGATGCGCTGCTGTCTGCATGGCCGTTCTTTTTCCGCTGGGTGCCCATCCACCCCTCCGTTTCTGCCATTCGATGGCCCTTAAACCGCCACAGAATCGGGGCTCGCGGAGGCCTCGAGGAGCGCCACACCATTTGGTCCCCGCCTGCCTCCTCGCATCCTTTGCTCGCCGTCCACCTACCCATTGTCGCCTCCTCCACGCCTCGCTTCTTCTGCCAATTCGGCTGCCACACGCCCTGAGCACAGAGCCTTGCACCGTGAAGGAATTGACCCCTACGGAGCCCTCTAGGAGTGCCGCCCCTTGCCCCCGTCTCCGGCTATCTGCATCGGCCCCAGCTTCCACCTGTGTCGGTCTCACCCCAACCCTATGCGCCGCTTCCTTGTTTCCCCCTTTCTCCGAGCACTCCACTGAGCCCCAAATCCGATAGCTCTCCGACGTTTCACCATCTCGCCGAGGTCGCCTTGGCTCACACCTCCCTTTCCCCGAGCACTCCGTTAAGCCCTCAAATCCGATAGCTCTCCGATTCCGTCCCCGCCCAGTCATCACGCCTGCGTAGGTCACCCCCTCCCTCTTTCGATTCCAGCTGTTCCTTCGCTAATATGGTTGTTTGTTGGTATACATTGGTCTCCTTTTCCCTACCTTCGTTGCAGGCCTGTTCATCGCTGCTTACCGCTGGGGACTTCAGATCCATACCACTGCGGCTAGGTGAGATTACTTCCTGTGCTCCATTTGTTGCTTACGTGTATTGCAATACCACCCTCTTGGTTCGTATTCCTTTCATTCATTTGTTTGTTTTGTCTTCTTTTGTTTGGCAGGTTACTTCCCGTGCTACCTTTGTTGCTTACACGTATTGCGATACTTGCCTCTTGATTTGTATTCCTTTGATTCATTTGTTTGTTGTGTCCTCTTTTCTCTAACTTCCATGTAGGCCGGGTTCGCGTTGGTCGATTCACGCCATTCTCTCTTCTGAGGGAAGCTCTGCGATACCATACCAGCCAGGTAGGGTTTCTTCCTATGCCCCATCGTGTTTGTTTGCGTGTATTTTTGACTATGCTTTCCCTTTGCTGCTTAAGCGTACTGCTATAATGTTCTCTTCATTCGTAGCCATATGGCAATCCTTCGTTGTTTATCGTGAAGGTAAATGTTTTAATTTGTGTTGTTTGTTGGTAGATGGGTTAGTCAGACTCAAGCACTTCAACGTCAATACATCAAACTTCTCCTTTTGGATGGCATAGAAATAGTCAGTTCTGCAAGTTGTTAGTATTAAGATGGAATTTTTGTTAGCGTCAGTCCTTGAATTAGGTAAAGAGCAAATTTGGGGCTATGCAAATGCTTCATGTACTTGGTACTTGTTTTTTGCTTTATAATCTATTTGCAAAACTGTGATCCATGAAAAGCAAATACATTGACTTGTTGTGCGAGTAGTTACACCATCACAATTTTCCCATTTTCTTATGATATTTTCTGCGCTTGGATGCTGCTATATATCTTTGACATGTAGAGTTGTAAGTAGAGTGTTCCAATACGATCATTGTCTAGGTGCAGTTTCTTTATTAAGCTGGCATATTCTGTACCTTTTCATTATATTTCTGAGTCCCATTTTTCCTGTTTGAATGGCCTTTCTATACATGCTATAAGATCAAAGTCGCTTACTCACTTTGTTTTGCTTCTTTTGTTCTTTTCTGGAACATTAAATTGTTATTGTTAAGCCCTCAATTTTAAACTGTGATCCATGAAAAGCAAATACATTGACTTGTGCAAGTAGTTACACCATCGAAATTTTCCCATTTCCTTATGATATTTTCTGCGCTTGGATGCTGCTATATATCTTTTACATGTAGAGTTGCAAGTAGAGTGTTCCAATACGGTCATTGTCTAGGTACAGTTTCTTTATTAAGCTAGCATGTTGTATACCTTTTTATTATATTTCCTAGTCCCATTTTTCCTGTTTGCATGGCCTTTCTATATGCTATAAGAACAAAGTTGCTTACTCACTTTGTTTTCCTTTTTCCTTTTCTTTTCTGGAACATTAAATTGCTGTTGTTAAGCCCTCAATTTTAACGTGTTAGGTTACTTCTCCAATTCTTATGCAGGTTGGTCTAGAGATTTGCATGTTGAAAACCCATGTGGATATCTTGTCTGATTTTACACCGAATTTTGGTGCCAGGCTTAGCTCAGTGTGTTCTCTTATGCTGCAGTCTCATCTTTTCTTTTCATCGTGCTTTACTATCTGTTGCTTATCTCAGATGGCACTGCTGGACTTTTATGTTCATTAGTAGAATGTAAATGTCTTTAATAGTCTAGGTGGATATCATAAATTGGATTTTGTTTGTCAAAAATTAGATGTTGGATCTTTATGTCTATCAGAACAGACTATCTTTGTTCATACCATCCTATTATGGAGCATATTTGATTTTTTATTTATTAGAAGTTTGTTTATTTGATCAATTCTGTACCCTATCATAATGTATCCTCCAAATCCGATAGCTCTCCGACATTTCACCGTCTCACCGAGGTTGCCTTGGCTCGCACCTCCCTTTCCCCGAGCACTCCACCGAGCCCTCAAATCCGATAGCTCTCCGATTCCGTCCCCACCCGGTCATCGCGCTTGCGTCTGGGCCTGTAGTAGACACACAACATGGTATATGTGCTGAGTGGATACACAGTATGGTATTATGCTAGCATTGGACACACAGATGTGTACTAAGGGGTGGTTCTGAGCATAACCCTTAAGAGGGTGAATATAATACCCCGGCCTGTTAATGTGATGCATGTGTGGGCCGATCCTACGACGGGCCAGACTTTGAGCAGATTTTAGGTCAAGGTGTTACACTTGCTTATTGTAAATTATCGGTAAGTTTCTTGAAACTTCTCTGCATTTTTGTTAATGATGCATGTCAATATGTCCAGTAGTGCTTCAATATGTCATCATCTATCTCACTGCAATCTGAAAAGAAGTACACCGCGTTTTGGAGAGGAGGCCTTGCAATCACTACTGCAATTAAGTACTTCATCTTTGTTCCTCATGAGCCAATCTAGTTTCTGATCTGTGTTGATCAGGATGTCCAAGATTGTATTACAGCGCTAGATTACGTCATCAAGGAAGGACTGGTAGATGCATCGAAAGTAGCTGTTGTTGGGATTTCACACGGTGGATTCTTGACAACTCATTTTTAATCGATCAGGCTGGCATCCTAACAGATGTCAGAGCTAACAGTTGGTGGCTTGCTACTTCTGTTTCTTGTTCCTAGTGTAATTTGTTATTTGGCTGCTGGCTCCAGATAGATTTGCCGTGGCAGCTGCTCGAAATCCTGTGTGCTATCTGTCACTGATGATTGGCACCACTGACATCCCAGATTGGTGTTACAAAGTGGCATGTGGAACTGAAGGGGAACGACATGTCTCTGAATCCCCCTCACTTGTCATCTTCGCCTCTTCTATCAGAAATCACCAATTGCACATATTTTATAAGTATGTTTTTCCAGCTTCACTGATCTGGTTAATTATCGTCATTTTAGATCATGTGATGAACTGGAGTAACCAAATAATTAGCTACTAAAAATACTCTTAGAACGACAGTACGTAGCATCTTACGATCAGCACTATCACCGGATGGTTCATGAAACTTCGCTTATTCTGCAGGTGAAAGCGCCCTTCCTTATTCTTCTTGGAGGCGCAGATCTTCGGGTACCCATTTCTAATGGACTACAGGTACATCCATAGCTGTTGAGATTAGCCTCAGCCGTTTTAACTCGCCACAGAAATAATTTACAGCAGATCTAACAAGCCTGGAATTACCCGCTGATCTCATGTTTCACGCTGCTGTGAAAAATCTTCTTAGAAAGTTACCAAGTGCTCAAATTCACCACCCTTGGCTATCAAATATCAATTTATTTCTGCATAGCTTGCCTCATTTGAGATCTGCTTATGTCGAATGCTTATATTCTTTCTATTCTGATGATTTCGGTACGCGAGAGCCCTGAGAGAGAGGAGGCGAGGTCAAAATTATGATGTTCCCAGAGGGACATACAAGAAATCATCATGTAAGCCAATGACTAAACTGATCCTCTCAGTTCGTCTGCCTCCCATTATAGGATGCGTATACTTCATCGTTTCACCCCGGAATCCATTGTTTGGATTAGGCTCCCTGCAAACCACATTGGAATATGGTTCAAGAAGCATCTGAAGTAGATCGAGGCAGCACAATGATGCATGAAGCAGCAATAAGGGGTTTATTTGGTCGAATAAATGCAGGAGTCTGGTTCAAGAAGGATCTGACAGAGACCGGAGGCAGCAGACGTATGAAGCAGCAACAAGGGGTTCACTTGGTCGAATAGAGAGGCACATCAAGGCTTTGTCCATGGACAATTGGACATGGCCTCCAAAGTTTTTTTTTTTTTTGTGAGGAGACTACAAAGCATTTGCTAACGAGTGTTTCTAAATAATGAGCCTGGCGATGAGACTATGCGTTCTTGCATACTTAATATAAGTATTACGAAAACTAATCCATAAGCTGAGGCACGGCTAAATGGTCATGAACAAAAACGGAACCCGAACCCTGTCAAAGACGGTCGAGTGTTCCAGACTGAAGTTACAACCATGCGCTGCCATCCATTTTTGTAAAATACTCAGCACAAGTGCGCAACCCAACCCATCCCTAAATATGTCAAACTAACTATAAGCAATTAGATCGACATAAATTAAACTTGTATCGGAATTACAATCATGGGGAGATGCTACATTAATAATACATCATTGGATGCGACGATCAGCAAGGCAGGAACTATAACAATTTTACAACAAGCGACAACATCCAATGCACTGCGCGTCAATCTAGTTCTTGGTTGAGGCTTGGGCAAGCTGAGATTGTATTTTGTTTGTGAAGAAGTTCTCAAGACTGCACGACCAAAAGGAATAAAAACTTATCAGCATTTTGTTAAGACAGCTCAATATTGGAAACAGCATACTGGGTTCCGGACACTGATGAATTTCCCAGTCCCAGCTGGTATGTACAATACCAGCCAGATTAAGGCGAAGTTTGTGCTATTTACAAGATAGGACATTACTGATTGTACAGGAATGCAAATAGAAATCATAACAGAATCAAGTTATCAGAAAAAAAAACTTTGGAAACCACTGGTAATCGCCCAGTTTCCAACTTACCAGCCAGAACCGATACTTTCAAAGAAACAAAAATAGATCCCTGACTGGGAGACCATACAACATACAAAGACAAGTCCGAAGTTCATCACTCACCGTGTGGCGCATTTGTAATAGATTGTATCAGGAGAGTTGTAGGTTTTTGCATTGCTGAACATTCTCTTCATGTCAGCTACAAACATCTCTAAGGTCACATAATACTGCTCTGACTCAACTCTTCTTGACATTGTCCTCAAATCTGCAGACAGGCTTGTGTTCAGTAAACGGTCGACTTAAAATAGCATGCAACATTGCTTTGAAGAGGTGGGATATGAAAGGAAAGTAGAGTTCATAAATCATTTAAGCCCACCAATAGGATCTTTGATGATGTCGTAATAATCTGGGACATCACGTGAATCCACCGGCTCTTTGAAAGGCCAAGCATCAGGATGCTCATTCATATTCTGCATCACGAGAAGTCCTTGTTAAAAATGACAGGCTATATGATACCAGTAGGAATAGGCTTATTGCAGATTTGCCACATCTTTGGAACAGGAAGGTGTATAATGTCCTATGGTGGGCAAAAGAAGCTACAGGCTTATCCAATGCAATCAAGTACTAAGCAACACACGTCATATGAAAAGATTAGTGAAGATAAAAGACTTGCCTTCAGCAACAGTCGCATAAGGCCAGTAAGCTGCTGTCTGTAAGTATTGTAATCCGAGGAAAAGGCTGAACGTGATTTGGAATGCCCCCACTGATCAGGAGTCCACCCAGCTTCTAGGGCTGGAAAAAAACTCGTTAGAGCTCGAATCAAATTTTTTTCAATTACAGTAGCTGATTGGTTCAAAATTGAAATAAGGCAATTTCGAGCGAATAAAATTAATAAGGCTCGACTCGATCATGGCTCGTTAGCTCGAATTTGATGTAACCACTTAAATGGTACATAAAATGATTTCACATCAAACTATGTCAATTTCGAAAGAAACTCGATAACAGCTTGTTAAGCTCGATATCCAGCCCTACTAGCTTCCCCTACATCACATTAATGTCTCTGATTAGACCTGCATGATTACTAAATCAACAAGGAAAAACTAAGATGATAGAACTAGAAAAGATAGATGCACCTCTATTTTGAAACATTATTGAATATATGTGACAGTCTCCTGTTGCTTTAAGTTCTGTTCTACACATGTACCCAAGTTTGTTTGGTCAATAGTGAGTGGTGCTGATGTTATTTGTGTGAGATTTTCAAAACTAGCTGCCGGCCTACCACTAGTACAATTGAAACACCTTTCGAATAGAACAGCTGCAGCAGATGGTTTAAGACAGCCAGGTGTAGCAAGTTTAGAAAAGGGCGAATTGAGCAAACAGTATTCAAGAAAGATAGAGACTATCAAAACATAGTTATAGAGAGTGAACAAGGCCAAACAGGTTTGCATAGAATAGTTACTTACTCAGACCAGGAATGTCTTCTGGTTTCATCGGTTTTCTCGGAATACCAGCTTCTTTCTAAAAAGAATGAAATGGTATTGTTAAACACCTTGTTTGTACCAAGCTGACTAATCAAGATTGTGTGCAACAGGGTAAGGCAAAACTCGTGAAAAGTAAATTATATACCTTAACTTTGTTTTTGTCAAATCTAGTATAAACCCCAAAGGAATAAAATAAACTGAGACAAACTACTAGCAGTACACTAAAAATCTCATATTTCCCCAAAAGATGCCATTACTTAACAAGATGCATAGTGCAGGGATGACTCATTCGGAACAAGACATGCCTCAAACTTTAGTCACCTGAGAACTTATTCCTTTTTTTTTAATGTACAGAAAAACTAGACCAAATTATTCCTGTAATGCATTCCTAGCAGAAGACAGGATTATGGCCCTGTTTGTTTCAGCTAGGGATTGTGGAAAGCATCTTTTAAAAGCTGGAAGGGCAACAAACAGCAAGCTTTTAATCTAGATTATAACAATCTGGAGGCCAGATTGTAGCAATCCCACAATCCACTCTTCCCCAGCTTTTCCCAGCTTTTTTTTTGCAAAAGACCACAATACCCATCCAACTTCAACCAAAATTACCCACCATTGCCCCCAGCTTTCCCCAACTTCAACCAAAATTACCCACCATTGCCCCCAACTATAATCTGGGTTACCAAACACCCATGAGCTTTTCAGCCTCCAGCTTTTTAACAATCTAGCTTTAACAATCTAGCTTTTAAAAGCTGCTTTCTACAATCCCCAGCTGAAACAAACAAGGCCTATATATGTTAACAGTGTACAATAGAGAAGAGACATATTTTCCAACGATCTAACCTAATAACCTAAATAGTCCCTTTTTACCTAGCGCACTAGGCAGCCCCCCCCACACACACACACACAACAACCACACACACAAATCCTCTACAGACGAAACACATTCACATTCCATAAGGGAAAAACTAACCTTTTGAAAATCAATTCCTGAATAAACAATATGGCTATTAGAAAGCTCTCTGATCTTCTCATCAATTGCCTGCAGGGTAGAAATACAGTCAATTGTCAAAACAAACAGAACTGTATAGACCTACTTTATTCATGGTTGACAAATGCATTGCATGGAGGATTGGTAAAGCACTAAAGACAGCTCAAAAAGTATGAGTTGATTGCTTCTAGTTCATGATTAGGGAAGCTATTAGCTTGCTACACCTGTCTTTGACGCCGAATCATCGTTGCAAGATCAACATACGGCAGCTTTTGATCAATTTTGCACTCCATCAATATTCCTCCATCGTAGTCCTTGATGTACCTAAAACCAGCAAACTGTTAAAATCAGTGTTGGCAAGGTAACAATTAGATAAACCCTATCTACTCTTTGATCACATTGAACATACAAAAAACTTAGCTGCTAGCCTGCTACCCAAACAGCAAGTACTATTAGCCTATTATCGTAGATACTTGTTTTTCAAGTGTAATTGCCAATTTATACTTTTCAAGGAACATGATAAGTCAACACAATTTACAAAGATATGTTGCATAACATGCTTACCCTTGCCATCTTTCTTTGTCGAAAGTTATCTCCTTTGTGAAACCCTGCAAATTACCAATAACAAGTTAATATAAAATGAAACTAAATATTTTTTTGGAAAAGAAGTTTTGAAAGTTAAACTTATTTGTTCTCTTCTGTCCGAAATCTCAAGAGGCCTGATCATCGAGAAGCTATTGCTAAGCAATAAACTACTTCCAGACATGATGCCTAAGAGAACTGGTCTATATCTGACAGCTAGACTGAAAACAGGTAAATTAAGATATTAAAACTGTCACCTGATGCAAAGATTGTAAGACAATGCAGGGCAATATTGCTTATGAAGAACTTGCAACCCAACCTGTAAAATAAGTGAATAACTTTCTAAACCGTCAAAGCATTTCTTGTTACTAACTCTCTCTATCTGTAAGACACTATAGCATCTCTGCAGATCTAACCAAAGCAAGAACCTCTTTATTTTTCATCAACTATATTATTTATATGTATTTTGTGAGGTTGAGGTGTATTTCATACATGTCCTTCAGAAGTTTTCAGTACTAACAGATAATAAATTTAATTTTAAGAAACAAAGTATACAAATGCAAGGTCAGATAGCCTAACCTGCTTTACAAAATAGCCAACAGCATTGTTATCTGCATAAGTTAAGAAATGAGTGAGCCCATCAACATCTCGCGCATGTTGCTTCAGATGATTCATTAACCTTGTTCCATAGCCTTTAACTTGCTCATCAGCTGTAATTGCACAAAATGCTATTTCTCCAAACCTCTGGCTACAGTTTTCAAAAGCAGAATCAGGGCACTAAATTATGCATCAGACTCAGGACACTAACTTATGCAGCAGAAAAGGAATATCATTGAAATGGTGCACAACATAACATAATAGAAACAAATCAATTGCCAGGGAAACAAAAGTAAACATATCTCTATCCTGAAATGTAACCTGGCAGCTGCTTTGAGATCATTGAACAATGGAATGCTATTTGCTTTCAATTGTCAAGAACTATCAAATCTTTAAATAGAAAAAGAAGCACATATGAAATTTGATGAAATGACCATGCGAATGCAAACACAAATGTATAATATCATCACAAGAAATGCTTGCGCTGAATGGCTGAAGTGGCAACATTACCTTGCATAAGGGCGGTAAGTAATGCCTCCTACAACAATATTATTCCTGATAACCATCATTGACTTGTGAGTTCTGCAAAACAAATTAGTTGTGTAAGTGCCATTCAAGAGATTTAATAATCTTCTAAGCAACTTCTGAAAAATAGCCATGTTGACTATATCTAAATTATAAAACATAGGCATATTATATTGGGCATTACCTATCCATAACGAGACGGACAATATACTCTTTGGGCATATTAGGAAGCTGCCGAGCGAAGATATTCTTCAAACCCACCAACCTGGGGGAAGACATAGAAGTTGATAACAACTCCCAGGTCGTTAGCAAAATGAACTAGCATACGCACCAAATCATGTGTTCATCAATTCCATCGTTAGAATAGCACAGAAATTTCAGCCTCCCCGCATCTTCCTGCAGAACAAATTCACCTATCTCAGCAAATTTGCATTCTAGTTATCACTTCGTTGCTCTAAACCCTAACATACAGTCGAGCATAATCAAACCAAGTAACTAAATACTAAGTCTTCACCTCGCGCTTGAGACCCTCCTCGCGGGCGCTGTACGCGCCGCTGGTCTGGATGTTGTCTGTGAACAGCCCCTTGGAATCATCCTTCCCGTCGCCGGCCGCCGCGGACGCAGCGTCAGCCTTGGGAGCCGCCGCCGCCGCCGCCGCTGCAGCGGCGGCAGTGACGGACGAGGAGTCGGGCTTGGGGGGGCGACCGGAGGAGGAGGCCGGCGCGCCGTCGAGGCGGGCGGCGGTGAAGGTGTGGAGGGAGGAGTCGTCGTCGTCGGAGTGGGAGGAGGACGGAGACGACGGGCCAGAGGGAGAGGAGGGGGAGGTGGATGGGGACGACGGCGCGGTGGTGTCGTCGTCCTCGTCGGCGGTGGCGTCGGAGAGGGACGACGGTGGGAGCTTCCGCTTGCGGTGGGAAGCGCCGCCGCCGGAGGTCGCGCCGGAGTGGGATGGCGAGGGCAACGCGAGGCCGTCCATGGGGGGGTTCTCGAAGGTTCGAGGGGCTAGGGTTTTGAGGAGATCTGGGAGTCGGAAGCTTCCAAGGCTCTAAACGATGCAGTTCGAATCGAGGACGGGAGGAAGAGGCGAAGCGCGAGTGATATTGGACTGTCTCACTGCCTGTGGGACCACGAAATTTTCTGTACCCACATGTCAGTGAAGCGACTGGAATCTCACCGCAGCTGGGACCGAGCAACATTGGGCCCATTTGTCAGTGACAATCTTCGTGCTTTAGGCCGGGACCATGAATGTACGTAGGCTGATCAGGAAAGCGGGGACATAATACCCGTAAACGCTCGGGGAAGAGAGTCAGGAGACCAGGTCTGAAGTTCTCAACTCCGAAGTAGGTTTGTAAAAAAAAGCTCGAGACTTGTGAACTACTCGAGTTTGATTTGTGAGACGCACGGTTCAAGTTCGGCTCGAGCTCGCGAGTTTAACTGAGCCGAGCTCGAATAATTCGCGAGCCTACTCGAGCCTGAACCGAACTTCCTTAAGTCGAGCTTTTCCGAGCTTGTTACTGAAGTTTCTCGAGCTAAACTTACTCGACCTTGTTACCGAACCTACCGAGCTTACAGAATAACCGAGCTTACTCGAACTTATCAAGCTTATCGAGTTTAGTCGAACCGAGCTCGAGCAGAGCGAGTTAGTCTCGCTCGAACTCGGCTCGTTTACAGCCCTACTCTGAAGCCGCAGGATGGCAACAGTTGCCGCTGGAGCCCGGAGGAGGAGAAATTTGGTAATGGATTCTTTTTTTCTTCTCCATTCGGGCTTGTTTGAGAGCCTACATCCTGGACAGGATTCTGGCCCATTCCTAGGGTGAAAAACCATAGAGCGGGTATTTTCGGTCTAAGCTAAAAAGTGCATTTATAAGCCCATGTCATGGGATTTTTTGGCCTGATCCATGCCCTTTCCAGGGGAAAATATCCCTCATGCCCCTCGTCTCCGCCTTCCGACATTCGCCTCTGCCACTCGTCTCGCGTCCTGACGGCTGCCTCCACTATGTGCCTCCTCCTACTCTAGGGACTGGATCTTGCTGGTGAAATCCTCTTCTTCATATCCTTCTCTTCCTATTAGGTTCCACACCTCATCTTGTGTCTTCTAGTAGATCACCGTTAAAGGTGGATATCGAGCCAACTTGGCTCGACTCGGTCAACTCGTTAAGATAACGAGTCAGCTCGACTCGACTCATTATCTTAATGAGTTTAATTCTCAGCTCGCTTGATTCGTTAAAAACTCGAGTCGACTAAGTTGGCTCATTACAAATGTGAGCACTATAGCATACATTGGAAAGAAATACCGCATGAACCGGATTGAAATAAGAGGTTTACTGGAACACATAATCCATAGCAACATCTTCTCAGCGACTACTCAGTAGCAGCACTAATTTGCAAAATAACAAAGCACTCTAGACAACAGACACATGAAGATAATGCAAGATCACATGACACATGACAGACACTTTTGTACGTCATTCCATTCCATTCCATTAGCTGCAACAGCCACCACCCTGAGAAGGTGAGGCACAACACCAACTCCCCCAAACAGCATGGCTTCAAAGCAGCTGGGAAGCTAAGCACAGCAGAAGCACCCCTAAAAGCTGAAGCTGCTGAGGAGGAGCTTTTCAGTTGTGGCTTCGCTTGACCACCTCCTATCTCGGTCGCTCTGCCTTATCAACCTTCGCCACCCCATCTTGCCGCCTCCACGTCACCTCTCCACTCGAGATATCACAGATTGCTATGTTGTTACCTCCCGCTAGGTTGGCCCCCAAAAGCTACAATTACAACAGACGGTTTGCCAAACAAAGATAACAAGAAAAGTCACAACCGCCCACATACACAACTTTACAACCCAACAAACCAAAAGTAGCTTTTCAGCCTACCCCAAACAGGGCCTTAAGAAAAACATCAGTGCATAGCGAAAAGCATAACAAAAACTTTCTTCTGGTAGAAATTGAGCCATGAGCCCATGACACAAAAGCATAATGAAAATGACTTGTCCCAATCCTTTTTTAAGCAAATCCCGCTGGTTCTAGAATCATTGCACTGTCGAAATATATGTGCCATGAAAACTAAACAGTGCTGATCTCAATATGCAGGTCGCAACCTTAAATCCTTAATTCAGATGGAGCATAACTACATAATCCATCGCTGTTCGCATTACATACATACATACAACGATACATCACTAGTCTTACATGGATAGTATAACCGGTAGATGAACCGTAGCGTTGTATGTGCAACAATAGGACTTTTCGGTTGGTGAGAACAGCAGTAATAAAATGCAGGAGATAGCTGCAGCAAGCAAGTGTGACTATGAGCGAAAAGGAGTTGCAGTTTGGAAGTTAACAAAGCACACTGATGTTTTAATCAATGGTGCGCTGTGTTTGAATGAATAGAAGTCTGCCAGTAAAAAGGCTTCTCATTTTAGTTCTTTTCATGAGAACATACCTAACTGAATTTTCCTATTGTGAGTAAGCTAATCTAATGTATAGCCAATGATATTAGCATAAAACTCTCACACTTAAGTTGGCCTTAAATTGATAGGTCACTAAACATGCTTAAATTTTTTGACTATTTAAATGAACCTAACGGAGACAATCGGCCTTGGGCTACCAAAATGGTAGTGTATCTAAGCAAATAACCAGCAGTAATTTTAGATAAGTATACAGATAGGATAACACTTGTTTTTTTTTTTTAAAAAGAAAATTTTGATGAGAATGAATTCATCTCACTATTGGCAGACTCGCTACTTTCCACTAAGCTATCAGGAAATGGTACAAATTCAACGTCATCTTTGTTATTATCTTCCTATAAATGAAAATGATATTTAAGTTAGACACAATATTTATCAAAACTATATGAAAGACTGAAAGAGAACACCCATACCACTATCATTGAAGGTTTATTGTTATTTTTTAGATCCTCAGATGAAACTAGAAGCACATGCTAATACCTCAACCATTAATGGGCGTAGAGCACTACGGTAATCATCAAGAACTCTACCTCCAGTGCTGAAGAATATGACGAGACACTGGTACCAAGTATAGTCAATATTTTTGCCATTTTTGTCACAATAGGGAACCTATGAGGATTCAACTTTCACCAATCAAGTAACACAAACTTTGAGTCCTCTCGAGGATGGTTTGGCTTATCTAAATAGATAAGCAATTCTAACTTAGATGGCTCTGTAGCTGTCTCTCACAGGAAGGATTGAAACTCACTTGGCACTGTGGCTATTGAGGTCCTTGTTTGCAACCTAAAGATGACTCAGTCCTACCACTAGCAACCTTGCTATGGCGATGTTCGGCCTCATAAATTCCATATAGATCATACAACTCATGTATGACATCATTTTCCTCACTAAGAGCCTTGCTCTCACCAAACATCATTTTAAAACAATAATGTAACATCCCGAAAAATTCAAAAATAGGAAAAATGAAAATTTTTAAATTTAAAAATGGAATAAAATACAAATTTCAATTTGAATCAAAATTTTAATTTAAAACAATGTCCTTTCCTGATTTTCATGCATTCTAATTTTAAGAAAATGATGAATAGCAATATTAAAAGCCTAATCATGAGATTTTTAACCTGAAATCCTGACAACCTTATATATCTTTGTTAAAAATATCAAAATTTAAAACTTACATTAGTGAATTTTAGAAATTCAAAAACAGAAAGTAAATAAATCTGTAAATAGCAATGTCAGAATTTTTATAATTTAATTATCGAAGATAAAAATCTGAAAATTTTACAGAAGCATTATTAGCTCAAAAAAAATTTAAAAAACAAAGTTTCAAAAATAAATAAAATCATTTGCACACTTTAATAAATCTAAAATAGAATAACTAGAAATTCAAATATTGCATTGTCAGAATTAATTAAAATTCTCTGTCAGGAATTTTAATTTGAAATTTTAAATGGATAACTATAATTACCTTGCCGACCTATACTAAAATTTTCATAAAATCTTCAATCAGCTAGTTGTTAGAATCTTGTAGAACAAGCCAGTCCGGTCTAGAACACTTCCTGTGCTATCTCATTTCTTTGGCTTACATGTGGGCCATTCCCAGCTGAACCTTTGCCGACTTCCCTCTCCATTTCACTGCCATGTGGCCCGGAGACCCCACAGTCAGCTCCTTCTCCATCCTTCTCCTTTCTTCTGCTTTCTCTCAATCTCTGTCCTCTCTCACACCGAGCCCACTTGATGACCACCGCCTCCATTTCTTGTCCTCTTCTCGCCACAATTCCTCGCAACCCGAGGTATGCCGACCTGCCATACCACTGCTGTCCCTGCCACGGCATCATCTCGATTGTTGAGCCCATGTTGTGCCCTTACCAGTGCCTTGAATCCATCGCCAAAGCTCAGCCGTTTGTTTCTCCCTGCCGAATTGCTGCCACGGCAAAGCTTCTATCCATCAACTGGCTGCCACGGCGCAAGTCGGCAAGAGCTATCTAGCCAGCCTACTTACCAGAGCCCTGCCCATCTCTTGCCCAGGCAAACATTTCCATTGAGAATTCACTGCCACGGCAAGTATCGCCAGAAATCTCTCTACCTCTCCATTCTTCCCACTTGCAACGAATTGCCTCGGCTCAACTACAAAACCCAACTCGGCTATCTCCTAGGGACCACCACAGCCTCGTCTACCTTCCCCTGAACCGTCCTCCTGCGCAGACCAATCTCGCCTTCTTCCTCAAGCTCGGTGAGAACAGCAAAAGAGGAAATACGGCCGCGCACCGCTGCACTTCGAATTAGCCCAAACCATCCACACCAAAGCATCCTTACAGTGTCAAGTACTCATCCCCATCGCTAATTCGAGCTCTTCTTCCCTGGTGCACCGTCGCCCCGAGTTCTTCCTCCCGCCGCTCATGGCGCACGGTGAGAACTCATTTTCGCATATAATCTCTTCAAACAAAACTCAAAAACGAGTTCCTGATAGCTCCTTGATGCTCATACCGGTGAAAATGAATGGAGAAAACCAACACCTTTGCTGCTTCGCCGCTCGGCCATGGCGCCGCTGCCCCTCTCCAGTGGCGCGCCATTTCCCCGTGTCACCGACGGCCAGGTAAACCTTCCCTGTGTGTGCGAACACTTGCTGGAGCTCATTCCGAAACCCATTCCTCCGCTCCGGTGCTACTTCGCCGCCGGCGAGCTTCGAAAGTCCCTCCTCTGCTCCGAGACATTGCCAGGTGGGCCCTCGCATCAGCCTCTGAAGCTCTCACCACTCGCTGGCATCGTGGGACCCCGCAGTCAGCCGCCAGCGCCTCACGCTAGTCTCTGCCGACGCAGGCCCACTCATCAGTAGCCCAATCCGAAATAGCCAAAAACAGAAAGCGTAATCCTCGGTGAGAAGCGTACTTTCCTTATTTAGCAATTCCCTATTTTCCAGTATATTTCATACCCGAAAACATTCAAATACTAATAACTTTTGAACCAACAGTCAAAATTAAGTAAAATAAATTCCTAAATTCATCTAAATTCATGTAGATTCAGAATATGCAAAAATATTTTAAAATTGAACTCTGTTTGAATTTTCAATTCAAATTTAAAGAAAGTGTTTGAAATATGTTATACATGAAACTTTTGCAAATGGGCCCCGAACTGAATAAAATAAATTTTTTTAGACTCCTTGTATCCTTAAGAACCTGAATATGCAAAAATAATTAGGGTTCACTATAGGAAATATTTATGTTATTGCATAAAGCAAGAAAGTAGCCCAAAATTTATTTAAGCAATTTGGTTTTATAAATCTAAAATTATAAATAATAAAATACATGATTATAGTTTTCTGAAATTATAGAATAAATAAATACAACTCATGAAACAATTTTCAAAAGTTGTTAAAGAAATATGTATGATAAACTAACATGAATACATAATATCATAAACACTACAACAAAGTGATTAATGTTTAATCCTATTAATCCAAACAATTTTTGCATCTTGAATTCGATAATATAAATATAATATATCTAATTTTAGCCTCATGAATCTGTAAAATAAAGGGGATAAAACAAGAAAACGGTATCATTACTAACTATATAAAATTAATTAAGGCCCGAATACGTAAAATCATAAGAACCCAACCTTAAATTATGCCTGCTTTTTATGATTTATTTATATTTGGATTTCCATCTGATTTCTTTTTGTCCTTATTGAAATCTTGTTATTTGTTATGTTCTTCGTTCGCAATGTGTAGAACCCAACGTTATTAATCTCGTCATCGACAACGTCAACTGCGACTACGACTTCGTCGTAAACAGCAACTAAGCAAGGCAAGCATCCCCTTTGACCATGTTGATCCTAGTTTTATAAATGTTTTCATTAAATGTTTTTGTTGCATGCGTATATTCATTACACTCTGCTACTTTGTGGGTACTGGTAGATATACCTGTTGTCTTATGAAATTCCCTTAGTATTGACATGTGAACCTTAATAACCCTAGAATTATGGTTAGACAATATCTAATGTTAATTTGGGTATATGCGATGGTTAATAATTATGCTTAGCCATGCTTTAGACTTGGGATAAATCAATTGAGAACATTGATCAGATGAAACTTGGAAATATTGAGACATGATGATGGTTATTGATATTTTAGTTAAAAATGAAAATAAAACTATGTTTTGATGTGGGCAATTATTGGCAATAGCCGAAGGTGCATGGACTTGCACATAGTGTAGGGGGAGATTATTGCCCGTGTCAGATTAAGGACCGAACTATGGGTTGTTCAACCACAAGTGCTGGTATGGGACAGCCTTAACCTATTAAGTTCATTAAAACTAGCTTTGCACATTGGTAGGCTGGAGAATGGTGTACGCCATGCTATGGGGAGAAGTGGGACACTCTGGTGTATCACCGATTGTCGTACTATGTACACATATCTTCTGCCCTGTAGGGAGAAGTGGGACAATTTGGTACACCACTGTTTGTCGTACTAGTACAAATATCTTCTGCCCTGTAGGGAGAAGTGGGACAATTTGATGTATCATCACTTGTCGTACTAGTACAAATATCTTCTACTGCATAGTATGGGTTCACCAGGCTGGTGTAAAGTAGGGTTAAGTAATGTAACGATTATGTTTTGATCTCTTTGCGGCACACCAAAGGAAGTGTGCTAATAGCGCTGCACAAAGAGATGATCATTTCTTGTGGGTAAAGCTGTACACCTCTGCAGAGTGTAAAACTAATCGATTAGCCGCGCCCGCGGTCATGGGCACTTGGTAAAGTCATCACATAGTTAGCTGTTTTTATTTTCATAAAACTTTGGATTCTACCGGGTGTTAGTAGAAGTTGATTTGGATTCTACCGGGTGTTGGTAGAAACTGGTTCATGGGTATGGTACCCAGGTTCGTGATTTTACTTATTCGTACTTAAATTCTGTTATTTTCGTATTAAATTGCTTTTACTTAAATTTCGTTTTGCAATTACTACTTGTTTTACAATTTAAATTGGCTTTATGCAAATTAACCGTAGAAACTTTTCCTTTGAAATGGCCTGCATATATTATAGGTTTTGCAAAAGTCTTGCTGAGTACGCAAGTACTCACCCTTGCTTATTCGTGGTTTTTAGGTGAAGAATCAGAATAGCTCGATGAAATTTATTTGACGCAGGATTCGGGGATGTTAACAAGTTTTTCTAGGGATTATACCTTGTCAGTTGCCTGAGGGTTGGATGGGCACACTACAAGACTTTAATTCTTTCCGCTGCACTACTCTGAATTATAAGATTCTATTGTATTAATTACCCTTATTATTTGTAATAAAGAGTATGGATGTGATATCAATTGTTGTAAATGTGCGTGCTAGCTATTGATCATGGGACTGGCACTGTATGCACATGAGATTTCCATTTTTGCATTTATGTAAAAATGGAGGTCACTACAAATAACTAACAAATCTCATCTTAAACCTAGGATCAAGAATAGTACCAATAACCATAGCATTGTTCTTTTCCTCTCAATATTTATCAAACTTGTCTAACTATGCGTGTCCCATCTTGTTCATATACTCATCCTTAGAATTACATGCAGCTACCAATGCAATCTTAACATTCACTATATAAGGATAGAAAATATTTGCAATGGGGTATATAGATCCTAATAATACCTTAGTTACCTCAGCAAATGCCATTATGATTGGTTGAATTTTGCTATATAATGTCCAATCTTGATGGGAAGACTCCCACTTGTAATTCATATCAATATCACCATATTCAATTAAAGCAACCCTATAGGGAATGCAAGCATCATACATTTTATATGTTGAACTCCACATTGTGGACACATCTATACACAACCTTGCTCTAATTTTCAGATTCATGGATTTACAAGAAATTTGTACATACGAGATGGTCACTTCTTAAGATACTTCACAGTTTCCCTAAGCTTGGCTATAATGGCTGCAATGGTTGAAGGCCATCATTCACTACCAAGTTAACTATGTAAACACAAGAGCGGACATGAAAATAGTTAGGAATGAAGCCTGTCTTGTTTTCTATTTTCCATTCAGCTATACATTCAAAAACTGCCTGAGCTATGATGTTCCCTGTGTGGTGAATCTAACTCAATGAAGTTCAAAACATGGTATTGCATGACCTAATCAGGACTCAATGAAGTTCAAAATATGGCATTGCATAACCCAATCAGGATTTATGTAGTGCGCTACCAAAGCCATGTAACAAAGATTTTGGTTTGATGTCTATAAATCGCATGTCAAACTAATACTCTCAACAGTCTTAAGACTCTTCCTAAGGAGTTCTATTTTAGATTCATAAACCTTTATGCATTCACTTCGTATGGTCTTCCTACCAATAGACTTGTATGATGCATTCATATATCTCATCAAGACATTAAACCATGTGTGCTCTACCATCTGGAAAGGATATTCATGCACAATTATCATCTTAGCAATGAGCTTACGGGTTTCCTAATGATCATATTCGGTAGAAACAATTGTAAGAGATAAACCTTGTGTGTTGGGATTATAGTTGAGTGTACCTTGAGTTAGCTGCCTTCCCTTCAAATTCATGTAGAGTGTACACTTTAAATGCCTATTCAAACTAGAAGTTTGTCCCCCTTGAGTGTAAGCAAATAGAGCACCACAATATTTGTACTTGGTCTTCTCAATGTCTTCCCTAGCTCTCTCTTCAACACAATTTGGACCACCTTAAAATGCTTATAACAGGCTGCACGCTTTCCTCTCACTTCCTTCGCACTCTTGGGAGACAATGATTGCTTGTTTTCCTTTTGCCTCTTCTATTTTGCTTGGTAGACCTAAAACTAGAGTGTTCACCACCATCAGACACCCCATATTGCTCAGCATGAGAAGGTTCTCAGACATAACATCATTCATATCATACTCATCTTCCTCATATACATATTCATCATTGTCCTACACATACAAAATAAAAGAGCAATATATTATCATTTGAACCATAGTCACAATACACAATATATCATATAGAGAACTAGATAGCACTGAATAAATTTGAATAGCACTGAATGCTTGATCTAATTACAATATCAGAACTGGTTCGTACAGAGCTATCACAAACAACTTCACCCCACACATAGACATCACATAAAGAATCACAGTGCAGAACCATCTAGTGCAAAACCATGACTAGATGTACTAGGGGCACTAGAAATTCTTGCTCTAAGAACATCTAAAGAGAATACTATCAATATGAATGAGCGACTGTCATGAAATTACTGCAGAACAATGATGTTCATGGAGCTATAGGCTAGAACCTCAAACACCTGAACATAATTAATAGTGAATTGTAAAGAGAATTCAAACACAACTAAAACTTTATGAAAGAGAAAAATGCAGCAAGATACATGCAGATCACATCTTATGGATGCAACATACCACTAGCCTGGAAAGCAGAATAACAAAAATTAAAGCAGTTATTCCAAGGAAAGAATGAATTCATGAATTTGTTTCATACAAGCAATAATACCGTAGCACACTCCTAACTCCTTAGTCTAGAGTCCAGACCCATGATAGCAGGGCTTACTAAAAAATAGGATAGGTTTGCTAATTTTATACAGAGAATAAAACTAGCTTCTCCAATGCTTTATTGGATTTAAAAACAAATCCGCTGTATCTAGTGTTATTGTAACCCTTCAAAACAAGGACAATAATTGGCTTTATGTAACTAGGTTATTTGTTTTCCAAAATCAGGGGGAATACCACATTATACGATAATAGAGAATTATTCTGTTGGCAACTTGATCAATTCAACGGTTGCCGACATGTCGTAGGTCCCATATACACCATCAATAAGGCATTTAAATTGAAGCCTTGAATAGATCATACACATTGTGAGTCTAATTACCACTATCAGTTCATATTCCATACCTTACTTACCGATGTGAGCGTAGATGAGGGAGCAGCGAGAAGCGGTGGAGGACCAGATCTTAGAGGCTTTCCATGGTCCGCCGATGCTGTCGATGTGGAGCGTGAAGCAGACCAGAGCCACAAGACTGACTCAGCTTCACTTCTTTGTTCTTTGACTCCATACTTCTCGATTGATTCTCAAAGTCAGAGGGAAGCCGGATCGGTTGGCTGGCGTTGGAGACTTGGAAGGCCAACGGGTGGAGGGATGGATCCCGAGGGGAGGAGCTTGATGGGGAGGCGACGGTGTGAGCAAAGCAAGGGGAGGCGACAGGCTGAGGGGAATGGGAAGGCGGGGAGCAAGGTGTTAGATATAATCTTGACATAGAAGGTTCGAATTCTGCAAGTTTTGTTTGAGTCTGTTAAGATTAAGAGTTCGGATTGCTATCCAAGTTAGCATGTAATCTCTAATATAAATAGCAATGAAAAACTAGAAAAGGCAAAGCAGTTGCTTAGGCCAACAAAAATTTCCTAGTTGTTCCAACACAAGGGCGAGGGCCGGCACTCGACTGGATCTAGTGGTGGAGCTTGTAAGTGATGGCCAATGGTTGGAGAGCTGGTCCTGAAGGAGGGGAGCTCGACCGGGAGGAGGTGGTGCAAGCAAGGCAAGGGGAGGCAACAGGAGCAAGTGCGAACGTCAATGGGCGACGACCGAGGGGAACAGGGAGGTGGGGAGCAAGGGCGAAGGCTGGTGCCCGTCGAGAGAAAGGGCAACGGGGAGGCAAGGGTTGGCACCCGACGGGAGCAAGGGCGATGGCCAGGGAGGCGGCGACGTAAGCAAGGGCGAGGGCAGTGACGGGAGCAAGGTCGAGGTGGCGACATGAGTAATGGGAAGTGGAGGCGCAGCCGAGCCGAGACAGAGGCTCAGTGAATTAGGGATTGGGGAAAAAATGGAATAGGGACTTGGGGAGCCACCGAGAGTCAGGTGGAGCAAACAGGGTTAGGGGATTTTTTTGGATCATTAAACTCGTTAGCTTACTCATTTAACTTATTATCTTAACGAGTTTAAAACTCTACTCGACTTGACTCGTTAAGAAATGAGTTCAAGTCGAGTCGAGTCGAGTCGAGTTTCAAGTACTCATTAAACTTGCAAGTTTTGAGTTTTTCTTCCACCCCTAATCACTGTGGAGATGATGACTGGAGGGAAGGTGCAGAGCTCCATTTAGTTGAGTTGGGTCGTGGGGGAACTTCTGGGCATGGCTAGGGTTTGAGTCCTCTTCCTACCAGGTGCAAATCTTCTTCTTTGTTTGGTTTTGGTTTTTGAGTTTTGGCATGAATTAGTATTGAAATCTAATACCAGTGCAACTGAATCTGATGTTATGATTTGATATGTTCGTCTTGTCATGGTAGAACATTTGAATGTTGCTAGTTGACAAGGTTAGCAAATTTTGTGACTGCTAATTCATTCAGTAATGCCTGGGGAAGTGACAATATATGATATTCCAGTTTGTCAAAAATTTTCAACTATTTTATCTATGGATTTTCGGGGTGTTTGGTCGACTACTAGTTTAAACATCACACCTTTTATCCTGTCACGCTTGGTCCATCATTGTTGATGAACTTAACCATGATGAGCAAGCTAGACTATAACTTCGAGCTTTGATTGATACTACCATTGCCAAAGGTCGTACTTCAGAAAAACATGCAAAGAAATGTAGAGTAAAAGTCTCATAGTCAATAGTCAAAAACCACAACAATGGTGCTTGCCAATTCAATACTGGGAGCTGGCAGTGCACCTCATATAGTCTTATATTCTTTTTTCGGATGCTAAACATCCTGACTTTGTTACAAGGGAGAATTGGAAAGAAGCTGTTTGCACCAGTTTTTTGGAAACTACGAGAAGAATCGGCAGAAAAGGTCAAGTTTGGATAGCGTAGAAACACCTTTGGAAAGTTTGGATAACGTACGACAAGCTTTTGGGAACAGGAGTCCGGTTAGGAAACTATAGCCGACTCGGAGTATGTTGCCGTAACCGAGCAGGACTCGGATCGGCTAAACAGGTATATAAGGCGCACCAAGACTGCTTGAGAGGGACAACAATCACAAATCACATCTGCCAGTTTGTTTTAGCTTTTAGTCTTTCAGTTCTGTAATCGTTCCTTTGTAAGTCGATATTGATCAAATAAAGTTGCGAATCGCCGATTGTTTGGTTATCATCGATTGCTTCAGGTTTGATTCGTTCTGTCTTGTTGCGCATCGCCTTTTCAGAATCAATCTGCCTTCTACCCCTCGGATTAGTCTTCATCGACTAGTCTAGTTATCCTTCTAATCGGTTTTCTGGCCGATTGCTGTTTTAGCCGATTCGCTTCTAGGATCGGCTTAATTGAACTTCACATTATCCTCCTTATCGATTACAGGGTCAAATCGATTGGCATGCTCGCGCAAACTTGAACCCGGTGTTCGTCCGGTGTGTTGCGGGCCAGAAATCCTCTTCACGTTTTTGGCGTCAACACATTTTTGGCACGTCCGGTGGGACACGATCGGAAAGATGACTACAGGCAAATCCACCGCACCAGCCGACGTCAATACCGATGCCATAATCGTCCCTACTTTGGATGATTTAACTCCAGAACAGCGCAAGGAAATCGAAGATCGGAAAGCTGCCTTGGAGGAGTTGATGTTGGGTTGCTACCAAAAAACGCGACGAGGAGTCACGCAGAAGATGGCGCTCCCAACATTGAATCCACTTGGCGAAGATGGTGTCACGTCGACTCCGGTAAGCCGATATATGCCAGCTCAAGCTGAGTTATCTGTCATGATTGAGCAATCTGTGCATCATGCATTAATTAATCAATCATTGGTTTTGGTAACGACTTTAAAGCCGATGATAGAAAATAGCGTAAAGTCGATTGCACAAGAGTTGGCAACATCTGGAGGATTGCTGGACCCATTACAACCACTCCCAACATATCCGGCATATTCTGTGGCACCAAACGCCAACACGATCAAAACGTCGGCACCCGCACCCTCGCTAATGCCGACCCAGCCCACAGTGTTGGCGCCAACAAACCCTCGCCCAAACCCGGTTACTCATTATCATGCATATACTAACGCTGCGAAGTTAGATCCATCGACTTCTGGAACTTCATACGTTCCATCGGCTACTCAGCCGATCGAATTAGATAGGAATTGCAAACCCCAAGGACCATTCCAAGTTAGAAACCCGAGTCCTTACAAGGTGGTTTCGTATACAGAGCCATTTGTCCCGTTATCTGAGGGTCTGGCTGCCAGGACCGATGGGTATGAAGCATGGCAACAGTACCCGCCTGCTAGAACAAGCCGACCAGCCGAGTTTGCACTCGGGGGGCAGGATATTGCTCATCACAATTGGCCAAACCCTAGTGTTACATCGGCTAATAGCATCAATTGGGCTGATCAGATTTCCATGGTCTTGAGAGATCAATTTGGCTTACAGCCCAAAGGGAAACCAATCGGCTATAGAAAGCCATACCCAGATTATATTGATCGCATGCCATATCCCCATAACTTTAGGATTCCCGATTTTGCAAAATTTTCAGGGGATGATTCAGTCACCACTTTGGAACATGTTGGATGGTTTATCGCCCAGTGTGGTGAAGCAACTCAGTTCGACGGGCTGAAGATTAGACTCTTTCCCTTGTCTTTATCAGGAACAGCTTTTACTTGGTTTACCAATTTGCCTCCAAATTCGGTCCATTTTTGGAACGATTTAGAAAGTCGATTTCATGAATACTTTTTCTCTGGTAGTTTAGAGTTAAGAATTTCAGACCTGAGTGCTGTCCGGCAAAAGTTCAACGAATTGGCTTTCAATTATATTAGAAGATTTAGAGAAGTGAGAAATCGCTGCTTCAGTGTAGTATTGCCCGATAACCAACTAGCCGATTTAGCATTTCAAGGGCTGATTCCCCCACTTAAAAAAACCTGCTTGCTGGACAGGAGTTTACCGATTTAAGTCACCTACTTCATCGTGTATCGGCACAGGAAAGCCGATATTTAAGTAAAGAATTCAAAGACAAAATTAGATTAAATGGCAATGGAAAGGATAAGGCTAAAATAAACATGGTTGAGTATAGTTCAAGTGAAACTTCTGAAGATGAAGCAGACGTAAATATAGCCAAATGGATAAAGGGTTCTAAAAAACCACTTGTCTGTTCATGGCTCAAGCCGACTAGGAGTAAGTCGGAGGTTAAATATGCTTTTGACGTATCCAAGTGTGACCGCATATTCGACATATTGTTACAAGAGAAACTGATACGACTACCTAAGGACATACCATACCATCAGCCGATGAGATCAAGAAACGACGGTACTGTAAGTGGCATCATTCCTTTTCACATAACACTAATGATTGCAATATCTTTCGGCAGCAGATACAGGCAGCCATTGAAGATGGTCGGCTCAAGTTTGCAGAGGAGCCGGCCATGGAGGTCGATGTCAATCTTTTCCCAATCAACATGGTTCAATGCTCTGGCAAAGGAAAGCAGATTGTCGACGAAAGAACCAGAGTAACACGGCAAGTCGACATAGAGTCAAGCTCAAAAGGAGAGACATTGAAGATAACGATCGGCTCTCTTCAAATTGAAGCCGATCAAGACGAGAAGAACTCAAGGACCGTTAAGCCGAAGGGAGAACCACAAGTCGGGCGATGGTACAAAGCTGAAAGGTCTCCACCTTGGAAACCAACATTCAAGCCAAAGCCAACCTTCTCGCAGTTACTCGAGAAATACGAGGGGATGAGCCATCGACAGAAGCAGCAGCCTCGCCGACCGGACGAACCATATCGGCCAAACGGTGTGTTTTGGCCAAATAATCTGTATCGGCTAAACGACGCAGAAAGAGCTCATGAAAGATGCCCTCTTTGGCAATTTTGTTGGGAGAGGGGTGTAGCGCTACCGTCCTCAAAGTTATGCCCCATGGAGCATTACCCGCAAAGAAATTGGCCAAGGCAATCGGCGAAAGAGCGTTTATTCAGGCCAGTACCAGATCAAGGTGAGTCAGGGCACAAGAAGCCGATAAAAGAAAGGCTAGGTGCACCAAACGAGGACAAGGAGGAGCCTACGGAGAACTTGGTCAGGAAATTCCGTAAGCCAGTTGAACCCAAGCCTAGATGGTGCCCGACTGGACTTAGCCGATCGCAACGCAGACGGCTTCAACGCCTAAGGACGCTGGAGATGAGGGAGGCCGAAGGAGAAAAGCAGAGAGATGAAACATTCAATGAATTACGGCCGATGAAACCCATTAAGAAGGAATGGAGGAGGAAGGAACAAGCCGATGATGAATCAGATTCCTCAGATGATTTACTATCGCCAATAGTTCCAAATGACACTCCTCCCATGGATATCAATATGGTATTCACTCTACCAGCCGAATTCAGAATCAAATCCGAATCGGCTAAAGATACGTTCGCTCAACTGTGCTTGGGTGCGCAGGACGCGGTGTTTGAGAAACCACAAGATCCTCATCGGTATTTAAAGCCGTTGTATTTAAAAGGCTTCATCAACGGAAAGCCGATATCCAGGATGCTTGTAGATGGAGGAGCTACTGTGAATTTGATGCCACTCTCTACTTGCAAGAAGTTGGGCAAAACTGACGAAGACCTGATTAAAACAAACATGGTGTTAAATGACTTCACGGGTGACCCCACTGAGGCAAAAGGAGTGATGGTCACAGAGCTAACCGTCGGCAATAAAACTTTGCCGACCACGTTCTTTGTAATTGAAGCTAAAGGAAATTACAGTGTGCTTCTCGGACGAGATTGGATGCATGCCAATTGCTGTATCCCCTCTACAATGCACCAACTTCTTGTACAATGGAACAGAGATGAAGTTGAAGTTGTATCAGCCGACACATCGGCTCATATTGCAATGGCTAGTTCAGATGCGAATTGGCCGCACGAAGAAGCAGAGTGCATATCAGGTAAATCTCTGGACGATTGTGACTTCATATGCATTGGAAAGTCGGGTCTGATGCCGATCAGTGTGAAGCCGGGTACATTTGATCGGGCAAGTGAAGTTCTAAGGAGATGGGGTCAGAAATGATCCAAGCGTTACAAGACAGGGTGAGGAGCTATCGGCATGGGATAAATTCCTGCGAAGCCATTGAGGATTTCCAAAGCGAAAAAATGGGTCAAGGTTTCACTTCTGCCGATATACTTGAAGAAGTCGATATAGGAGAAGGTGATAGAAAAAGGCCAACTTTTGTGAGTGCAAATTTAGGTCTAGAATACAAAAATAAGTTGGTCAAAATACTTAGAGAATACAGGGATTGTTTCGCCTGGGAATACTATGAGATGCCTGGGTTAAGCCAACAGTTAGTGGAACATCGGCTGCCTATCAAGCCATGGTATCGGCCATATAAACAACCTCCGTGGCGTTGTAATCCAGAACTGTACAATGTGATAAAAGAAGAAATTGAAAGGCTGTTGAAGGCCAAGTTCATAAGACCTTGCCGATACGCTGAGTGGGTATCCAACATTGTTCCCGTCATGAAAAAGAACGGTAAACTTCGGGTGTGTGTAGACTTTAGAGATTTGAATAAAGCCACGCCAAAAGATGAATATCCGATGCCTATAGCCGATATGCTTATCGATGCTGCATCGGGCAATAAGATTATCAGTTTCCTCGACTGGAATGCTGGATATAACCAGATATTCATGGCAGAAACCGATGTCCCTAAAACTGCCTTTAGATGCCCTGGCGCGATAGGGTTGTATGAATGGCCAGTGATGACATTCGGCCTAAAAAACGCAGGCGCCACCTATCAACGCGCCATGAATTTGATTTTTCACGACCTAATTGGCCATATTGTTGAGATTTACATTGACGATGTGGTGGTTAAGTCTAAGGAAGACTAGCAGCACTTGGCCGATTTAGAAAGGGTATTTCAAAATACAAGAGCTCATGGGTTAAAAATGAATCCTTTGAAGTGCGTGTTTGGTGTATCGGCTGGCCAATTCCTTGGGTTTATGGTTCACCAAAGAGGAATTGAAGTTAACCAAGCAAGAGTTAAAGCCATAGCCGATACAAAACCGCCGACATGTAAAAATGAATTGCAGAAGCTGATCGGCAAAATTAATTACTTAAGACGATTCATTTTGAATCTGTCTGGTAGAATTCAAGCTTTTACGCCATTACTAAAATTAAAGGATGGACAGAATTTCATATGGGGAGCCGATCGGAAAAAGCCTTCAACAATATAAAACAGTACCTAGCGTCACCGCCAGTCTTGGCCGCACCACAAAAGGGAATTCCCTTCAAGTTATATGTATCGGCTGAAAACGAAACCATAGGGGCTGTATTAGCACAAGAAGTCGATGGCAAAGAGCGAGTAATATTTTACTTAAGCCGACGACTCCTGGAAACTAAAATCAGGTACCCACCGATAGAGAAGTTGTGTTTATCCTTATATTTTGCTTATACGAAATTAAGACATTATATATTAGCATCGACTTGCATAGTAGTATGCAGAAACGATATCATCAAGTATATGCTGTCTGCACCAATCTTGAGAGGATGACTTGGAAAGTAGGCTTATGCTCTAACCGAGTTCGATCTAACGAATCGGCCAAGGCCATTAAAGTTCAAGTAGTAGCCGATTTCATAACTGGATATGATACCATGGCAGGAATAGTCGATGTAACCCCATGGCAAATATATTTTGATGGGTCAGTTTGTCAAGAGGGGAGCGGAATAGGTATTGTATTAATTTCGCCTAAAGGACATGACATCGAGTTTGCATATCGGCTTAAAAGCCGATGCTCTAATAACCAAGCCGAGTATGAAGCATTGCTCAAAGGGCTGCAGTTGGTAGAAAGTATTGGGGCAAGCAACGTAGAAGCATACGGTGACTCATTACTGGTAGTGCAACAAATTAAAGGGGAATTCAAATGCAACGATGAAGTGCTATCAAAGTATCTAGAGCATTGCCTGGAGGTTATCGGTACCTTCACGTCATTCTGTATCGGCCATGTGCCCAGGGAAATGAACAATAAGGCCAACAGTCTGGCTCAGGCCGCTTCAGGCTACAAGGAATACAGCCGATATGAGACATTCGAATTAATCGACAAAACAGTGCTGTATGTTGATAATGCCGATTGGAGGTCGGAAATAAAAACTTACCTAATGGATGCATCCAGACCTACTGCACGAAAAGTTCGTCAAAAGACGCTAAAGTATGTTATGCTAGGAGGAGAATTATACCATCGGACATTGGAAGGATTGCTTCTGCGGTGTTTAGGTAATGAAGAAGCAAAGGTAGCTATGGGCGAAGTTCACGAAGGAATTTGTGGAGCTCATCAATCGGCTCATAAAATGAAATGGATTTTAAGACGAACCGGGTATTTTTGGCCGACAATGTTAGAAGATTGTTTCAAGTATTACAAAGGGTGCCAGACTTGTCAAAAGTTTGGGAATGTGCAGCTTGCACCAGCGTCGGCCTTGTACCCGATTATTAAACCATGGCCGTTCAGAGGGTGGGGGATAGACGTAATCGGCTAAATATTCCCAGCATCAAGCAAAGGCCATAAGTTTATTCTTGCAGCCACGGACTATTTTTCGAAATGGGTAGAAGCCGTCCCGCTTAAGAAGGTCACTAGCATGGAAGCCATCGACTTTGTTAATGAACACATTATTCACCGATTCGGTATTCCTCAGACCATCACAACCGATCAAGGAACTGTGTTCATGTCTAACGATTTTAAGCGCTTCGCAGAAAGCATGGGCATCAAGTTGCTCAACTCGTCACCGTATTATGCTCAGGCTAATGGGCGGCGAGTCATCAAACAAAACTTTGATCAAGCTGATTAAAAGAAAAATTGATGAAAGGCCTCGAACTTGGCACACTACATTGTCGGAGTCGTTGTGGGCTTATCGGCTAGCGTTTCACGGATCGACCAAATTGTCACCTTATCAGTTGGTATATGGTCAAGAGGCCGTGTTGCCCTTAGAAATAAGTATTGAATCTATGCGTGTAGCGAGGCAACACAATCTATCGGCTGATGAATACAAGGAATTGATGTTATGCAATTTGGACGATCTGGCAGAACTAAGGTTGATTACGTTAGATCGGCTTAAAAAGAATAAAGAAAGAGTTGCAAGAGCCTACAACAAAAAAGTTGTGCCCAAGTCCTTCAGCGAAGCCGATTTGGTTTGGAAAACAATATTGCCGATCGGCTCTAAAGATAATCGATTCGGCAAATGGTCACCTACCTGGGAAGGACCGTATAAAATAAATCGGCTTGTTGGCGGAAATGCATATATACTTGAAACACTAGAGGGGTTGGTGTTACCGAAGGCAATTAATGGAAAGTATCTAAAACAGTACTACCCTAGCGTTTGGATCGATGCGTAATTAGAAGTATAATACAAAGAATTCGGAAATAAATCGATTAAACAGCCGATTAAGTGTGTTACAGAAGTATAACAAGCAAAAAAGCACTGTTTCAACATAACACCGATAGATTTACAATCCGGATCCAGGGAGCCTAGCGCCTAGACCCGACAGCGCTGCAGCAGCCTTGCCCAATGCCTCTGTAATGCCGTACACAAGATCTTCATCAGCCTTGGCATCTCCTGGCACTGGGATAACTTTGGCCGATTGCTCTTTAACCTTGGTGACGGCTTGGCTGATATTCTTTTTCTGGTCCTTCAGAGTTGAGGCCATGGCGTTCGAAGCAGCAAGGGCTTCGGCTAATTGCTGGTTAACCTTGGCCAACTCCTCCTCAAGCTGTTTCTTAGTTTGTTCCAGCTTTTGAACAGAAGACTTGGTGGCCATAAAAGACACAGCGGCTTCATCATACTTCCTCTTTTCGGCTTTTGCTTCAGCAATCAGCTTATCCAGAAGATGTTGATCGGCATCTTGGGCCTGACGCTGGATGATTCTAGCATTAGCAGCATCAACCTCTGCTTTCTTCTCATCCAAATGGCACACGTCAAGTAGTGCGCTCATGGCTTCAGCAGGGAGGTCGGCTTCGACAGCATTCATAGCGTCGCGAATAAGTCGATTGGCTATTAAATAAACGCCTCTGGTGAGTTATTTCGAAGCAACCCGATTCAGTTTTTCCTGCATGTTGGGCGCTGATTTGACTACCGAAGCCGACGCCTTCATGGATACATCTAGGATTTTTCGGATGTCTGCTGGATAGTCATCCGTTGCCATGACTTCCGGATCAACCAACTCGTCCAGAGTAAACCCAAGAAGGTTGGACAAGTCGTTCGGCGCCGTCTCAAATGTGGGCAAAGCCGACGAAGCAGGTGACGAAGGAGTTGGAAGCTTTGAAGTCACAAGAGGTAGGGCCGAAGTCTCTTGAGGATCGGTCAGAATACCAGCCGGAGGTTGAGTCGAAGTCCCTTGAAGTTCGGTCAAGATACCAGCCACTTGAGCCGATTCTGTCGGCTAAAAAATAAAATAAAAGGAGCAGCACTGCGAGGTTAGTAAAAGAATTTTCTAGTTCTCGGGTGCATGCAATAGTGCAGTATTTACCTCAATATTGGCCGATACGCGGAGGGAACTTTCAGCGCTTTGTTCTTTGCGCTTCGGGTTCTTCTTGGTAGGAACTTTAGTGGACTTGGGTTTTTCTACAAAGATGGACGATAAATGTTAAAAGCAACTACAGACTCAAAACATTTGCGAATTGTCGGCTCAAAAATGCTTACTTGAGGGTCGGTCTTTTGCAAGTTCCGACAGGGATGGACTCTGAATGCGAAGAGTACCAGAAGAATATCCAGTCAAGCCAGTCGTTTGGTGAGGCCTTTTCCTTTAGGTCCCTTGGTCGAGGGATCTGCAATATTCTCATTGACAGCTGCAGCGTCCTGAAAAGGTGCGAACCAAGTGATTAGAAACTAAAAGCCGACATCAAGTACAGGGATCTTAAGAAAATAAGCCGATACCTCTACAGCTACAGATGAGTTAGTATAACCCGACGAGCTGGAAGAATCCGAGCTATCTTCGCTCGAACTGCTGCTGCTAGCAGAAACTACCGTCGGCTCACGAAAATCTGGTAAAATTTTTTCTATAATGGCCGACGGTGCGCGATCCAGATAGAGGGCTTCTGATATAGGCCCCCACCAAGCAGAAAATTGGCTAGCGAGGCGGGAGTTCAAGAAAAAGTGTGGAAGATTGATAATTTGGAACTCGTCGGCTATCTCCGAAATTATTTCACCGCGGTCCCATTGGTCACCCTGGCCCTTGGTTCAAGACGATGAAAGAGGGGCAAGCCAGGTATCACTTGGCCGAAACCCAGCTGACGGGCATACACCGAAGGGTGATAAAATTCATACGATGGTTGGAATGTTCTGTTACGGGAGTTCAAGCCGACGTGAAGAATGCATGGGGATATGAAGATCCGATACAACTCTAAAGTCGATGCTGGTATCAAAGAGCTATCGGCATCTAAATGAAGAAATGAAGGCCACTGAAAATCAGCATTGTTGCTGTAAGGAAAGAAGTCTTGTTGGCCAAAAATCGTGATATCTAAGTGCAGAAAAAATGACAGGTACTTCTTGAAGTCGGCTGGGGTGATTTTAACATCACCACTGCTACACATCACAAGCCTTTCTTCGTGCGATCGGCTGGCTCTGTATTGAGGAGTGGTGCCTTCAGGATAGTCTTCACGAGGAAAAGCTGAACCTTCCGACAACTCTGGAATCAGTGATCGGCTAAAATGCTGTAAAGCCATAATTGAATAAACCATAATGGCCCTCCGACGTTGCTCACGACAAATTGAGCAAACCCAGAGAAAAGCCGACTCCTGATAACGTGCATCATCTGGTAAATAGCACCAAGAAGCATTTTTCCAAGTGCAAGACGACGGCCATCCACCAGCTGCTCTGCCGCAAACTGAAAAACTTGCGTTGGACCCAAAGAAGCTCCACAGAATAGAAACCGATCCAGCCACAAGTTCAGAAAAGCTGCATGCTCCTCATCTGACACTAGCCCGTTAACCTTGTTATTATATTGAATATACTTGGACCATCCCTCGCCTTTTGACCGGATTAGCTTGTATCTTGGCCTGCCACTAAAAGCCAATATCTGGTCTCCATCTGGCCTAAGGCAACAAAGCTCAGCCATGTCTAAGAGGGTTGGGCCGATGGGGCCAGTCCGGAAAAGAAAAGCATTAAGGGTGTCCGACCAAAAATAACAGGCCGTGGCCACCAAGGGCTCATTGGCTTCAGGGTTTGCAAGGCTCAGTGGAAGACACTCAGCTATGCCCATATTTTCCCATTCAGACCTCTTTTGGGCCGACACTCGGATATACCAGCTCCTCCATCCCTTAAGAGCTGTCGGCCAGGCTCTAAAACTTTTTCCCCACATTCCGTTATGTTGTAGCCTTGAGCCGATAAGGGAAGTCTAGGAATTTCTTCGTCAATAACCGTATCGGCAGTTAAGCTTCCTACCGGGCCTAGATAATACTGATCATCACTTACTGGAATTGGAATGAATACCTAAGAAGGATCCATTCAGCCGATCGATGGTTCGTCTGGACTCCAAAAGGTGAAAGCCGATGGCAGAGGGCTGATCGAAGGATGAAAGCCGATGGTGGAAGGTGCGAGAGCTGGAAAGCGTGAGAATGACCGTGGGGGTCCCGCATATATATAGCACTGTGAAAAGTGAAAAGTGGCGGGAAGTGAATTCGAGGCGACACCTGCCATTAAAGCGCACCAAGATTTTTACGGCACAATTAAAACAAGCGGTTACTAGAACAGTTCTTTAGTTGGCAAGGAAGAAGCCGATGAAGAAAGAAGCCGATGAAAGAAAAGCCGATGGATTTTTGAAAGATAACAAGTTATCTTCCAAAAATGGGGGGCATATGTTTGCACCAGTTTTTTGGAAACTACGAGAAGAATCGGCAGAAAAGGTCAAGTTTGGATAGCGTACGAAACACGTTTGGAAAGTTTGGATAACGTACGACAAGCTTTTGGGAACAGGAGTCCGGTTAGGAAACTATAGCCGACTCGGAGTATGTTGCCGTAACCGAGCAGGACTCAGATCGGCTAAACAGGTATATAAGGTGTACCAAGGCTGGTTGAGAGGGACAACAATCACAAATTACATCTACCAATTTGTTTTAGCTTTTAGTCTTTCAGTTCTGTAACTGTTCCTTTGTAAGTCGATATTGATCAAATAAAGTTGCGGATCGCCGATTGTTTGGTCATCATCGATTGCTTCAGGTTTGATTCGTTCTGTCATGTTGCGCATCGCCTTTTCAGAATCAATCTGCCTTCTACCCCTCGGATTAGTCTTCATCGACTAGTCTAGTTATCCTTCTAATCGATTTTCTGGCTGATTGCTGTTTTAGCCGATTCGCTTCTAGGATCGGCTTAATTGAACTTCACATTATCCTCCTTATCGATTACAGGGTCAAATCGATTGGCACGCTTGCGCGCAAACTTGAACCCGGTGTTCGTCCGGTGTGTTGCGGGCCAGAAACCCTCTTCATGTTTTTGGCATCAACAGAAGCCTAACTTTTCTTTTTAGCTATACATCTTCTTTTATGATATTCTTCTTCTGGTAACTGTCCTGGATCCTTTTCAAGGTTTAAGAATGGATGGTTGTACTTTGTAGTGCTAGAATTACTATGAAGTCTGAACAGTGTAATTACTTAGAATCTAGCTATAATAACTCTTAACAAAGTATAGCATGACATACTTGTGAGAAATCACCCTCGAAAAAAAAACAGAAGGCATGATAAACGTAGTGCATGATTCTTTGCAAAGTATCATGTACCGCTTGATCCGGTTACCTCCATTGAATTTGATCCTTGATGTAGGGGTGAGAATATGATGGGGTGGGTTTTACTGTTCTGTTTGGAACATAGATTTTTTTTCTAAAATTCTGAGTGAACAAAGTTGTTTTGTGTGAAATTCTTCTGAAATTCGTGTAAAATTCATGCATTCAAAATATGGAATAGAGCAAATTGTTCAAAATTCTTCCATTCCTAGTAAAAAGGTAACTTGGGAAAAAGAAACCATTATTTTATGAGAGTGGATTTTCCTTTATAGAATGGAAGGATAAAATAGTTCTGTACAACAGGAAGTCTCAGGAAAACACTTCAATCTACTCATAGCACAATTTAGTGATTACATAGGGATCCGAGTTGATGGTACAATCATCATAGTTACCACATGCATCATCAACATCCACCATGTGCTTAGGGGGGAAATGCATCATCAACATCACAGTGACACTTGTTCACTTGCTGAACATGCAAAATCCTTTCCCCCGGAATTAAGATAGGCAACTAATTATCATAGGGACTAAAATAGTTTGAGTTAGTTTTAGATTCTTGTTGAATCAATCTGAGGATAACAATATCGCTAAAGTGAATTTTCTGATATAAGGTGCAAATATGAAATTCATTAGGCAATGAAAGGTAGCATGTGCATTGGTTATTTATTAGTATTATTTTAACAAAATTTTGTTTATTTATTAGCAAATGTAGTGACTAGTGAGCAATTGATTGTTAACTATAGCTTTTAATTTGTGCTGTGTGTGGTTTTGCATTTGGCTTCTCTCGGTCTCTCTCTTTCTTTTCTTTTTTTCTTTTTTCCCCTCAAACACACAACACTACCATTCCATTACTAAGGATGCATGCTCGATTAGATCATAAGGTGAGATTGAGAACTACCTTGTTCTATATACTTTTAGGATTGCCACAGACTATTGAGTGGGCAAGAATTTTCTTCTCTCAAGCAAATGAGCACCAGAAAGGAGCTCACCAGGAAAAAGCTTGAGGAAGAAGAGGAGGATGATGAGTTATTTCTTATGTTAGTTCCTACTTTGTCTTCATGCCTTTATGATGAAAAAGACCAGTCCACACATCATCACTTACCAGCGCCAAAAAAGTTAAGGAGATCTTAGAAGGTCATGAGAGTTGGTATAGGGTTGAGTTCAGGGATGGAGCCAGAGATATTCAGGGCTACATCATATTTTCTTAGAAAGGATGGTTTGTTACATGACACAAGGAGTGTTACTATCGAGGAGTAGCTGGGGATGTTTATGTACATGATCTCTCACAATGCTAGCAACCAAAAGCTTCAAAAAACATTTCAACATAACACCGAAACCGTTCATAGGGAAATAGAGGGAATCTTTGAGATAATTCTTACTCTAACTTATAGATTTTTTAAGCTCCCAAGTTCGAATCAAACTCACATGAAGATTATATCATATCCATAGTTTTTGTCTTATTTTTAGGTAACTCATATACGCTAGGCACATAACTTTTCCCAAGATTTTCCTACGTTTATGTGCAGAATTGCATGGGTGCTATTAAGGGCACACATATTGTAACATCCCAAAATCTTAGGAAAACAAAATAAAATGACATGGCATGACTTTTACTGCATTTTTGTATTTTCTTCTAAGTTTGTTTATTTTGCAGCTTTACTTTTGCCATATTTGAATTCCTTTTTACCTAATTTAACACATTCAAAAGAAACATATAAAAAATTTCAAATAACCTAAGCTTTCAAATAATTTTTTAAAATACTAAAATAGTTTAGATGAATAAATATAAAAATTTCATAATTTTTGCACATCATTTAGGTGCCTTAAAAACACAAAAAATAGTTCAAAAGTAGCAAATTTTCATGAATTTTTATTTGAAAACCACAATAGGAAATTGAATGAAACTAAAGAAAATGGAACCCCATTTAGTGGGCTACCTCTATGAATTTTCTCATAATTTTTTGGGTGGGATAGAACCACTGTTGAATCACTTCAATCCATCACCGAATTCTGTTCTTTTATTTGTGATGCTACAGTGCGATCCCGATGCATTTGATGAAATGCTGCAACAACAGTCAATGGCAATGGGCCGTGCCTAGGTTAGGGCCACTGACTAGCCTCTCCTCTCTCTCCTTCCCTCTCTTCCCTGCCCATCCCTCGCCGCAACAGAGCTCAGCTCAGCCACGCGCTGCCGTGGCAGAGAAATTCTGCCACACAGTAGCAATGAGCCTAGCATCACCCGCACTGCCGCACGCCCATGGCGTAGCTCACCTACCCCATTGCCTCTACCACAAAGCTACCTCAGGGTGTCCCTACCTACCCAGCTCACCTGCACCTCGCCCTCATTGCCTGTGAGCATGCTGAGCTTGGGGACAAGGCCGGTGAGAACGCCCTTTGCGTATTTCTTCATGGGTGAGTTTCAATCGATTTCCTCCCACGACGAGCTACTATTTTGTTCCCTAAACCCATGCATTGCTTTGATTTTAGCTCCAAATGACCGAGTCGCCGTCGCAAATTCCTCATTCACATTGCTGGTCGCATAGTAGCAGGCCACCCTAGCCACTCTCCACCACACCAGGATAGCCAAGGCGATGCACTTTCACCCTCTGAAGCTTTCCCCACCTCAGCCGAGTGCAAGGCTTGCTTCTTCTTCCTCTTCGGCAGTCACCTCCGCTGAGCTTCACCCATCTCCGCTGCCTGTCTACCGTGGTTTGCTTACACCCCTTCTCATTTACCGAAATACGGCGACCTTCACAACTTCTTCCTGTCTTCTACATCAATGGCGCTGCACGGGGTGTCAGCCTCATTTTAAATGCTTGCTAAAAATGGAAGGGATTTTCGGTAAAGGAAAACATACTTTCCATTTTCGAAATTTTTCTTTTTCCAAAGATTTTGTAAACCCTAGTTGATTCAAATACTTGTAACTTTCAATAGGAAACTCCAAATTTAGTGAAACCAATTTCTAAATTTGTATAAAATCAGATTCCTGTATATGCAAAAATATTTTAGTTTTGGTCACTCTACAATAAATGAGCTCAACTATATGCTTTAGGCCTAAAATGTGCTTAATATAAATTTTTCACAATTCAAGTTTGAAAATGATGAAACCAATTTTACCATGTCCTGAGGTCACAATATTTCCAAATATATAAAAATATTTAAATTTTGACATAGTTTGTACCAAATGGTTAAATTGGCCAATTTCAATGCATGCAAAAATTCAAATAATCATAACTTGTGTAAATAAACTTCAAATTTGATGAAATCAATTCCTATATCCTTTTAAAATGATGCACCATCTGTTTATACAAAAATATGTAGGATTTATACTCTTTTTACATATATTCATGTCATAGGAAGGGACAAATAATGTTAAATTGTGGAATAGTAGTATAGTTTCTAAATAGTCTCTAATACCTTTTGAATTAGAACCAACTTGTTAAAAAATCATGAACACATAGCTCTGTACCAATATGTCGGGATCTGAATTCACTAATTCGAACCCTCTGTGTATACCGCACTAGTTTAGGTTACACTAGTGCACACACGTTCAACATTGGTAAATATCACATCATACATAACGATAATAATATAAAGACTCCATTTATTGAATATAACTAGTGTATGATCTTATGATCAACTTATATTAATAAGCCATGTAGGGGTAAACTTGAAATAAAATACTAAGACAATTGTAACGTCCCGAAATTTGCCCAATTTAATTTTTGGGGTTATTTAATTTTTTTTTGAATTAACCAACCTTTATTTGCATTTAATTGAATTTATCTGAATTTTTGGGGATTTATTGGATTTAAATAAAATTAATTTGAAATATCCTTCTCTTCATTAATTAATATCAGAAAAGGTATTTATCAAAAATTAATAATAATATTTTATTTAGGCTCAAAATGCCCTAAAATAATTTCTGGAATTTTTCTAGAATTTTTAGGTATTTTTAGTGCCCTAATTAATTACTTTGATTTACTGGAATTATTTTTATTGAGAAAAGCCGGAAAAATCTTGACCACATGATGGGCCGAGCCCAACATCTTGCGCCACCAAAACCCTAGCGCTTGCTTTCTTCGTGCCGTCACGATCCCGTCGGACGGCTAGGAACAGCAAGTCGCCTCTAGCGCATGGTAGTTGGATCTCGATAAGTGATCGCTAGGATCTTGACGCTGCGCGATTCGCTGAACCGTTTTTCAATTTGCGCCGTTGGATGGCGATCGGACGGCGCGATGGGACCGGGTAGTATCGGGAGGGCGCGACTGCCGCACCGCCGGTCACTGTTGGCCGCCGAGGATTGTGTCAGGATTTGCGCGCGTTTCGAGGCGTGTCCGAGCGGGTGAAGTAGACCTCCGTGCTCAGCACTCCCCTCTCCATTTGCCACTTCTCTCGTGCCTTGCCATCCTCCGTAGCGTGCGCTAGAGCTCGCCGTAGTAGCTACTCTCCTCCGCCTCGGTTTTCTTCGCATTTCGCCGCCGTCCGCTACTCTCATTGTCGCCGAGACCTCACCGAGTTCACCGAGCGGCGCATGATTGGGGTTACTTCTTCCGACCAGAGAAGCACGGAATCGCTCCGAGCGACTTCATCTTCCCCGAGTCCGGCGCCCGATGCCACCGTTTCTTCTTCGTCGCCTCGCGTGCAACCTCAACCGCCGGATTCACATCGGACGCCCGAGGTAAAGCCACGTATTCCTTTTTAATTGAGGCGGCGGTATCGGTAGATCATGGCCGTTGAATCCTCATCGTATGGTCCTGAGAAGCCCACGTAGGCTAGAGAATAGTAAACTCGCTGGTTAGCGGTAGCCGTCGGATCTCCATCGCACGTCTGAGGTAGCGCCACGTCTTCTCCAGTGGATTCACGTTTGAATAAGCACCGTAGATCTTAGCCGTCGGATTTTGATCCAACCGCCCCCATTGCGCCGTGTAGGCTTGGTAGCAGTGCAGCGCTCGGTTAGCCTCTGCCGTTGGATTCTCATCCGACCGCTCTGATTCGTCCACGTAGGCACGGGAATAGGATATCGCTCGGGTACCCTGCACCGTTGGATCTGCATCCGACCGTGTTGGTGCGTCCATGTAGCCGCAGCTGCAGCGTTTGATGAAGGCCGTTAGATCTCGAATATGCGGTCAAGATTAAGCCACGTAGGCTTCATAGCAGTGTGTCGCTCGATTAGTAGCAGCCGTAGGATCTCCATCCGACGGTAGGCGTGCGTCCACGTAGCCTCGGGTCGGCGCGATTGAAGATGGCCATCGGATCCCTGATGGAGGGCCGAGATCGCGCCGCGTGTCAGCTTCCGGTTGGACCGAGCACTGTTCCGGTGGGGCCCACATGACAGTGTGATGACCCCGGCTGTGCTGACGTCAGCATGACGTCATCTAGGGCCCACGTGTCAGTGGCCGAGCCGACGTGGCAGTCTCTGGTGTTGACACGTGTCCAGCCGAGTATTTAATCGGATTTTTCAGTAGAAAAATACATCACTTAATTCGGTTATTCATTTATTGAAATTCAGCAAATTTGTAAATGCTATAACTTTCGCATTTTAACTCAGAATTTAGTGATTCTAGTGCCCAAAAATTTGTAAAAATGTAAACTATTTAATGGTGATTTTTATTTTATTTTTAGTGATGGTCTTGCCATCTGTATTGTGTATTTATTGTGTAAATTGCTTGATACTGAGTAGACTCCGAGTTGCCGAAAGTCGCCGAGAGGGAATTCGAAGACCCGTCGCAGATCCCAGACCAGAACCAACTCCTTTTCAAAGGAAAGCCATGCTTTGACCATATTGCCCCTAGATTTTAAAATGTATTTCGATTCAATTTATGCATGCTATACTAATTAAAAATGATATTGCTTATTATGAGAAAGGTAGCTAAAAATACCATTTTGATTATGCCACCTTGTTAATATTGTATGCCCTGAACACCTTGTCACCCTATAAGGTTTAATTATGTTGGTTGCTATATTAATGCCAACACGGGAGGCTAGACCGTGATTAGTCGCTTAGCCTGCTTGTATGCGTTGAATGTCTTTCATTTAGCAAATCAATACTGACTAAACAATTATGGAACGCATTTTGGAATAATGCGATGATGTTATGAAATGGAATTGAGGGTAGCGACCTGTGTGGTTCTACTCGTGCAATGAAGTGGGCATTGGCATGTGTTGCATAAATGCAAACCCGGGGTGGGAAATGTTTTGGACCGGGGCAAGTGGCGAGAAGGCTTCGTGCCGGGTGGGCCTGTGTGGCAACGGGATGTGAGAAAGATTGTGAAGGCTATGTGTCGAGAAGTATAAAATGGATGTCTTGCCCGGGACAGCTAAGGACTTAACCTTGCGAGTCTTTGAATTGAGTTCCGTGTACAACCACTTGTCCGGTATGGGACGGACCTAGTTCAGTAGGTTTCTAATATCTTTCCTTTGATACCTCGGGGCGACAGTTACACCAAAATGTAACCGTATGGGGAGCGTACTGTCTTTGCGCTTGGTACCCATCTAACGGATATTCACCGTTTCTAAACTTTGGCTCTGTGTGAGGAAGTGTTAGGAAGGCAATCTTGGAGAGGATCATCGCTAAGTGTTAGTCTCCAAAGACTTTATTGCAATCAATCACCGTGTGGTGGCGATCAGTATCTGTGGGTAAAGTGTACAACCTCTGCAGTGTGTGTGTAAAATCTATTGAATAGCCGTGTCCGCGGTATTGGACATTGCTCGGGGATTACAGTCAAGGGTTAGATTTTCATCAAATAAAATGTGGAATGGGTGGCTGTGTGCCAAAAGCTAATGAATCAAACCAGGGCAGTGTGCCAAACCCTTGGAAAAGAATTGAGAAATTTATTATTAATAATATTGGTTTTACCGCTTTTAATCTATTAGGATTACCTGTTAAAAAGAAATGCTGCTTTATGCAAAATAACCATTTAAGCCTTCCCTTGGACTAAGCCATGCATGTAGTAATAGAACTGCATTGTGCATGACTTGTTGAGTATGTTGTATACTCACCCTTGCATCGACAAAACCTCAGAAGAAGAAGCCGTGCCAGCTTGGGAGGAGGAGTTCATCGAAGGCCAGACGGATTAGGGGTTGAGCCGCACTCAGTTGCCTGTGGCTATGATGGGTTCATGGTTTTACTTTTGCTTCCGCTGATAAACTTGTGCTACTTTGATATTTATCGCCCTGCGCGGTGAATTATTGTAAGGTGGCTATAAGGCCGTGTAACTCGTTACTATTTATGTTTGAAGTACTTTATTATTAATTCCTATTTGTATTATTGTGGTACTTCAACCTGTTTTTCTTGTGTGCACTAGCGTGATCTATTACTTTTGACTAGTGCGAATACTTTGGCGAGTGTCACGAATCCAAGTAAAATTCGTCCTCTCTAGGCACGCGGATCAACCACTACGGCTACGAAGTGTGGGACATTGCCTTCCGTGTGCACCAAGACGCTGGAGGACCTCTTCAGCGCTTGGAGTTGGAGGACGACACCGCCGTCAGACACTGGCCGCCGCCTGCGCTTTCAGAGGAGGTGATGGACGCCACGACTTCGGAGCTTCAGGCTGTGTACCGCGTTCTGGAGGAGACCGAGGTTGCCTTACGAGAGACCAGAGAGCACGCTGCTCAGAGAATCGCCGAGCCGAGGAGGCTCTCTACGGTCGGGGGGCCGGACGCCATCATGGAGCTCGGCGACGGACGAGGAGGAGCCATAGGAGCAGAGCCAGCGGAGGACCAAAGAATGGTGGTGCCCCAGTGCACCAGTGGGAGGGCATGGGGATCAGTTGGCCCCGATGCCAGCTCACCCGCCGATGTACGTGATCGGCGAGCCGCAGCCGGGTTGGCTCGAGGAGTGAGCTTTTTCAGAGTTATAGCGATCAGCTTTTGCGTTGAGACTCACCTGTGCTGAGTCGCGTCTTTAATTTTGAACTTAGATGTGCGGTGTGATGTAATGAACAATTTGATGTAATGATTGTGACTACTTGATGGTTGCATAGTCCCTAGACTATGTAAGAAACCATACCTAATTATTATTTATGCTTAAATCTTTAATGGTTTTTAAGTTACACCTGTTTCCCCGTATAAGTTCCTATGCTTGCCTATTCTTTTCCCCTTATCTCTAAACGCATCAAGCAATCGTGAGATGGTGAACACTGCAACAACGGAGCAGAGGCAAGTGGTTCGCGCCAGAGGCAATCGAGCAAACACACCACCACCCCAGCAAAGACCGCCAATGACATGCGAGAATCTAGGAGCATTTCTCGCAAAGACAGACTAATTAATGCGATAATGATGGCAACCGTGCAAAGAATCAACACTCAGCGATCGCCAACAACCAAGCTAATAACAATGGGCCACGCCCTATTCAAGATTGTCCGAAGTTTATGAGGACGCGTCCGCCGACATTCTCGTGCAACGCTAGTCCACTAGAGGCGATGACTGGTTGAGAACCATCGAAAGGAAATTGCATATAACGCAGTGTGAAGGAAACAAGAGGGTGCTTTATGCCTCTCACCAGCTTGAGGGAACCACCGCTGAATGGTGGGAAAACTACTGCGCGTCGCAGGAGAACCCGCAGGAGATTACTTGGGAAGAATTCACCAAAGCTTTCCGTCAATACCATGTGCCGGAGGGTATCATGGAGTTGAAAAAGGAGGAATTCAGAGCGTTGAAGCAAGGAGGCCAGACAGTGGCCGATTACCTGAACAAATTCACTCAGCTAGCACGCTACGCTCCAGAAGACGTAGCGACCGACAAGGCCAGACAATCCCGCTTCATGAAGGGACTCAACACTGGTCTACAGGTGGGATTGATCACCCACACTTTCCTCGATTTTCAAGAATTGGTAAATAAGGCACTCATACTGGAAGATAAGCGCAAGGAGCTTGACGATAATCGCAAACGCTGCATGGCTCAGCAAGGAGGACGTCATGGTCATCAGAAAACAAGAATGATACCCTAGCAGTTCACCAGATTTTAGCCAGGAAACAGTGCCAGGACACCGCCGCCAATGCCAAGACCAGCCGAACAAACCCCTCAGATCCCAACAGATTGCCAATCGAACGAGGAAATCGCAGATGTCGAAGAAGACGCTATAATTGTAATGAGACCGGCATTTCGCCAATGCGTGCCCTAAGAAGGAGGTGTGACACCAAGACGCTTTTAATTTAGGAACACCCTGCTAAAACCCAGCCCAAGGAGGAAGCCGAGGACCTGCCCAATCTGGAGCTACACCGCAAGCATTCACGCGAAGCGTGAATTAACCATATCTCCGCAGCGAAGTCCGAATGCTACGGACGTCGTGCTCGGTAAGTTCCTAGTCAACTCGGTGCGGCTACATGATATTTGATTCAGAGCTTCACATTCGCTCGCTTCTCGAGATTTTGCCATGACAAATGATCGGATATTGTTAACCTTAAAAGTACACTTCTAGTTCAATCTTCGGATCGAACTCCGCTCTAAGGTCTGGATGTTCTCGAGTTAAGTTACTAATAAAAGGAGTAGAGTTCCTAGCTTAACCTTATTATATTAGATACCCAAACCCCGGACGTTATCCCGGGAATGGATTGGTTGACTAAGCATAAGGTCAGATAGATCATGCGAAGAGTTGTGTCTATTGAGAGCCCTAAGGTAGAAAAGTGGAATTTCAAGCAAGGGCGATTCGAGAAGGACGGATGTTAGTGAACAATCTGGAGACCGTCAGTATGAGAGATGTACCAGTGGTCAGTGAATACCCAGATGTTTTTCCCGAAGAATTACCAAGAATGCCACCAGACAGGGACATAGAGTTTGTAATTGATCTAGTACCAGGGACCGCACCGATAGCAAAGAGACCATATCGAATGTCCACCGAAGAGTTGGTAGAGATGAAGAAACAGATTGAGGAGTTATTGGAAAAAGGATTCATCAGACCGAGCTCGTCACCTTGGGGAGCACTGGTTCTATTCGTTAAGAAAAAGGATGGGAGTTTTCGGATGTGTGTAGATTATCGTGCGCTTAACGAAGTGACAATAAAGAATAAATACCCGTTACCCCGGATAGATGACCTCTTTGATCAATTAAGAGGAGCAGGAGTATTCTCCAAGATCGACCTCAGGTCAGGATACCACCAATTGAAAATCAAGACAGAGGACATACCCAAGACCACATTTTCTTCAAGATATGGACACTATGAGTTCACAGTTATGTCATTTGGATTGACAAATGCGCCAGCTTACTTTATGAACTTGATGAATAAAGTATTCATAGAATATTTAGATAAATTTGTGGTTGTGTTCATAGACGATATTCTGGTTTATTCGAGGACGGATGAAGAGCACGCCCAACATTTGAGATTAGTGCTGGAAAAGTTAAGGAAGCAGCAGCTATATGCGAAATCCAGTAAGTGCGATTTCTGGAAGAGTAAGGTAGATTTCCTAGGGCATGTAATGACCGCCGAGGGAATTGCAGTAGACCCAAGCAAGGTGGAGGCAGTACTACATTGGGAGTCACCAAAGACGGTTACACAGATTCGAAGTTTTCTTGGGATGGCTGGTTATTACCGCCGATTTATAGAAGGATTTTCGACAATTGCCAAGTCAATTACGCAATTGCTTAAGAAAGAGAAGAGATTCGTTTGGACACCGGAATGTGAGAAGAGTTTCCAAGAATTAAAGAAAAGATTGACATCAGCGCCAGTGTTAGTTCAACCAGATGTACATCAGAGTTTTGATATTTACTGCGATGCATCACACCAAGGACTCAGATGCGTGTTAATGCAGAATGGAAAGGTGGTAGCTTACGCATCAAGGCAATTAAGGCCGCATGAAGGGAATTACCCGACACACGATCTAGAACTAGCAGCCATAGTGCATGCCCTGAAGATATGGCGTCACTATCTTATTGGTAATAGATGCGAGGTGTATACAGATCACAAAAGCCTTAAATACATTTTCACTCAATCTGACCTAAACATGAGGCAAAGGAGATGGTTAGAGCTGATCAAGGATTACAACATGGGTATCCATTATCATCCCGGCAAGGCCAATGTAGTGGCTGATGCCCTGAGTCGAAAAAATCATAGTCTGAATACGATGGAAGGAGAAAGCCAAAGAGAATTGTGCAAGAATTTTCGGAGATAGAAATTGGAAGTTGTTCCGGAAGGATTTGTAGCTGCTTTAGAGGTGAAGCCTATCTTGGAAGACCAGATTAGGGAAGGTCAGAAGGACGATGAGAAGCTCAAGTGAATCAAGGCCAAAATGGAGGAAGGCCAAGCAAAAGAATTTAGGCTGGACGAACAAGGCACGTTGTGGATGAAAGAGCGCATTTGTGTACCTAACAAAAAGGAGTTAAAACAGTTAATCCTGGAGGAAGCTCACGACTCCAAGTATTCGATACACCCAAGAAGTGCAAAAATGTATCAAGACTTGAAAGAGAGGTTCTGGTGGCCGAATATGAAAAGAGAGGTAGCTGAACACGTAGCACTATGTGATGTATGCCAGCGAGTCAAGGCTATGCATTAGAGACCGGCAGGACTGCTGCAACCACTAAAGATACCAGAGTGGAAATGGGAAGAAATCGGAATGGATTTCATTACCCGACTGCCAAGGATGCAGGGAGGTTATGACTCCATATGGGTCATCGTGGATCGATTGACAAAGGTCACGCACTTCATACCAGTAAAGACAACCTACTCAGGAGATAAGTTGGCAGAGTTATACATGGCAAGAATCGTTTGCTTGCATGGAGTGCCAAAGAAGATAGTATCGGACAGAGGTACCCAATTTACTTCCAGATTTTGGGATAAATTGCATACAGCCATGGGCACCCGCTTGAATTTTAGTACAGCTTATCACCCGCAGACGGATGGACAGACTGAAAGAGTCAACCAGATATTAGAAGATATGTTAAGAGCCTGTGCGTTGGCTTATACATCGACTTGGGATAAATGTTTGCCATATGCGGAGTTTAGTTACAACAACAGCTATCAGGCTAGTCTTCAGATGTCACCTTTCGAAGCATTGTATAGTCGACCTTGTAGGACGCCGTTAAATTGGAATGAGATCAGTGGCGTCGTGGTCTTGGACCGACATACTCCAAGAAGTCAAGAGCAAATAGCACCGATAAGGAAAGGTTAAAAATCGCGCAGTCAAGACAGAAGAGTTATACGGACAATCGCCGCAGGGATTTGAGCTTTGAACCCGAAGATTATGTGTATCTCAGAGTTACACCTCTTAAGGGAGTCCAGAGGTTTCACAAAAAGGGCAAGCTTGCACCAAGATATGTGGGGCCGTTTAAGATCATAAGCCGTAAGGGCGAAGTCGCATATCAACTGGAATTACAGCAGTCATTAGCAGGAGTACACAATGTATTTCATGTATCGCAACTCAAGAAATGTCTTCGAGTACCTGAGGAGCAAGCATCACTGGAAGAAGTTGAACTACAGGAAGACTTGACTTACAAAGAGCAACCGATAAAGATTCTGGATACGGTAGATCGGAAAACCAGGAGCAAGACAACCCGTTTTTGCAGAGTCCAGTGGAGCAATCACACAGAAATTGAAGCCACATGGGAACGAGAGGAAGATCTGAAAAAGGAGTTCCCAAACCTATTCTCTAGTTAGGCTTCGAATCTCGGGGTCGAGATTCTGTTAAGGGGGGTAGGTTTGTAACGTCCCGAAATTTGCCCAATTTAATTTTTGGAGTTATTTAATTTTTTTTGAATTAACCAACCTTTACTTGCATTTAATTGAATTTATCTGAATTTTTGGGGATTTATTGGATTTAAATAAAATTAATTTGAAATATCCTTCTCTTGATTAATTAATATCAGAAAAGGTATTTATCAAAAATTAATAATAATATTTTATTTAGGCTCAAAATGCCCTAAAATAATTTCTGGAATTTTTCTAGAATTTTTTGGGTATTTTAGTGCCCTAATTAATTACTTTGATTTATCGAATTATTTTTATTGAGAAAAGTTTAAAATCGCTACCACATGATTGGGCGAGCCCAACACCGTGTCCGCCACCAAAACCCTAGCATCCGTGCTTCGCGCCATGCGATCCCGATCGGACGGCTAAGGAGCAGCCGCGTCGCCTCTAGCGCTTGGGCCGTTGGATCTCGTGCAGTGATCACCGGATGCCGACGCTGGCATTGATTCGCTGAACCGTTTTTCAATTTGTGCCGTTGGATGGCGATCGGACGGCGCGATGGGACCGGCAATGACGGGAGGGCGCGATCGCCGCATCACGGCCATCAAGTAATATCGAGGATTGTGTCGATTTGCGCGCTTGAGGCATGTCCGAGCGGGTGAAGTAGACCTCCGTGCTCAGCACTCCACTCCGCTCCATTTGCCACTTCTCTCGTGCCTTGCCATCCTCCGTAGCGCGCGCTAGAGCTCGCCGTAGTAGCTACTCTCCTCCGCCTCGGTTTCTTCGTTTTATGCGTCCGCTACTCTCCGCGTCGTCGAGACCTCACCGAAGTTCACCGAGCTGTATGATCCGCGGGTTACTTCTTCCGACCAGAGAAGCACGGAATCGCCCGAGCGACTTCATCTTCCCTAAGTCCGCGACCGACGCCACTGCTTTCTTCTTCGTCGCCTCGCGTACAACCTCAACCGCGGATTCACATCGGACGCCGAGGTAAAGCCACGATTCCCTTTTAATTCAGGTGAAGCGGATCGGTAGATCTTGGCCATTGAATCCTCACGTATGGTCCCGAGAAGCCCACGAGGCTAGAGAATAGTAAACTCATTTGGTTAGCGGTAGCCGTCGGATCTCCATCGCACGTCCGAGGTAGCGCCACGCCTTCTCCAAAGGATTCACGCTTGAATAAGCATCAGAGATCTCGGTAGCCGGATTTTGATCCAACCGCCCCCATTGCGCCGCGTAGGCTTGGTAGCAAAGGCAGCCGCTTAGCCTCCGCCGTTGATTCTCATCCGACCGCTCGATTCGGCCCACGAGGCACGGAATAGGATATCGCCGTACCTGCACCGCTGATCTCGTGATCCGATCGCGTCTTTGAGTGCGTCCGTAGCCGCAACCGCAGCTTTGATGAAGGCCGTTAGATCTCGAATATGCGGTCAAGATTAAGCCACGAGGCTTCATAGCGAAGCAGTGTCGCCGGTTAGTAGCGTAGTAGGATCTCCATCCGACGGTAGCTATGCGCCCACGTAGCCTCGGGTCGGCGCGTTGAAGATGGCCATCGATCCTCGATGGAGGGCCGAGATCGCTGCGCGGTCGCCTTCCGGCTGACCGAGCATCGCTCCTGGGGCCCACATGTCGATGTGATAACCCCGTCTTGGCCGACGCCAAGATGACGTCATCTGGGGCCCACGTGTCAGTGGCCGAGCCGACGTGGCAGTCTCTGGTGTTGACACGTGTCCAGCCGAGTATTTAATCGGATTTTTCAGTAGAGAAAATAAATCACTTAATTCGGTTATTCATTTATTGAAATTCAAAGAAATTTGTAAATGCTATAACTTTCGCATTTTAACTCGGAATTTAGTGATTTCAGTGCCCAAAAATTTGTAAAAATGTAAACTATTTAATGGTGCTTTTTATTTTATTTTTAGTGATGTTCTTTCTATCTGTATTGTGTATTTATTTTGTAAATTGCTTGATACGAGTAGACTCCGAGTTGCCGGAAGTCGCCGAGAGGGAATTCGAAGACCCGTCGCAGATCCCAGACCAGGACCAACTCCTTTTCAAAGGAAAGCCATGCTTTGACCATATTGCCCCTAGATTTTAAAATGTATTTCGATTCAATTTATGCATGCTATACTAATTAAAAATGATATTGCTTATTATGGGAAAGGTAGCTAAAAATACCATTTTGATTATGCCACCATGTTAATATTGTATGCCCTGAACACCTTGTCACCCTATAAGGTTTAATTATGTTGGTTGCTATATTAATGCCAACACGGGAGGCTAGACCGTGATTATCGCTTAGCCTGCTTGTATGCGTTGAATGTCTTTCATTTAGCAAATCAATACTGACTAAACAATTATGGAACGCATTTTGGAATAATGCGATGATGTTATGAAATGGAATTGAGGGTAGCGACCTATGTGGTTCTACTCGTGCAATGAAGTGGGCATTGGCATGTGTTGCATAAATGCAAACCCGGTGGGAAATGTTTTGGACCGGGCAAGTGGCGAAAGGCTTGCATGGTGGGCTGTGTGGCAACGGATGTGAAAGATTGTGAAGGCTGTGTCGAGAAGTATAAAATGGATGTCTTACCCGACAAAGTAAGGACTTAACCTCATGCGAGCCTTTGAATTGAGTTCCGTGTACAACCACTTGTCCCAGATGGGACGGACCTAGTTCAAGAGGGTTTCTAATATCTTTCCTTTGATACCTCGGGCGACGGTTACACCAAAATGTAACAGATGGGGAGCGCACTGCTGTCTGCTGCTTGGTACCCATCTAACGGATTCACTTTTTCTAAACTTTGGCTCAGGTGAGGGAAGTGTTAGGAAGGCACATCGAGAGGATCATCGCTAAGTGTTAGTCTCCGAAAGACTTTATTGCAATCAATCACCCGTGTGGTGAGCGACTGTATCCTGTGGGTAAAGTGTACAACCTCTGCAGAGTGTGTGTGTAAAAATCTATTCGAATAGCCGTGTCCACGGTATTGGACATTGCTCGGGGATTACAGTCAAGGGTTAGATTTTCATCAAATAAAATGTGGAATGGGCGGCTGTGTGCCAAAAGCTAATGAATCAAACCAGGGCTGTGTGCCAAACCCTTGGAAAAGAATTGAGAAATTTATTATTAATAATATTGGTTTTACCGCTTTTAATCTATTAGGATTACCTGTTAAAAAGAAATGCTGCTTTATGCAAAATAACCATTTAAGCCTTCCCTTGGACTAAGCCATGCATGTAGTAATAGAACTGCATTGTGCAAGACTTGTTGAGTATGTTGTATACTCACCCTTGCATCGACAAAACCTTAGAAGAAGAAGTCGTGCCAGCTTGGGAGGAGGAGTTCATCGAAGGCCAGGCGGATTAGGGGTTGAGCCGCACTCAGTTGCCTGTGGCTATGATGGGTTCATGGTTTTACTTTTGCTTCCGCTGATAAACTTGTGCTACTTTGATATTTATCGCCCTGCGCGGTGAATTATTGTAAGGTGGCCATAAGGCCGTGTAACTCGTTACTATTCATGTTTGAAGTACTTTATTATTAATTCCGCTGTGTATTATTGTGGTACTTCAACCTGTTTTTACTATGTGCACTAGCGTGATCCTGGACTAGTGCCGAATACACAGAGTGTCCGAATCCGTAAAATTCGGGGCACGACAATAATGTAGTAGAAAATAAAAGACGTAGGCAACCCATTAGTTTACCACGGGCAATTGACAAGGCTAGGACCCTAATTACTCGTGTCCTCTTCGAACTCCTCCAACAAAGGTGTAGACTCCTCAACTATTGATTGTGGTTGTTGGCAAGGATGAGTACTTAAAACACTCAACAAGTTGTGCACAAATGCAATATTCTATGTAACTGTATGCAAGACTTATTCTAAAGGAAAAGATTATAATGGCTATTTTATAATAAAACAACATTTATGAACAAATATAATAAATAGATTGTAAAGATAGTAAAACAAAAAACAGTAAATAGTAATTTCAATATTTCTTAAATAAACCAAGTTTCTAATCCTAAGTCAAGTTCCAACCTCCCATGGTAACCTGCCATCCATCCTAAGTTTTATTTTGCAAACATCTACAACCAATTCACCACATAGGCGAGTAATTATTACAAAGCCTTTACAATGCCATGCCTTAGCCCAGTACTACCTGTTGAGGTTTTAATACTAAAGGGTTTGGTTACCACACTCAGGGTCCCCCTCTTGCTTCATGTGAGTTAATCCATGAATGTGGGACTCACACCGACACTAGCATTACCCAAAGCTATAAGACATTACAAATTAATCAGCTAGGCTGTCCCATATCAGATATGTGGTTGCATGATTGACTCAGTTCAAAGGCTTGCAAGGTTAAGTCCTTAGAGTGACTAGGGCAAGACTTCCACATACCTTCTGCCCTTCGGCCCACCATGGCATACTGCCCATTGCCACTTGCTCCAATCCAAATGAATACCACCCCAGTCAATTACCAAGCACCACATGCCATCAACAATTCAACATCATTGCGTGACATCTCTCACCACAACAACTCAATCTCAGTATGTGACAACACCTAGCACACAAGTTCATAATCATGTTCCATATTCTATTAGTCAAGATTGAATATTGAAGTTTCAAGTACATGTGATGACGTGGCATGGCTAAGCATGCTAATGCGATCTAACCAACCCATGTTGATTTCAATATTAACTAACTAGTAAAGACCAATTTAGGGTGACAAATAAATCATGGCGTGCAAATGACAAGGTAGGAAATATTACAATAGGCTAGAATAATTAGGTCCCAAATTATTTAAAAGCTTTTATACATATAAAATAGCATGCATAAGATTAAAACGAAATAGCAATTTTATAAAGATAGGTTCAACATGACCAAAGCACTACTTGCCTTGAAAAAGATCTTGATCTTGCTCTAAAACCTGGTCTTGGGTTGACGGATCTTCCTTAGATGCGCCACACAATTCAACGTTTATGCGAAATAAGAGAGAAAACCAAATAAACACCAAAATAGAAAAGAGCTAATAAACTCCAAAAATAAAATAAAATTCACCATTAAATAAAACTCAATTTTACAATTTTTTATAAATTTGAATTACCTCAATCGGAGCTCGTATGAGGGAGAACAGGTTCATGGAAGATTCATAAATCTAAAAATCAGAAAATTGGAAAAATAAAATAAATAACTGAATTATTTTTATATTGAAAAATCTCTTTATTGTGTCATGCTGATGTCAGCGTGATGTTGGCACCTATCTGATGAACCAGAACACGACATGTGGCCTCGGTGTATAAACTGAGTCCACAAGGCTGGTCTACTGTGAATGCGGTTCATGGCACTTCGCGCAGTGTGCCTGACACGCGTTAGCTTCTGGTTGGACATGGTGCTGCGCATGCGATGTTAACCGATGGCTGACATGTGGTGGTAACCTAGGCTGCTCCTTACGGATTTGACGGTCGTGCCTTGCGCACGGAGCGGTGACCGCGTGGCATGCTCTAGACCACTCATCTATGATCGAACGGCGTTGAGCTCTCGAACGCGGTCATGGCGGCACAGATGGCGAGACTTACCAGACTTGGAGAAGACGATCACTTGTGTGACATTTTGGGGTCAATCCGATGACTTGAACTGGTCCGCTCGACAAGGCTCAACATGGCGAACTTGGTGCTACAACTGGTAAAGGCGGAGGCTTGACGACAATGATGAAAACCCATGAAAACTGTGATGACTGTCTTGCTAATTATGACAAGATCCCACGGCATCTTGTCATAATTAGCAAGATGCGGTGGTTGACGGCAAGTTCAGGACGTGGTTTATGCGACTTAAATAGGCCTTGAAAGGCATGCTCAGGTCAGACTTTCATGGTGTCAGCGGCTCAGACTCCTCATCCTCAACGAAGTTGGCGATGAAGCTGAGCGTTAACTCAGACCGTCAACGTGGCGCTAATGACCCAAATAAAATATTTTTGATAAAATCTTATCTAAACTTTCTCATTATTTAAATAGTTTATAATAAAAGGCCAAATATAATTATATTTAATAGATTCCAATAAATCCAAAAAATCAATAAATTTGAAAAAAAACCATAAAATGCATAAATAACAATAAATAGTAATAAATTTTATTTTAGAGCAAAATTTGGGATGTTACACAATAGCTTAATCCTTGGTTAAAATGTCTTAGTTGGTACTTGACGAGGATTAAAACCCTAGCTATTTTCCATTTAGGCCCTTTTTTATAATATTTCGTGACTATGCGCCAGTAAATAGCTTGTTAAACTTAAAGCCCATAATACATTGAGACAAAAGCCTATCCCTATTTGAACAGTTAGATCCCTGACCAGTTCAACCAAAGATAGTCAAAACCTAGCTTCACACTAGTTTTCATCAACTAGTGATATGGTTGCCCCAACCAGCAAACTGGTCAGGATAAGCGATTTTTCCTGTACAGGTCTCCCTGTAGATAGTTATTTGACAGAAACATGCAACTACCTAAAAGTTATCATCAGAAAAGATGCCCTTTGGCGAGAAGACACCGTTTGGTGGGAAGGCATCCCCCGGTTACACGACACCATTATGGAATTTAACTGCAGCCTCTTCATCAATGATAAATAGAAAGCCAACCCATACTGTTGAAGACATCGAACATCATCTGCAATCTAGTGATTAGCATTCACATATCTAGTTTCCATCTTGTAACTTGTGATTAGCATCCTGCAATCACGTAGATCATCTAGTAATTAGCATATTATGTCACAGCCGCTTGGCTAATAAAGAAGCATTCCCATGGTCTCCATTTCGATATCTAAGGGGCCATATTTTATAAATTTTATGTAACCTCAATTAAGAGACTCAAGATCTTAGACATCGACAATACCTTATGCTTACCCCATGAGACACATCTTGCATGCACACACACACACACCCCACTTTATGTTAATGTGATATTACGTTTTAATAAATTTGAATAATTTTAGCCTCTTGAATTTGTAAATATTCCTATACATGATCATAATTTTAGCTTCTAGAATTTGAGAAATAAAAATAATATATACATGAGAAGGGCCAAATACAACAACAACAACAAAGCCTTTTAGTCCCAAGCAAGTTGGGGTAGGCTAGAGTTGAAACCCAAAACGATCCGCTAACAAAGGGAGAAAGAGAGAGATGAGGAAGTAGAACAAAGCCTAAAACTATACCAAAACATGGCATAAAGCCTAATCAAGGTTCAGGCACGTGGATAGTTGCTTTCCACGCATTTCTATCCAAAGCCAACTCTTTCGATATATTCCATCCTTTTAAGTCCCTTTTGATTGCCTCCTCCCAAGTCAAGTTTGGCCGGCCCCTACCTCTCTTCACATTATTGTCGTGTCTTATAATGCCGCTATGCACTGGTGCCTCCGGAGGTCTCCGTTGAACATGTCCAAACCATCTCAACTGGTATTGTACAAGCTTTTCTTCAATTGGAGCTACCCCTAGCCGATCACGTATCTCGTCGTTTCGAACTCGGTCCATTCTTGTATGACAACAAATCCAACGCAGCATACGCATCTCTGCGACACTTCATTGCTAAACATGCCGCCTTTTAGTAGGCCAACATTCTGCACCATACAACATCGCAGGTCTAATAGCCATCCTATAGAACTTGCCTTTTAGCTTCTATGGTACCCTCTTGTCACAGAGAATGCCATATGCTTGACGCCATTTCATCCATCCTGCTTTAATTATATGGCTAACATCTTCATCAATATTCCCGTCTCTCTGTAGCATCGATCCCAAGTATCGAAAGGTATCCTTCTTGGGCACTACCTGACCTTCCAAACTCACATCTCCCTCCTCATGTCTAGTAGTACCGAAGTCACATCTCATATATTCGGTTTTAGTCCTACTAAGTCTAAAATCTTTCAACTCTAGGGTCTGCCGCCACAACTCTAGTTTCCTATTTACTCCCGCCCGGCTTTCATCCACTAGAACTACATCGTCAGCAAAAAGCATACACCACGGGATATCTCCTTGAATATCCCTCGTGACCTTATCCATCACCAAGGCGAAGAGGTAAGGGCTCAGAGCTGACCCTTGATGTAGTCCTATTTTAATCGAAGTCATCCGTGTCACCATCGCTTGTTCAACACTAGTCACAACATTGTTGTACATGTCCTTGATGAGGGTAACATACTTTGTTGGGACTTTTTGCTTTTCCAAAGCCCACCACATAACATTCCTTGGTATCTTATCATAAGCCTTCTCCTAGTCGATGAAAACCATGTGTAGGTCCTTCTTCTGCTCCCTATACCGCTCCATAACTTGTCTTATTAAGAACATTGCTTCAATGGTCGACCTTCTGGGCATAAACCCAAATTGGTTCATGGTGATACGCGTCATTCTTCTCAAACGATGCTCTATAACTCTCTCCCATAGCTTCATAGTGTGGCTCATCAGTTTAATCCCCCTGTAATTAGTACAACTTTGAATATCTCCCTTTCTCCTCCACTCTTCAGGCATCTTGTTCGACCGAAAAACATAGTTGAACAGCTTGGTTAGCCATACTATAGCTATATCCCCGAGGCATTTCCACACCTCGATTGGGATACCATCAGGGCCCATCGCCTTGCCCCCTTTCATCCTTTTTAAAGCTTCTCTAATCTTAGTTTCTTAGATCCTACGTACAAAGCATCTATTGGTGTCATCAAAGGAGTCGTCCAACTGAATAGTCGTGTTCTCATTCTCACCATTGAACAAATTGTCAAAGTACTCACGCCATCTATGTTCGATGTCCTCCTCCTTCACCAAGAGTTGATCCCTCTCATCCTTAATGCATTTAACTTGATTGAGGTCCCTCGTCTTCCTCTCGCGAATCCTAGCCATCTTATAGACGTCCTTCTCTCCTTCCTTTGTACTTAGCTGTTGGTAAAGATCCTCATAGGCTCGGCCCTTTGCCTCACTCACGGCTCGCTTCACGGTCTTCTTTGCTACCTTATACCTCTCTATATTGTCTGCACTCCTGTCATGGTACATGTGCTTATAGCATTCTTTCTTCTCCTTAATAGCCTTCTGGACATCCTCGTTCCACCACCAAGTATCTTTAGGTACACCTCCGCTCCCTTTGGTCACTCCAAGCACCTCCGAAGCCACCTTCCTAATGCAAGTTGTCATCTTCACCCACATGTTGTTTGCGTCTTCTCCTTCGTTCCAAGAGCCCTCCGCGATAACCCTTTCCTTAAAGACTCCCGATACCTCCCCTTTGAGCTTCCACCACTTCGTTCTCACGATTTTGGTTTGTTTATCCCTATAGGCATTGAACCGAATGCGAAAGTCAGCCACCACAAGCTTGTGTTGAGAGACAACACACTATCTGGGTATCACCTTACAATCCAAGCATGTCCGTTTGTCCTCTCTTCTTGTGAGAACAAAGTCGATCTGACTAGAGTTTTGGCCACTACTGAAGGTCACCAAATGAGACTGTCTCTTCCTAAAGAAAGTGTTGGCTATCATCAGATTATAAGCTATAGCAAAGTCCAAGACTTCCTCTCCCTCCTGATTCCTACTACCATACCCAAAACCTCCATGTGCCACCTCATACCTTGCATTTGTAGTACCTACATGACCATTGAGATCTCCTCCTATGAACAGCTTCTCATTGGTGGGTACCGCTCTAACCATGCCATCTAAGTCTTCCCAAAACTGTCTCTTAGCACTCTCATTGTGGCCTACCTGGGAGCATACGCACTTATTACGTTCAAGACTAAATCACCAATGACAAGCTTGACTAGGATGATCCTATCTCCTTGCCTCTTAACATCTACCACTCCATTCTTGAGGCACTTATCAATCAAGATGCCTACTCCATTTCTATTTGCAATCGCTCCTCGTACCGAGCTTGAAGCCAGTGTTCTCCACCTCTTTCGCTTTTTGTCCCTTCCATTTTATCTCCTGCACGCATAGGATATTTACACGTCTTCTGATCGCTGTGTCAACTAACTCTCTTAACTTACCTGTAAGGGACCCTACATTCCAACTACCTAGCCTAATCCTAGTCGGCTCGACCAGCTTCCTTACCCCTCGCACCTGTCGAGCCAGGTGTGAAGACCCTTGCTCATTTATCACTACACCCGGGCGCCGATGTAGCGTGCCACTAAGGGAGCGACGACCCGATCCTTGCTCACTTAACACTGTGTCCAGATCACGACACGGCGCGTCACCAAGGGGGTGACGGCCTGGCCCTTGCCCATTTAACACCATACCCGGGTTCCGATATGGCGCGTCGCTAAGAGGGTTACGCCCCGACAGTTTTCTCTTGGGTTTCATCTCCATTTGAGTAGCTAAGTTTTTATGTTGGCTCGCCACACCTATCACAACCTTTTAGGGACAAGACCCCCTTCCTCCTTTATCCGGGCTTGGGACCGGCTATGTTGAGACAACATAGGCGGAGACCGGCTATGTTGAGATGGGCCAAATCACGTTCAAGACCGGCTATGTTGAGACAACATATGAGAAGAGCCAAATCACGAACAAAAAACTAATGGGACAAACATGCACAAAGTGATAAGTCTAAAAACCTAAACCACCCTAATCTCTTTTAGTAGATTACATTTGGATTTTGCATCTAATTTCTTTTTGCCTATTTGACAAATTGTTGTTTGATATTTGCAGTGCTTTTTGTTGTATACGAGTAGACGCTGATGAATCAAGTATCACCAACGATGACAACACCTACGATCCGGATTACGTTCCAGTCAAAGAAAAACAAGGCAAGCACCCTCCTTTGATCATGTTGATCCTATTATTTTATGGAGTTTATGTTGTTTTTTCAAATGATATATATATGTGTGTATGTTTACATAAAACTTGCTATGTTGTGGGTACCGGTAGATGTTTTCTATTTTTATGCATTTTCGTTACCTTGACACTTGTTTACTTGCTATTGTAACCTTAGCTTATGGTGTAGGCATTACTTAGTGTCACCACGGGTAATAATTGCAAATTACTACATACATATGCTTAGCCATGCTTACTTAGAACGATATTAAATGTTGAGCTACACTTCTATTCAAGCTTGTGCAATATTTAAAGGTATGGAGCCGAGTTATGGTCTCCGTATATTTTGGTAAAAATTCAACCTAAAACTTATGATTTAGACGCGGGCGAGTTACTGTTTAAACTTGAGATGTGAGGAGGGACCTCACGCGTAGTTAGAGGGAGATTCTCGCCCTAGTCGGTTAAGAACCAAACTTGACGCTATCACCTAAGTGAAATGGTGCAACTACATGTACTAGTATGTGATAGCCTTATCTTAGTAGATTAGTTGAAGTTTAACCTTACACTTTGGTAGGCCGAAATAGTAAGGACACTCCGGGATACGATAACATTCCAATACAATGATGTATGCCTTACCATGGGGAAAGGATGCGATGGGGCGTAAACCATCATTAGTACTGTGTGTGTGGGTCCAGATTTCCATACCATGGTATGGGTTTGTCATCACCGGACTAGTGCAAGGCTAGGCTTTAGCTAGTTAAACGGTTTCGTCACAATCTAGCAAATCGGGTGCTGTAGGAATCACAAGACATGGTTGACATGATTGCTAGAATGTATCGTGTGGGTAAAATGTACACTCTCTGTAGAGATTTAAGTCTAATTAATTAGCCATGCTCGCAGTCATGAGCAACTTAGGGAAGTAATGTCAAATATAGCCTTGTTTTTGCGAAATTGTTGTGACGGGTTGGTATATTTATAAGCTAAGGTTGGTTGTGTTTTTACTTGCTATTCATGGCCAAGGAGGACTGTGAAATGCTGGTATTAAACTTTACTTATTGTTATTAGCTTCATATCAAATGTGTTGGGAGATAATGTACAACTTCTGCCATCCCCGAGCCAAGGGTCCCAAAACCTCTTCCACTGGTTTTTGTCCTATGGGGTCGCTGGAGAGCACCCAACAACTCCAGGAAGGGAGGCCTCATTCGCTTTGCACCTCACGGGCATGTGGTGCATGGGTCCGTGGGGCAATAAAAGGATGCCCCTCAAAAGTAAGACTGGAGCTCCCCGAACACCCCCCGCAGGCGTGCCATGGAGGGCTCTCCTCATCCCCCTCACAGCCTCTGAGGGAGTACTCGGGGTCTTCTGCCCCTCGGAGGGGTCTCACCAAGATGCCCTGGCCATAGGGCGCTTGGCAAGATGCCCTAGCCACAAGGTGCTTGCAAAGCAAAGGCCCCTAGGCCGCATCGCTTGTCAGGGCACTAGACATGCCTCCTGGCTGCAGGGCACTTGGAAAGGCTTCGGGTTCAAGAGGGCACCCCCAGATGTCCATGGAGTTGAATGGGCCCCCTCGAGCCACTTGGAACCAACTGCCGAGTAGAGCACCAAAGTCTCCAGCAGGGCCCCGAAGTCAGAGGCCAATCTCCACGGGATGGTGGCGCGGGCTCCACTACCTCTCCCCGAAATGACCAAGATGCCCTCGCCTAAGACGCTGTGATCGGGGTAGGATGGTATTTTGTGTAATAGGCTAGGCACCTATAAAACCCTACTGTAGCCCTCACATGTAAACTGAACTCTCATTAAATACAAAATTTAACAACTGGTGTGTCCCGCAGGAGCCTGGACCAGGAGCCCCCTGCTCCTCCTAGGGGACATGCCGACAGGAGTAGGGCACTTCCTTAAGCACCCGAACCTATATAAATTCTTGTCTTCAATTTGTCTCTTTTGGACGATGGCCCGTAAGACGGCCAGTGTCGCCTCTCTCTCACTCTCTCTCTCGTGTATTATTCTTAAACATACGACAAAATGCCCTTTTAAATTTGGTTATCATTTGATGAACTACTCTCTTGAAAACAAAATCTGATTTATGCTGAAAATGAAACTTAGTGTAGTGGCTTGATATCCTTGTACTAACCTTGCAGTATTGTATTTCCATACACTAAAGTCTTGCGATTACATACGTGTACTCACCGTTGCTTAATTCATAATATATAGACAAAGGTACAAAAGAAATCCTTGATGATTCGTACTTCGCATCAGGGTCTGACGACTATTTGGATGGATGAACTAGAGCGCTTCCTAGTTGGTTGTCTCTAGGTTGTGGATGGGCATACAACTGTTCTACTTTTGCTTTATGCTTAATTTCCACCATGAAGTACTTTTGTGTGTAATATTTGGTCAGTTAGCAACATACTTGTAATATTAAGTAGTTGTAATAGTTTTTAGTTTATGTTTATGCTATGTCAAATGCTTAGACATGTATGTATGTGTAATGGTACATCTCGAATGTGGGATATGTAAGTGTTAAGCGTTGATCTTGGGAACTAGCTACGGTCAAATAGCCGAGTACCTAAAATTGCCTTCAACCATCTGACACATGGACACGAGCGGGCGTCGTTCCTTGACTATTGCGACACACACCCCTCAGCGGGTGTGGGTGATACCAAGGTTCTGAAATGGTTGGCATGTGTTACACCCAGAAGGGTTAGTTTTAATCCCCATATGGTTATTCGAAAAAGAATCAGAACTCCCTTGGTCACGTAAGTGTGTATGGTGCTTAGAGGTGGGCATTCGGTTTTTTTGGTTTTAAAATAATTCAGTTTTTGAAAATTGGGAACCAAATTTCTCTGACAAAAATAAAAAACCAAACCGAATTAACTGAAACATTTCAGTTCGGTTATTTCGGTTATCCGAAATATGAATAACACTAGGTAGATTGGATTTAGTCCTTCTCATATTGCAACACAGAGTATGAATAAACCCAAACAATATTCATATGTCATTACAATATAAGCATAATAGAACATATAAATATACTAAACATATGCCTAAATGTATTATAACATGAGAATTGTTTAGTGGCTTTAGGAAGAATACTATAAAAGTGGTATTGTACATGGGCTATTCAGTTATTTCGGTTTTTGAAAGCGAAAAACCAAACCGAACTCCGAAAACTGAATTATACCAAAATAAAAACTGAAAAAACCAAAATAATCGGTTAATTTGGTTTGGTAATTCGGTTTTGGTTTAAAAATGCCCACCCCTAACGGTGCTACTAGGTGGCCCATATTTGTTGAGTAAGGGCCATCTAGTTAATACTCCGTACACGGAACTATTGGTGGTAGCGATCATATACTTAAGTGGAGTATGGGTATCACCCCTAAGTCCAACACATGAGTGAGGTTCGATTCATATTTCCGGGTGCCCACACATATCCCCATCACTATTGCTAAAGAGAAGCTGCCTCCTTTGAGACAATGACCTTAAAAGGGTCATCATCAGATTGCAGGAGTCCTTCGATCTGCTCTTATCAAGGGGTTTTGTGTTCCAGAGGGTAAATTCTATCTTGCAGATGGTGGATACACAAACACATCTTCTTTTCTTGCCCCATATTGAGGAGTCAGATACCTATTAGCGAATTTAGGAGACTTCGCTCATCTCGAAGATATGATTATGCAAACTACAAAGAATTATTCAACCATCATCACACTCTCCTTTGCAACCACATTGAAAGGGCTATTTGGTGTTTTGAAGAAGCCATTCTCAATCCTAAAAGTTGGCACATTTCATTCTATTAAATCTCAACTTAAGGTCCCAGCTGTAGCTGTTATATTTCACAAAATCATTAGAGGTCAAAATGGTCAAGAGGGGTGGTTGGATCACCAACTTGCCTATGACCCCATTCGTGACAGCTTCTGTTTAAAAGAAAAGTAGATTGTTTGCCGAACGGAAGGATTCTGGACAGCTTCTCCCACAATCAGAAGTAGATTTATACACAAAATCCGAAGCTGCCACCCACCAGCTTCTTGGAGAATCAAAATCTACACAATCAAAGTCTATATTCAATCAAATGATTTTGTTGATATACCGGAGTATGACAATAATTACCAAAATGACATTGAGTCAAACAATGCAAGTACTCTTAGAGATCAAATTGCAATGCAAATATGGGATGACATAATTGTTAATCAAACATGACTTGTTATAAAGTAGTATAGGTATTTTGTGTCATAAAGTAGATCATATATTTCTCTAAAACTTGTGGTTGCAAGATGTGGCATTGCTTGAAGGGAATAAATGTAATTTATTTTCAGATCCATGTCTTGTTTTCATATTGAGTCATTTTTTATGCCAGTTATTTACTTTATTGGCATTAATCTTCTGAGTTCTTAGATTGGTATTAATCTTCTAGGTTCTTAGACATACTAACACAACCGAGTAAAAGGTTTGCAATTTTTTTGCTCGGAATTTGCTGGATCTGTAAGTAAAATCATCAAATTATATTCTTTTGCGTCCCCATGTCAGTTGGATGCCATGAAGGTTGATGGCCAAGTGGGCTTCTTATTCTAATCACTAAACAAATGTTTGTTTAAACATAAATTTGTTAGTTATCACTTAGTCGGTAGAAGAGCAATGTTAGTACTACTTTTAAGTACTAGGAGTGTAACTTATCCTGTAGCCCCTTTGGATAACTCAATGAGTTCACTGTTTGTTCTAAGAAAGTACTGTGGGTGGTAGAAATTCAGTCTGCCACCATGTTGAGTCAAAGCAAATAAGCTGTGGAAAGTGATACTGTTGCTTGATGCTAGTAGCGATTCAACATGGTTTCATGGTTTGGAACCCCCGGTTTTATCAGTCATCACTGAACTGTCCACAGTCCAAACACAAACTTTTTTCCTCATAAATGAGCAGGTAAGTCAAGAACTCCAGGATATGTTTCTAAATTGAGTTCCTTCACCTATGATCAGTTGATCAAAGAGTTCGGTATTTTTAAACAGAAAGAAATGGCGTCAAGGGAACTTGAAGATAGCACACCTTTGTGTCTGCGCTTCCTTTCCTTTTTATGAAGTGCATTTTTAGACTTTATATTTGCATATTAATAGTATACCAAGTATATTTCCTTGTAGGGTAGAGACTGGTCGATATGTTGTGAAAGCATACCTGACCAAGTATACTCAAGCCCTGTTTGATAGAGCTCCAGATTCTAATTTTACCTTAGATCTGAAACTTGTAGGCTAAAATAAAGTGAATTAAGTTTATATTTTTAGTCTAAAATGTAAATAAAATGACCCATCTAAACACTCTTAATATACCCACAGCTCTAGCTCCACGGATTTGGTGGAGCTAGAAATACCCAGCTCCATCAGATTCACGGATCTGGTGGAGCTAAAGTTGTACCAAACACATTCTCATTTTGCATTTCTCTAGGATCTAGGAAAAATTAAATTGCATTTGAAACCTCCTGTCTCTATCTCTTGGTGTTTTCCTCACAACAAATTTAGTTTAGATGAAGTGCCTTCTACTTGCCATGCTGTCATATCTATGTCTCTTGCATGTCAGGTGTATGTCTTGTTCTCATATTGAGTCATTTTTTAGCTAGTTATTTACTTTATTACGTGGTTGCTTTTTTGAAATCTGTTGTTGCATTCTTGTATCATTTATTCATTTCAATATGATGTAGTTAGTGTAGCCATGTCTAGGGTTGTTAACGAGCTGAGCTCGAGCGGACCTAGGCTCCTAGGCTTGAGCTCAGTACAAGCTCGGACCTAGGCTCGAGTAAACTTGGTAACAATAAATAATTTGATATACATTATATTTTAATAATAAAAAAATACTCAAGCTCGATCTTGGCTCGAGTAAACTCGGGCTCAGCTTGAGTAAGCTCGGTTATAGTTAATATATAGCTCGGTTTTAAGCTCGAGCTCAACTCGTTTGGAGCTTGAATCGAGCCTAGAGCGAGCCAAGCTCGAGCAGCTCATGAGCTTTAAGCTTTTTCACAGCCCTAGCCATGTCTAAAGAAGGATCAAGGACCTCGTGGAACTTCTCATGAAAAAGCTCTTGCCGATATACTACATGACTATGACAACCCAAAGTTTAGAGATAAAAATGGGTGGGTATTTGAAAGCTAGAGAAGCATAGTTAGTAAGCTCAATGAAAAGGTTCCAAGTATCCACTTTACAAAGGAACAGATCCAAGAAAAGAAGAATGAACTGAAAGGGAATTACAAGACAATACGAGATGAATGGAAATAAAGTGGTGTGGGTTGGAATGATTCTTTATGTATGATTGTTGTTGAAACAAGTATTTGGGATAAAATTATTCGTGTATTTTTTGTAATAGTATTTTTTATACTAATAGTATTTTTTTGTGTTGCGTTTTGATACTAACTATATTCTTTTCTTGCATTCAATAGGATCATCCAAAGGTGAAAAAGTTTTGGAATAAACCTGTCGACAATTCGGGAACCGGTCCCTCACCGAGCTTACTTGTTGAATGAGGGATCAACCTAAAGCCCCTTTTCCACGGGGGGTACAGCTTTCGAGGGCCTACCGAGCTACGAAACCAGGTGGCAATGACAATCGTAACGAGCAAGGGGTCTCTTTTTAGCTGGTTCGGGCCCCTCTCAGGGAGGTAACAACCCTACGTCCAGTGATTGCACTACTATGTGAAGGTAGATTACAACGCGCTTGCTCGGGGAAGCCCTGGGCGATTCCAGGAAAGACCGAGACAAGTGCCGAGTATAGGTGGAAAATAGTAAGTAAAGTCCAACCCTCAACCCTTCGTGCGGAAGGGTATTTATAGGGAATTACAGGCGACAAAATATTTATTACAGAGGGCGCGCCATCGTTTTAACGGGCGAGCTGCTCCGTGCGTTTCCCGCCGGGCGCAGCGATGACGTGGTGATGGCATGAGCATAGGTGCGCAGACCACGGGTGCGCGGAGCACGGGCGCGCAGACCACGGGCGCGCAGACCATGGGCTTGCAGATCGTCGGCGTGCAGTCCTTTGAGCCGCCACGTAATTAATGCCACGTCACCCTCGGGGACCGCGCCCGGCTTTTGGGTGAAGCCCGAGGTCCCTTGGCTAGGCCGGGTCATCTGGTCGCGAACTCCCGAGCAGGCATGTTCGGGGACGGGCTTGACAAAGGATAGGGGACAGCCCGGAGGTCGGGCGGTCCGAAGACCTTTTTTGGAGACGTGGCCCAAGCATGGGCATGCCCGGGGCCACCGGGATACGATGGTCGTCTACCGAGAATATCCAATCCCCGACAGCTAGCCCCCGAGGCTAAAGGGGGGAATTCGCCTCGACCGAGGCCCCCACCTTAGGCGTCCAGATTCTTGGCAAGGGATTGGAACCCCGCAGCGAAAGGCCACTGCAGCCTTCGAGCAACATAGCTTGGGAACAAGGAATTCTGCAACAAAGGGCTACCGCAGCATCCGGGCAAACATGCCCGGGACGAGAAATTCCGCAGCGAAGAGCTACTGCAGCATCCGGGCAAACATGCCCGGGGCGAGCATGTTTCAGCAAGGCCGGGCACGTTTGACCGCGGTCTGAGGCGGAATCGTGGTCGGGAACAGAGGCAAGGGGTCGCGATGGCTCCTTCCCCGCGAAGCCTTGTGGGTGCAGTTCTGCTAGTCTTCTGACAGTTTTCGGGAACTGTGCCGTTATAGGGTGATTTCGAAAACCGCATTGCCACGTGTCGGCTTGCGAGTGGACGGGGCGGTTTGCGGCCCGTTCGGCTTCTCCACCTATAAATATGAGGTGGTACAGCCCTGGAAACCTTTCTTCCCCCATGGCTCACAACCAGACTTCAAAGCTTTTCAGCCCTCAAACCTTCCCTCGCTCCTACGCCTTTTCTCCAAATCTTCTGCATGGCGAAGTTCGGCCCATCCAAGATCACCAAGGAGAGGCTTCGAGCGTTGGAGGACTTCGGGTACCTCGACGCCAGCTCCTGGCGGATCCCAAGCGGCGAAGGAGCTTCGGTGCCGCAAAATGATGAGATCGTCACGTGCGACCTCTACACCGTCAATCGGGCTTCGAATGCCCGAGAGCGAGTTCCTGGAGGCCGTGCTTGTGCACTGTGAGTGCGAGATCACCCATCTGAACCCTAACTCCATCCTCATCTTGATCATCTTCGCCCACCTTTGCGAGGGCTTCGTCGGCGTGCCTCCTACGCCGAGCCTCTTCTTTCATTTCTATAGCTTGTTCCGCACCGGCAACGCCTCTCGTACCGGTGCTTTGTTCTTCCGCCTGCGAGGCCACCACCCATACGAGTACCCCTCTTCTCCCTCAAGGACTCGGTGGCGGGCTGGGCCGACTCCTGGTTCTACCTTCAAAAGGCGGCGGGGAGCTCTCTGCGCTTTACCGAATCGGCGGCGCCCAGCACCGACACCCCGCGCCCGCCTATCACGCCTGAGGAGGAGCGGTCCTTGATGCTGATCAGCAAGCTCACGAACATGGGGCTGACTGGTCGAGACATCATCCGTGACTTCCTCAGGAACAGGGTGTCCCCTCTGAGGAAGAGGGAGCACCCCTTCTTCGAGATCACCGGGTGGGTCGACATGACCCGCGAAGGTGAATTTGGTAAGCTTCACGGTCTTGGGTGATTTCTTGCTCCACATGCGCTGCTTGGGTACGTGCTAATTTCTTCTGTCGATCGGCAACAGCCTCGGGCTTTGACTGGGTGGAGAAGAGGGTCGGAGAGATGTTCGGCACCCCCAAGGGCAAAGAGCTCGAGTGCAATCGGCAAGTCCCAAAGAACGTGCTCGAGCGAGGCAACGCGGTAAGCCGTCTTGCGGCTCATGCTCGGGGAACGCATCCCGAGCCCCCCTGACGTCTTTCCATCTCTCTGCAGGAGAAAGAAGCTCTGGAGTTGGCGGTGGGGGCGCTTAAACCCCTGGCAGTAGGCAAGGGGGTGCTCGTTCTAGCTGCCAGGACCAAGAGCACGAGGAGCAAGAGGCATGCCCGCCGGTGAGGTGAAGCGAGCGAGCGAGCCCGCCTGGCTCGGCTCAAGGCGGTCTTTGAGATGGCGAGCTCGAAAAACCGGCTCGGCTCGGCTCGAGGTCGGCTCATGAGCCGGCTCGTTGGCTCACCGAGCAGGCATTAAACTATACTAGAAGGAAAATTTTAAGTGTATAATCAAAAGGCAAGTGCAACATAATGACAGTACAACAATCTTTTATCAATCAATGTAAACGACTAAATGTAATCTTGAGAATGGCATTAGAATTTTAGTAATAGAAAAGACTAAGAATGGCATTAGAATTTTAGTAATAGAAATTCATTGGCTTCTTACCTTGGAGAAGGCCAGATATGCACCAACGATTTATTCAATTCAGCTTGAAAGAAAATACATATGGGAATGGAAATGCCACATGGGATGTCATATGAACAAAGAAGTGACAACAACCGACCAACACACCACATATCGGTCTTCACACAGCTATGCCTATTTGTTTTCCTCTCGAGATCATAAAAGATAAGAATCAATGCAAGTTATATAGAGATCTGCAGATTTACATAAAAAGTTGATATATACAATTGGGAAAAAACTCACTATATCTCTTACACTTAATATACATGGAAACCATATGAGAACTTTTAATGCCGTAAAATAGAGATGCAATCCTGCTTAAAAGCATTACTCAGTCGTGTGGCAATTGTTTGGCAACCAACCATATATTATCTTGATATTCATGTAATCATGAGAAATACACATGAAAATACACAAGTAAGGTATCTTGCAGCCCAAATGTGAGCATTAGATTATTTAGAAGGCAATAAGAATGGAGAACATACCATTTTAGGTATCTTGCAGCCCAAATGTAAAAGTACATAGAAGGAATAGTATTATTCAGCCTCTTTATTGCTGTGAGAATTGCTCTTATGAATTATATGAGACATATCAAGCAGAGAGAAGACATTTCATCACCTGCTCCATGTTTAGGTAACACAAGGAAGATGCATCAGAATCGTCACAAACATGATACACGAGTATATCTTAGAATCTAACTTTAGTGCCATAAGTGGAACTTGCTTTTCCTTTATATGCTCGTGTTTTAACTTAAAATCTGATTTTGAATAGAGTTCAGATTTAGTGCCATAACAGTAGATTTTGAATAGAGTTCCATATAAAGGAAAAGCAAGTTCCACTTATGGCACTAAAGTTAGATTCTAAGATATAATCGTGTATCACATCAATCTGAACTCTATTCAAAATCTGCTGTTATATAATTGAAATTTCAACCCAAATAACAAAGCAATTGAAGATCATAAAATTCAGAGGTGCATACAATAAGATGACAACATGATTGATGTGTGAAAAGGAATTCACAAGATGGGAATGTACCACATCCTCATATATTTGAATTGCTTGATCATATATCAAAGGGATGCTACGGAGAATCCAATAAATGCAAAAGATAATCCATTGTTTCTTGCTACTTTTTACAAGAAGTCTAAAGTAACACCTACCAATATCTTGGCTGCCATATTACTAACAAAAGATGACTATTCTCCTTTGAAATGTAAACTTAGGGATTCATATACATAAGATCAATATTTCATTTAAGTCAAATCAATGGAGTGTTTTAACACTACACCGCTACTCAAAGACACCATACATTGGCCATCTACAAGTTCCAAAACAACACGAGTTACACAAAATTGGGCATGCCAAATGCAATCGACTAAACCTAAAAGGCAAGCATTAGATGCATGTGGATAACCTAAGTGGTATGATTAAGTACCAACTAAATCTACAAACGCAAAGAAGAAAATTACCCAACTGCTTCAAGTAGCGGGAGGCCGGGAGCATATCCAAAACGCAAAAAAAAGGAATCCATCGATCCAGATTCCAGAGTTTCGGACCTGGCACCGGAGGCGGAGAGTCGGTGGAGCCGACGCGAGGGGAGCCGGTGGGTAACTGGGCGCCTCCGCGCCTGGGCGATGATGCTCCTCGGAGTCTCGGACCTTGGCTGCTCGGCGTGAGACATGAGTAGGCAGTAGCAGCTTTCACCCTTGCCCGATTGCCCCCGGTGCAGTGTTGCGGACTCGCGGTGATGCTCCTCGAACCTCGGCGCCCAAGGCCAGCCCGCCAGAAGCAGACTGGCGCCTGCCTCAAGCGTTCGCAAGAGCAAGCCAAGCCAAGCCGGCCGCCTGCCGAGGGAGAACTGGGGAGGGGAGGGCAGAGGGGTTAGGGTTAGGGACTTGAGAATTGAGATGAGAGGTGAGAGCCAGGAGAGGGCGAGACTCAGACGCAGACACTGGGCGCTGGGCTTAGAGGCGCTGTCTTTGCGCTCATGGGCTTGGGCTGGGTCTTGGCTGGTGGCTTTGCCGAGCAGGTTTGGCTCATGAGCCGCCTCGGTGGTCGAGCCGAGCTGCTCAGTGTTTTCACGAAGCAGGCTAAAGCGGCCTGGGCTCGGTCCGAGCCACGAGCCTGTCTTGAAGCGAGCCAGGCTCGGGCGAGCCCGAGCCGAGCCACGAGCTAATTTTCCAGCTCTACCGCCCACAGCCACCACACTGTTGACGAAGAAGAAGGCGAGCTCGCCCGAATCGGTGGTCGGCACATGGAGTTTGCCGACCGGAAGGAGGTAAGCAGTTTGAACGCGTGGTTGGAGAATTATGGCAAGGACCACCTGGAGCAGCTCGAGAAGGAGAAGGGCGTGACCGAAGAACTGGTGCAGGCCGAGCAAAAGAGGCTGCAGGAGGAGGTGGCCGAGCTCTAGGCCAAGCTCACGCGAGTCAAAGAGGCTTGGCGAGCTTCAGAGCTCGAGATCGCAGCGATCGGCAAGGAGGAGGAGGAGGAGGACGTGCCGCCCCTCCGGGTAAGGCGCGGCCGCTCGAGGAAGACACTGGAGGCGGTCGACATGGAGAAGGTCGACCCTCTCCTGGCGAGGATCAGCGGCACCGTGGAGAAGAAGGCCGAACTTGTGGTCGCGGCTGCCAATCCACCCGCGGGCGACGATGGGGACCAGACCGAGGGTGAGCCCCGAATTCTGCTTTTTCTTCTTTTCCTCGCCCTTTGCTTCATGCGTCCGAGCTGACCCCACTCTTCCGACGGGCGAATGTACGAGGGACTTTCCTGTTGTCGCATAAGTGATTGACGAGCTCCTTGATCACGCCTTAGCGGGGTGCTTTCGCGACGCCTACCGACATCGTGATGGCAGAGGGTGGAGGCGGTGGAGAAGTTCAGTCACCGACGACCAAGTCGAGGTGGCCCCTCTGCTCGAAGGAACGCTTCCTCCGGCGGGCTCCCGCCTCCAAAGATGGAGAGTGTGGAAGGAAGGAAGAAGGTTGACCCCGCAGCCTTGGGTGAAAAAGCTACCCAAGAGGGCTCGGGATCTCAGGGCGTGCCACCTGCTCGAGGCGAAGGCGCGAAGCCCTCGAGCGAACAGCATGCTCGGGACGAGACGGTGCCTTCCCCGAGCGAATCGCATGCTCGGGAGAACGTCCTGCCGCCCCCGAGCGAACAACATGCTCGGGTGGACAGTGAGAAGACCCTGAGCGAGCACGCCGCTCAGGAGGGAGGCATGGTGCCCTAGGGCGAACCTCATGCCCGGGGATGATTCGCTGCCTTGATCGCCACCGCCTCTTGGAAGGATTCTGGGGAAGTCCGCAGCCCCCTACCGACCCTTGAAGATCTTCGGGGCACGAAGTTACCCGACGCTTTCGGGAAAACTTTAGCGCGGGCGTTGCTCAAGTGAGGATGCTTTTCGCTAGCATTGTAATTCCTCACCCCTTTGGGTCTTGGGCGCGACGCCTGAAGCTTTCCCGCGTGCAGCTCCTTCAGAAGACCTTGGAGGACTTCGACGCGGCAATGGACATCCCCGAGGTGTGGCCCGGCTGCACGCTGAGCATGAGGACTGGATAGCCAAGCTCGAGCAACGTGTGGGCGACCTCAAGGCTCGGGACAACGTGCTTGTGCATAGGTGCCGCCAGGCGGAAAAAGATACCGCCGATGCTGAGGAGAAGAACCTTGGGCTCGAGCAGGAAAAACTGCACGCCCGCCAGGCTAAGGATGAAGTCTCTGCTGGCAAGGAGAAGATCCTCGCGCTCGAGCAAGAGCTCGCCGAAGGTCGGACGAAGATTCTTGGGCTTGAGCGAGAGCATGAAGAAGGAAGACAGCAGGCTCGCACCCTTGAATCGAAGGTGGCAGATCTGGAACGGGCAGCTCACGCAGCCACCGACCTTGCGGAACAGGGCAATGAGGAGGTCGAGCAGCTCCGCCAGGAAGCCCGCGAAGGTCGCGAAGCCCGGCGGAAGGTGATTGATCTTGAGGCCAAGATTGATGACCTGAGGCAGAAATTGTCTGCGGCCCTCCGGGGAGCGAAGCCCGGCGCGTAGAGGGTTTCTTCTTTTTTCCTTTTCTTTTTGACGATTTTTGGATGGCTCTTGGATAATGCCGGTGGAGCGTATATTTTTCTTTTTGCCCAACGACTTTGCCTGCCGCAATGCCCCTTTTGTGCACTCCTAAGTTATTTTCTGCAAACTGCGAGCACGAGGTAGACAGTAAGATGTAGACGAGTAGAAGCATGGGCCAGGATGAAGCACGGGCAATGCAAAGCTGAAATAAGCGAGGAAAAGACTCCACGTGAGGAACAAGTTCTCAAGAAAGGAACAGCGTTGTAATGTTAAACATGGAATGAGGCACTTAGCGACGATTTTTGGGAAATCACACTTAGCGTGACGACCTGTTCCCACCAAGCCCCTGCTGCGAATGAAGGTCGTGCACCTAGGTTGCGAGCACGAGCTCGTTCGCAGGAGAGGTGCGAAGTACACACAAAGCCTAGAATTCCTTACCACTTAGGACGCATACACCTGAGTTGCGAGTATGGTCGTAGGCGAGGGAAAGAAACACGCGGATGACCGACAGGGTGTGCGACGACCAAACACACGCGAGCCAGACTAAATCTTTGGACCGACCAAGAGGGTGCCTATGTGCGCCTTGTATCGCGCAGCGAAAAGCTACTGCGGACCAAGGTCGGCTTGGCGAGGCTGGAGCCTCTGGTGGCGAGTTTTAGTGGCGGGGTGTTGGTCGTTGCACCTTGTGCGATTCTTGTGTAGCCGCCCGATTTTAGAGCAAAGACGAAAAACCTTGAGCGGTTGCTCTGGCCCGACGCGCGCATCTTAACACCAAGATCGTGAGAAAAGTATGCCCTTGCGCGAGGCTGGTCGGCTTACCAACGGGCAGTGATCTTGAATGAATTCACAAATCTTGGAGGTAATAAACATTGCGTGGGTGAGGGAAACGAGCATGCCATTCTTCGAAAAACAGAAAACATATGTCTATATAAGACGCAAAATGGAGCATTAGTTTAGACAAAGAACTTGCGCAGCTGGTCGATGTTCCATGAGCTCGTGAGCACGCGACGAATCCTCCATCGCCAGCGGACAATTTCAAGGCATATCGAGACGACCGTGAAAGGTCCTTCCCACTTGGGGGAAAGCTTGTTAGCCTTTGACATATCCTGAATTCGGCGCAGGACGAGGTCCCCGACCTGCAGGGCGCGAGGCCGAATTGACTTGGCCGTGTGCCTGCGAAGAGCCTGTTGGTAGACGGCAGATCGAAGTAGCGCCCTTTCTCGCGCCTCTTCGGCAAGGTCGAGGTCGAGGCGACGCTCGCGCCCTTGATGGATGTCATCGGCCAGGTGTACCCTTGGGGACCCGAGCACAATCTCGGCGGGAAGGACGGCCTCGGCACCATAGACGAAGCCGAAAGGCGTCTCACCAGTAGCTTCGGCTGTGGTGCGACGCCCAGAGGACGGAAGGAAGCTCGCCCACCCATGATCCGCCGGTCAGTGAGGTCTTTGAAGACCCTCTTCTTGACCCCTTGAAGGATTTGGCTATTCGCCACTGCTCGTTTGCTCCATTTCACGGATGAGCTATGAGGCTAAAATGCACCTTTGTTCCGATATCTTCGTAGTAGGCCTGAACTACCGGTGAATCGAGTGCCGTTGTCCGTGATGAGGCGATTGGGGACCCCAAAGCACGTCACCACGTTGCTGCGGAAAAATCTCTTGGTTGCTTGAGCCGAAATGGTTGATACAGGCTCAGCCTCGATCCACTTAGAGAAAGTATCGATGGCCACGAGCAAGTATTTGCAACCCCTTCGACCACGGGGGAAAGGCTCGAGGATGTCAGCCCCCAGGTCGAGAACGGCCATGAGAGTGGGATGGTTTGTAGCGCGTACGCTGGCTGGTGGGCCTTGTGGGCGTGGAACTGGCACGCCCGGCAAGTCGCCACGAGTGCCCGAGCGTCGTCTAAAGCTGTTGGCCAATAGTATCCCAACCGGAATGCTTTGCTTACAAGCGTCCGGAAGGACGAGTGAGCTCCGCACATTCCTTCATGGATATCTTGGAGAAGGAAATGGCCCTCTTCCCAAGGTATGCATTTGGAGAGGACTCCAAGTGCCCCTTTGCGGTATAAGGCGCCCTCAACTAGCTTGTAAGCAGAGGACCGCCTTTTGAGCTGGGAACGCTCGGCTTCTTCCTTGGGCATTGTCCCGTGGGCAAGATACTGGACGAATGGCGTCATCCAGTTTGCGTCGTGCGCGAGGATGGAGACGTTATCGCACGTCTCTCGTGCCTCCTCTACAGAGGGAACGGAGGACTTTGGTAGATGTTTCATCGGCGCCCAGGCAGGCAGTGCATCTGTGGTTTGCCTCCTCTATAGAGGGAATGGAGGGCTTGTGCAGATGCTCGACGAGCGCCCCAGGTGGGGCGGGCATCTGCGAGGAACCGACCTTGGAAAGATGGTCGGCCAGGGAATTGTCCTTCCTGGGGATGTAGAGTACTTCAAAATTTCTAAAGTACCTCTCCATCTTCCTCACTTCAACCAAGTAAAGTGCCAATGAGGTATCGAAACACTGATACTCCTTGTTGACTTGGTTGACGACCAACTGCGAATCGCCTTTCACGATCAATCCTTTGACCCGAGTGCCTTGCACGCCAGAGCCGACCAAGAGGTTTTCATACTCCGCCGCATTGTTGGTCGCGCGGCGCAAATGTACGACGAGGTGGAGTTGATCCTTGAGGGATACTACCAGACGACGCCACCCGAAAGCATTCGAAAGCTTCGGGAGCCGCTGGTACATGGTCCAGCGGTCGCCCCTGCATTCGTGTTTCATCGGTCGGGTCAAGGTGGTTCGTCCATTTCGCTATGAAGTCTGCCAAGATCTGGGACTTGATCGCTGTGCGGGCGGAGAAGTGAATGTCGAACTCTGCGAGTTCCATGGCCCACTTTGCTATCCGGCCGCTGGCGTCTTGGTTTCTTAGGATCTCCCTAAGTGGAAAGTTGATTGGAACGACGATCTTATGAGCTTGAAAATAGTGGCGTAGCTTCCTCGAAGCTACGAGCAATGAGTATAAGAGCTTCTGGACCTCTGGGTAACGCTCCTTCGGTCCATGCAGGACTTCGCTGACATAGTATGTTGGACGCTGCGTCCCTTCTCGCTCCACCGCCAGTACCGCGCTTACGGCATGGGGTGTCACCACGAGGTATAGTAGGAGCGGCTCCCCCGACCTTGGCGTGGCCAAGATCGGGGGGCTGGACAGGTACTGTTTTAGCTCCACAAAGGAGTGATTAGCCTCTTCCATCCAAACAAAGCCCTCGTACTTGCGGAGCGCTTTGAAAAAGGGCAATCTGTGCTCGCCCGACAGGGAAATGAAGTGACTCAGGGCCGCCATTCATCCGGTTAGGGTCTGGATCTCCTTGACGGAGCTCGGAGGTCGCATTCTTTCGATGGCTTCGATCTTCTCCGGGTTGGCACCGATGCCCTGCGGCCCGATGAGGTACCCGAGTACTTTGCCCGCTTTCACCCCGAAAACACATTTCTCAGGATTAAGCTTTATTCGATGTCTATTGAGATTACATAAGGTCTCCTCGAGGTCGGATACATGACCCGAGGTGAGCTTACTTTTAACTACGATATCATCTACATATACTTCCAAGTTCCGACCTATCTGGTCCTCGAAGGTCTTCGTGATCAATATTTGAAGATCGCGCCGTGCTCTGCAGCGAAGGACATGGTCGATAGCGTAACGTGCGAGCAACGGGCGTGATGAAGGAGGTCTTCTCCTCGCTCTGTGGGGACAAGCTAATCTGGTGATAGCTCGAGTAGGCGTCCAGAAACTCATCATTTAAGACTCATTGTCCGCGGCGACACCGGTCAATCTTGCCAAGCGTGAAAGTTGTCTTTTGGGCAGGCGGCGTTCAGGCCAGTGTGGTCGACACACATGCGCCACTTGCCACCCTTCTTCTTGACAATGACTGGGTTTGCCAGCCACTCCGAATGCTCGACTTCCCTGACGAAGCCGGCCTTAAAGAGTTTATCGAGTTCATCCCAGATGATCGCTTTCTTCTCCGGGGAAAATCGCTGAGCTTCGGTGCATGTGTCTTTTATCGGGCCGAATACTAGCACAGGCTCGATCACTTCCCTTGGGACTCCGGGCATGTCGGACAGTACCCAAGCAAACACGTCCGCGCTCCTCCGGACGAAAGTGATGAGCTTGAGTTCCTATTTGGGATCTAAGAAAGATCCCAAATGAAAGACCTTGGTCGGGTCGACCTCATTTAGGGGGAACGCCTTGGTTTCTCCTCCGGGCTGGAGGGTAACTTTGGGTCAGGAATGCGTCGGCGCTTGGTCGGGGCCGCACTATGGCAGCTGGCCGACCATGTCGAGCGACTTCTCATAGCAGTTCAGGGCCGCCCTATGGTCGCCTTTGACGGTGATGACGCCCTTTGGTCCGGGGACATTTAGGCACTAATAGGTGTGATGCATGGCGGCCATGAATTTGGAAAGGGCCGGCCTGCCGAGGATGGCGTTGTAGGCCGTCTTGAAGTCAACGACCTCGAAGTTGACCAGCTCGGTCCGAAAGTTGGCGAGGCCTCCGAAAGTCACGGGCAGAACGATCTGGCCAAGAGGCTTGATCGAGGTGCCAGGAACGATCTCGAAGAACGGGACGGCTATGCTCTTGATCCTGGATCGAGGGACTTGCATCTTGTCCAGGACCGCAGCGGATATGAGGTCCAACGAGCTCCTGCCGTCGATAAGAACCCGGCCGACTTTGGCATTGTTGATGGTCGGGCTCACAACCAGCGGGAGTTTCTGAGGCTTGGTCATTCCAAGGGGACAATCATCCTTGGAGAAAGTGAGGGACAGCTCGGACCACTTAAGTTGTTGCACGGGTGGCTTGCCCTGATCGATATGGCCAACCTCCCGTGCCGCCTCTTTCAGGTCCCTGCAGGATTTGTAGGCTGAGGAACCCCCGAATATGACGGCTATGTGGTTGCGGGGCTCCTGGTAACCCATGTCATCATCGTCGTTGTCCGTGGGTCCCTTGCCTTTGCTACTCTCGCCTTTTCCCGGGAGAGTGGGCATGGGGCCTTCGCCGTTGTAGAATGTCTCCAGGCGGTATGCCTAGGTCCGACAATTGCGGAGGTCGTGGCCGACCGCCTGATGGAACGGGCAGAAGCGGTCGCCCGAAAGGGCAACCCTCTCCCCGTGCTCCTGGCCGCCATGGACCTGGTCATCGCGACCTTGGTCGCCGCGGCCTTGGTCGTCGCCTTCTCGGTCGTTAGCTGGCGCGGCCGACTTCGCCATCGTCATTGCCGCCAGCCGAAAAGCGGCCACGCTGTCGGCGGTAATCGACGCGGCCACCATGTCCCACAGGTGACCTCTTCTTCTTCTTGGATTTCTTCTCCGTGGACCCCGAGTGCTTCTTGCCCGAGGAGCTCTCCAGGCCTGGCTGGGGCGGTAGCTTACCTTCGTCGGGTATCTTCTTCCATTTCACGGCTTCATCGGCATTCACAGAAGCGTCGGCCATACTGAATGTACTGCTGGCGGCTGTGTTGGGGTGGATCTCCAGACTTGCGTGAAGCTACGTCGCGGACGCCAAACTTGAAGGCCCGGATGACAGCCTCATCCGAGATGCTCGGAATGGAGTTCCTTATCTTAATGAATCTTTGGACGAAGTGCCGCAAAGTTTCTTTGTCCATCTGGATCAGCCGCTCGAGGTCACGTTCATTGCCCGGTGAGTGTAACAGCTTTGAAAATTCGCCCGGAGGGCTTCGCAAAGCTGCCGCCATGAGCGGATTGACCCCTCCTTTTGGTTGAAGAGCCACGTCCTAGCGGAGCCGTCGAGGACCGTGGGGAGGTAGTTGGCCATAACTCCCTCGTCCCCCCCGGCCGCCAAGACGGCCATGGAGTAAATCGAGAGGAACTCGTCCGGGTTCTGGGTTCCATTGAACCACTCGATGTGGCCAGGCTTGAACTTGCTCGGCCACAAGACGTCGTGGAGGGGCAAAAAAGGCCCGAGACCAATCGCCGGATAGTCATGGCGACTTCTGCAGCGTGGCGACTGTGGCGGTTGGTGCCTGAGACGGTCCTTTGCGCCCAGAGTGAGGTGAGAGAACACGCCCCATGCCGGGCTGGACGAAGGCAAAATGGAGCCGGAACACTTTGTGCTCAGAGGCGGACGAGGCATGCTCTCGAGCCCGCGAGGCTGTCCGGGAACCGCTCCGAGCGTCCTCGCGGCGCCGACCTTGCCCTCCGCGGCCCTCCTGAGCGGGACTTCGGGAGGTGCTATGACGGGGCGAATTGGGGAGTGGTGCCTGTGGTCCCGGGAAAAACTCCGGGTCCTTTCTCCGCCGGGGGCCCCTGTGATCCCCATGTTGGCGGCGAGTTTTTCCAAGTTTTCGCCACGACCGCTCCCATGGTTGCCAGGTCCGCTTGGTCGGAGAAGTTCTGAAGACTGCGCACGACCGTCGCCATGGCCCGCAGCCGCTCGGCGCTCTGGGGAGCGGCGGGGGGTGACCGTGGGAGGCGGTCGCGCGACGCGTTCGGGAGTGGTATTCGCCGATCTTCACGAAGCCGCCTCCCGCTTCGATATCCGCCCCGCGCCAGGTTGACGGTGGTCGGTTGCTAGGATCCTGCCCGGGGACGACTCTGGGTGGTTCTCGCCAGCATTGCGCTGGTGGTGGTGAGAGGTCAACGGAGACTGCTCCTCTCGATCCTCCTTCCTTCCTGCCATATTAACGCTGTGGGAGTGCCAGGACTGTGAGGACGATACCGTGGTGTCAAACCGCGTCGCGGTCCTTCGACTGCGCTCGGGAGGGTCGGGGCCGCCCGAGCTGCCGCGGAGGCCGCTAGATTCTTCCTCGCTAACGAGGGTATCGTGCTGTGAGCGGAGGAAACTCTCTCGCGCTGCGGCAACCGGGGAAAGCCTCCCGGACTCGGTGTGGCCTTCTGGATCGGCCGCACCGCCCACACCATCACTGGCGTAGTACGCGTCGTCGTCCTCTACGTCGTCGAAGACGCAGAGGTCTTGACTGTCTTGCGAGTTCGGCATCCTCAGGGATTCCACGCGAAAGTACTCAGTCAATCCCCACGGACGGCGCCAGCTATCGACGATTCGGGAACCGGTCCCCCGCCGAGCTTACTTGTTGAATGAGGGATCAACCTAAGACCCCTTTTCCGCGGGGGGTACAACTTCCGAGGGCCTACCGAGCTACGAAACGAGGTGGCAATGATAATCATAACGAGCAAGGGGTCTCTTTTAGTGGTTCGCCCCTCTCGTGGAGGTAATAACCCCACGCCCGATGGATTGCACTCATCAGTGAAGGTGGATTACAACGCGCTTACTCGGGGAAGCCCTGGGCGATTCCAGGAAAGACCGAGACAAGTGCCGAGTACAGGTGGAAAATAGTAAGTAAAGTCCAACCCTCAACCCTTCGTGCGGAAGGGTATTTATAGGGGATTACAGGCGACAAAACATTTATTACAGGGGGCGCGCTACTGTTTCGAACGTGGGCAGAGCCGTTCCCGCACCTCCTGTCGGGCGCAGCTCGCGTGGGTACAGTGGGTGTAGACAGCGGGCGCGCAGACCACGGGTGCGTGGAGCACAGGCGCGCAGACCACGGGCGTGCAGATCGTCGGCGCGCAGTCCTTCGAGCCGCCGCGTAATTAATGCCACGTCGCCCTCGGGGACCGCGCCTGGCTTTTGGGCGAAGCCCGAGGTCCCTTGGCTAGGCCGGGTCGTCTGGTCGCGAACTCCTGAGCATGCATGTTCGGGGACGGGCTTGACGAAGGATAGGGGACAGCCCGGAGGTCAGGCGGTCTGAAGACCTTTTTTGGAGACGTGGCCCGAGCATGGGCATGCCCGGGGCCGCCGGGATACGAAGGTCGTCTACCGAGAATATCCAATCCCCGACAAAACCATTCCTTCTCTTCAACTACTTAGTAGCATTGTGTGTAGGTGATGTTTTTAACCACATAGTTTTTCTGTGCTAGGTGAAGTACATGTTAGAAATGAGGCCCATGTGGCCCATTTATCTCTAATGCCAAAGCTATAAAAAATTAGTACCATATTGCTAATTAAGAGAGGAGAAAGCCAATTTAAAAGGGAGAGCTCCCACCATGCCTTGTAATGAGGCATATGGAGGGTGTGGAGCACGGCTAAAGTCACACGCACGCTGCTGCAGATTTCGCGAATTACCGCGTTTTTTCCCGTGGACTTGTGACTTGCGACGTCATGAAGTCGCCGTCCGTAGATTAAATTCGCACGATTAAATCCTTTTAATTTTCGGTTTCTTTCCATTATGGCGTCGATTTCAATTGCAATCATGGCGTCGCTTTCAATTGAAATATCATTTGAAATGACCTCGCGCTTACTAGCGATAATGAGTCTTTAGAACGGCCAATTTATTGACCGTTATCGTGCGAGGCTATAAAATCTGGAGACGCCCGCATGATGGGACTTTTTGTCTATTGCGCCGCGTTAGAATCGCTTGTGACTTGTGTTGTGTCTTGCTGCACTTGTTCTTCATCGACCTTCCTCTCGGCGTGCACCGTGAGGCAAGGAGAGTGGGATCTCCGAACTATTCTTCGCCAAGAGAACCGCGACGGGGCGGCAATAAGGTTTCGGCAAGCAGAATCATAGCTGATCGCCGCTCGTGCTCTAGCTATTGGACGATCCACGACGCCGACTACTTCCACGATCCACGTCGCCGACTACTTCCTCTACGGCCGATCGCTTTCATACCGCTTCCTTTGCATCATCAAGCTCATCGTAAGAATTTTCATATTTTCCCTCTGTTCATCTCAGCACACAACATTTCTAGATCTACTTTTCAGAAATATGTGGTATCTTCTGTCTAGCCTGTTGTGTTTGATTATTTTGGGATTATGTTTAATATTCAAATCTGCAATTAAAATAATACCTAGATTTCCAACAGTACAGGCTTATATAAATAGACAGACTCTGAGTAGTGACTAGTGAGTGGTGTACTCTCTGTTATCTTAAGCCCACTTTGTGGAGCTATCAAGTTTGTAATGTCCCATCAACTGTAGCTTTTCGTTTGTTTTAAAAACTAGCTATGTTTGATCCTAAATTGTTGGTACTAAGTTATAGGATAAATATATGCGTATAGTGCAAAATTAAAAAAACAGTTAGTTTAGGGGCACAAACATATATAGCTTTACAGCTTGTTAGCTTTTTAATTAGTAGGTTCACGTTTGCTAGCTTGTGTGTATAATTGCTTATTTGGGAACAGGAAGTACAACCACAGGAGATTGAATTTTGTATTCATTGAGCAAGTGGAACCTCCGACCGATCAAGTTATCCCCAATGATAATGATTCCTATGATGTTGACTTAAACCCTTTTGATGGAAATATGAAGGGGCAAGAGACATTTAGTGCTCACATAGAAGCCGATGAAATGGAATGTGCTGATTCTGCTTTGTCTACACCAAAAGGAACTACATGAAACTCCAAGACATAATCAAAGTGATAAATTTTCTATTGGGAGAAGTGTGTTGTTGCTCTAGAATTAATTGAAGACCTGATGGATATGGAGAAGACAAAGGCACTACGACTTTTCAAATATGAGCTGAATAGAGGAATTTTTATCAAAACTAAAAATCTAAATGTTCGATTGCTTTGGATTAAGAATGAATACTCTCCGTAAGTAAGTTGTCTTTTTATTTCCATTTTTCCTTGCTATGCAATTGCTTACATTATGTTCTGTCATTTGGTGGTTGGGGAACATGCTAATATGGAAACTTAGATGTTTACTAGTTTTTCGAGACCAGACACAGGACAATATCAGAATTTCTCAAGCATGTATTGTCTGAATATTCATCTTCCCCAAAAAGCCATAATTTCTGCTCTTCATTGTCAAACCTGTATCTGTCACATGATGGGAGGTGGAAGGATTGCTTGAACCTTACGAGAGCTGAGGTTTAGGTCATGTACGCCGTGGGTTGAAAAAAAAAACTTGTTGGTGGGGTTTATTGGCTCAGTTTAAAATTGCTCTAATTACATTCGTTTATTGGTTAAACATTGAAATGAGTTAATTTTGAATGAAATTGGATTTTGCTCTGTCTTAGCTCAACTCAGCTCGTTAGCTTGATTCTAAAAGTACTTCCAAGCTATGAATAAAATGATATTAAATCAAACTATGTCAATTTAAGAAAAAGCTCAAAAAATAAGGACTTGGCTTGATTTTCACCCCTAGTAGCAGTACTAGTAATAGTATGAAAACTGAGCATAATTCATCCATCACGGAGAATTAAAACTAGAGGTCAGGAGATATTTTTTTTATGCTTGTGCGTTGTTCGTGTAGTAGTATATGCAGGGGACATGTTGGTCAGGGGTCTTCATGGAAAAACATGGATGAGCAGTCACCTGCCACCTCCTTCTGTTAAGTGCAACCTATTTCTACTAATGTTTTTTGACCTCATGTAAGTCAAGGTTGTCTTCTGCTAACATCAAGAGGGAAAGCGATGACACATCCAATGATCAGTTCAGGGTAGAAAGTAGAAACTACACATAGATGATATCATACGCCTTCGGTTTTGCCTTTTCTTTTTTCTTTTTCAGGGGGGAAATGGGCAAATGCCGGATCTGTCGAAACTGAAGAATTGAAGGTTGTTGGATTATTTGGGCTTGGCCCACTTAATTGAGACAAATAATTCAAAAATCTCAAAGGCCCACATCATAGGTCGAGGAGACATGTGTGCATAATCAATAGTCCCATATTGCTTAGGAGGTGGAAGATAACCAACTTAAAGGGAGAGTTCTTCCACCTTCCTAGAACCATGTGGGAGAAAGGGATAGAAAGCCCACAAGCGCCTTTGGCCCAGTGGGCGGGCGGGGCGAGGGAGTGCGGGCGCGTTGTTGAGGCGACACCACAGTGGGATGGATTCGTGAATGGTCCGCCGAAATCCGGTCGAGCCTTGCGCACATGACGCAATTCTTTTGCGCTTTATTCTTTTGCTACTCGGGATAATCGCGTTTTGTAGGTATGAGATACGGACTCGGTTACTCGACATTGAGTAACCCTATAAATACTGCGTCAGTGCACCCGTGTAGAGGAATACGAACACCGTAAGACACATCGCTAGGGTTTTGCCACTCTCACTCCTTTTGATGCCTTGATATTAACGCCTGCCGTAATCTTCTCCATCCCGAGCGCCGACGCGTTCTCGCATCTGAGCATCGGGAGAGCGAGTCTCCGGAACCCTTCGCTTGAGATCCCTGCACCGGAGAGGCGAATAAGGTTTTTGAGGAAGCACTCCTCGTGGAAGACATGCTTGATCGCTCAAGATCGTCTACCACGGCTCGTCTTCTGTTCGTTTCTATCTAATCCGTCGCGATCCGAATGTAGTCTAGTCTGCCGGCAGCGCCGTCACCAACGCCGACTTGATCGAGTATTACAGATGAAAGATTACAACACCGCAGAAAGTAAAGGAAAAGTAGATGCACCTACTATTACGCTAACACCGCTTAAGCCATATCGGCCTCTCCTTTCCAAATATGAGCAACGCGACCGCCATCCTCTTCGATGTTGACCATACTTGCCAAATTTGGGTGCAAACAGCCGTCATCCTCTTCTGCTCAGTACGTTCGATCTGTCCTAATCATGTTTATCAAGATGATAATGATGTTCGTGCTATCTAGTATGTTAGAGATATACATGCTAGTTTCTGTGATGCTGTTCATGATTTATATTCAGAATTTAATCTGGAAAATGTCTAATTGTTCAACAAAGGTATGGAAGCACCAAGATTCAAAAAGGTGATTTTCAAAGGAAATGGTTTCAAAAGAGAGTTATGGAATCATAATCCAATAAATGAAAACAGCTTTCTTAATTTGAACACGCTGGTCGTGCTGCACCAGCCCTTCGCATACGCTCTTTGCTTGACCTGACTGACTAATGGAACTTGCAGTGTTAAATCGGCTTGACTGCTTTTGGGAGTCAAGCACTCAAGCCTCCCAGATGGTTTAATGGCGAAATTTTGCCGTCAATTTTCAGTACCAGTCATGGTTAATCCTTGCCTTGTTATCTTTATAATTGACCTAATCTGGAGGGATTAGATGTTACTATTCTGTTAGAAGCAGAGCTAATTTACCTTTGTGTGAATGTTTGTATGAATATACTTTGAATGTGTGGATGTAAGGATCTGGTCAAATGCTTTTCCTGATTTTTTCTTGTTTTTTGGAGATTTTGCTGAATGTCTAGGATTTTCATCCTATGTCTTCCAAATAGTCAGGGAACTTTTGCACGCGGTGTGTGCTTCAAAATCCCCGTTGAGATTTTGTTCCCTGTGATTTTCCCATTACATCAAAACAAGCCATTCAGGTCAAAAATATTCCCCACAGATGTAGCGATGCTTGTTCAGGTCTCGCAAAATTTAGGTCCGCATTTGTGAGATTCTATCCAAATTCCCAAGAAAATGCTGTTGTCTCGTCCCCAACCGGAGGAAAGATCCATTTCTCCTCCATTTATTTATTTATGCTTATTGAGATGCTGATTTTTTGAGAAATAGTTCGATGAACTGACGCTGTATTGTTCTTCCAGCTTGTGCAGATGTACCATCCCATGCCTCCTTCAGGTTTCTCGCGGTCAAGGATGTTTCCTATCATGTGTAGTGCAGCATGGTGAAAGAAGTGCTACTTTGTTGCTTTCCTAGGAACTTATGCGGTAGCAGAAAGGCAATTCGTCTGAGTCACGATATGAAATTGGGGTTCACAATTTGTCACTTTTTCTTATTTTCACTGTGAACACGAAATCTGTACCTTAAACCGGTTCGGATTCGACGAATCCAGTTTGTAATTCACGGGGGTTTCTGCGCTGCAATCAGTAGCTGCTACATCCAATTGCCATGTATGGTTATTTCATATTTTGGGTGAAAGTTGGTAGCCTCAAAACAGAATATCTATCCAATGGCAGGCCGGCTCTTACATCTTTGTTCAGGGTTGGTTCATTGAGAAGCAGTCCAACCTAGTAGCAGTTCTTTCCTTTTCTCCTATCACTTTAACTAACAAGAGCAAAGGAAGTGAAGAATTTAGCCCCACACCCGCAAGCTACGCAACTAGACTCGACAAGAACAATCTTTTTTCCCTGGTAGCTTTGCCAAAATCCAAACTAAGATAGCGATGTAATTGACCTGTGGAGTGACCCATAAGTTGGGCTGTGTACCTAGTCATGCCTGCTACTGGACCTTCTGAAGTGCTTCAGCAAATTCTGTTTGCACGATAAAAGTTATTTTTGTGGACCTCTTTCCTGATTTTTAAAAACACTTGAAGTAGATGTCAAGGGTCGAACTTTCTTCCCCGGTGAGTTAGATGATCAAATCAGCAGGTAGAGCTCTCAGATCTTAACTTCAACTGAGATCTGAAACTAAAATAAAGTAAATTAAGTTTATATTTTTAGTTTAAAATATAAACAAGATGATTCATCTAAACACTCTTAATGTATTCATAGTTCTAGCTCCACGAATCTGGTGGAGCTAGAAATACCTAGCTAGAGCTCTACCAAACACACCCTAGATATGCTTCTTTTCTTTTTGATAGTTACACATATATTAAAGCAGGAATAAAGGTTTGGGGGTGATTACTTACCCCTTCGCATGGTTTAGTAATTTGTATTGGGAGGAAAAGTATTGAAGCACCGCTTGAATAAGATATTGTTAATCTTAGTTGTGTATTCTCTTAACCCATATTTTAATTGAAGAGCACTACTTTCAGCTTCCTCCAATCAAAGCAGCTCATGACTTTGACCTGGTCTCAAAAATTCAGAGATGGCAGAAAAGTCCATTCAAAACTTTCTTCGTACAGCACCAGTTATTTTCTGTCTGAAAAAAAAAGAGATTTGCGGAAACAAATTATAAATACAACCTTCTGCAGCTGCACCTCCATCCAAGCATTGCAAACAAATTCTCTACAAAAGCTACCAATGGCTTCCTCAAAGCTCATTGCAGCCGTCCTTCTCCCTGCTCTTCTCGCCCTCCACGCCGTCCCAATGGCCACCGCGGCAAACTCCAACCTCTTCCGCGACTACATCGGCGCCATCTCCACCGGCGTCAAGTTCACCGACGTGCCCATCGACAAGAAGGTCCGGTTCGACTTCATCCTTGCCTTCGTCATCGACTACACCACCACGACGGAGGACCCGTCCCCGACCAACGGCCAGTTCAGCATCTTCTGGCAGAATTCCGTCCTCACCCCGTCCGCGGTCACCGCGATCAAGCAGGCCAACCCGAACGTGAGGGTGGCTGTCAGCCTCGGCGGCGCCACCGTGAGCAACAGGCCCGTGGTCTTCAACATCACCTCCGTCGACTCCTGGGTCAGCAACGCTGTTACCTCCCTCACCAGCATCATCCAGCAGTACAACCTCGACGGCATCGACATCGACTACGAGCAGTTCCAGGCCGACCCGGCCACCTTCGCCGAGTGCGTGGGCCGCCTCGTGACGACCCTCAAGGGCAACGGCGTGATCAAGTTCGCGTCCATCGCCCCGTTCGACGACTCCGACGTGCAGCGCCAATACCAGGCACTGTGGGCGGCGTACGGGAGCGTCATTGACTACATCAACTTCCAATTCTACGCCTACGGCCCGAGCACGACGGCGTCGCAGTACGTGAGCTTCTTCGACAACCAGATCGTCAACTACCCGGGAGGGAACATCCTGGCCAGCTTCACCACCGCGGCGACGACCGACTCGGTGCCGATTGATACAGCGTTCAGTGCTTGCCAGACCCTGCAGTCGCAGGGCAAGCTCTATGGCATCTTCATCTGGGCTGCAGATCATTCTAGGAACCAAGGATTCAAGTATGACACACAAGCGCAAGCGCTGTTGGCTAATGCCACTACTAGCTAGTAGTGAGCTTCATTGCTGTCTGTTTAGATTTTTAAGCGCAGTAATATGGAATAAGGGTCTATTTAGCAGGAATTCAGCTTCTTCAGATTTGTAAATCTGGTGAAGCTAAAAATTCTAGCTTTACCAGATTCGTGAAGCTGGAGCTATGAGTACATAGAGTGTTTAGATGGATCATCTTGTTTACATTTTAGACCAAAAATATAAACTTAATTCATTTTATTTTAGCCTACAAATTTTAGATCTCAGGTGAAGCTGAAATCTAGAACTCTACCAAACAGACCCTAAGTGATCTACATCTATGATTTTTTTGGGCTATTTTTCAAACACTGCATCATGCTGGATTCGCTAATGCGGACGTCGGTTTCCATAGGCACGAAGCAATTTCTGTATGTGATAAAATGTTGTATTGTTGTAGCAAGAATGAAGAATGGAAGTCTCAAATCGTAATACGGCCATGTCTGTGATCTTTCCTATAGTGGTTATATGCAGGAGAAATGCTCTAGAGATAATTATTGAGATGATTATATTTTATTATATTTATGATTTATTATCTTGTTTTTGAATATTATTATTATTATTTATTAGTAAGTATGTGACTTATTTGTGAAATTTTATATATGACTTTGTGATGATTATTCTAAAGTGATCTCTAGTTGATAAACATATGAGGATACATATAAAGTTACTATTTTGCACTTTCTGTTGTCAATTTTTTTTAACCTCAGAAGCAATGTAATTAGTGTTGCCACATGTTGTAAGAAGCAATCCAGGTTGGTTTGTTTTTACTTTGAATTCTCTAAAAGGTGATTCTGGATTATAGTTGTAGAGAAGCTGATTCTCTAAAAGCGGGAATCTAAAAGTACATTTGAAGTGGAATGTGGATTCTAGTGTATATGGGTGGGCTGAATTGTGATAATCGATTCTTAAAATCAAACTATTTGTTTTTTATTCTGCTTTTGGGACCAAAATTCAGAATCAAAAACAAAAACAAACAGGCCCGATCAAACTAACACTACTACAAAAAGAGTTATATTAAACACATCATCACAGACTGTTTTTATGAAAACCATTTATGATGTGTTTCGGACACATCGCAGACAGTTTGTGGTTGAAACTGTCTGTAATGTCGGATCATCACCGACGGTTTTATCCACAAACCGTATGTGATGAAAGCGAGAACATCACAAGCGTTTGGCACATTTGACATTTAAAGCTTCATTATCAAGTTTTAGTTGCTTACAGCCCTTACATGAGCTGACAGAATTCTTAGAAGCATGCATTTCAAGTTCATCGTCATTTCTAGAAGAAAGCTTTCTAAGGTGAACGCTCATGGCATCTATTTCAGCAAGCAATTTAGGGCAATTATCATATGGAGTAGCATGAGCATGAAGGAAACTAGCATCTAGAGAGGAAGCATCATTAGTCCGAGTGCTAGCATTCTTCGACCTAAGACTTTCAAGTTCAGTTTGCACACTATCATGCAAAGTCCTTAGGTTCTCAAGCTCCACAAGTAAAGCATCACACAAATAACAGTCATCAGTGACTCGGGAGAGAGAAGATCTAAGAGAAGCTAACTCCCGAGTCAAGGTACCTACTTTCTTCTCAAGCTCCATACACCTAGCTCTAGCTTTAGCATGAATTTTTCTTAATTTGCAAAAAGCTTCATTGAGCTGGTCATAGGAAGGTACCTCGTCCAAGTCACTGTAGACATCGGAATCGCTGATGCCGTTGGTGTCCGCCATGAAGCACATGCCGGAGAAGTCGTCGCCGCCCTTCTTCTCTTGCGGATCATCCTCGCCTTCGTCGCTCCATGTCTCTGTGTCGGAGAGGTTGATGTCGTCGAGGGCAGCGAGGACGCGGTGGAAGAGCTTCTTGTTCTTGGAGAAGTTGCGGTACTTCTTTTCGTGTGCCGGCTCGCGTATAGGAGGCTTCTTGTTGCAGTTCTTGTCGGTGTAGTCATTCTTGTCGGAACCGCCAGAGACATTCTTGTCCTTCTCCAGTTTGGGACAATTCGCTCGAATGTGGTTGGGACCACCACACTCGAAACAAGTGACCACACCTCCTCTTTTTCTCTCATCCTCTTGTAGGCGTGGGAAAATTTGCGAGCTAAAAGAGCAAGCTCGGTTTCTGGAAACTTGTCCAGATGGTTATCGCTTAGCTCACAAAGGGCTGAGAGAGAAAAGATAGCAGAAGAGTCGAAAGAAGAGGAACAAATAGGATCAGTAACCAAGGCCATCGATTGAGATTTCGTCTTGCGAGAGATGACGTCGATCTCATGAGTCTTAAGACGGAAATGAAGCCCATCAAGAGTCAAGATCGACAAATCAGTTGTGTCCTTGATGGTGGTTACCTTCATTTCCCAAATGCGAAGATCAAGTGCGGTCAAGAAGTGTCGAGCATTATCCGAGTCAGGGTATATACAACCAACTGCCCGGAGATCGCTTAAAATTTTTGTAAATCAACTGAAACACTCATCAAGACTCTCACCAGCGTGTTGTTCAAACTTGTTGTACTCACGCTTGTGTTGATCCTGCCTCACTGTTTTGATTTGGGTAGTACCCTCATGGTAAGCATCGAGGGTCACCCAGATCTCATGAGCAGATCGCTGATGAGAGATCCTATCATACTCACTGCGGCTAAGTCCCTGTATGAGAATATTTCTTGCCTTAGCATTTGCCTCCACGTCACCCATATTTCCGGCAGTGACGTGTTCATCGGTAGGAACATCATACGGGAGCTTGACCTTCTGCTAAATCAGGAAACCCTGGGTAGTGATGTATGATTCCATCCTCGACTTCCAGAAAGGAAAATCAATGCCACAAAAAATGGGAGGCTTGGTGGAATACTTGTCTGTTATCATGGCTCTTGAGACCGGTCAAGATCTATGAAAAGAGCAGAACCGGCTCTGATACCAATTGAAGGATCGAAATGGCGAACAGAGGGGGGGTGAATGGTCGCAATTAAATTTTTCCACACAAAGTATTCCAAAAAGATTGACACAAAAGATCACTCAAAAGGGGTAGAGGTTCTAGAGAAGAAAAAGCTGGTAATACTCTACAGGAGTAGGTGAGAGTATCAGACCCGAAAGTTTCTCATGAACAGAAGCTTCCACTAAAACAAGAATCACAAGATCTTTTGATTTCCCCAGTAAGACTAGCAGAAAATTGGTAGATGTGATCTTGGATCATCAGGAAACTTGATTCCCAAAAGGATCAACAAGATTGATCTCATAGAATCGATCTTTCTTTCAAAGAAGGATGAACACTTTTAAGAAAAGCAGAAAGAACAGGGAAATCGGTGTAAAACTTGCTTTTGATGAAAAGATCTGGGAAGTTCAAGTAGCAAGCTATAGGAGCACAGAAATGAAGTACAAGATTAATCAACTCAAGAACGCAAAAAACGCAAGAAAGAATATAGACGGAAGAATCAACTTGCGTAAAGTAAATTGCGTAACTTAAATTGCAGAAAGTAACTTGCATAAAATAAATGATAAAAGGTAAAATGCAAGTATTGAAATATTTGATATGAATCTTGTATTCCTAGAAGGGAGGTTACAAAGCCACACACACAAAAGTGGGCAAAGCTCAACAGAGTACTCAAAAACCTCTAAAACCCTTCTGGGATCCCCACCAACCACACGGTTGAGGGAGGCATCCCTCCATATTTATACAGCTCTTGGGCCACCTACCACCCTTAGATGCAGCTCTCAACCCTAGAGACTCATCTAAGGCTAAGAAGCACCCACTCACACAGCCTGCTAGGGGAAACCCTAAACCCGCTAACAAGGGTTTTTCTTGCATGACTCTCAAAGCATACTACTAGATTCACTATTCCTATCAACTAGACTGTCCTCCAATAGTCCTCATTGATTCTTGCAGCATCTAGCTAGTATCTGCTCTTTTCCTTGCCTTCTTGGCTTGCCCGAACTCCATCTCCGGTCATCTTTCGGTGATCTCCCAACCGTTCTGGACCTCTGACACACCTTGCCTAGTCCCGGTCATCTTCCGCCTCACCATGACCTAGCACCGTCGTTCTGCAACCATCAAAGACAAGGAAATCTTTCACATAGCAATGCCCACAATCATATTTGCTGACAATCTCAAAATAGTCAAACACAACTTAACAAAAACCAGTTGGCAAACCCATATACTCAAACCCACTCGGCTAAAATGCTTGGCTAGCCACAAGGCTTAATTTACCCACCTAACTACCCAGTTAACCACTCGACTAACCACCTGCTGAGTCCTTAGCAACCCCTTGATCACTGCAAGGTTCTTCAATTTAGACGAAAACCTATCGAGAAGCTAAAATAAAAAAAACACGCAGTAAGGACTGGAAACACTCGGCACTCAGCCTTCACCAAAGGAAGAAAACCAGTCAAAGCTCTTAGCAAAAGATAGGAATCACTCGGAACACAGAACCGAGCAAAGAAACCAGTCGAAAAGCGGAAGAACTTAGCAAAGGTTTGGCAGCACTCAGCTCTTGACAGCCAAGAAAGAGAACCAGTCAAGGAGCTAGAGAAATTCAGCAAAGAAACACGATTTGGTTGAGAACTTATCAAAATGCTTCAAGACCATTTCGACTCGGATCAACCTTTCAATCTAGTCAGTTACTCATCAAATCAACCTTTAATCTAGTCAATTACTCATCACACAAAGGTATAGACCTCCACATGGTCTTTCACAAATAGATAGCAATTTGTGTCAGAACAAATAGCTATTGCAAAAGCTTAAATAAAAAAATTACTGACCGTTGCAGTGGATTATCCGGTGATATTAGCATAAACCTTCAAGCTACCATCGCTTACCTAGGATCAACCCACGAAAAGCGAAGCGTGGTTCATCTTGAATGTACCACGGGGCATAGCGCACTTCAACATTTTTGGTATTGTAGTTAAAAACAATCAACCGACTGAATGTCTGTCAATCAATTCCACAAGATATATTTTCAGGAAAATATATAGAAGTAAAGAAGTCAATAAACTATAGCACAATAGTAAACAATTACAAGACTAGCACAACCTAACAGATCAACAAATAAGGCTCTGTTTGAAAGAGCTCCAGATTCTAGCTCCAGCTTAGATCTGAAACTTATAGGCTAAAATAAAGTGAATTAAGTTTATATTTTTAGTCTAAAATATAAACAAGATGATCTACCTAAACACTCTTAATGTACCCACAGCTCCAGCTCTATAAATTTCTAGAGTTAGAAATACCCTGCTCCACCAACTCCACAGATTTTGGTGGAGCTGGAGCTGTCCCAAACACCCTCTAAATAGAACCAAAGGTATCATCAAGTGAGTGCATATTTATAGCTCTCTAACTAGCTCTTAATTTGTAGATGATGCAACACATGTGTACAATCAGCAGGGTTAAAAACATAAAAATATGTAAAAGGAGTTCTTGAAGACTTAAAGTCTGCACACTAAGCTCATGCCTCCAATCCACAAATAGTTCCATATATTGTATTAGCCTACAAGTACAGAAAATATAGCTCCAGTTATAGTTGTTGAAGGTCAGAATTCGATAATAAACTTATGATCACGGGTACCTTCGGTGTCAGAATCAAGCACGAAGACAACGACACACGACGTGTAGGATCGAAATATACTAACATAGCAATCAGAGGGGGGTGAATGATTGCGCGGAAGCCAAATTCAAATTTTTATGATTTTTGACACACCCTAAATCGGACTCTAATTGCTTGATTCGGATTCAACAAAAACCTTATTGCGCCGGACCAAATTTTTGCTTGTACGTCGGACCAAATTTCGTGCCGGACCAAAATTTTACGTTCACGCCGGACCAAACGAGACAAACTAACATATGTTCACTAAAATTGACATTTTTGAAGATCCAATCGTTAGATTGATGTGAAATTTTGACTGTAGAAACTAGATTTAATACCAAAGCTAAGCAAAAAGAATTAACTCGATCAGATCTATGGATCTTAAGATATTACCTTCACAATATGATACCTTTGCAAGAGACCGAATTCCGTGATGAACTTCGTGACTGCTGCGACAGACAAAACTTTAGTCAATGCTCCAGTATACGCCAGACTAAAAAGCAATGACCGTAAGAAAGATTTTTATTTCTCTTTGTCTAACAGTACTCCAAACAAAAGAGTACAAATCCTAATACCTGGCTCACATAAACAGGAGACGCCTCCCCCTATTTATACTGAGCAAACATAAAGAGATTGAATACAACTCTACTTCCAACATAGAAAGAGTCTGTATACATCTCAACCTACCCTAACATGGCCAAAAACAACTCTTGCACGCATGTACGGCCCACATGCTGTAATTACGTGACTAACCAGTCTCCATGTGCATGTTCTCTAGCCCGAACATCGCGTATGACATCCTCGACTACCAAGACCTCGATTTCTCCCTGAACCTAGTCCTAAACCTCAGTTCCTCCATGAACCAAGTTCCGGTCCCGTCATCGACCACGTTCGCCCTCGAGCAACACTTGCACATGAATAAACAAGAAACAAATCCGAGCACAAGTCCACGACTTGACTCAAAGTCAATCCATGCAACCACTCACACGAGCGCATTGCATCAAGCAAATCATCATGCTATCACCAGCATATCAAACAATCATCTCAAACAACACATGCACAAGTACCACACATGCTATAACTAAAATCACTTTGCAATACCAATTTCATTACTCAGCCAATTTTTCAACACATGATTTCACAATCTCCCCCTTGATGAAAACATTGGCAACACCATTTAGAACTGAACATTGGCATTTACCTCACAAGAAAAGTTTTAAGAAATTTTATTTTAAAAACAAAAAGCAAAGTGAAAAATCTCCCCCTAAAAAAGAAGAAGTAATCTCCCCTTAAAAAGAAGAAAAATGTGTGTGTGAATGTGCAATATGTGTCCAAAATTTTTAAAATTCTCCCCCTTTGACAATGGATTCATCAAGAATACAAAAGAGAGAACAAAATCTTTTTGTTTATTTTTAGTTTGTGTTTTTATGTACTGAGCATTATGAGTCATGCACAAATGTAACAAATTCATCACCAAGTCATGCTATCAAAAGTACTTGCACCCTCAAATCTACACATAAACAATGTAGAGTAAGCATAACTAGAAATCAAGTACTATTAATGATTTTTTGCACGGTATGATCTCCCTTTCTCAACAATCTTAAAACCTGAAAACATTGAATTTTTTGTGCACTTTATTTGTGCTTGAAAAACTGATTCATTAATTGATTGCAACAATAACAATTGCAAGGAATTGCATGCACCATCAGCCTTACTTTTCAACCATGCCAAGCAATCACAAGCTTAAGATTTCATGGTTTCAGTCATACGCAACCTCTTCTAAGTTTATATCAAAGTGCAATGATAAGCAATCTCGTAAAGAAGAAGTGCGATAGTACATAACCTTGTTCTTGCATTTATCAACAATCACTTTTTGAGCTTTTAGCACTTAACTTTCATATTTAGCACTTTTTGAGTAGGATCAAGATAGCCAAGAAAGTTCAACCATGACAAGATTTAATTCAAGTTGTCATTCTATTTAAAAAGTCATGTCATAAACTACACCATATATGCATGAATATGAAGTTGCAAAGACTTTGTAACATAAACATGTCTTCAAATGACATATGTGTATGAAATACAATGCTCAGTACTTTTTCATTGTTTTTCATTTTTTATTTAAGAAACACACAAAATAAAAAAATACAAAAACTTCAAAAACTCCCCCTAAAAAATAACCCATCAGATGAACCAACCCAAGTTCTCCCCAAATAAAAGCAAAACGAGAAGAAGACAAAGGTTTAGTGAAAATGTCTGCCAATTGATGTTCAGTATCCACATGATGAAGCACAATATTTCTCTTTTCTACATGATCTCTAAGAAAGTGAAATCTGATCTCAATGTGTTTTGTTCTAGAATGTTGCACAGGGTTCTTAGCAATGCATATTGCACTAGTGTTATCACACAAGAGAGGAACACTATCCAAATTAACCCCATAATCTTTAAGTGTAGCTACTATCCAAAGAATTTAAGAACAACAACTAGCAGCAGCCACAAATTCAGATTCAGCAGTTGATTGTACAACAGAAGATTGTTTTCTAGATGACCATGCAATAAGAGAATTACCCAAGAAGTGACATGAACCAGATGTACTTTTCCTATCAATTCTACAACCTCCAAAATCAGCATCAGAGAATGCTCTTAAACTAATGCATGAGGAAGCAGAAAGCCATATGCCAAAATCTTGAGCACCGAGAAGATACATGAAAATCCGCTTCAAAGCTTGTCGATGTGAAACACGTGAGGAAGCTTGAAAGCGAGCACACAAGCACACAGCAAATTGAATATCCGGCCTTGATGCAGTGAGATATAAAAGTGAACCTATCATGCTTCTATATTCTTTTTAATCAACCATCTCACCATCTTCATCCGGATCAAGTGTGCAAGTGCCTCCCATGGGTGTTATGATCGGCTTGCAGTTTTCCATCCCAAAGCGGCAAAATAAATCTTTTGTGTACTTACTTTGATGAACAAAAGTATCTTCCTTCGTTCGTTTGATTTGCAGTCCCAAAAAGTAAGTTAACTAACCCATCATACTCATCTCAAATTTCTTCCTCATGGTTTCTGAAAACTTAAACACTAAAACATGAGAGGAACCACCAAACATGATATCATCAACATAAATCTGAACGAATAGTTGATAAGTGCCTTGCTTGAGTAAAAAGAGAGTTTTATCAACTTTTCCCATTGTAAAAATCTTTTCAAGTAAAAAGGTTTTTAACCTATCATACCATGCTCTAGGGGCTTGTTTTAAACTATACAAAGCTTTTGACAATTTGTACACATGATCTGGATACTTGGGATTTTCAAAAGCAGGTGGTTGCTTAACATATACCTCCTCATTAATATAGCCATTTAGAAAAGCACTTTTCACATCCATTTGATACAATCTATAACCTTTAGATGCAACAAATGCTAAAAGAATTCTAATGGCTTCAATTCTAGCAACAGGAGCAAAGGTTTCATCAAAATCTAAACCTTCAACTTGAGTAAATTCTTGAACAACCAATCTAGCTTTATTCCTGACAACAACACCATCCTCACTTTGTTTATTTTTGAAAACCCATCTAGTTCTAATTATATTAAAATCAGGAGGAGATGGAACAAGTTTCCAGACTTTATTACGTTCAAAATTCTCTAATTCTTCATGCATAGCATTGATCCAAGATTCATCAGTTAATGCATGAGATATATCTTTGGGTTCAAAAGAAGCAACAAAAGCAGAGTGAGCATGAGAATCAAAAGCAATAAACCTGGATCGGGTGTCTCTCTCATTTAAATCTCCAATCATCTGTTCAGGTGGATGTATCCTTTGAATGTGCAAAGGAGCTGCAACTTCAGAAACTTCTCATTCTCCTTCATTTTCAACATGTACAGATGATGTTGTGGCTTGAGGATACTCAGCTGTAGGTGATGTAGTGGTAGGTGCCAAAGATGCTACAACTGATTGTGTAATAGGAATCAATACTTCATCCTCAACATCATCATCATCATCATTATCAACAAAGATACTCTCCCCTTGAACATATGCATCTGTACCTGCATCAATTGGACTAGTGCCTAGACTAGCCTCATCAAAAGTAACTTCACAGGTTTCTACAATTTTGTTATTCTCCAAAACAAGTGCACGATAGCCACGTGTATGAGCAGGATATCCAAGAAAAATACCATCAGTTGATCTAGCTTCAAATTTATCAAGATTTCCAGATTTCAAGACAAAGCATTTGCAACCAAAAACTCTGAAATGGGATACACTAGGCCTATGACCAAAACGAAGCTCATAAGGAGTGTTGCCTAGCTTCGATCTTAAAAACACTCTATTAGAAACATAGCATGCAGTTGAAATCACTTCAGCCAAAAACTTTCTAGGAGTATGATGTTCATCCAGCATAGTTCTAGCCATCTTAACCAAAGTTCTGTTCTTTCTTTCAACTACACCATTTTGTTGAGGCACTCTCGGTGAAGAAAATTGATGATCAATTCCTTTCTCAACACAAAAGTGATCAAAAGAAGAATTTTTATACTCAGTTCCATTATCACTTCTGATAGCTCTAAGTGCTCCTGGGTGATCAACAAATAATCTAATAACAAGACTTCTAAAATGACTAAAAGCCTAATCTTTAGATACTATAAAATAAACCCAAGAGTATCTAGAATAATCATCAACAATAACCAATACATACCATTTGCCTCCAAAAGATTGAACACGAGAAGGTCTAACCGTGTCAAGATGTAGTAGCTGTCCTGGAGCGTTTGTCATTGCCATGGTAAGAGGTGGATGTGAACCTGCAGTCATCTTACCATGTCTACAAGAAGAGCATACTAAATCGCTATCACCCTTAAGCTTAGGCAAGCCACGTATCAGGTCTAACCCACTTACACGAGTAAGATGATCAAAACCAACGTGACCAAGTCTACGATACCAAAAGAATAAATCTTTAAAAACATTGGCAACTAGACACCTATGCTTAGAAGACGGTGATACATCAAAATCAGCTTCAAATACTCTTCCAAAGCGTGAAATCCTGAACACAAGATCACCTAAAGCATCTAAAACTTTGCATTCATTTTTCTTGAAACATACTTCGAGATCTTCATCAATCATTTGTGAGACAGAAAGCAAGTTATATTTCAAATTTTCAACAAGGGCCATATCATTAAACATCACTGTACTTTTTGCCACAACAGAGGTGAAAGAAGCATCTCCAAAATTAACACTTTCAGCACGAGATGCTCGAATGAGGGAGGAGAACCAATTTTTATCACCGGACATGTGGCGTGAGCATCCGGAATGAACTAGCCAAATGTTCTCCTTTCTCGCGCGAGAAGCCTAAATAAAAATAGAGAATGTCGAGGCCTCAGTACTGGGGTTAGAAATAAGATGTTTAGGAATCCAGTACTGAGACACATGACGAGTAGGCACAACACGAGCATGCTTGTTCACAAAATCAGATTTGCCCTTTCCCGTGTTTTTTGCAACAAAAGGTGTTTGCATCACCCTAGGCACAAAATGAGGAGTAAAATGTGCCTTCCTGAAATTAGACCTAGCCTTAGCCTTTTCTTTCTTTTGTTGTTTGGCTAGCCTAAAACAAAAATCTACTAAATGTCCATCTCTACCACAATGAGTGCAATTGTACTTAACGTGATGTTTAGCTTTAGAAGTAGAAGCAACAGTTGCATTCATCACAGTAGAAAGGTAAAATACTAGCAGACTTAAAAACAATTTTTTCAGGCTCATTCACAATTTCAAATTTTCCACTTTCAAGTGCCTTCACAATAGTGGGAGCATGTGATTTATGATGAGCATAAGTATCAAAACCTAAACATTTGTTATGAGTGCTGACTTTTGATTGATCCCAAATTATGTTTAGGTTTTTCTTTCCTGTAGTGAAACGTTCTAAAGATTTTTCCAAATAATCAACTTTTCGAGAAATAGTTAAACAGTTATTATAGGGAATGTCCACTTTTTCTTTTTGCTTGCAACAGGATGAGCATGAAAGAACCTCATGAGTGAGCAGAATATATGTCATTTGAGAAACCCTAGCATTTGCATCATGCAACTTCAATTCTAGTGTGGAGCATTTAAAACAGTGAGTTGTATCATGCAAATCAACAATTGAACAGCTAGCTTTTTTTTGCATGTTTCTCATTTTCCTTCTTTTCAGCATTGACTTGCTCTAACAAGGTAACATGTTCTTTCCTAAGCAAAGTAAGCTCATTGTAAATCAAGTCACATGATTTGTAAGCATCATCATCAGGAATCAAAAATTTAAGTCTAGCAATTTCAGCATTTAAAGATTCCACAACAACATCATGTTTCTTAATTTTCTTGTCGCGTTTATCAAACAATTTACCAAGACGAGCAACAACAATAGCTAATTCATCGTAAGAAGGTTCTACCTCATTGCAGTCGCTGTCATGATCGTTCTCGGTGAAGCTTTCATCACTTCTAGCCATGAGACACAACCCTATCAATTCATGCTTGCTTGGAGCTGTTGTGTCATCTTCACTGCTCTCCAAATCTACAACGCTCAAATTAACTTGTTCAAGAGTGGAAAGGACTCGGTGGACAACTTTGCGATTCACAAAGCTTCTCTTCTTGCTACTGCTTGAGGTAGTCTTCTTCTCTTTTCTCCTATCCTTGTCATTCTCCTCCCTTGATGCTTTACCTGCAAGTTTAGGACAATCTGAACAAATGTGGTTGAGATCACCACATTCATAGCATCTTGGAGGGCCACCACCAACTCTCTTCCTCATTTGCACATTCTGCAAAGCTTTATTAAAATGAGACGAGAGTAGTGCCAAGTCTTATTTAGGAAATTCCTCAATCTATTCATCGGTTAGTGAAGACAAGGAAGACAAAACAAAACTTGAAGAAGTATTATTCTGAGACATGCTAGATTGAGAGGTCAATGCAATTGATTTATTATCATTCTTCCTAGCAAGAACATCCAATTCATGAGTTTTTAATTTAGAGAAAAGAACATCTACAATAAGTTCACTCATGACAGTTGATGGATGTAACTTTCATCTCCTAAATAGACATGTCTAATGCACCAAGCAGTTCTCTAGTATTAGTAGCCTCATCAAAGAAAACCCCAATAGCATGTAAATTGCTAAGAATCTTATTGAAACGTGCACAGCAATCATCTAGCGACTCACCAGGTTTCATCTCAAATCGCATGTATTCTTTCTTATATATATCTTGACAAACCTCTTTGATAGTGTTAGATCCCTCATGATAATCACAAAGAGATTTTCATACCTCATATGCGGACTTGAGATGGATCACACGATCAAAGTCACTTCTTCCCAATCCTTGGATAATCAAATTTTGTGCTTTGCTATTTGCTTCAACATGTGCTTGATTGGTTTCATTGACTTGATCATTCTCATGAACTTAATATGGCTTGTACACCTTCTCCCAGATTGTAAAGCCCTGAGCTTGAATGTATGCCTCCATCTTTGCTTTCTAAAACTGAAAATCTACACCATCGAAAACACAAGTTTTTGTCAAATACCTATCCATCGCTACGGTTTCTAATCACCGGTTAAGATTAATTAGAAAAACAAAGCTCTGATACCACTTGTAGGATTGAAATATACTAACGTAGCAATCAGAGGGGGGGTGAATGATTGCGCAAAAGACAAATTCAAATTTTTATGATTTTTGACACACCCCAAATCGGACTCTAATTACTTGATTCGGATTCAACAAAAACCTTATTGCGCCGGACCAAATTTTTGCTTGTACGCGGACCAAATTTCGTGCCAACCAAATTTTTACGTTCACGCCGGACCAAATTTCGCGCTGGACCAAAAAAGCATGTGTACGTCGGACCAAATTTCTATTGTGCTGAACCAAATCAATTCACGCCGGACCAAACGAGACAGACTGACATATGTTCACTAAAACTGAGATTCCTAAAGATCTAACCGTTAGATTGATGTGAAATTTTAACTGTAGAAACTAGATTCAATTATAAAGCTAACCCAGAAAGAATCAACTAGATCAGATCTACGGATCTCAAGATATTATCTTCTCAAGATGATACTTTTGCAAGAGACCGAACTCCATGATGACCTTCGTGACTACTGCGACGAACAAAACTTCAGTCGATGCTCCAATATACGCTGGACTAAAAAGCAATGACTGTAAGAGAGATTTTTATTTCTCTTTGTCTAACAGTACTCAAAACAAAAGAGTACAAACAATCATCATGCTATCACCAGCATATCAAACAATCATCTCAAACAGCACATGCAAAAGCACCACACATGCCATAACCAAAATCACTTTGCAATGCCAATTTCATTACTCAGCCAATTTTTCAGTACATGATTTCACACGATGTATACAGGTTCAAGACCCTGAATGGAGTAATAACCGATATCCTATGCGGATGATGTAGGTATTTGGTGTATTGAGTACAAAGCGAGTTGTCTAGCTCTAGTTACAATGAAGATTGGATCTAAACAATGACTAAACTATAGTTGAAGGTTGACGAAGCGTGGTCCGTCAACTCCTGGTTACTTTGCATCTCGTAAAAGCTCTCTCCCTGGCTTGGAAGTCCCCCTTTGAGGATGCCTACCCCTAGCCTTATATAGTCAGGGTAATCCTGCCTCAAGTTGAGTTGTAGTTGACTTGAGATACCAGATCATAGTTGATGAAGAGTCCATTGTCGCGTCGATCTTGACAGCATATCCAAATTTCCTTGGATACCAGGCGTACTCGAGTCGATTTCCTCATATCGGGAAAGTGATTGAGTCCTTTCTAGTATGGAGATGTCCCCACCGTTTATACCTTATCCTATAGGGTTGGGTTCGAGATATCCAGAGCTTATAATCGCTTGCTTGAGCGTATATAGTATAGTCTTCATATTTTCAGTATATATTCATATCCCATACTTAGATATTCGACAATAGCCCCTGAACTCTATTCAGCGGAGGGTCCGTACAAGTGCTTGGTCGATTACTGCCAAGTTCTAGCTTGGTCAAGTAATACCCCGCCAGCTTGTGGTCGAATGATTTGAGTAGATTGGGAATCGCTAAGTATCGAGTAGGGATATTACCAGGTCGAGCGCCCTGCCGTTAGCCCATATCGAGTCCTTAGGTAGCCACAAGTTACTTGATGTCGACTTATCGACTCGACTCTAAGCAGAGTTTAGAAAATCTAGAAAGTATTAATGTTGGGCAGTTAAGTATTTATTGCTCTAGTTTGCTATGTCAAGATTCGTGCAGTGCCATCATTCCGCTTTTCTCGTCGATCGAGGTGCCGCGCCACGGGGAGTGAACCGTTCGCTTGGAGAGGTTTTGGCTTATAAATTCTCAGATCCAGAACTGTAGCCGTTCCCCCCCTTTTGCCTCTAGTCTTACTTTCGAAGCCTCCGCCACGCTCCTTAAACCCTAGCGCCGCCACCTTTGAAGAATCCATCCCCCTTTTTTCAATGGCATCCAATCCTTCAACCAGTGCCGGAGTTCCCCTGTCACCGGAGAAGAATCTTGAGATGGCCGCATCTGCTTCCCCCAACAGTGAAGCAGTCTTCGAGGACAAGGCCCTCCAAAGGGTGTGGCAAAAATCAGTGATGACGGAGAAGCGCCTTGCCGAATTAGTGAATGATGGCTTCGTTCCTCCTCGGGAGTTCTTCCAATGAAGGCCGTTACAAGGTGAGCTATATCCCACCCCCAAAAAATGAGGATGAGGCCTTCTTCCGCTGTGGACTCAATTTCCCCCCTTCACCATTCTTGCTCTCGGATCTTGATTTCGATAAGATCCAACTTTTCCACCTGAGCCCCAATTCGATCTCTATGCTTAGTGTGTTTGTCCATCTTTGTGAGGCCTATTTGGTTATTAAGCCCAGCTTCAATCTATTCTGCCATTTTTACAATTTAAATGGGTGATGAAGAATGATGCTGTTAAGGGTGCTAGTTTTCACCTCCACAGCGGAGCGTCGAATACATATATTCTTGTCCCCATAACTTCTTCCTGGCAATTGGACTGGAAGAAACGGTGGTTTTACATCACCTCTTCGAACACCGTGAATTGCTCTCTAGCTTATCGACCACTCCTCCCCAATTCGATTGACCTCTGAATGAAATCCCTCCTTCGACCACCCGCAGCGCTTATTATATCTAGAAGATTGAGGAGTAGAGGACGATCGGGTTAACTGGGTGGCATGTAGCAAAATATTTTATCACACACTGATCAATTCCACTGAAGTGCTGAGATCACTTTACTTGGGACTACTCTAGAGTTGATGATGCCACTAGGGACAATCCTGAAAGTAAGCACTACTTCATCGTTGAGACCAGCTAGCCAGGTGATCTTCAATCGCTCACTTGGATGTTATGAAGTTCCTTCTAACGCGATCTAACAGATGTTGGACAACCAGTGGGCCACCTGGGGGGCCGATGTGCTAAAGTTGGTGGCTGGCACGTAGACGCCTCCTTGAGCGGGCTCTCCCTCGACCATGGTGGTCGAGTAGGTAACACCACTATCAGGTGATGCTTGTTGAATTTGTTCTTGGCGAACTTTTGTTTATAATGACCACTTGTTCACAGGTTTCATCATCGGCCCTGACTTGCTAGCATCATCTCCTCCACCGGCCACACCGATCAAGAAGCCAACTGCCAAGGCCAGGCCAGTCCTAAAAAAGACAACTGCACAGAGAAAGAATGTGCAAGTGAAGGTTCATCTGGAGAAGTAAGTCACCTCTCCTTTCTCTTCATGATTCTTTTCTTTTCGAAGATGTCAGATAGAGAACTTCTTGCAAGAAGGGTGCACCCAGTGGTGCTATCAACATCATCGCTCCCACCCCAGCCTCCTCGTCATCTCCGGGCGCAGTCGCTGTTATTGCTGCTTCTCCTCCGGCAGCTCCTATCGAGTGTACCATTGGTTCCACTACGGTGACAACTCAAACTCCTCTTGCTCCACTAGCACCTCTGATGTTCTGGTCTATTTTAAAGCCCTAGATTTGGGTATGCATCCACAATTGATCTTGCCTCGTGTCTTCCCTATTTTTTACTCTGTTTTTGACGCTTCTTGGCTTCTTTTCATATCATGCTACGGATACCTTGCTTGAGACTGAAGCCTTATGTGAACAATTTTATCAACAAATGGAACGACTCTTGGCCACCAATCAACAAGTGATAAAGATGAAAAATTGAACTGGATGCACTCAGGGCTGATTTGAAGGCTGCCAAAGCAGAGGCAGAGAAGTAGAATGTGGAGGTGAGGAAGTTGAATGTGGAGGCAGAGAAGCTAAAAGCTGAGAAAATTGCTGCCGATGCTACGTTTCTCAAGGCCAAGGTCAATTGAGATAAGGCAGAGGCTAGCAAGAAAGTGGTCAAGGTTAAAAAGGCTGCAGTAGACGTGGCACTTGCCACTCTACAATTGGAGACGCTCGATCACATGACCTCATCTACTCGTCTTGCAACTTCCCAAATGCTTGGCCTGGTAAAGATCCACCACTCGGACTTGGACTTCTCGATATTGGACGAGGGATTCAGGTGCGAGGTGAGCGAAGCTACCGACTACATTGAGTCCTTCGGAGACCTTGCTGAGAAGTTCATGGCCTAGTTGGAGCTATCTCTTATCGGCAATGATGATGACGCCAGCTAGAATCCTTCTGCTTGAACACGCTTATGTAATGGTTGAATCTTTTTTTTTTGCTACTGTGGTCTTGTATGATATTGCTAATTAATTTACTTGTCTATCATACTTTGCCTACTATTCCCTTTGTCGATGAAATAAAGTAGCACAAGTAGATGCAAATCTGATTTAACATTCATAGATCCTCACTAAGCAGCTTTGTTGCCAAGTGCATACCTGATTGTATATGCACACAAGGCTAGAAAAAACTTTCATTAAATGACTTAGCCACCGAGTGTATATTTAGAGAGGCCATATATAACATAAACGTTATATAAGTTGGAGTAAAACTATATAATTTTTGCAAGTTTTCATCGACCACACAGCTTAGACTTTGTAGCGAACATGAATTTGCTAGGCAGCGTATGTAGAATCGACTAGAGGCCTCATCTCCCACCGACCGCTGAGCTTTAGATGTCTGACAATTTAGTGCCCATATGCACGCAGGATAGAATTGCTCGTCGTCAGGCTCAGGTATGGCCACCCATTGGTTTTGTTCACTAATGTGCTAAGTATGCAATCGAATAAATGCGTGCAAAAGATCACATGTAAAGGAAATAAAGAGATTGTGCCTACAACATCCTGCTCGAGAGCAGTATCGACCAGGGGAAAAAGCGAGGTACAGAGTTACCTATAGCCCCTGACTTCTTACTCGATGACATCATAGAGTAGGGAGTAGAGTGACGTAAGCACAAAGAGTGATGTAGCCCCCAACTCCCTGCTCGATAGCTGAATCGAGCAAAAAGTGAAGCATTAGCATCAATGATACCTGTTGTGACTCCCAACCCCTTACTCAATAGATGTATCGACCTGAGAGTGGAGTTAGGTAGAGCGATGTAGCCCCCGACCTTTTGCTCGATGAGTGCATCGAGTAGAGGATAGAGCGTATGCATCGAAAGTGCATGATGTAGCCCCGACTCCCTGCTCGATGACTGTATTAAGAAGGGAGTAGACCATGAGCATAAAAAATAGGAGCCCCTAACCATACACTCAAGCGCATGAGCTCTCAAGCCTATGGGTAAGGCTCAGCATTTTTCTTCTTTTTTATTTCTGAAATCCGAGCAATCGAAGTAGGTGAGCAGTATAATCCCATTCCAATGGTTGGGAACTGTTACAGCCTTTGTGCCCTTTCGGCTTCCACACGTTGCGTCATCTAGTCAACGTCATCACTTAACGTCTCTTTGGCTTCTATATTTGTGTGTAAGTGCAGCGAACACCTCGTGGATTGGGACTGACATGGATCTTGATGGAGCCATTGCTATAGTGAGACTCGTTCCTAGAGCTATAAATAGACGAGACTTGTAGCCGTCTGCCACACTTCATTTTCTTTCTTACCTTCTGCTCATAGCACTTTAGTTCTTCAACTGCGCCCATGGCTTCTACTCCGCCATTGTCCCCGTCTCTTGAGATCCTCGAAGAGTCCCCTCCCCCTAAGCTATTGGCCGCAGTCTCTCCATGACGGATGAACATCCTCTCTGATAATGAGGAGATCGACTGGGAGGCCATTGAGAGGGAGGTCTGGCCGAAGGAGGAAAATGAGGCCGCCGAGGAGGAAAATGCCACCGTCAAAGAAGATCACACTGCTACCGCTGCCGCCGTCAGGGGAGAAGATGCAGCTAGCAGAGAAGAAGGTGAAGCTCAAGAGGGCTTCATCGACCCGGCCTCCGCTCATGCTCCACGCTCTATTGGCGCATCGCCACCCTCGACGACGGAGAAGTCGCCTTCTCCATCGGCAAGTGGCCGGGTCTTCATGTCCTCTTCCAGCCTATACCAAGGGCGAAGGCCCATCCCGGGGAATATCCTCCTCCAGCCCCTGAGGGAGTAGAAGAGGTGGCGCGATGCCTTCAAGGGCAAGTAACAGTAGGGTACCTGCCTTATATGTAATAGGACAACTTATGTTAGTTAATTTGATGAACTCGTACTTACCTGAGCATTGGCTATGATGCACTAGTTTTGTTGTTCACACATAATTTTTTTTCAATTGATCGATGTTCTATGAGTTGCCAAACACCGCTTCTTCTATTGTTGGTAGTCGTGCTGATCCGGGTCGAGTCACCTCGACCACTTCATAGGGACTTTCCCACTTAGGTGATAGCTTATTACTTTTATCTTACTTCTGCACCTTTCATAGTACTAAGTCCCCAGCGATGAGCGCTCTTTCTTGGATTTTCTGGCTATGGCATCGACGCAAGGCATGTTGATACTTGGCTGCTCAAATGGATGCTTGATCTCTATACTCCTCGAGTAGATCTATATCATCTATTCGCACCCACTCCTGTTCCTCTTTCGAGTAGTTGTCCACACGAGGTGATTTGAATGTTAACTTAGTTGGAAGCACCGCTTCTGCTCTATAGACCAAGAAAAACGGTGTTTCGCTAGTGGCTTGACTAGTCGATGTACGAACAGCCCACAACACCGAGGGGAGTTCTTTCACCCACCGGGTCGAGTAAGCCTTGATCCTATCGAACATGCGGGTCTTAATCCCTTGCAAGATTATGTCATTGGCACATTCAACCTGACTGTTACTCTAAGGGTGAGTCACGAAAGCGAAGCAAAGTTTGATACCCATGTCTTCGCAAAAGGCTATGAAAGCGTTGCTTTTGAACTAGCTGCCGTTATCTGTGATTACTTGATTAGGGATGCCGAATCGAGTAACGATGCTGCTCATGAACTTCTTAGCTATTTCTAAGGTGATGTTCCTGATGGGTTCGACTTCGATCCACTTGGTAAATGTGTCGATAGTCAAGAACATGAATTTGTAACCTCCTTGGGCTCTTAGGAACAGTCCCAAGATATCCAAGCCCCAGACGGAGAAAGGCCAAGACAAAGGAATAGTTTGCAGAGCTTGGGCTGGTTAGGTGGTTTGCTTGTCATAAAATTAGTAGCTCTTGCACTTTTTTACTAGCTCGCAAGTATCCTCGAGGGCAGTCGGCCAATAGAACCCTTGTTGGAAAACCTTTCTGACAAGGGTGCGATAGGGCGCATGGTTACCGTAGATGCCTCCATGGACATCAAGCAATATCTTTTTGCCCTCTTCCTGAGTGATACATTTCATCAAGATTCTATTACTCCCCTTTCGGTAGAGCTTGCCATCTACTAATGCATATAGCTTGGACTTACACATAATTTTCTTGATTGAGGCATCATCGTCAGGGAGCTCTTGACCTTCGAGATAGGCCTGAAATGGAGTCATCCAAGTCAGCTCGCGTTTGAGTAGTGCAACTTTTGTATCTGTAGGTTCTGTCTTGCTGACCTAACTAGGCTATTGGTCGAGTTGAGTAGCATCTGCCTCCTGTATGGGAGAGACAGATGGTTTGAAGAGTTTCTCGATGAAGACTCCTGTAGGCGTGGGTGAACGGGATGAAGCGAGCTTGGCAAGTTCGTCGGCGGTGGAGTTATCACTTCGCCTAATATGCCTTACCTCGAGCCCTTCGAACTTGTGCTCTAACTTACGAACCTCGTTTAGATATACCACTATGTTATCATCCGAACACTGGTACTCCTTTTGCACTTAGTTTATGACTAGCTCTGAGTCTCATTTCATGAGTAGTCGTTTGATCCCAAGTGATGTAGCTATGCGGAGCCCATTAACCAGTCCCTTGTATTTTGTAATATTGTTTGAAGCTTGAAAATCGAGTTGGATAACATACTTAATCTCCTCACTTGTTGGGGATTTGAGCATGATGCTAGACCTCGAGCCCTAAAGCGTGAGCGACCCATTGAAGAACATAGTCCAGTGGTCATCGACTGTCTCGTGCTCTTTTTCTTCGACATGCGTCCATTCCACGATGAAGTCCGCCAATGCTCTTGACTTGATGCTGGTTCACGGTGAAAAATCGACGTCAAACTCGTTAAGTTCGACCGCTCACTGTGCAATTTGCCCTGTTGCCTCTCAGTTGTGTATTACCTCCTTGAGCGAATACGTCGTCATGACCATAATCTTGCACACTTGGAAGTAGCGTCGCAGCTTTCGAAAAGTCATCAAGAAGTGTACAACATCTTCTGCACTTGAGGGTATCATAGCTTGGTGTCATGCAAGACCTCGCTCACATAGTACACTGGCTTCTGGACCTTGGCCTTTTTCTGGGGGCAATCCCACTCAACCACCAAGACTATACTTACTACTTGAGGATAGTTGCAATGTACAAAAAGAGCTCTTCTTTTTCGTTAGGTGAGGTTAAAACTGATGAAAACGATAAGTACCTTTCCAAATCCCGAAAAGCTTCTTCTACCTCCTTGGTCCACTCGAAAGTATTCTGCTTCTTAAGTAATTTGAAGAAGGGTAGACCTCTTTTGCTCATCTGAGAGATGAATTGACTAAGGGCTACGATGCAACCTGCGAGTTTGTGCACTTCCCTCAGCATTCGAGGAGAACACATTTGGTCGATGGCCTCAATTTTACAAGGATTGGCCTCGATGCCTCGATTGGACACCAGGAAACCGAGAAACTTGCCGGACGAAACGCAGAGCGTACACTTCTCGGGGCTAAGCATCATTCGATACTTCTTGAGGTTGTCGAATGTCTCCTCGAGGTCGCTGATTAAGGTGTTCCCAGCTTTCGACTTGACTATGATATCATCGATGTACGCTTCCACATTACGCCCAATTTGGGATTTCAAACAATTTTGAATACAGCGCTGATACGTAGCACCAGTACACTTCAAACCGAAAGGCATCTTAATATAACAAAATATACTGAAGGGAGTAGTAAAAGCGGTTTTTTCCTCATCCTCTGCGGATATGCTAATTTAGTGATACCCGGAGTAGGCATCTAGAAAACTTAGTAGTTCACAACCCGTAGTAGAGTCTACTATTTGGTCGATGCGGGGAAGAGGAAAAGGGTTTTTGGGGCAAGCCTTGTTGAGGTTGGTATAGTTGACGCACATTCTCCACTTGAAAGTTCAAGCTCTATTAATTTAGTTTTGGTGTTAATGACAAATCTAATATTGAGACTAACTCTTTTGATAATCATAATATTGATTAGTCTTAATTGTTAATTAATGACAAATCTAAATATGAGACTAATTCTTTTATTGAGTATATCTTTGATTAGTCTCATCTCATTGAAAAATGGAAAACCCAATGTATGCACTCGTATTCATTTTATGATATCTTAATGCATATTTTAGATTCAAGTTAAAGGATGAACTCTACCATTATTTAGACCTCAAGATGTGTATAAATGTTTCAATTCCATATATACATGAATGCACACATTTAGGGGGAGTTCATACTTTACCTTGATGTTTCAATAGTATTGATCTAATTCATCTTTCTATATCAAGGATCATTACTTTGAAACAACCTTTTGAGTATATATAACTTGTGTAGTTGTAGTATACTCAGGGTAATATAGGATAAACTCAAATGCTATCTAAGATTAATTATGTGCATATTGATTTCAAGTTCAATTATTTATATGCGCATACCTAATGGAGTTTATTCTATAGTTGATGGTTTAAAATGTATTGATCCCTTTCCACTCCATATAATATTTGAATCATTACATTCCATCAAATTGAGTATACGAAACTTGTGTAGTTATATGTATACTCATGTCAATTTAAATTGAGTTTAATTGAGTTCAGTTGTCTTTCAATCAATCAAAGAACATTTCATCATGAGTTGATGGTGTCTCTTTGTTGATTAAGGACAAACGAAAAGTTCTTGAGTATAATGAAGCATTAGTTGCATCAAAGTACTCAAAACATCTTTTATTCATTCAAATTTATTTGGGTTGTGCTCAATCGATCTTAGAGGCATCCATTATGTGTTAATGGAGTGCAAGTGATGATAGAGGCAACCGTGTTTGTTGGACTAACGATCTTTCATGAGTTGTGAAGTAGGTTGAGTCCAAGACGATAAAAAATCGGGAACAAGAAGTCATCATGTATTGATGAGCTTTAAGAGAAGATCTCGAAATGAAGAGAAGGGTTAGAGAAGGTTCATCATGTGTTGATGAACAAGAAGAAAAAGATTTGATCATGGAGAGAAGATGATTGAAAATCATAAAAACTCCAAGTGGATCGCTAGAAGCAAAGGTATAACTAGCTAGGGCTAAGGATGTTTTCCTAGTCTTTTACCGGTCTCGGTGTTTGGATGGGAGACCGGATTGCTAGTTAGGTGCCGTACTATTAAGAGGGGTTGAGTCTTTTAGCTTGAGCTTCATCATGTGTTGATGAACTCAATCCGGTTCACTGTAGCTCACTCTCTTGTTTGGATTTTGCATGAGCTAAGTATTTGCATGTCTTGCAAATTAGGGAGCTCATGCTTGCTTTTTATTTAATCTTAATGTATTTGGTTTTTACATGGAGTTATGGATTTGCATGTGTTGCAAAAGGGAGATAGCTCATGTAATTTGGTTTATGTGGTTTTGCATGGAGTTAAGTTTTGCATGTGTTGCAAAATGTGAGAGCTCATGCATCGTGGTTTAGCTTATGACTTGATCATGTGTTGATCATCACAAATGCTAAGATAAGTTTATGCTTTGTGTTTGCAAAATGTGTTTTGCAAAATAATTGGTGTTCATTTGATCTTAGAGTATGTGATTAGAATTTGCAAATATGTTTTGTAAGAATTATTTTGATTATGAGTTGATCATCACATGGCTCAAGATTTGATCTTATTGACTCTTTCTAGCTTGTAGTCATGCCCTTCATCAAGTCTATGTGAGGGATTTCAAAAAATCAGATTTTAGACTTGAATGACTACATTAGAGTTTGGTTTTGGTGATATTTAAAAATATCTATAGTTGCTTAAATATTGAAAATAGGTGGAGATTGTAGCCCTCGTGATAAGCTTCGTATAGAATCAAAGATAACCTAAATTGGAGTTCGGAGTAAAAAGTTATGGCTGTTTTAGTGCTGTGGCAGCGGTATGACCGGACCCACCTGCGGTAGTACCACTCCTAGTGCGGTAGTACCGCACCTCATGCGGTATGAAAATTCCAGAATGGGGTTTTGTTTGTATTTTTGATGGACGGTACTACCGGGGGTGTGTCTTGATAGTACTGGTGGCGTAATACCGCTCTAAGGTCTTGATAATACCGCATTTTCGATAACGGCTAGTTTTTTAGCCGTTGGCTTCTGAGGGGCGGTAGTACCAGCCCAAAGGGCGGTAGTACCAGCCTCCCAGGGGTTTTTCGCCTACTTGGGTCCCAACGGCTAGTTTTTCTTGTAGAGGCTATATAAAGAGCCTTGGGGGTGGCATTTGGGTGTTGTTGGTTCCATTTAGTGTTTGGGTGAGGTGTTGCTTGTGTTGCATACTCATATTTGATTTTTGAGCTAAGAGTGAGCCCTAATTGCATGTGTTGCAATTAGGAAGTGGATTGAGTGCCTCTTGTGCATGTGTTGCACTTGGGGGGAGCCTTGTGCATGTGTTGCATTTGGTGATCACCGGAGTGCATGTGTTGCACTAGGTGAAGTTCAAGCGGGAAGGCTTGGTTTGTTACTCTTGGTGTTTGCCGACACCTAGGCAGCGTGGGCGTCGTCTTGCGATGAGCTTCTCGACGGAGGTTGTGAGAAGCCCCAGCAAATTGTGAAGGTTGGTGCTCTCCTACCCGGAGCGGGAAAGAGCAACCACTAGTGGAATCGAGGCGGGTGCTCAATTCGTGGAGCCGGTCCAAAGTGGTTTGGGCTAGCCTCAACGTGGATTAGGGGAGACCGGCAAGTCTCCGAACACCACAGTAAAAAGTATTGTGTCTCTTGTCTTATTTACATTCAAGCATTTACTTTGTTGCTATATTATTAATTGCTTGATTGTGTTAGAATTGCTTAGTTTTGCTTACTTGTTCAATCTAACAATTATTGTGTAGAGACCAAATTTAGTTAGTGCACTAGTGAGCCTAGTTGATTTAGGCCTTAATTGTCAAAACCTAGTTTATCACTTCTGCATTATCTTTGATTAGGTTTTGACATAGGGGTTGATTAGAGCGAGTTATTTTAGAGAGCGATTAATCTTGTAAAATGCCTATTCACCCCCCCTCTAGGCGCATCCTTGATCTTACACCACTTGCCATTGGGTTTCTTGACAAGGACTGGGTTCGTCAGCCATGTTGGATGGTGGACTTCTCAAATGAAGCCAGCCTTTAGGAGTTTACCGACTTCCTCTTGTATGGCCTGCTTTCGATCTTCCGCAAATCTACGCTGCTTCTACACCATAGGTCTGGCGATCAGTTCCACAGCTAGTCGATGCTCGATCACCTCCTTGGGGACTCCGGACATGTCAGACGGTTGCTATGCAAACACATCGTGGTTTGCTTGAAGAAAGGTGACGAGCTTGAGTTCCTATTTGGGGTCAAGGTCGACACCCTCTTTGACTATAGCTTGGAAGGTTTCGACAGATCTAAGGGCACCGTCTTGACACCCCCATCGGTCTTCTTATCCTTCTTACCATCTTCGACTGGGTCCTTGGCGGTGCTATTGGATACAGGAGCCTTGTCGATGCTCTTAGATTTTTTGCCCTTGGCTCCCTCGATATCGGTATTGGCTGCTGATTTGCAGAGATACTCAACCATTTCTAAGCTCTTCTTATTGTACCTGACTACCGTGCACTAATCCCCCTTCATTGTAAGAACTCCTTTTGGCACTGGCATCTTGATTGTCTAGTACGCATAATGTACCACTGCTATAAACTTGGCTAACATTGGGCGATCTAGGATCACATTGTAGGCACTCTCAAAGTCCACCACGTCGAAGAGGATCTTTTCAGTGCAGAAATTATCTGGTGTGCCAAATGTGATGGGTAGCTCGATCTAGCCAAGGGGCATCAATGATGAACATGGAGTTATGCCATGGAATGGCTTGGCTCCGGCTTTGATCTTTGTTCGGGGAATCCCCATGTTTTTCAGCATTTTTGTGAAGATAAGGTTCAACGAACTACCTCCATCGACCAAGATTCAGGCGACCTTAACGTTGACGGTAGTGGCTCGACCACCACGAGGTATCGACCCGGATGTGGGACCACTACTGGGTGATCTGATTGGTCGAAGGTGACGGGCACTTCTGACCACTTGAGGAACCTTGGGGGAGCCGGTGTGGCCAAGTTGACCTCCCTTTCGACTACCTTGTACTGTCTTTTGGACTCATACGTGGCCTATCCCCCAAGATGTGCGCCAACTTATGATCAACCCCGCGATATTCAGGGTCATTGTTCTAGGCTTCTCTTTGGCTTGCTTGATCCTGTAACATCCCAAAATTTGGCCTAATTTAAATTTTTGGAGTTATTTGAATTTTTGGTGAATTTTTGGATTTAATTAAGTTTAATTTGAATTTATCTCTCTCTTGAATAATTACATATCAGAAAAGTAATTATCAAAAATAAATAAAAATATTTTACTAAAGCTCTAAATGCCCTGAAATAAATTCTGGAATTTTTCTAGAATTTTTCGGGTATTTTTAGTGCTCTAAATAATTACTTTGATTTTCTAGAATTATTTTAAATGTTAAAAGCCGAAAAATGCTTTGCTACAGTGTTGGGCGAACCCAACATTGTCTTGGCGCCGTTAAATTTGAAACCCTAGCACCGCTGTCTCGGGCCGTCACGATCTTCATCGGACGGATGTGGTTGGTAGCGTCGCTGCTGCAGAGCCTTCGGATCAAGTTGGCTCGGTAGGCGGATTGCGCCATGCACGGGAAGGCGAACCGTCGCTTCGCCTCTGGATCGTTGGATTGCGATCGGATGGCTGTGCCCAAGGGCGCTTCGCTGAGTGCTAGCGCCGTTGGATCGCAGCCGATCGGACGGTGCGGATGGAGCCACGTCGCCCGGAAGCTGAACAGTCGCGCCGCCGTCGCCATTAAGAGGTGGTTGGCTGCCGGGGATTCGGGGACGATTTGCGCGCTGACCAAGGCATCCCAACACCGGTGTTATAGCGCATTTAACTGGTCCTTTCACCCCGCATCGTTTGTCCGTTCGCCCGCACTCAGCAGTGCCCCGTAGCCCTCTCAGTCGCTCGCCGGAGTTAGTATTGCTGCCGCCTCGGTTTTCCTTTCTTTCCACCGCTGACCATCACTCTCCACCGTAGCCAAGACCAGTCCCGAGTCCGCCGTGCCGAGACGCGTCAAGTGGATCACTTCTTCTCACCGGAGAAGCTCGGAAACGCCGTCAGCTGCTTCGTCTTCACCGAGTCCGGTGACCAAGCACCGCCGCACCCTCGTCAACAACCGCGAACATCCCCGACCATCAGATCTCCATCCAACGCCCGAGGTGAAGCCACGTTTTCCTTTTTTTTGAATTAGGCTGGAACGACTTCGGTAGATCTGGGCCGTTAGATCTTAATCGGGCGGTTCTAGTAAGGCCACGTAATCGTAGAGAATGCGTTTGAAAATGGCCGATAGATCTTGTCTCAATGGTGCAGATTGCATAGCGTAGATCGATAACGGTAGATCTTGACCGTTAGATCTTGGATTTTCGGCTCGGATTAAACCACGTAGGCTCGGTGGCGATGTATCGCTCGAATGCGCCGCCGTTGGATCTTCATCGGTAGCGCCCGGTGAGTCCGTAGGCTGCGTTTAGATGTGTTGAAAATGGCCGTAGATCCTTAATCCTACCGCCACCGTAGCGCCACGTAGTCCTTTATGGGGTGTTGAAAAATGACCGTTGGATCTCGGATCCAATGGCTCGATTAGGCGAGCTAAGCGGCGTGGCCGTTAGATCTTGTTTCAGCGGCGATTCATGCCACGTGTCGCGCTTCACCAGAAGAATTCGCCCTTTTCGCCGGACCGTCGGATCTCAACAGTTGATTTCGGTGCACGGTCGGGATCGTGCCATGTGTCGCCAATGGCGGGCGTGCCTTTGATACATCGGGCCCACAGCCGATGGGTAAGCCATGAGGGCTGATGTCAGCATGACGTCATCCAAGTGGGCCCACGGGTCAGTGTTCGAGGCAACGTGGTTGGCTCCGGTGCTGACACGTGTCAAGCCGGGAGAATTAACCGGGATTTCCAATAGGAAAATAAATAGATTAATTCGGGTTTTTCTTTTATTTGAATTTACAAAATTGTAATCTCTATAACTTTTGCGTCTTAGCTCCGATTTGGGTGATTCCAGTTCCTAAAAATTTGTAAAAATGTGAAATATTTATTGGTGAATTTTATTTTATTTTTAGAGTTGATCTTGTTATCTATTTAAGTATTTATTGTATTTTTGTTTGATGCGATTAGACTCCAAGTTGCCGGAAGTTGTCGGGGAGGAATTCGAAGAACCATTGCAAGTTACATATCAGGACGAACCGCTGTATGAAGGCAAGTCATGCTTTGACCATATTGTTCCTAGATTTTTAAAATGTATTTCAATTTAAACTATGCATGCTATATTAATTAGAAAAATGACATTGATTAATTCTGGGTAGAATAGGTAATATCCTACCTTGATTATGCCACCTTGTACATTACTTGTGTGCCCTGAAATCCTTGTCACCCTAAGATATTAAGTTGAGTTGGTTGCTATTATGATGCCAACACGGGAGGCTAGACCGTGAGTAGATGCTTAGTTGCTTGTGTACGCTGAATGACCTTTAAAAGTGCAAAAGAATATTGACTAAGCAAATATGGAATATATTTTGGAATATGCGATAATGTCATGAGATGAATTTGGAGGGTAGCAACCTGTGTGGATCTACTTATACAATGAAATGGGCATTGGCATGTGTTGCATAAATGCAAACCGGGGTGGGAAATGATTTGGACCGGGGCAAGTGGCAAGAAGGCTTCGTGCCAGGTGGGCCTGTGTGGCAACGGAATGAATTAAGTGATGTGAAGGCTACGTCTTGGGAATCTCTGAGAAGAATGTCTTGCCACAGACGATTAAGGACTTCACCTTGCGAGCCTTTGAACCGAGTTACTCGTATAGCCACTTATGCGGAATGGGATGAGACCTAGTTTAGTAGGGTTCTAATATCTTTCCTTTGATACCTCGGGGCGACAGTTACACCAGAGTGTAACTGTGTGGGGGAGCGTACTTGTGCTACGGCTTGGTACCCATCCAACAGTATTCGCTTGTTCTAAACTTTGGCTCTGAGTGAGGGAAGTGTTAGAAAGGCAATATTGGGGAGGTTCATAGGTTAGGTGTTAGTTTCTGAAAGACTTTGTTGCAATCAATCACTTGTGTGGTGAGCGACTGTATCCTGTGGGTAAAGTGTACAACCTCTATAGAGTGTGTGTTAAATCTATTCGAATAGCCGCGTCCGCGGTATTGGACAATGCTCGGGGATTACAGTCAAGGGTTAGGTTTTTAAAATAAAAAGTGGGATGGGTGGCTGTGTGCCAGAGATTGATGAATCAAACTTAGGGCTGTGTGCCAAACTCTTGGAAAAGAATTGAGGAATTAATTATTATAGTAATGGTTTTACCACTTTTAATCTAATTAAGATTATCTGTTAAAAGAAATGTTGTTTCATGCAAAATAACCATTTAAGCCTTTCCTTCGGAATAAGCCATGCATGTAGTAATAGAACTGCATTGTGCATGACTTGTTGAGTATGTTGTACACTCACCCTTGCTTCAACAAAACCTCAGAAGAAGAAGCTACACCAGCTTGGGAGGAGGAGTTTAACGAAGGTCCGGAGAATTAGGGTTGAGCCTCGTCAGTTGCCTGTGGCAGAACGAGGGGTCATTGTCGTACTTTTACTTCTGCTATTGAACTTGTGCTACTTTTGTTATTTATCGTCCTGCGTGACGAATCATTGTAAGGTGACCATAAGGTCGTGTAACTCGTTTATAATTATGTTTGAGGTACTTAATTATTATTTCTGCTGTGTATGATTGTGGTATCTCAACCTGTTTATCCTGTGTGTACTAGCGTGATCCTGGACTAGTACAGAATACACAGAGGGTCCGGATTTGCAGATTCGGGTCCCGACAGATCCCGTGCTCAGTGAGGGCAGCTTTGAGCTTCTCCTGGACCTTCTTGCTGATCACCTGGCATTTGTCAAAGTCGTGTTTGTTTGTGTGATGGACTGAGCAGTATTTGCCTCCTCCACGGCTTCGACCCTTGTTGTCGCTAGAATTGCGCGCCTTGCCCCTTTCGACCGCTGCTACGGTGAAGTCACCTTTGCATTTTTCTCTGTGGTTTTTTCTCTTCTTCGACCCTTGCTTGGATGACTCGGGCTTGTCACCGTCAGACTTGGGGTCATCTATATGGTCTTGGGCTTCGGCGCGTATAGCATATTTATCTGCCAACTCGAAAAGATTCTTGGTGGTTTTGATTTTTTGAGTAGCAAGCTTTCCCTTCAATTCTCTATCCTTGACACCATTCTTGAAGGCAACTATGAACGCCTTATCTGAGATGTTAGGGATTGAGTTGTGCTTATCGCTAAAGCGTCAGATGAAGCTACGCAACGACTCCCCTGGCTTTTGTATTACCCAATGCAAGTCACTGCACGTTCCGAGGCGTTCATACGTGCCCTAAAAGTTAGCAATGAACTGGACCTGTAACTCTGACCACGATGACATCGATTGAGGCGGGAGGTTGAGTAACCAAGATCTCGCTACACCATCCAAGGTGGTCAGCAAGTAATTGGCCATTACCCTCTCATTTCCTCCAGCAGGCCTCATGTCTGTAGTATAAATCTGCAGCTACTTGATGGGATTGATCTTACCCGAGTATTTCTCGACGAGGCCTGGCTTAAACTTGTCCAGCCATTTGAATGCGTATAGCTCGGGGGTGAAAGCCTTGCACCCTTCATCGACATCCTCAGAGGTCGTCTGTGGCAGACCTTGTCATTCTCGAAGTCAGAGATTTACCTTATCGAGCTCGGCGTGCAGGAGATTGGTTCCTCGAAGGTGGGGACTCATTTTTCCATCGCTCGCAGTCTTCTCGGTTGCGTTCCTTCCTTTGATCATGAAGGACGTCACACAAATCCCATCGATCGTGAGGAATACGATCTCGGAGATCCTCGGGACATCCCTGATGGGGGTTGTAGCGACTCTCTTTTTTGGTACAGAATACCAAGAAGGATGATCTATATGCATACAGTACTAGTCCAATGATCAATAATTAGTAACACATTTACAACAATTGGAATCACAACTATGCACAATATTATTAAAGCAGAAGCTATTGATACAGAGTAGTCTTACAATTCAGTATATTGTAGCAGAAGAAGCAAAAGTCTTGTAGTGTGCCCATCCAACCCTTAGGCAACTGACAAGGCATAAACCTTAGAAAAACTTACTAAAATAATTCCCGCATCCTGCGTCAAACTACATATCGACTGGTGGTTCACTATCTTCACCTAAAACCAACAAATAAGTAAGGTTGAGTACTTTCGTACTCAGCAAGACTTAAGGTGGTATTTGCAAATGCAGTAATGCAGGCTATGTCAAAGGAGGCTTCTACGGTTAATTGGCACAAAGCAAAATTTGATTTGTAAGTCAAGTTGTAATTTGCAAAACGGAATTTGTAAAAGCAAGTTTGATTGATATGAAAATAACAAGTAAAGCATAAGTAAGAACTCACAGTACTCCACGGCGTGAGCATCAAAACATCCAATTCCTACCAACATCGTTCCTAGTATGAAGATATCCCATCCGTATATACCTTATCCAATAAGGTTGGGTCCGAGATATCCAGAGCTTCTAAACGCTTGCTTGAGCGTATACGGTATAGTCTTCGTATTTTCGATACGTACTTGTCGGTGTTTCGTATGACCGGCAGGTAAATTTGTAAGTATAGGGGACAGCGCCCCCTCTCCTCGAATGGTTAGGCTAACGACGCCTCGGATGAACACTGGACCGGGTTGAGGAGTCTCAGATTTATACTGGTTCGGGCCGAACGTCCCTACTTCCAGTTTGTGGCGGAGGATCTCGTTGATCTGGGGTATGGCGGATTACATGCGAGGACTAAGGATAGGCCCTTAGCGCTCGTCCGAACGGCCAAGCTCAGGAGCTTCGCCCGGTCGTTCGGGTCGGGAGAGCAAGCGAGACGGGATATGGAAGAATGAGGGTTCGCCCGTTGCCGGGACCTGCCTCTCCTTATATATCCGGAGGGGAGGTTACATGAAAATTTGGAGAAAAGAGGTAGGGAGTATACTCGCCCGGAGTCGGTCTTGGTCCTTGACGATTGACGGGTTCCTGTTCATCCATGCCGGGTTGGTAGACACAACGGACGGTGTTTCTTTGGGAAGGTGCACACCTGCCAGATGCTGACGTCGCCTGTGGTGTGTTACATACGCTCCTTTACCCCTGACATGGTGAAGGGACGGGCATTTGACCCAACGGCTCCTACGCCATCTGGAGAAGAAGCCACCTGTCTCAGCATGGACGTCGGGTCCACGGGTCAGACGACCGGCTCGAAGTCGACCACCGACGTGGCAGAAGTTGTCGAGGCAAGGCTTACTGGGGTCCCGACCGGGGACCCTGGTCGGAGCCTTTGGGGTTGCCCGATCGGAGACTCGGTCGGAGCTCTCGGGAAACCAGACCTAGGCTGGACGATCCGTTGTATCTCCTTGGGCCTAGTTGACCGCGAGAAATACAATTTCAAAATAGACGTATACTTTGCTGTGGGGTATCCCCGGTATGAGTATTCGTCAGTAGCCCCCGGGGCCGTCCTGAAATGTAGGCGTTCCTGGATGGGCCCTCCGTCTTCGGCTTATAAGGTCTCCTCGGCAGTACGATGTGGTTCGGCAAGGCTGCGAATATTCTTGGGGCGGCCACTTTGTCTGGATGAGCCCGACCGACTCAGTCGGTTCGGTTTCGATAAGTCTTGTGGCCTTCCGGTGTGTAGCCCGAGCCCCGAGCTGCTCGGAGAGCTGGTCGGAAGTCTACCTCGATTAGCGAAGGGTCGGAGAGTGCGGACTTGATCGATCTGAGCCCCGAATAGATCGGTGATACTTGAGCGGTGTCGCGCCCAGCTTGGTTGTTTATTCCGACCGGGTCTTGCGATGGCGCACCCGGTGGATGTAACCCGGAGGTCGAAGAGCTGGCGGGGTTACCGGCGGATGAGTCAGTGACTTAGTCGGAAGGCTCGGCTCGTATTGAGCCGGTCGGTATGGGCCTTTGGTCACCTTCGCGCAGGTTCAGTTCTCGAATGCTTGTTTAACGTCGTAGCTAGACGCGGCCGTGGTCGTCGGGGAGGTCCGGATGCCTTCGCGAGAGGTTCGGTTCTCGAGTGCTTATTTAACGTCGGCCGGGCGCGCCGTGGTCGGCAGGAGGTCCGGATGCCTTCGCGAGAGGTTCGGTTCGAGTGCTTATTTAACGTCGAAGCCGGGCGCGCCGTGGTCCGCAGGAGGTCCGGATGCCTTCGCGAGAGGTTCGGTTCGAGTGCTTATTGCGTTGAAGCCGGGCGCGGCGCACCCTCTCCTCAAATGGTTAGGCTAACGGCGCCTCGGATGAACACTTGGACCGGTTGAGAGTCTCAGATTATCTTGGTTCGGGCGAACGTCCCTACTTCGGTTGGTGGCGGAGGATCTCGTTGATCTGGGGTATGGCGGATTACATGCGAGGACTAAGGACAGGCCCTTAGCGCTCATCCGAACGGCCAAGCTCAGGAGCTTCGCCCGGTCGTTCGGGTCGGGAGAGCAAGCGAGACGGTGTAACATCCTGAAAAATTGAATAAAGTAAAAATAAATATTTTGAATTTGAAAATATTTATTTCTGAGTTTCTTGCCAATATTTACTCTATTTGGATTTCCTCGGATTTATTCTTTGCATGAAGAATCTAACGCATGAGAATGAAGAATGAAAAAGAGGAAAAGGTAAAAATATAAAAAGTAAGAATTTATAAAATTGCCACGAAAACCCTGATCATTCAACCAAATCATTTCAGCCAAACAATTGAAATTCTATGCATAAGAAATGAAAAGATAACTTTTGAATCAAAATAACGCAATGTCGAATTTACATAAAATGATGGAATCATATGTTGGCTTGAAAATTTTATAGAAGCATCTCGAGATCAAATCCAATTGAAAAACAAAATATTAAAAATAATAGATTTCAATTGGTATAAAAGGAAAATCAAAATTGAAACAAAATCTAATCGATTACATGACGTGTGGGCCATTTGTTAATTTCCGTTCGTTGGCACATTGGAGAAACTCTAGTCATCGACAATGGACCCGATGCCTTGCCGCTGCTCACTCCACCTTCAACCTCCGTTCGCTCCTTCGAGAAGACTCCGGCTTTGAGTGGCGCACTACCGGCGATCGCGCCACGAATCCCCTCACTCCGCAAATCTTTGCTATGCATTGCACCCAGTGTTCGCAAGAGGCCTCTCCTTCATTCCCTTACTCCTTCTTCTCCTCAAGCCAAAGCACATGTCTTGAGAAGCCCTCCCATTGCCGCCATTGCGAGCTCAGTGCTCCAAGCATGAAAGCAAAATCCCGGCGAATTAATGACCCTCCTTCCAATTCCTCAAGCCTAGAGCATCCCCATGCCCTGCTGATCAGAAGCCCTCAAGAATATCCATCTCCTTCCATGCGAAATGTGGCTGCTCCCGTGCGCCTCTTCTTCCTCAAGTCCGGCCATGTGGACAGCGCTCCTCCGGCCTTCCCCCTTCAGGTGAGCTTCGAAAATGAAACCCCTAGCACCTCCTGATGCTCACCATGCTACCGATTCAAGCTCTAATGCCCTTGTTTGCTTCCTCCACCAAGCCACCATGGCCGCCGCCCAAGCTCGGATCGCGCCTCCTGGAAGCTCTCGGCGAATCTGTAACACCTCCGGATCTTGACGCCAAGCTCTTCATCCCGTCGTTGTCGCCTTCACGGAGATCGCCGAGCTACCTTCGCCCATGAAGCCCTAGCCATCCTCGTTCTGTCTCTGTGCACAGAGCCACGAGCCTGTGGTTGGAGAAGGAGCTGAGCCAAAAGGCGCCTACCCTTTTGAAAACGTATTTTTCATTTCCGATCAATTACAAACCAAGTAAATTCAATCTTAAATAGCTTTTGAAATTTTAATCTAATTTCAGTGAATCAAATTTGTATATTCATTTAAAATCGAGAAGAATCTAAATATGTAAAAATATTTAGTTTTTGAAGTGTAGAATTATTAATTAATTTAAACCTTGATTATGGTACTAATATGGTTTCTAATAAGAATTTGTGTATAATAATTAATGAGATGATGAAATGAATATTTATGAGATGCTAGGATCGAGAATGTGTTCAAATATATAAAAACATTCAATTTTTGAATCATAGAATAATTATTAAAATCGGAATGGGATAAACATAGTATTGTGGTCATTATGGCATATATGCAAAATATAACTTTTGTAACTATAAAATAAGTTCTTGTTGTCTCTGGAATCATAATAAACTCAGATATGTGAAATCATCTCATGTGGAACTCAATTTGAATTAATTACTTCATAATCATTTATTTAACCATGTTATGGCCATTAACAAAATAATAGTGTAAAGGCTCACAAAATGATAATGTAATTTGCAATGAGTTATTAAAAATAGTAAGGATCTGTGTAGGAGAAAATGTTTAAGATAAGGTTGAAATTTCATTCTTTTAAGGAAAGGAAATGTAAATTATAACAATGAGTAAATAGGTAGTCTATTGCAATTGAAGTAAAATAATGCTAAACCAAGTTTAAAACATTTCTAGGATAATACTCTGCTAATACGAAAAATGGATCGAGAATCATGTAATGCGTAGTTGGAAATCAAATTTGAATCTTGGCGAATTAAGGTTGCCAACATGGTCATTTATACTATTTCAACAGTAGATAAAATAACTCATCCAAATACTAAAATCAGTAAAAATAGTTTAGAAACGTTGTACAAAGTTTATACTACCATGATCTGTAAAAAGAATCATATTCCATTAAGGTTTGCCTATTAATCTCATTAGATCAAAACCCTTAAGTGATTAACCTTTTGATTTGCTATTGGCCGATTCCGAATAACGTTAACTTTACAATGTCACTTAAGCCTTTTCAGCAATGATTATAATGTATCAGCTAAAGGCAAAAATTTATGGGATCAGCTTAAGATTGTTATGCAAAGTATAAATCATCTCATTATGAAGAAATAACCATACTTCATCATGTTTTGCATATTAATCCTAATAGCTGAATAACCCTAAGTAATCACATTGCGTTAGGCCTTAATGCGAATGAATAAACCTTAGGTAATAATGAAGGAATCCTTAGTTAAGTTGTTTTTATCACCAGAACCTTCTCGAATGTCATGGAATTGCTTCCAATAGCCTGAATCAATAGATTTAACTTGTATAAAGCTAATTCTAAGCAAAGTCAATTAAAGATGAATAACAAATCATTGAAAGCTTGCAGCTAACGATTGATTCTATTTAACCTTAATCAATCTTTGCATCTTGAATTCGTAAAATAAGATTAATAAACCCATAAAGAGCAATCCCTACTTCGTGTGAAGAGTTTTAATTGTTCTTTCTATTTATGTTCTTTCGCTCTTATTGAAGTTTATTGTTTTGCTTTATTTCCGTTGTTCGACGAGTAGAACCCGACGTCCCTACTTTTCGTCGTCACCTTCGTCGACCGCAATCCTCGTCTTCACTGTATGCGATAATTAAGCAAGGCAAGCATCCCTTGACCATGTTGAACCTACTAATTCACCTACCATATGTTGTTTTTGCAACTGTATAGTGCATCCGGATACTTCTCCATAAAAAACTGCTATCTTGGATAAGGTTAGTAACTATCCCTGGAATGTATGGTTTTCCTTAAATTGATTGATTCTGTGAACCTTGTGAACCTTAGTAATGCTTAGACATAGTTAATGTCAGATTGGGTATAATCGTAGCAATATTACAACTGCTTAGTTTGCCGTAGATCGTCATGATGCTTTTTAAATGATTTCTGGCTGTTATTACTCTACTAAAGGTTCTTGATATGTTGGTTAAAACTTGAAAACCGAAAACTATGCTTTGATGCGGCGATTATTGGCAATAGCGGTTGTGCAATATGGGCTTTGCGTAGTGTAGGGTGGAGTGTCGCCGTGTCGGATTAAGGACCGAGCAATGGGGCGCTATTGATCCAAGATTTTCGTGCAACCACGAGGGCTATTATGGGGTAGCCTTAGCCTATTAAGTTGTTTAGATGTGGCTTTGCTCATTGGTAGGCGGGAGCTAGCGGAGGCATTTCGGTCGGATTGCTTGTGAGGGCTTCCATGCGATTCGTATGGGTAATTGCTGGCGGTGCAGCGTGTACGCCTTGCCATGGACGAGACGTGGTGTTGGGTGTGATAAATGTGGATCCACAACTTGGGTGAGTGTCTCTGTTTTGAGGCGAGGTTAACGTCCGGGCTGGATCAAAGCCATGTCTAGATAATGTAACGGCTCAGTATGATCGCCTTGCTTGCGCACCTAAGGAAGTCGTCGTATGGCCTAACAAAAGGGTGGATCATTCCTTGTGGGTAAAGTTGTACACCTCTGCGAGTTTAAATCTAATTGATTAGCAGCTTCATGATCATGAGCACTTGGTGATTTCATTCCAATGCTAGATGTTTATTATTTTCAAAAGGGCTTGGTATCATTTGTTTTATAAATTGTGATTTATGTCAAAGGGCCGACATTGATGGAATTTCGAAATGTGAATGATTAAATCGCTCACGTCATGGAGGACTGTGAGTGTTATTATGCTTTTCTTATTTGTTATCAATGAATTAAATGCTCTTACAAATTCCGTTTGCAAATAACTGGATTTACAAATGAAATTTCGCTTTATGCAAATTAACTGTAGAAGCCTCCTTTGAAATGGCCTGCATGTATGATAGGTTTTGCTCAAGTCTTGCTGAGTATGTAAAATACTCACCCTTGCCTAATTATATTGTAGGTGTATGCTAGCGAAGCTTCGGGTCTCCTTTTATCGCAGGTTGCGGGATCTTTTTGCCGTGTTCTGTCTAAGGAGTTATGCCTGGTCAGTTGCCTGCGGGATTGGATGGGTAAACCACAAGGCTTGCTTCTTTTGCTGCTATATTTCTCTGAGTTGTAATATTATTTGTATTATCGTTTCCGCTTAATTATTAAAATGTGTGGTTGTGATTTCCAATTGTTGTAAACATGTGAGTGCTAGCTACTGATCCAGGGAATAGCACAGTAATCACATGGAGGTTCCTGTTCATCCGAACGGGGTCTCACAGAGTTGGTATCAGAGCTATACTGACCGTAGGATAAACCTTAGATAGAATGGTCATTAGCATCTGAATAAGCAAATTCAAAATCTTATCTTCAAAAGGTACTATATTTGCAAAATGGAGAGTTGCTATCCTTTCCTTATTCCTAAGATTCTATTCTTACCCTGCATTCAGTTTGATTTGTAAACAAATTCCCCTTTCCTGAAAAAGAAATCCTCGTCATAGTCTGTCTACAATGTTTGCTACGAAGATGTACAAGACATGTCATTGTCATTCTTCATGCCAACCAAAGAAGCCTACAACATCAACGACAACCATCTCAAGAGCGCATGCATGCTTCACCACTTTCAACAAAGCGAAGATTAGAATAAATTAGGATTACTATAAGACAGGAACCCTCACGCATAGCATTTTGTTCCGCTCTGGTTATATAAAACATTTTGCTGTTTTGTGCTTTTGTCTTGCTATTGTAAGTGGGTTTTTATTTTGAATGCCAGGACCGATTTGTATGTGAACTTAACCCTTGGGTTAGAGTTTCACAATAAATTGTCCTCATGTATGAATATCGAAAACTCAACTCATAGGATAAATAGGAAATCATAACATAGTCTGTATCTTCCCTCCGTAGACTTTTTATGAACTTATCTACTTTCTGTACAGATCTTCTCACCTATGTAACCACCATGGTTATTAATCCTTCTTAAAATTTAACCCCATCAGGATTTGTAGTACAGTCTCTATTACTACTCTTAGCTTTGCTTGAGATCTCACCATTCATGTATAAAGGAAGTTAAGATCTTACCACATTAGTGACACTAAACTAACTGATGTTGCTTTAGGCTAGTTAAAATTTAATGTTCCAAGTAATGACGTCTAACCATGCCACAAAAACTCACCTCATTACTTTGCCCAACTTCATCTTTGTGAGTTTAAGTTAGAATCGGAAAAGTTCTATGCTTCTAGAATATAAACATTGGAATGATCGTCAAAAGGAGAACCGAAAGAGTTGAAAACTCTATTTTCTAAAAGAAATGTAAAAAGATTAGCATCGATTATACATATAATCTTTTCTCATCTATAGAATTATTTTTCTTATATGTATACTCATTCTCCACTCCTAAGTTACTCTTCCTAGAAGTATTTCTTTCCTTATCTTTTGCAAAATAAAAACCACCAATGAACTTTTTGAAAATAAGTCCGCGACAAGTTAACAACATTGCGAGGACTACATCAACAACTTCAAGAAGATGAAAGTAACAAGCAAAGACAACTTCTCGACTTCGTCGAAACCCGAATACTAACTTCAACAAGTGGTGCAAAGATTAAAAGAAACTCATCATTGAATAGCCTACAATAAAAGATAGTATTATGCGAGCGGTATAATATTCTAGCTACATAGTAAGTTGTTTATGCATAACTACATATGGCGATAGAAGGAAAACCTTAGATACCCTTCCTACAAATTAAGTTAAATATATACATATTATACGTGTTATTGAAATTTTGTTGTCTATCTTTTGTATTGCTTCCAAGTTACTCTCGTGAATGTTAAACCACTAGGTTGAAATTTGCGATGTGTTAACCCCGCTAATAAGAAAATTTTAAATTAAAAAGATTTTAAAGAACGAAATGTTGCCTTGTAACCCAACAAGAATTCCATCTAAACAACCTTATCCTAATAAATATCGTTACAGGATGCCCGTGACCCAATCTATCAATACGTCCATTAAGGACAACAAGATTCTCAATCTTTGCGAAGTTGATCGTTTTACCTCAGCTCATTCTTTGAAATGTCGCTGCCTTACTCAATGTAAACTTGCACTTCATATTTATGTTTTACAGGGTCAGCCTTGAATGATATTTATTTGCCACTAATCTCGTTAATATTCATTGAGTTATTCAAAAATAGCAATTGTATTTGAATACTCCCCTTGAAGTCAACCTCTGGCTCTCTTCAAACAATTCCGGTTAAGATGCATCCATTCATTCATCCCAAATATTTTAACATACACTATATCTTTCTTTAAATTGGCTCATTCTTGCTAATAATACTCGGTATAAACCGCTAACATTCCTTACCTACTTCATGAAACTACGCAAGATTCAAACTACCAAGAAATGATAATCCTATCTAAGTCCAACTAAATCCTTTGTATTTAGCTAAAGCACTTCCCTTACATAGCAGTCGATATAACTCTCCACTTTCCTTAAGTTCAAAAAGTGCACGCGCAAAAACAAACTAACAAGAAAAACGATTACTAGTATCTCTAACCATGGTGTAAATGCTCACCATAACTGGACAAAATCATTTAAAGCACACCCTTCTATTCTAGCCGAGCCCAGAGCACACTGTGGGAATGCGCCTTCAGTTCAGAGAAAGCGTATTTTCCTTTTTCTCTGGATTTTCTAAATTGAGTCAACCTCATATGTGCATAACTTTTGCATTTCTAAACCAAATTAAGTGAAACAAAGTTCTAAAATCTAGTTCTTTCGTAATACGCAAAAACATTTTGAAAAACAGTATTGGAAGAATTTGAAATTCAAATTTGAATAAAAGGTTTAAGGATGTGCTACATATTAAAATGTTGCCAACAAACTCAAAATTTAATGAAACTAATTTCGTTTGAATCCTTATGCTACCAGAAACTCAAGTATATATAAGAATGTTTATATTTCACCTTTGTTGGATCGTTTTATGCCAAAGGTTATTTTCAATCCAATAAATACTCAAAAACGAATAAATTGTGCAAGAGGAATCTGAAATAAATGAAATTGACTTATAAACATTCATATGGCAGTAGGCTACCACATTATGCGGAAATGATTAAAGTAGGAGCTTGATTTAGATTGTTTCATGAATAGTAAATAGTTCGCATGGAAAAGATGTATGTATATATATAGGTGACTAGTACATAAATAAAGTTCATAAATAAGTAAAAAGGTAAGAGAAGGGCTCCTTAGGACCATGTTATCTGCTACAATGAAATAACCATAATGCATTGTATCAGGCTTAAATTCTTAAGCAATATATGCCTCCATGTTATATGTACCTAAAGAATTGAGTACGATCAACCGGGTGTGTAGAAATTTTCACAAGTGCTAAGGCATGAATAACTAGTTCCTGAATGCCTTGCATGATCAGACCATGTGATATAGTAAGAATCACTATTATGAGGTTATGATTAACACTTAACCACGTAGCTGAAGTATCAATACTTGTGTTATCTAAATAGTCATAACTTTCATAAACTAAGTTCAAATTTGAAAAGACCAAATCCTATAACTCGATGAATAATATCTTTCTTTGGTTAGGCAAAAATACTTCATATTAATACAAAGTTGAGCTAAGTATACATTAGGCCCTAATGAACATTATATGAAAAGCATCTCGGATAAAAGCCAAATATCGAAAAAACCACTTTAAAATACTCTTAAGATTATCCCTACTTATGCGAACAATGAGTCAATTGTCATGGATAGTGTAGTCATAAGTTGAGACTTAATACGACCCAAAATAGTGTTACGCGATTAGTCTCTGAAGCCTTTTGTCCACAGTAGAATACCTCGTCTAAGTGCAAATTCCATGTAGAATAGCTCAAAAAGCGATGTTTGGGGTATGTACCTGAATTTTCTAAGAACATATTCTATTTACTCTCTGGATCATGTAATTTACGCTTGCATAAAACCCTCAAACCATAGGAGTTCCGTACCTCTTTTGGCCGATTTCTTATAGCGTAAACTTTAGCATCCTGTAAGCCTTTTCAAAGAACAGGTTCAATACCTCAACCAAACACTAAAAATTATAAAATGAGTTTAGAAACATTATTCAGTGTATATACAACCTTGTTCTAAAGAAATAACGTTATTCCATAGTGTTTATCATAGAAATCTTAGTAGTTGAAGAACCTTAAAAATCATAATTTTAAGCTCTAGTTTATAAACAAACGAACTCAGTATGAATAAAGAAATCTACTGCTAATGTATAATCAATAACCTGTTTTAGTAGGATTGACATTTTCGAAGTTGCTTTTCATGCGAAATCAACTGCAGGTTAAACACTAATCATCACTATTCATTTATGCAGTTCAACCAAGTGATTAATGTTTTAACTTTACTAATCTAATAAATTTTTGCATTTTGTATTCGAAGTTATATGTATAAAAATTCATAAATCAAGGTTGGATAATCTTCATAAGAGAGCCATGCCTTGCCCAACATAAAAGTTATTAATAAATAGATGTTTAATCAACTAAGACGAAAAATGTTGAAATCACCTAACCCAACTCAAAGATATTCCTGTTTTCTGCAGTGAGTCTATATTTGGATGTCATGTCGATCTTCTTTTGCCTTTAATTAAAGTTTGGCATTTACCTACAACACCAATTCGCGAAAAGAAACTTATGATCTGCCATATGTAGTACTAGGTACAATACTTATGTAATTGAACTCTGCCAGGATTCAAGTTTAGTTCCATGATCTAGTCTTTAATCCTAGTCACTTCCCGATCATTTATTAACCTTGGCAAACAATCTTTCCATTGTTTCGAATAAAACGAACAACATCACCTGCAACAACCGAAAAGAACTGGGACACTCGCCAACATCCACCCAAGAACAGTTCTACTTCACCTCGTAAAGGAAGACATCAGTAATTTCTAAAACTGTCTCAAAGACCTAGGAAAACATCAAGTGCCTAAAACCACCCCTGCCTCGATATCAGGCTCTGAACGTAAACGTCTTTCCCGTATGATTGTACCCGGCCCCTGTTGTGATATTGAGTACGTTCCTTGTGTATTCAATTCCTGCAATCAGTCTTTTGGTCCTGTACATTTCATTCCTTCGTAGTTGCCAAATCCAAAGAAAATCAAAACTCTCTATCTGCTAAAATAATCAGACAAATTGAATCACCAGGATCATCATATAATTCCTCTACCTCAATCTAATACTTGAATTATCTCTACCTTGTTTTCAATCTAAAGTCAACCTAGACTGACGTTTATTCTCAGCTCATTTCATCAGCTGAGGTTGAATTATACAAATCAGCCATTGTATTCAAATACTCTTCATGGTATTAATCGCTCGATTCTTCCCAAATGAATCTAATGACAATGCAACATTTCCTTCGCTTCAAAAAATTCTATATATACCTCATGCCAATCTCTAAATTGGATTATCCTTATTAACAATACTAGTTATTCAATTAAAAGAGATATGTAGAAAGTATTAATATCCCTCCTCTACTTACCTAAAACTTAAATAGAACTCTTCTCTATTTCTTGCACGTCGACTTAGAATCGCAAGATGAAGATCGATGAAGCAATTGCAATGAAGACGATGGATCGACAGAACGATAAGTCACCACCGATAAATAATTCCCCAATCTATCTCATCCTCAAGATTTGCAAAGTTCGGGATATTCACTTTGTTTCCAAATTCGAAATAACTTGGCGCCACAATATATTAGGTCATATCGTATCGTTGAAGATGAAAAAAAGCATATGAATTAAATTGCCATCTCACCCATCCAAAGTGTTCATAGTGTTTTCTATGTATCGCAATTAAGAAAATGTCTTCACTTTCCTTTTGAGCCCATCCACCAAATGGAATCGATCTATAAATCGAACTAACTTGTCGGAAGCATCCGACTAAGATCTTAAAAGAAGCTTAACGTCACACTCGTAATAAATCTTTAAGGCGATCAAGGTTCAACGAAGCAATCATTCGAAGAAGAAACAAATTGGAAAATGAGAAGACCGACTCAAGAAGAAGTTTCCTAACTCTTTTAGAAATACTTTTCCTTTAGACCCACCAAATCTCGGTTGAGATTTTTTTAGGGGTAGATCTGTAACATCTGAAAAATTGAATAAAGTAAAAATAAATATTTTGAATTTGAAAATATTTATTTCGAGTTTCTTGCCAATATTTACTCTATTTGGATTTCCTCGGATTTATTTTTTGCATGAAGAATCTAACACATGAGAATGAAGAATGAAAAAGAGGAAAAGGTAAAAATATAAAAAGTAAGAATTTATAAAATTGCCACGAAAACCCTGATCATTCAACCAAATCATTTCAGCCGACAATTGAAATTCTATGCATAAGGAAATGAAAAGATAACTTTTGAATCAAAATAACGCAATGTCGAATTTACATAAAATGATGGAATCATATGTTGGCTTGAAAATTTTATAGAAGCATCTCGAGATCAAATCCAATTGAAAAACAAAATATTAAAAATAATAGATTTCAATTGGTATAAAAGGAAAATCAAAATTAAAACAAAATCTAATCGATTAGCGACGTGTGGGCCATTTGTTAATTTCCGTTCGTTGGCACATTGGAGAAACTCTAGTCATCGACAATGGACCCGATGCCTTGCCGCCGCTCACTCCACCTTCAACCTCCGTTCGCTCCACCGAGAAGACTCCGGCTTTGAGTGGCGCACTACCGACGATCGCGCCACGAATCCCTCACTCCTGCAAATCTTTGCTATGCATTGCACCCAGTGTTCGCAAGAGGCCTCTCCTTCATTCCCTTACTCCTTCTCCTCAAGCCAAAGCACATGCGCAGAAGCCCTCCCATTGCCGCCATTGCCGAGCTCAGTGCTCCAAGCCATGAAGCAAAATCCCGCCGAATTAATGACCCTCCTTCCAATTCCTCAAGCACGGAGCATCCCCATGCCTGCCGATCGAAGCCCTCAAGAATATCCATCTCCTTCCATGAGAAATGTGGCTGCTCCGTCGCCTCTTCTTCCTCAAGTCCGCCACCGTGGGCAGCGCTCCTCCGCCTTCCCCCTTCAGTGAGCTTGAAAATGAAACCCCTAGCACCTCCCGATGCTCACCATGCTACCGATTCAAGCTCTAATGCCCTTGTTTGCTTCCTCCACCAAGCCACCATGGCCGCCGCCCAAGCTTTGGATCGCGCCTCCTGAAGCTCTCGGCGAATCTGTAACACCTCCGGATCTTGTCGCCAAGCTCTTCATCCCGTGCCGTCACCTTCACGGAGATCGCCGAGCTACCTTCGCCATGCCCTAGCCATCCCCTGTTCTGTCTCAGCACAGGAGCCACGAGCTGTGTGGTTGAAGAAGGAGCTGAGCCAAAAGCGCCTACCCTTTTGAAAACGTATTTTTCATTTCCATCAATTACAAACCAAGTAAATTCAATCTTAAATAGCTTTTGAAATTTTAATCTAATTTCAGTGAATCAAATTTGTATATTCATTTAAAATCCAGAAGAATCTAAATATGTAAAAATATTTAGTTTTTGAAGTGTAGAATTATTAATTAATTTAAACCTTGATTATGGTACTAATATGGTTTCTAATAAGAATTTGTGTATAATAATTAATGAGATGATGAAATGAATATTTATGAGATGCTAGGATCAGAATGTGTTCAAATATATAAAAACATTCAATTTTTGAATCATAGAATAATTATTAAAATCAGGGAATGGGATAAACATAGTATTGTGGTCATTATGGCATATATGCAAAATATAACTTTTGTAACTATAAAATAAGTTCTTGTTGTCTCTGGAATCATAATAAACTCAGATATGTGAAATCATCTCATGTGGAACTCAATTTGAATTAATTACTTCATAATCATTTATTTAACCATGTTATGGCCATTAACAAAATAATAGTGTAAAGGCTCACAAAATGATAATGTAATTTGCAATGAGTTATTAAAAACAGTAAGGATCTGTGTAGGAGAAAATGTTTAAGATAAGGTTGAAATTTCATTCTTTTAAGGAAAGGAAATGTAAATTATAACAATGAGTAAATAGGTAGTCTATTGCAATTGAAGTAAAATAATGCTAAACCAAGTTTAAAACATTTCTAGGATAATACTCTGCTAATACCTGAAAAATGGATCCAGAATCATGTAATGCGTAGTTGGAAATCAAATTTGAATCTTGGCCGAATTAAGGTTGCCAACATGGTCATTTATACTATTTCAACAGTAGATAAAATAACTCATCCAAATACTAAAATCAGTAAAAATAGTTTAGAAACGTTGTGCAAAGTTTATACTACCATGATCTATAAAAAGAATCATATTCCATTAAGGTTTGCCTATTAATCTCATTAGATCAAAACCCTTAAGTGATTAACCTTTTGATTTGCTATTGGCGATTCGAATAACGTTAACTTTACAATGTCACTTAAGCCTTTTCAAAGAATGATTATAATGTATCGCTAAAGCCAAAATTTATGGGACCAGCTTAAGATTGTTATGCAAAGTATAAATCATCTCATTATGAAGAAATAACCATACTTCATCATGTTTTGCATATTAATCCTAATAGTGAATAACCCTAAGTAATCACATTGCGTTAGGCCTTAATGCGAATGAATAAACCTTAGGTAATAATGAAGGAATCCTTAGTTAAGTTGTTTTTATCACCGAACCTTCTCGAATGTCATGGAATTGCTTCCAATAGCTTGAATCAATAGATTTAACTTGTATAAAGCTAATTCTAAGCAAAGTCAATTAAAGATGAATAACAAATCATTGAAAGCTTGCGACTAACGATTGATTCTATTTAACCTTAATCAATCTTTGCATCTTGAATTAAATAAAATAAGATTAATAAACCCATAAAGAGCAATCCCTACTTCGTGTGAAGAGTTTTAATTGTTCTTTCTATTTATGTTCTTTCGCTCTTATTGAAGTTTATTGTTTTGCTTTATTTCCGTTGTTCGACGAGTAGAACCCGACGTCCCTACTTTTCGTCGTCACCTTAAATCGAATCGCAATCCTCGTCTTCACTTGATATCGATAATTAAGCAAGGCAAGCATCCCTTGACCATGTTGAACCTACTAATTCACCTACCATATGTTGTTTTTGCAAGCTGTATAGTGCATCCGGATACTTCTCCATAAAAAGCGCTATCTTGGATAAGGTTAGTAACTATCCTCGGAATGTATGGTTTTCCTTAAATTGATTGATTCTGTGAACCTTAGTAATGCTTAGACATAGTTAATGTCAAATTGGGTATAATCGTAGCAATATTACAACTGCTTAGTTTGCCGTAGATCGTCATGATGCTTTTTAAATGATTTCTGGCCGTTATTACTCTACTAAAGGTTCTTGATATGTTGGTTAAAACTTGAAAACCCGAAAACTATGCTTTGATGCGGGCGATTATTGGCAATAGCCGGTTGTGCAATATGGGCTTTGCACGTAGTGTAGGGTGGAGTGTCGCCCGTGTCGGATTAAGGACCGAGCAATGGGACGCTATTGATCCGAGATTTTCGTGCAACCACGAGGGCTATTATGGGGTAGCCTTAGCCTATTAAGTTGTTTAGATGTGGCTTTGCTCATTGGTAGGCGGGAGCTAGCGGAGGCATTTCCGGTACGGATTGCTTGTGAGGGGCTTCCATGCAGTTCGTATGGGTAATTGCTGGCGGTTGCAGCAAGGTGTACGCCTTGCCATGGACAGAGACGTGGTGTTGGGTGTGATAAATGTGGATCCACAACTTGGGTGAGTGTCTCTGTTTTCAGGGCGAGGGTTAACGTCCCGGGCTGGATCAAAGCCATGTCTAGATAATGTAACGGCTCTGTATGATCGCCTTGCCGGCGCACCTAAGGAAGTGCGTCGTATGGCCTAGCAAAAGGGTGGATCATTCCTTGTGGGTAAAGTTGTACACCTCTGCAGAGTTTAAATCTAATTGATTAGCCGCGCTCGCGGTCATGAGCACTTGGTGATTTCATTCCAATGCTAGATGTTTATTATTTTCAAAAGGGCTTGGTATCATTTGTTTTATAAATTGTGATTTATGTCAAAGGGCCGACATTGATGGAATTTCAGGAAATGTGAATGATTCGTCGCTCACGTCATGGAGGACTGTGAGTGTTATTATGCTTTTCTTATTTGTTATCAATGAATTAAATGCTCTTACAAATTCCGTTTGCAAATAACTGGATTTACAAATGAAATTTCGCTTTATGCAAATTAACTGTAGAAGCCTCCTTTGAAATGGCCTGCATGTATGATAGGTTTTGCTCAAGTCTTGCTGAGTATGTAAAATACTCACCCTTGCCTAATTATATTGTAGGTGTATGCTAGCGAAGCTTCGGGTCTCCTTTTATCGCAGGTTGCGGGATCTTTTTGCCGTGTTCTGTCTAAGGAGTTATGCCTGGTCAGTTGCCTGCGGGATTGGATGGGTAAACCACAAGGCTTGCTTCTTTTGCTGCTATATTTCTCTGAGTTGTAATATTATTTGTATTATCGTTTCCGCTTAATTATTAAAATGTGTGGTTGTGATTTCCAATTGTTGTAAACATGTGAGTGCTAGCTACTGATCCAGGGAATAGCACAGTAATCACATGGAGGTTCCTGTTCATCCGAACGGGGTCTCACAGACGGGATATGGAAGAATGAGGGGTTCGCCCCGCTGCCGGGGACCCTGCCTCTCCTTATATATCCAGAGGGGCCAGGTTACACAAAAATTTGGAGAAAAGAGGTAGGGAGTATGCTATGCCCAGGGAGTCCGGTCTTCGGTCCTTGACGATTGACGGGTTCCTGTTCATCCATGCCGGGTTGGTAGACACAACGAACGGTGTTTCTTTGGGAAGGTCTTTGCCCTCGATCACCGCCAGATCTTGACATCGCTCAGTCTTGGTGTGTTACATACGCTCCTTTACCCCTGACATGGTGAAGGGACGGGCATTTGACCCAACGGCTCCTACGCCGTCTGGAGAAGAAGCCACCTGTCTCAGCATGGACATCGGGTCCACGGGTCAGGCGACCGGCTCGGAGTCGACCACCGACGTGGCAGAAGTTGTCGAGGCAAGGCTTACTGGGGTCCCGATCGAGGACCCTGGTCGGAGCCTTTGGGGTTGCCCGATCGGAGACTCGGTCGGAGCTCTCGAGAAACCAGACCTAGGCTGGACGATCCGTTGTATCTCCTTGGGCCTAGTTGACCGCGAGAAATACAATTTCAAAATAGACGTATACTTTGCTGTGGGGTATCCCCGGTATGAGTATTCGTCAGTACTCATATTTCATACTTAGATATTCGACAACAGTATCCTTATGCATAAAAGAGAAAGGTGGAAAACTTTATAAGTTACCAGCATAGTGCCTGTGCATTGTGACATATCTCAAATAAATATATATTGTGCGTTGCTACAGATCTCAAATAAATATATATGTTCTAAATTTCAAATAAATGCAAAAAAAATCCTCAAATATAAAAAAAATTGCATATATAATACACATTACATCAATCAGACACGTGCATATATATACACATGTGCAGACGATGCAATCCTTTACAAAAAACCCTAGTTGCTAAGACCCAAAAATATGCAGAGAGGATGTTTATCTGTATGATTGTATCGCCATGTGAACCACAAGAGCTAACTATCATTTCGTTATTATTGATAAAGTGCACAACAAATTGAGCTTTGCCAGTGACAAATTGCCAGAAAGATAACCCAAAGTTTAGTGCCTTATGCCGGAAGCTCATTACATGCATGTAAATATAAAATATCAAAGGGGCACAAGATTAACAGTTAGACCAAAAATAAACTGTGTGTTCTAACTCTATACATCTGCATTGGCACATTTCCTGTAATTCAACTCATTTCACCAATACATGCAGTAATCCCATATTAAAAGACAGATCACTCAGCTCATTATAAGAGCTCCACAAATCAACAAGAAATTAACCATACTCACTAACAAAACAAATTAGGGAGAAAAGAGACCAGCCTTTACTTCGAATTCTCTCAAACCATTTCACCAGAATTGCTACAAAATAATCTAGAGGGGGAAAACAGCACATCTATGGTTGCTCCACCGATGATCAAATTAACACCACCTGCCGCCGCCATGTAGATCGTGTAGCTCTCGTCCACTCCCAACTCCAACTATTTCCAGAAAAAATGGAGGAGAAATTTACACCCGCATACTAATCCAGAAGACACAGGTTACAAGCAAGCCTTAATTACTGTCAACACTCATACCGTCTCAGCGGCGGAGGCGACGACGACGGTGAGCTTGGCGACGTCGTAGGCTCTCGAGGCGGAGCACGCGGTGTGGGCCCACGGAGAGAAGATGAGCGACTTGTACCTCTCTGTCACAACCCAACAACCCCGTGGCCTCCCAGTTCACTGGAGACGTGAGGCAAACAACCAGAAAGAAGGAAACAAAGGAAGAAGAAGAAGAAAGCAGGCAAAAGACTTTTTCATTCCATTTTCATAATCTGTTCGCAATTCTTCAGTACATTGCTTATATACTCAGGGATTTACCCTTCTATTCCCCTCCTCTCTGTAACCAGCTGTATTTACCTGGCAAAACCTTTACAACGGTAATTTTGTCGTTTTCTACTGTGCATTACTCAGTTCAACATCTACCGCACGATAACTTTGTCGTTTTCTACTGTGCATTACTCAGTTTTGTGCATTGGTGAGTAACGGTATGGCCTGGAATTCACCGGTGTTGCCCCTGGCACTAAGGATATGGCATGGTCATACTCACGTCTAGGAGGCAGACCTTTAGGTTCATCAAAAACATCTTCGTATTGTTGCAGCACACTCTGAATTGTCATTGGAATCACATCACTTGTACCAAGTTCTTCCTGTTCTATCACAGCCATGGCTCAAATATCATTACTTCTACCCCATTTATATAGCTATTCAACCGATAAGGCTTCAAGTGTGATATTGTGCACCTCGCGTATTCCTTGTAACTTGACTTTGGTTTTCTTATAGTCAAACTCAATGACTTTATCTCTCCAATTACAAACCATAGGAATGTGTGCTCGCAACCAATCCATGCCCAAAATGGCATCATATGTTCCCAACTCAAGGACTCTGAAGTCTGCTTGAAAAGTTTGCCCCTGTGCCCACCACTCAAAGTTCGGTGTCCAACTACAACATTGCAGGGATTCTCCATTCACAACCCAGACCTATATGGTGTCAGTTGCCTGAGGTAGATGGCCAATCTTATGTAAAAAACTGGCACTGATAAAGCTATGAGAGCTTCCTGAGTCTAACAACACAAGCATAACTTGGTTTTTAACCGATGCGAGAATTCGTATTGTCTCTGTGTCATTAATACCTGAAAGAGCATTCAAAGACAAATTATAGTCCTGTTCGGCATCCACTTCAGTTGTTTCGAACAAATCAAGCACTTCATCAGATAAGACCTCTTTCTTGTCCTCCATCGTGATTACTTGAAGTTAGGCTTGTCCCTTGTGTTTACACTGCAAATGATGACCAGCGTCATACTTTTCCCCGCACTGATAACATAACCCATTCAGGCACTGGTATTCACGTATCTGTCTCGCCTTCCACAAGTCCCCTTGCTCCATTTTGGTCACACCTGATGGATTTCCTTGCTTACTGAGAATACTGCCTTCTTGAACAGGGCCTAGTCGTGCCTTCCAGTTCTTACTGCTATCAATTACTTCTTGTTGAATCTTAGCGATGAATGCTGCTTTGTCTACGGAGTCTGGAATTTGACTTTGCACGACCCCTCGCAACTCCATCTATAATCCTTTGATGAACTGAGAGATAAAGAATTCTTCGCCATAATAAGGATTATGCATGGAAATCTCAAACATCAATTCATCAAACTGATTCTTGTATTCGTCCACTATGCATGTTTGCTTGATCTTCACCAAGTCAGCCAATAACTTGCGATGATCAAAGGCACCAAACTTCAACTTGACGGCATGCGCAAAGTTTACCCAATTTCCTAATTCATTGCGAGCTTTGTATACATGAAGCCAACGGGAAGCATTTCCTTCCATATGCATGGTGGCGGCTGTAACCCACAACGCTTCAGGTATATTAAAGATCTTGAAGTAGTCCAAGCACTTGCCACACCATAGTCGAGGACTCTCTCCATCAAACAGGGGAAAGGCCAGCTTGGGTAGGGGAGGTTTCGATGTTCCGCCCGAATCCCGCAGAGACCGCCAGTTCTGATTCCCAGGGTCAGGCAAAACACCGGACGAACACCTTACGTGTGTTCCATCTGTTGATGAGGATGGTTCTTGAACCTGCATCCATGGATTTGGCTGTACTGGAGTAAGTATAGCCTTCTTACCTCCGATCACAGAACCCCCACCATTTCCTTGTGTCTCACCAACTCTTCCCAACGAAAGTTTGGCCACTGCTTGTGCAGTTGCTTCCAATTGTTTTGCCAAAAGTTGTTGATCCTTCACACTCTGCTCCATTGCTTTGGCTGTGAGTTCCGAGCGGATCAACAACTGTTGTTGCGTTACATCAATCGTTTCGACTCGGATGAACAAGAGATCAAGGCTCTCCTTAAGACTCACCTGCTGCTCTTCCATTTTGCGCATAATCTCCCCCATTGTGTCCAAAACAAAGCGCGTCTGAACGGAAGGCTTGGTAGGTGCCGTGGTGAATCAAACAAGTCGAGTCAACCAGATTTGGGAAAAAAAATTTTGTGGTGGTACTCAGCATTGATTTCTCGCTTCCAAGTTCCTCCAACCCTCTTTCGGGATTTTACGACTCAAGGCTTGATCGATCAACTCGGCTCTGATACCAGATTGTCACAACCCAACAACCCCGTGGCCTCCCAGTTCGCTGGAGACGTGAGGCAAACAACCAGAAAGAAGGAAACAAAGGAAGAAGAAGAAGAAAGCAGGCAAAAGACTTTTTCATTCCATTTTTATAATCTGTTCGCAATTCTTCAGTACATTGCTTATATACTCAAGGATTTACCCTTCTGTTCCCCTCCTCTCTGTAACCAGCTGTATTTACCAGGCAAAACCTTTACAACGGTAACTTTGTCGTTTTCTACTGTGCACTACTCAGTTCAACATCTACCGCACGATAACACACCAGCTAATCCAAGTCATTCGTTACACTCTCGAACGCCTCGGTGACCGCAGCGGCGCTGCCGACGAGGCTCTTGGGGTCGAGCGTGAGGCAGGGATTTTTTTTGGCGAAATTTCGCGAATTTTGGCCATTTCGGGCCAGAGCGGAATTTCAAAATTTTGGCGAAATCCAGCTTTTGGTTAGATTTTGTTGTTTTGTTCTTGAATTTGGCCGAAATTTGACCGAAATTTGGCCGAAATTTCACGAAATTCCAGAATTTCGCCTATTTCGTTGGGGGCCGATATTTCTCCCTAACCGAAAGAAAAAACCCTAGCGTGAGGTTGGGGTTGATAGCTAGGGTTTGGGATATGGAGGTGATGTTCTTTGGCAGCGGCCAGAGGTAGACGGGTTTACCGGACTCAGTGGAGTTCACCGAAGACGGGTGGCGCTGAGCTATGGCGAGGAGGACTAGGACAACATAAGAGCACGTACAGTGGTATAGACGGTAGCTGTCTATAATATATCTCCATATCATCTATAGACACACTAAAATTAACTCATGAATGGATCGTCTATATAGTTGTCTGTAATGATCTCTTATCCAATTAACAGACTGTCTATATGACACACAAAATAGAAAGCTATCTATAAAACTATCTATTAAATAGTAGACAACAGTTTTCTCTCTCCTCCATATCACCTAAAATCCTACGTGACATAGTCTTACCAATAGCTGACAAGTACTATTGTACATACCCTAAGTGACAAGTTTGGCGGGGCAATGCAGACCCATAGATCGGCGGCAGGTGAGGAGGCCGACTAGGGTTAGAGGGATTTGCATCGAGAATGTTTCTACGCTTGGTACATTTGGCCCGATCTATTTTGTAGCCTTTCGCACAATCAACGCAAGAACATTCTCGTCACATACAGTTTTAGCCAAAACAATACCATTATAGTTTTTGGCTAAAATCGTCTTTGATGAGGCCAATACCATAAATGGTTTTAGCAAAAAAAAAAAGTCTGTGATAAGTATGGAACTCATCACTGACTGTTTTTGTAAAAAATCATCTGTGATGATCTCTCATCATAGACGGTTTTTAAATTATCAGTGATGAGGAGTCTAATGAGTCCTTTTGTAGTAGTGTACATGTAGTTAGGCTAGATGTCCATCTATTTGGTCAATGCGCACGTATAATAAGTCAAAGGGACTTGATAAAACCAAGTTGTAATAACTTCTCCATCCATTGCCTTACAATTCCCTGCAATTAATAGGATCAAATGTTTCCCCATGGATCTCCATCCAACAGCATCAAGGAGATCGATCAAATTCCTTGCAAGTTCATGAAGATTTACATGACAAATTAATCATGGCATATAATTAATACCCAAAGTCCTAAGGCCTATATAAGCCTGGCAATGGTGACTGATGCTTGAGGCATGCATGCAGGAGCTCCTAGCCTAGTTTGGCATCTGATACGAGCTCTCATCGATGGGCACCACCTTGGGCACATCGACCGGGAACATGCCAACCTCCCTGATCCACGGGTTCTCGCCGACGTCGTCACCGTCGATCGTCCTGAGCGCCTTCCAGACGGCGCTATTGCACTTGAAGCCGGAGCCGAATGCGATCTGCCACGCCCGGTCGCCCCTCTTGATCCTGCCCTTGGCCTCGCAGTAGGCGAGCTCGTACCAGAGCGAGCTGCTGGACGTGTTGCCGAACCTGTAGAGCGTCATCCTGGACGGCTCCATGTGCCATGGGCTGAGCTTGAGGCTCTTCTCGAGCTCGTCGAGCACGCCGCGGCCGCCGGCGTGGATGCAGAAGTGCTCGAAGGCGAGCTTGAAGTCGGGGAGGTAGGCCTTGACGTTGGCCCGGAAGACCTTCTTGAGGACGACGGTGGCGAGGAACCGAAGCTGCTCCGACATGGGCAGGACGAGCGGGCCGAGCGTGGTGATGTTGGTCTTGAGGGCCTCGCCGGCGACCACCATGAGCTCCTTGGAGAGGGAGACGCCGACCTTCCCGGCCTCGTCCTCCTCCTGGGTGACGCAGCCGTAGCTCTGGTCGTGCGCCCCCCGGTGGGTGCGCACCGTGTGGATGAGCTGGTACTTGGCGCGGCCCCGGTCGGCGCGGCGGTTGGAGAGGAGGATCGCCGCGCCGCCCATCCGGAACAGCGTGTTGGTCACCAGCATGGGACGGTTGTTGCCCATGTACGCATTGAGGGTGATGTTCTCCGTGCTCACCACCAGCGCGTACGTGTTCGGGTGCACCTGCGCTCGTTAACAAGCCTCGCGACAGTTTAGCATGCGTGTGTCAGCAACAACAATGCAATATTTTTCTCTCTTCACAATGAAAAACAACGTTGCTTATGATTAACGTACAATTAATATGATCAATGTCACTTACGTTCGTATCAAGAGTTTAATCACCATGTGTCAACAAAAATGTGATATGCCTATATATATAAAAGAACACAACGACGCTAGCATATGGCTTCAGGCTAATCAAATCGTTAGGATTAGAAGTCTTGATAGGGCAATGTCGACCTATGATGAATGATACTAATGTGCATCAGATAAATGCGTTGTTGAAATGATCATATTTGCTGTTTATTTTCCGGATCAGGACCACTGCTGAATGAACTGAGCACTGCGAAGAGATGAGCCACACGCATTGATCAGGGCAGTGTGCACTGTGCGGGCCTTAAAGCTCCAAGATATTTGGTTGTTCGTATCGCGCGAATTAACTCCAAGAATATGCTCCTACGGTGCATGCATGCGTGGCCTCCCTATGGACCGCGGCGCAGTGCCCACCAAGGAGAGATCCGGAGCAGGGGCGGACCAAGCACTAAAATTTAAGTGGTGCTTCAGTTCTCCTCCTACCTCCAATCCCCATGGACTACATCTATAATGCCCTATAGAGGGCTGGGGGTGACGGGGTGTTAGAGAGGGTATCTGCACTGTCACCGACCGTAGCGTGGGTGTTAGCTCCACTCGACCCACCATGTATTGAGTCCGCCACTAATCCGAAGGTAAATATGCCATGTGCCAATGTGCCATTCATCTGCATAATGTGGAGTGTTTTTAGCTTGATCTACATATATTTCGCTACGAATAGTAGTAGTACTGCCAGGCAGAACACATGCCGATCTTTACTGCGTTTTGCTACGCGTTCCGTGCATGTGCTAGCTAGCTCATCAGTCTGCACTGGGTGCCATAACTGAAGAGTGTTCTTGGATGAAATGATGGATGGGGCGGGCTAGCTGCATGCCATAACTAGATCCCAAGTACACGCTAGCTGTGGGTTTCTACTGACGCTGAGCTATATATGTGACATGTCTGCACAGAGAAAGGCCCGGTCCTTCGACGTATTTACTGCCAAGGATTCGGCCATTTTCTAGGCAATTCTCTAGATAGATGGATGAATGGATGGATGCACTGATGAATGCAGTTACTCGTTTTATTGCGTAGTAAGTCGTACATCTACAACTACGAGAGATCGATGACCTGGTGCAGCAACTGTTACTGATCAACCATGCGTGATACCAGTACGTTGGTAGGAAAGGATCTTGTTGAATGGACAAGTACTGGTAGTGAATCGTTCTGAAGCGTGGAGCAGTCATTGCTGTCCCTGCAACGATCGTGGGGGAGCTGGCTTCTCGAGTTCCATTTCCCGGTTTCACGTGCTTGTGTTTTGACCAGAGCTGCTAATACCGAAGAAAAAAGGCAGCAGGGCGGGTAAACATCTTACTGACTCCCACCCAACCACAATTACTCTACTGGGGCAGGGCCGTGTTCTTCACGGGGAAGAAATCCGGTAACTCAAATCTGTTCTGTTAAATCGTTTCAGTCGTCCATGATGGCCAATGCATATGGCTGTAAAAATGCAGTGTGCTGCCTTCTCAAGATCAATGCCAGGTTTGGGATGCATCTGGTGTTTTGTCAAAGAAAATGGTGGCCACCTAGAATGAGTACTTCTTAAATCTTAGGTCCTCGCCGCTATGCTGTGGCTTCATGGATACATTTAAAACCTGAGAAATTTGAACTCGATCTATTTCAAAAAAAGAAGAAGAGAAGTTGCTCAATCTCTCCAAGCAAGCCTATAATGCCCCTTCTTTCTAAAAAAAAAAAAAAAAAAAAACAAGCCTATAATTAATAGAATGCAGTAATGCAACCCTTTATACTGCTAGAAATTAGGTGTCCAATATGATTACCTCAAATGATCAGTTGGTCCATAGATAGGCCTACTAGACTACTACTACTACTACTTTAAACTGTGACAGTGTTCAGAGGCACAAACAAGTATGTTCAGTATGAGTTATGGTCAACAAGTTGAAATTTAGAACAAAAAATCATACTCTCTCAATTTCTAAATAGATATCATTCAAGATTCTTGTGTTTCAAGATTATATTATTATATCTTTAAAGAGTGCGTCTTACTTTAGTAAAAAGGGAGATATATGTAGAAGGAAATAAATGATAAAAAGTCTGTATGGGAAACAAAATTTGAATGCTATAATGACATGGATTCAGAAAGGGAGGGATTAGGTAACAAGGAGGGGGAAACCAGCAATAATTAAGGTGTGTACAATAAGCTAGGCAACCTAAGCTTACTATTAGTATGTATATATTAACTTTGTTCTATGTGGAAGAATAATAAATGAGGAGAGGGAAGAAAATCGGCTCTTATTTAATAGCTAGAATTGCACAGAAAAATAGGTGTTATTGCTGGCTAAAAGCCGGTGTTAGAACTGACGCGAGTGACTGTTACTGTTAAAGTTAGTCTTTGCCAATAGCTATAAAGATGAAGTTAGTGTGGAATGTTCAAATTAAAAGTTTTAGTGTTTCTCTGAGACAAACTTTAGAGATAGTTACCGTACAAACTGATTTTATTGTTTATTTTAAATGACATAAATAAGAGATAAAGTAAATAGTAGGCTTTATTATTTAACTCGTTCCTAGTAGCTGCTCTAGAGTAAATTCTGCATCGTGCATGACTGAACCTGAATATTTAAGATTAAGACAGTCTGCTCCCTGGCTGAAACACAGAGGTCCTACTCAATGCAGCTCCTGTCTGGAATCTTATGTTTTTGGCATAGCAGCTGTCAGCCTCCTCCACATTTATGAATTGCTACAAGCATTAAATCGGGTAGACAGGCACTTAGAAGTTAAGAGCATCTCCAATGATACCACTTCAGCTAGCTATAAGGGTGTATCTCAGCATTTTGTTTATGTGAAAGAGAGAAAATGAGGAGAGAGATATAGACCGGCTACTAATGTATAGTCAGGCTATAACTGATTTCAAGGCACTTATTATCTATTACATGTGGGTCAATATTTAATTTTGTAGATAATGCTATAGCTAATCCATTGGAGAGGTTGTCTATATGCTATCTATAGATGATATGAACATTTCTTATAGCTAGTACCATTGGAGATGCTCTAAGGGCCTCTGAATGAGCACTCAGATGGTCCATCCAACACTGCTTCACACTGTATTGTATTTTTAGACATACCGAGGAATGACCAGCTTATGTATTCGCAGAAAAATGAAAAAAGGAATATGATAGCAAAATGTTCATCAATTCAACCATGTGCAATGTTACCTACTTCAGAAGCTCATATATACTACTCATGACCGAGATGCATTGTTATGGATTATTCTAATTTCTAAATGGAGTATGATTACAGTTTTTTCAGAAATGTTTACTATTTTAGCTTCTAATTTTTTTTACAGAACTAACCCCGTGGAATTTTTTTACAGGAATGGCCCCATTCCACATAGGAGGAGCGTGGAATTTGCCAGACTATCCTTGCCACGGAAAATCCAAATCCCACGCTCCTATTCCGCGGAAATTGCATTACCCACGGCATTATTCTACGGCATTGCACTGACGCCGGTGAATTCGGTACAGCCGATTTCCTTCTCCTCTATTTCACGGCAATTTAAATTAAAAAAAATCACGCACAACGGCACTGTGGCACTGTAGCAATTCCGCGCGATAGTATCACGATATTTTCCTAGTACTGTAGCATGAAGAAGGGCTATTTTGCAATTTTTTTAAAAGAGCTATTTTTGTAAGAAAAAGAGGTAAATATGCTAGCAGTCCAGTTTTTGGCATTTTATTAATTAATATACATGACTTGTTTCTACATGATTCTAGGGTCACAGTCGTGCATACAGCAAGACGATCTCATTTATTCCATCTGGATCTGTAGGACATGCATGGGTCGCCCAATGGCGCCAGCCATTAGCTACGGACGTAGTACGCCATTACTGCCTCGGTTTTCGTGCATGCATGAGCCTTTGTAGACGGTGCCAGTGTCAGTAGTGTGCGTACCTGGAGCAGGCGCTTGGCGAGGTCGATGGCGATGATGCCGGCGCTGCAGCCCATGCCACTGAGGTTGTGGGTGACGACGTCGTCGCGGAATCTGTAGCGGTTGACGATGAGCGAGGTGAAGGACGGCGTGGGGCTGAGGAGGCTGGAGTTGAAGATGAGCACGCCGACGTCGCCGGGCGCCACGCCGACCTTGCGGAGGATCTCGTCGACGACGCCGAAGATGACGGCGTCGGACTCCTCCTTGGCCGTCCGGAGGCACATGTCGACGGGGAGGCTGATGAGCGACATGGGGAAGTGCGTGGCCTCACCGAGCCCTGACCGCTCCAGCATCCGCTTCTGGAACGCCATGCTCTCCTCGCTGAACCGGCCGCACCGGCCGAAGTGGACGATGGTCTTGGCGCGGGACGCCTCGTGCGCCGCCGGCGCCTTGTACCCGGCCAGGTCGACCAGGTACACCGCCCGAGGCCGCGACGCGGCGTACGCGTACGCCGCGACCGCCACCGCCCAGCAGGCCGTCAACAGCGCGGGCACGTTCACGTTCGCCATCCCCCAGAGGCTGCGCTCCTTATCCGGCGTCAGTTTCGAGAGCCGCGGCGCAACGAGAACGAGCAGGGTGACGACGAGGAGGTGGGGGAGGTGGCTGACGAACCGGCGGTACAGCAGCCTCGCCCTCGCGTGGTTCTTGGTCGCTTGCTTCAGCGTCCTAAACAGCTCCCTATCCATGGTGATATCAAACTTCTCTCTCTCCCCCCCTATGAAACTACGAATCTTTAACCGAATGCCAAGAAGGAGGAGGTATGGACGTGGGGGGGTGTGAACAATGGTGAGATTGATTTATAGGGTTGGAGAAGAGAAGAGGTAGGAGGGCTTAATGCCAATCTGGTAGCTGATGAGGAGGCCATGTTAATGGCTTCATTGCATTAATAACTGTGCCGTGCTTGCTGCTCTGCATGTACATGCACACAACAGCTTAACACTGGCATACTACATTGCTATGCATAGCATGTAGTAGTATATATGAACCTTTTATGATGTATATATATACATGTGTATTATTGCAAGTATGCAAGCAGTTAATGTACGTAGGACAGCCAAGGGTAGGTGGCAGTGCATTGATTGCTCAGTAAAAGTACTATAGATTGGAGTAATTTACTTTTGTCCTTTTTGTGGATTAAATTCACGCTGCTGAATATGCTGATCTTGGTTTTCACGTTTTGCATAGTGCTATGACTGCTGCTGGCTTTGACAGCCCCAGCTTCAGCATTCCCATTTGTGTTCAGAGTGAAGTTGGCTGCCAGTAACTAAAGGTGAGGGTCACGTCGTGTCGGGTCGATACGGCACGTATTCATCATGTCCTATGTCTAAACTGTGTCATGTCATCATAGTCTCGATGATCTACCGTACCATACTGTGTCAGTTCGGCTCATTTTCGGTGAGCTCAAGCATGGTCTATGTAACATCTGGAAAATTTTAAATAATAAAAATAAAAATATAAAAATTTGTAAAATAAATTTTTTAATTAAAATTCAAAAAATGAATTAAAATATTATCTTTGATCTCAATACCTTGAAATCAACCTTAATCAAAGGATGAGTTGCAAAATAAAACTTCAAATCAATCAAAATATGAAAATGAGTTGAAAATAAAATTTAAATAAAATTTACTTTGAAATTTCATTTAATCATAAATTTTCTTGAATTTTGGTTCTTAAGAAATCATTTTAGTATAAACTCGATAATGGATAAAGAGAGGAGCAAAAAGATTACAACAATAAAATAAATAAAAATTTTATCTAAAACTAGGAAAACTCCAGTAACTCATTTATAAATTTTAAAATGTCATGTCAAGCAATTATGTATGAAATGAAAGCCTAATAATGTGTCTTGACTAGCAATAGTAAAGATGTCAGAATTAAATGAAAATATTCCATCATAATTTCGACCATATATTTTTATATTATATTCACTATGAATCATTCCGTCAACATTAAAAATATCAGGGAATAATGATTATATTTGGTAATTATAAAAATTCAAAAACAGAAAAGCTGAAAATCTGAAAATACAAATATCAGAATTTTAATAAATAAAATATAAATAATTTGAAGCTGAAAATTTTACAGGAGATTAATATGCCAATTTAGAACCTTTATAAAAAGTTTTATAAATTATTGATGAGATATAGATTTCCAGAAAATTTATAAACAGAAATCTGATAATTGTGCAGAGTGTCTCGTCAGAATTATTATAATTTCTGTAGTCGACATTATCATCTGAAATTTCCACAGTATGAAGATAACTCGCAAAATATCATTAATTAAATTCCTCAATAAATTACCGATATGATTTCTAACTGATTCGATGAACTCATCATAGCTCTGCTCGCTGAAATTTCTGAAGGACTCCATGTCTCTCTCTGCCTTGTGGGGCCATTCTCCTGTGCGGGGCCATTTGCCAGTCTCAGCTCTGCTCATCTTCCTCCTTTGATTGCTGGTGCCCCGAAGCAGAACCCCATCGCCCTATGCCTTGCGTCAGCCACTGTGAACGGCGTAACCGCCTACGACTTTCGTCGTCCGGCCATGATGGTCTTGGACACGTGGAGTTCGTCGCCGCATTCCACGCTGAGCAGCCTCTACCATGCCCATGCTCCTCCCTGTGTAGCGCCAAGAGCCTTCCCACCGAGTCTTGACCGAGGTAGGTTCATCTGGGTGACTCCCGCTATAAATACCGCCTTCCAGTTCGCAATGAGCCGCACGCTTCTTCCTTCATCTTTCCCCTTCTTCTCTATACCGCCCCCTACCTGAAACATGCTACTCTCCTCCATTTCCGCCATGACCGCATGAGCCTTGAGCTCGGAAAAAACTCGATTCTAGCTGATACACTCAAGTATTTTTAAATTAACCTTGACTCAAGCTTCCTGGGGCATTCACCATCAAATCCCCTCAAACGTTTTTGAACCATTTCACCAGGAAAACCACCGTCACCAAGGAGCTTCTTCCTCAAAACCGGTCACCGGTGGTAGCCCGAAACAATTAATCTCCAATTAAGGTAAATGACAAAATGGATTCCTCGTGACCCCTACATGCTCAATCATCCACCACGTTGTACTAAAATGGTTTCTTCTTCTCCCTGGCTGTGCCGCCATTAGAGCCACCTTTGAGCTCTCGGTGGCAGGGCATTCCAGCCCACCTCGACCGCAATCAAGCATACCAGTAGATGCGCCTCGTCGTGCTACAACTAACCTTGCCCTCGACCGGACCGGAGACCCACTGGAGTAGCATCGACGGTGAGCCCTAAGTCCTTCCACTGTTTTTGGACATTGAGTGCCGGGACCCATCCGTTAGCCGTTCGGCTCCAGGTAGGAGAAGCGCAATGCCAAAAGGCGCCTTCCACTTTAAGAAGTGCATTTTTTCTTTTTATTTCCTTTTCCAACCCGAGCTAACTTCATATGTAAATATCTTTTGCATTTTTAATTCAAATAAGATGAAACAAATTTCTAAATTCATCTAAAATCAAGTGCTTCCAGAATATGCAAAAATATTTTGAAAAAGATCTCTAGTTGAAATTGAAATTCAAATTTAAATAAAAGGCCTAAATATATGCTATGAATAAAATTTTTGTAAACGAACTCAGAATTACCTAAAACCAATTTTAATAGAATCACATAGCTAGTTGTTTTATTATTTTCAAAATGGGATGATTTTTACCTGATGTGCCTTGTTTTGGCAAAGATTGTGGTTATGTCATGAATGGCAGGAAATTGGATATCTTGACACTCACGTCATGGAGGAGTGTGAGTTGCTACTTATGCTTTATTGTTACTTTTATATCAATCAAACACGCTTTTACAAATTCCGTTTCACAATTGTAACTTATCTTACAGATCAAATGTTGCTTTATGCAAATTAACTATAGAAGCCTCTTTTGACATAGCCTGCATTTATGCATTTGCAAATACCACCTTAAATCTTACTGAGTATGAAAGTACTCAACCTTACTTATTATGTTGTTTTAGGTGGATATGACAATGAGGCTCCAAAGAATATCTTTTCATCGCAGGTTAAGGGAATTTCAAGTGAAGCGGTCTTTCTGGGGATTTTTGCCATGTCAGTTGCCTGAGGGTTGGATGGGCACACTACAAGACTTTGCTTCTCTTGTGCTATGATTATTTACTCTGAGTTGTAAAATATATTGTATAATTAGCTTCCGCATTAATAATATGATGTATGGTTGTGGTTCCAATTGTTGTAAATGTGCGTACTAGCTACTGATCCAGGGACTAGTATGTAATGCACATTAGATTTCCATTTTTGTATTTTTGCAAAAATGGGGGTCGTTACAGCCTATTTACGATTCGTGCTGGTTTTGTGCCGTGTCGGACCAGGCTCAACCCACTTACACTATTAGAATGAGAGGAAAGGAGTTGGAGATGCGCAGGACTGAGGCAGTGGACAGAAATACTGGAGAAAAAGAACTAAATTTTTATTCCCTTTTGAACAAATACAGAGTGTCATTATAATGCTTACATGAGTACACGATGCTCCTTAGTACATGATCCCTCTCTCCCGCCCCCGCCAACCGTGTGCCACAGGCCCTACCAGTTGTCGCGTGGGCTGTGTTGTGCATGTTCCACGTGCAGGGCAGGCCATGCCGTGACACGGTCGCCACAGTGGCATATTGTGTTACCCCGAGCATAGCTCATTCCATTGTGTCGTCCCACCCGTTGTGCCCAGTTGGTAGGCCTAGCACGGCCTGAGCAACTGTGCCATGCTGTCACAACCCATTCCAATACGGGCTGTGCCTATTGTGCCACGTGCCAGTCCAAAAAGCCTAGCCCAATACCCACCTCTAACTGCCAACATGTTTAGCTTTCGATATGAGCCGTTGGATGAGACTTGCATGGGCCAGATTCTAGGTAGTTAGACTGTGTTCATGCACATCACATTCATGTGTATGTACATGGAAAAGCCACAAATTCAAAGATGGAGGCTTGCTTGAGGAAGTCTTCAACCTTCGGGCTTAGAGGTGGGTACTTGGGTCGGGCTTTTTTGTTGCCAGCCTAAGGCACGGTGACATGGCCCGGTCCAAATCCTAGCACGGCATGACACTTAACACGAGTCTTATGGGGCCAATGACCGAGGGCATAAAAAAGAAGCCCAATATAAAGGTCATCGACCCGTAGAGTATGAGTGTCATGGACGCACCCAGCACAATGAATGGCACCCCACCGCCAACACCTAAGAGAGACGGGCAAGGGGGAAGAAAGAGCTGAGAGAAATTGAAAGACGGTGCAAGAAGCTGCTATCTCTCGCCTGTCTCTCTTAATCTCTCTCAGCTCTCTTACACCCGTATGTCTCAATCTCCCCCTCTTTTGCCCGTCTCTCCCAATCTCTCTCGCCTGTCTCCCTACCTCTCTTTCTTGCCCATTGCCTCTTCTCTCAACCGTGTTCAGCACATCCCCTCACTCTGTGTAACTGTTTAAGAATAAATAAATTTTAGTTCTTTTTTTCATAATATTTGTGTTCATTGCCTCAACTCTATGCGCCTCTGGCTCCTTTCCTCTCGTCGTAATATTGCAAACGGGTTGGGCCGAGCCTGGGCTGACACGGCACGAAGCAGGCACAAAGCACAAATGAGTTGTGTTTGATCTCGGCGCCGAAGGCCAGTAGGGCCAACATGATACTGTACAACGGGCACAATGGGCCGTCGCGACCCGGCACGGTTCAGATACGAAGTATGGTGAGTCCGTGCCGGGCCGTCCCAGTATGGCACGACGCCCACCTCTATTCGGGCTGGTGTTACAGTATTAATGGAGTACAGTAGCACATGCACCGCATGCCAGGCCTTCAATGTGAGTTGCAGACTTTGTAACCCACTGACCTAGCTAGCTTCTGTCCCCTTCTCTCTTTGGACTCTCTCTTTGTTCTCTTGTTGATGGCGACGGGATTAATGAGATGCAATTTAGATCTTATTTCAGGACTTTTAAGCTTAGCTGACAGAAGACTGAAAACATATTCTGACTAAAGACTTGGAGAGACGAAACGATATATCCAGAGTTAATTTGCTGCTAAGTCAAATGAGCTACTTCAATGTAACAACAATACGTACGTCTCATGTATATATACATTCGTATCCGTTGCACAATAACTACCCTTCTCTTTAATTTCGCAGGGCTTGCAGTGACTGCAAGAGCTAGCTGAAAACAGTAATATACATCTGTCAAGCCACAGTCGAGGGTGCATAGGTCAATCTCTGTATGCCTTGAGGACCGAGCTTAGCTCAGTGGCGTGGGAGGCAGTTGGGAACCCAGTTGATTTGGGTTCGAGTCTCAAACTCGGCGTTTCTCATAGAGACGTGTGCAGATATGGATATACATGCGTGCATGTCTGAAAGGATATGTGTATTTGTAGCCCGTCTGTTATTCTTTCTTCTATAATAAATGTAAGTAATCTGACATTTTTTAAAAAAAAACTCAATACGCTTTAGCAGGTGTTACTGCAAACACTGCTCTCTGGAGTCTGTAAATAAATAAATAAATGTATGTATCAACCAATCTTCATGGAGAGCGTGTGTCAGTGATTAGATTTTTCAGATGGTAACATTTCAAAAACCGAATTTTAAAAATCGGTTCGAAATTCGCAGTACGAAAACCGCAAAAATCGCTCGAAATCCATTAGAAACCGAAGGGTTAAGAAATAAAAAATAAAAAATCGAAAACCATTCGGTTTTTTTATGAAAAACCGCTCGGTTTTCACGAAAAGCCTTTCAGTTTTCACCGAAAACCATCCTGACCAATTGAATGTTCTTTAAAAATGGTTTTTGAGCGGTTTTCAACAAAAATCATGGTTTTTCACGAAAACCGCAGTTTTTCAACGGTTTTCGAACATATATTTTTTTTCAAAATTTTATTTTTTTAATTAGATCGGTTTACCGAGTGGATTTGGATCTTGAACCGGAGCGGTAAAGTCAAAAACCGCAGTTTTTGAGCGGTTTTCACTAGTTTTTGAAACCCTGCCATTAAGTACAGCATCATATAATTTTGGAGTTGAGAATTTGTTTCAGAAGAAATAACCAAAAACCATGAGATTAGATTTTGTGCACAATGTATTAGGTTTGAATTTTTTTTAAATAATACATTTTTATTCAAAATTTCAAAAATATACCACTGAAAAAATTTTACAGAAATATACCCCTATCGCCCGTCGGATGGGCGATAGGGGCTTAAATTGCAAAATAAACGGGCGACAGGAGGCCACGTCACTCCCCAGCCTCCTGTCGCCCGATGAAATGGCGACATGAGCCTGTCGCCCGATGAAATAGCGACAGGGAATAAATCGATGAATGGTTGGGCAATAGGAGCGCACACCCCTGTCGCCCAACCATATGGCGACAGCAGCTCTTCCCTCTATTTAAGCAATTGTCCGGCACTGTGTTCAATCATCGAATTCTTCAATCATCCAGCCAAAGAAGAGTAGAAAGGGAGAGAGGAAGGAAGAAAAGAAGAGAAAAACGAAGGAGAAGAGGAAAAAATGTCGAAGCGTGCGAATGGAAAGGGGAAGGCGAAAGAAGAGGGAGGTGCTTCGGAGTGGCCGCGCAACATCGCGTACCAGGACCTCTTCGTACCTTTCGGAATTGTCCCACTGATGTGTCTGTGCGAAGATGCTTGCAGGCTTGTCTATTCTTGGAAAATTCCAACTTGGAAGAGGAGGTATTGGATGTGCTGCAACTACGAATTCGACCCGCCGGAGAAAAGCCTGAAGAATCGCTAACTGGTAACAATCATACGTGTTTCGTAATATTTGTAAATGAAACATTGCTAATTTATGTTTCATGCAGTCGCCTCCGCCACTGTGTGAATTTGAGCAGTGGTATGACATGGAGATCAACCCCGAGGACCAAAGGCTCCTTGATCAAGCCAATCGGCAAGAGGAGTTCAGGCGGCAGCTTCAAGCGCAGCGTGACGCCACACGCGAGGAGGCATGTCGAAAGGAAGTGGAGGAGAAAGAGGCCGAGCGAGAGAGAGAGAGAGAGAGAGAGAGGGCACGTCGTGCCAGAGAAGCCCCACCGGAGGCATGGGCGAAGGGGAAGTGGCCTCGATCCACTCAGTAGACGTTAAGTTGTAACCATTATTTTCCTTGTTCGTGATGTGCATCCTAGTTTTATGTCTTAATGAAGAGTATTGTCTACTTTATTTTCCGCTGTAACTTCTGATCTGAGAAATCGTGGCCACTTAGGGGTTTTCCTTGCCTCGCGGGGTCCACCGGATACGGCCCAAAAATTACAAAAAAATCACAAGCGATCTAGGTAACGTGGGCAACACTTATCAATGGGCGACCTGGCCGGGCATTGCCCCGGCACGAAGTTGCGAAAATCGGAAAAGGCACTCGCGGCCATGAAACCACGAAAATCGTGGTCACTTAGGGGTTTTCATAGCCTCGCGGGGCCCTCCAGATACGGCCCAAAAATTACGAAAAAAAATCACGAGTGATCTATGCAACGTGAGCTACCACTTATCTACGGGCGACCTAGCCGGGCATTGCCCCGGCACGAAGTTGCGAAAATATGAAAAAGCACTCGCGACCATGAAACTGCAAAAATTGTGGCCACTTAGGGGTTTCCCTTGCCTTGCGGGGCCACCGGATATGGCCCAAAAATTACGAAAAAAATTACGAGCAATCTACGCAACGTGGGCAGCACTTATCAATGGGCGACCTGACCAGGCATTGCCATGGCACGATGTTGCAAAAATCGGAATAGGCACTCGCGGCCACGAAACCATGAAAATCGTGGCCACTTGGGGTTTTCGTAGCCTCACGGGGCCCACCGGATACGGCCAAAAATTACAAAAAAAATCACGAGTGATCTACGCAACGTGGGCTACTACTTATCTATGGGCGACTTGGCCGGGCATTGCCCCGGCACGAAGTTGCGAAAATGTGAAAAGGCACTCGCGACCACGAAACCGCGAAAATCGTGGGCCACAAATCAAAAGGCGGGGTGCGGCGTGTTGTCGTTTGATCTGGCGGGATGCAACGTTGTCGCTTTGAAAAGGCGGGTGCGCGTGTTGTAGCGTGTTGTCGTTTGATCTGGCGGGTGCCGAAAGTGTTATCGTTTTAGTTTGATAAAGCTACTAGGTGTGTGACAAAGTTGATGAAAGGATTAACTAAGTACATAAGATTAAAATTACAAAGAATACAAATACAATTGTTCGTACAACATATTTCGAAAGATAAACTAAGTACATAATATACTACCAATAATAAAAATCAAAAGAAACTACTGTCGGCCCCTCTTCTGCCTCCTCCGAACCCGCCTGCAAGTACGCCAATCAGACGGCCACGGTGTGCCCTCTGTGGCCTAGCCGGAGGTGTCACGATCTTCTGGCCGAGTAGGTCAAGGTCGGTGGTGGCGCCCGTGCATACCGTGATGATGAAGGCTCATATGTGTGGACGAGGTACCTCGCTCTGAGGTCCTCCCCGCCCTCCCCTCATCATCATCACCTTGCTCCTCGTAGTCGTCAGGAGCAGGTGGATCTGTGCGCGAGAACAACCGTGCTTGCGAGCCTGTAGCAAATGAAGAATTATTGAGAGCATTGTAATACGTGATTGTAATACACGAAGAGTGCATTTCAGTACTCACCTCTAGCGCTACTGAGCGTGCCCAGCTCGCCTCTCGCGACTGCAGGGGCAGTAGCGTTCGAAGATGTACCTGCAGCACCCCTGCCTCCGCTAAGTGGCACGCCGGGAGCCACCTCGGGAGGGATGCGGCATCCCAACAACTTGAGGCCACGTCTCGCGCTGTCCCGAGCCCTCGCGACGTAAGAGGTGACCTCCTGTCTCGTCACCTCTTCTCCGGTGGTCAGCCGAGAAAACAAAACGCCTAAGTCGTCGTATATATGGAGCAGTGCATCATTCTGCAAAAAAATTACGAATTAGTTAGAAAAAATAAATTACGAATTACTAAGATTACGTGAGATCGAAGGTATGACGCAACGTATCGAAGTGTGCGCCGCCGAGTCCGTATGGGCGGGGTACGTGTCTACCACCCTGGGAACGTGTCTAGGAGGATTGGGGTCGACACGTACCAAACACAAACAAGTCTGGGGAGTGTACCACTCTCGGTACGCGCGGTACGTCCATGGGTCATACTACGCAGCCTCAGCGTAGACGTCCTCCAGGGCTCCTCCCCACTCCTCAACCCAAGGCACCATACGTAAGTGCCAGGGGGTGGTCCCAGGTGTGTCCTTCCTACTCTGCCTGTGGGTAGGAAATAGATATAGTGTTATTAGATGGCATTACACAGTAATAATTATAAAAACATCGATACAGGGAACTTACGTGTGGACTGAGGGTGGGACTGCACGATCGTCGTGCACCGGGAATGCCTGCCATAGACCAAACTGCCTCATCACACGATGGACAGCGTAGCCCTCGACCTGGACATCGAACACGAGGAACCGACGAGTGAGCCAGTACTGCGTCTCGTGTGCAAAGGGTGGACAGGCCACCCATGACACGAAGCTGCACCTCAGCGTCCGCGTACGGCGTCCAGCGTATGTGGTCCTCGGTGAGGTGGTCGAATGCAGCGACGAACTGTGGGTAGCCCATCCGCACAGTCGTGTGCGCCCACCTAGGCTGTAATCACGATAGAACGTAACCGTTAGTACTCAGAAAAGTTAAATAAAAAGTACCAAAATCGTGATTGCAATATCTTACCCGTCGCTGGCACCAGATGGTGCCCATGGTCGGACCGTCGACGTCACCAACTGCATGCTCTAGAGGCTGCAGGTCGATCTCGGGCCGCCCGATCTGGAACCTCTCGTATGCCTACAACTGTACCAGCAGTGGACATCCTCCGAAGGTCGCGTTATCGGCGATCCGTGCACACCCGTCGCAGAGTGCACGGTAGGTGGCGCACAGCAAGGCTGAGCCCCAGGAGTACTGTGGCACGGCGTCAAGGGGTGCGTCCGTGATCTGCCTTGCGAACTGCACCAGGTGCTTGTCCACGATATCCCCATGGGACGTCGTGAACATGCACCACCAAGAGCCACAAAGCAGTACGCCTGTGTGGCGGCCGAGGCTCGCTCGTCCGGCTGCTCGACGATCTGCTCACGCCAGTAAATAAAGCTCACTTGTTATTTTAAGCAGTACGTACACAATTTAGTTTTAAAGGCTACTTGCGTACCACGAACTGTCCAAGCCAGCGTAGTGTCGGTCCGTGCGGGTGGTCGAAGGCTCTGTACACAGCAGGTGGTAGTACACCCTCGAACCTCTGCAACAGCTCCTAGCGCCACTCCGGATGGATTTCCTAGGGTACCACAGCCTCACCGGCGATCGGGAGGCCGAGGAGGTAGGAGACGTTCTGCAAAGTGATCGTCATCTCCCCGACAGGGAGATGGAAGGTGTGCGTCTCCGGCCTCCACCGATCCACTAGAGTGGTGATCAGCGACCGGTCGTACGGGAACCGGTGTCCCAAGTGCTCTACCATCCGAGCGAGGGGCAGCAACCCTGAAGCTCGAAGCCTAAGAAACAGAAACATGTAATTAATATCAGTGCTGCACTAGTCATGGTGCTAGAGCAAACATGTTTACAAATTTAAGTACTGATATGTTACATGGGGATCCAACGTGGATCGAGTGCCCAGGAGTGCTGCGCTGTCCTAGGTCGAAGGACGCCCAGCTGCACAGGGTCCCCTCCCTCCTCTGGGACAGTAGTGGCGAAGCGGGCACGGTGACCATGGTCGACGACCGGGTCCAGCAACTTGAATGACCACTCGTCATCTCCATGCTGGTGAGCCATACCTGCAAATTACAAAAATGAAAGTTAGAACTGAAACACATATGTAAACAAAAGAGTACGTAAAACTACACAAGCATCACAACAATATATTGAAACAAATACGCACATAAAAAACGGAGAAGCTCATTACAATATATCAAAACAATTCCAACAATTTGTCAAGACACAACACTCGCAACAGCTAGGTACAAAACAGAGTTCATACAACACACGTTACATCGATGAAATATAAATTTGATATATGACATATGATAATGCAAATTGCTTGTCATCTGGAGCGATGGCGTTGTGCAGCAGTCCTCGCAGAGGACGATCCTTCCCCCACCGTCGGTGACCATCTCCTCCTTCATCTTCTTCGTTTTGTGCTTCGCAGTTCTTGAACATATGTCCTCGTTGGTTGCACAATGAGCATTGCTTCACGCGTTTGCCAGCTTCTGACTCATCCATGTCATTTCTTATATGCCTTGTTTTTCGACGCCCTGCTTTCCCTCTTCTCGCATCAAAATCTGGGACCTAGAACCTTTCATCAACACTAGGAGTTGTGGTGAAAGAACCCACAACCCCATAACCATAAAGCTCCTCGCTCCAAGTTGCAATCACCCTTTCCTTCATAAAATATTCAGATAGGTATGTACCAGGTTGCATTCCAAATAAAGCATATGTGGCTATGACATGAGAACATGGCCTATGCAAAAGGTATGGCTTGTTGCACGAGCATTTGCACTCAGCCTGTAAGATGCACTCTTGGGTGACAACCCTCTGGTTGGTTCCATGCCTTCCTTTATCCCTGCAGATCACCTCGAAGTGTAGTGTCCGTGCACCAACTTTGATAGCTCTATGTTTGGTCGCCTTCTGACTCTTTTCATCCATGTATTTAGTGATCATCGAAGAGTACAAGAACTTTTCATCTCTCATTACTATGTCAGCAGCTGCAGGTCTGTCCACAAAGTACTTGGTTGTACCCCTCAGCACTCCCTCGACAATTCCTACCAACGGAAGACACCTTATCCCTCGCATTACTCAGTTGTAAACTTCTGCAAAGTTAGTGGTCATCACACCATATCTGGCACCATATGTGTCATATAACAGTGACCACTTCTCTTTGGTTCATGCTTGATCCAGTCCGAGAAACATTTGATTGGCCTTTGCCTCCGACGACGGTTAGTCGCCTCATCCTTTGTTGGCAGGGGGAAAAGAGGCTCCACCTGCTCGTGTGTTCCACTAGCACTAGTGTTGTTCGTCTGCTCCTTGTGTTTTCTTGTCAGGTCATCAAGATTTTTCCACAGAGTTCGGAACTTGCTCTCCTGGTTGTGGTTACATAGTCTTTTGAACATGTTCATTAGTTGCTTGTTTCTAAATTGCTTATAGAAGTTTGCACCCAAATGCCTCATGAACCATCGACTCTACAAGTCAGGCCATGGGAATGGCTCCTCTTCCCTGCTTGCGTACCGGTTGATAGCACTAAGCAAGCCAAAGATGCTCGCATGCAAAGACGCACATATCCGGACGAGTTTTGACCACCCCGATCTTTAAGTTTCGTAGGAACCACAACCAACACTCGTAGTTCTCGCTTTCTACGAAGGCAAAAGCAACAGGCAGAATCTAGTTGTTCCCATCGACGCCCACAGCTATCAATATTTGCCCTCTGTATTTCCCGGTCAAGAATGTGCCGTCCACGCACAACAATGGATGACAGTGATAGAACGCCTTAATGCAAGCTCCGAATGCGAAGAACACTCTCCTCAGATGCCTTTTAGTTGGCCACTTGATTGACGGACAATCTTGATAATCATAGTAGGTCCCAGAATTTCTTCCCTGAATGCAACTGAGCAGTGTGGGCAGGTTATGGTACGAGTCTTCAAACTTCCCAAACCTCATTTCTAATGCCTTCTGTTTCGCCCTCCACGCCTTTCCATAGGTAATTGTGTACTGATATCTGTTCTCGATCGCTCGGATAATAGCACGGGCCTCAAAACTCAGGTTCTCCACTATCTCTGCGTACATGATGTTTGCGACATACCCGGATGACAGGTTCCTGTGGGCCATCACTGTTTCCTCAGTCATACAGGTATGCTGCTCAACCTTCGAATATAGCCAATGGGTGCCCCATTTGGGCTTGTACACGTGCACTCTCCATGGACACCATGGATCTCACACACCATGTCGTAGCAGGTTGGGGTGGATTTCTTAACCCTGAAAGTCCTTCTTAATCATAGAGCCCAATCTTTCACGGCATCCTGCATAGCCACTTTTGTCGGGTACATACTGTTAGGCCTAACCTCATTATCACTATACTACCAAGGTATATTGTTGCTTTCATTGACAATCAGCTTATCAAATTGTCACGGCTCCACTCTACCGGGCACAAGCGGCTCCGTACCTCCATCTTCCTCATCCGACACATCGCTGTCCTCCTCTTCTCGCTCTCATCAGACTCACGGTCTTCCTCTTCCATCCTAGTTGTTATTTCATCAATTTGCTCACCTTCGTCTACCAGTCCCCGCGCTTCTTGACCAACATTTTCATCATCCTCCCGAAACTCAACCTGTTCACCACTTTGGCAAATGATGTCATTGTTGCATTCTTTGAACATACCGCTCATGGCTAGATCCCCAATTTCGTGTCACCAAATCGAGCTCATTTTGAGGTGACTACACTCACCGACGCCCAATCGCTGGGGGCAACATCCCTCTCATATGCTTGCACTAAAAGCACCCGATTCCATCCCCGTTGCTTTGCCCCCTCACATATGATCTCCACGATGCGGTTCCCTTTAGCTCAACTAGCTCCCAGTAAATAGGGTCATTTCGCATACTACATAGGCAAAATACCTTCAACTCGCACTTCTCTTGTTCCATCCGAAAAGTATAATACAACCATTTTAACACGTATAAATGTGCGCCCTCGACCCTACTCAAACTTCTATCCATATATCGCATGTTACTTAGATCTCGCACCTCCAAACCATGGATTACAACCCCTCTCCATAATAGATTCTAAATGGAACTCGATTACATCATATCTGCTAATCCATTCATTCACCCACTAATTAATTATTTTACGTAAAAATATTGTGACACCTAACATAACTATACCTACATGCTACAAAAATATATATCTAACCGTAAAAAACATCTAAATTCCTAAGAATATATATCGACGTAATTCTATCCGTAAAAAACATCTAAATTCCTAAAATATATATCGGCGCTATTCTAAATTTCTATCGGTAAAAAACATCTAAGTTCCTAAAAATATATATCGACGTACTTCTATCCGTAAAAAACATCTACATTCCTAACAACATATAGATTACCTACATCTAACTACATTTCTATAAATCTATATCGACATACTCCTATCCATAAAAAATATCTAAATTCGCTAAATCTATCCGTAACATATCAAATTACCTAGATCTAAAACTATTTCTAATATACCATAATTTACTGCTAAAAAAGTAAACAACAGAAATTTACCTCCAAATAGTCGCGCAGAATCCCTCCCTCTTCCTCCTTTTCTCTCCTCTCCTCTTCCCCCTCTTCCTCTTCCTCTCTCTCTCTTTCTCAAATTCTAAACCGAGCGCAAATGCCTACAGTGCCGGGCGAGAGGCTTATAAAAACATCTCTATCGCCATTTCATCAGGCGACAGGGGCGCGCGCCTCCCCTATCACCATTTCATCCGTCGATTTACTCCCTGTCGCCATTTCATCGGGCGACAGGCGCCGCTTTGGCTCCTGTCGCCATTTTATCGAGCAACAGAGGTCGGAGGTGACGTGGCCTCGTCACGCCTGCTTATTTTGTAATTTTGTCCCCGCCGCCCATCCAACCATGCACACAGTATATTTCTGTAATTTTTTTTGGTGGTATATTTTTGAAATTTTGAATAAAAAATGTATTATTTTAAAAAAAATTCTATTAGGATTGCATGCAACTGTAAGTTTCTGACCTAGATATTATGGTTGTTGCCTGTATACATGTAACATCCCAAATTTTACTACAAATTAAATGATATGTTGTTAAATTATTATTCTACATTTATTTTGAATTTTCAGAAATTTCTGCATTTCAGAAAATGCCTCTTTCCAATTTCCTCGCTGCTTTTAAATTTTCAAAATCTATTCAAAAATTGTGCAAAGTCTAAAATATTTTTTAGGTTCTAAATGATCTAAAGTGCCTCACCAAAAGTTTTATGAATTTTGGAGTTGGATTGCTATTTTCTAAAGTCAAATACTGCCAATTATATTAAAAATAGTGCCAACAAAAGAATTTCTGAGAAAAATCTGGATGTGAAAAATTTACCAAAAATTTACTGAAAGACCATGTGGAGGTCTATCCTTGGGTGTGATGAGTAATTCATAAGATTTGAGATTGGTTTGATTTGAAATTGAGTTTGATTTGAATTGGATCTTTAAATTGAAGCAAATTGAGTGTTGGTTGCTTTTCCTAGTGCTACCAGCCTAGGGGCAGTAGCACCGGACCATTGAGTGAAATTATAATTGATTAATGATTTTGGAATAATAATTGAATATCTTTGTGGGCATTGCTATGTGAAAGGTTTTTCCTTATCTTTGTTGGTTGCAGGGCAACGGTGCTAGATCATGGTGAGGCAGAGGATGACCGAGACTAGGCGAGGAGCGTCGAAGGTCCAGACGGTCGGGAGATCACCGGAAGATGATCGGAGACGGAATCCGAGCTAGCCAAGAAGACAAGGAAAGGAGATGATGCTAGCTAGATGTCGTGTGGATCAATGAGGGCCGTTGGATCACGGTCTAGTTGATAGGTTAGCGGGTCTAGGTAGTATGCTTTGAAAACCATGTAAGAAAACCCAGTATGTGTGTGGGTTTTGGGTTAGCCTTTGCATGGCTGTGTGAGTGGGCAAATCCTAGCCCTTAGATGAGTTCTCTAGGGTTGAGGGCTGCATCCAAGGGTGGTAGGTGGCCCAAGAGTAGTATAAATAGGGGTGGAGGGGTAGCCTCCTCCCCTTGAAGGTTGTAGAGGTTTTTGTGCTCCTTTGAGTTTTGCCCACCTTGTTGTGTGGCTTTGTAAACCTTCTCCTGCCAGAAATACAAATATTTTTCATTCATACTTGAATTTAAATTACGCATTTACTTTATGTCTTAAATTCAGTATTTAAATTCCTGCAATTTACTTTCACACAATTTACTTTCTTGCAATTTGGATTTGCCTCCCCTCCTTCTAAATACTGATCTTGGATGTTTTGAGTGTGTTCATATGGTTTTACATCTCTTTTGCACTCTTGGATTGAGTAGATATCATTTTTTCTATCAAGTTGCAACTCTGTCTAGAACTTGTTCTTCACATAGTAGTTAGTATTTGATTTTTATAAAAATATAGAAAAATCATTTTTGAGTGATTCTTCTTGGAGAAGGTTCAGGACTCTTGTATGCATCTGTATAAAATTTTGGAGTCCACTTGTTGCACCGTTTGGGTGCCATGAGGCGAAAACCGAGCCCCAAACTTTCTGCTCGATGTTCCTGACTATTTGTGTTCTTTAATTTTTAATACTTTTTTGTAAGGAGTTTTGAAGTGAAATCTAGTGGAGTTCTTCAAGACTTATCTTATCATAGGGAGAAAAATTATCAAAATTTCTTGAGTACCAGAAACCCACCAACCACCTGTTCAAATTAAGGATAGTTTCTGGAAATTCTGCTTTTGCTTTTCTGAAAGTGACTTTTGTGATTTGAATTGATCTCCTTTCTAAAAGTAAGAGTTGAATTGATTTCTTTTTATTTTGGATACTAGTTAACCAGGATTGTGACTCAAAAATCTCCACAAATTCTATGGTACTCATCCATGCAAGCTAGGGGTACACATAGTTGTCTAGTTGTTCGGGTTTTTCTCGATTTCCTTTGCATGATCTTTTCGTGGTATTATTTGGAGTATTTTGGGGAAAATTTTAGTTGTGACCATTCACCCCCTCTGTTCGCCATCTCGATCCTTCAATTGGTATCAGAGCCGGTTTTGCTTTTCCATAGATCTTAACCGATCTCGAGAGCCATGGCGACAGACAAGTATTCCACCAAGCCTCCCATCTTTTGTGGTGTCGATTTTCCTTTTTGGAAGTCCCGGATGGAGTCATACATCACTACCCAAGGCTTCCTGATATGGCAGAAGGTCAAGCTCCCATATGAGGTTCCTGTTGATGAGAACATCACGGCCGGCAATATGGCTGACGTTGAGGCAAATGCTAAGGCGAGGAACATTCTCATACAGGGACTCAGCCGTAGTGAGTATGATCGGATCTCTCACCTGCGATCCGCTCACGAGATTTGGGTGACCCTCGATGCATACCATGAGGGCACTACCCAAATCAAGGCCGTGAGGCAGGATCAATACAAGCGTGAGTACAATAAGTTTGAACAACAAGCTGGTGAGAGTCTTGATGAGTGTTTCGGTCGATTTACTAAAATTTTGAGCGATCTCCGGATAGTTGGTTGCACATACCCTAACTCGGATAATGCTCGTCACTTCTTGATCGCACTCGATCTTCTTGTTTGGGAAATGAAAGTGACCACCATCAAGGATACTACTAACTTGTCGACCTTGACTCTTGACGGGCTCTATTCCCGACTCAAGACTCATGAGATCGACGTCGTCTCTCGCAAGATGAAATCACAGTCGATGGCCTTGGTCACCGATCCTATTGGATCTTCTCTTGATTCTTCTGTTGGTTTTTCCCTCTCCGCCCTTTGCGAGCTAAGCGATGACCAATCTGAAAAATTTCGGCCGAGCTTGCTCTTTTAGCTCGCAAGTTTTCTCACGCCTACAAGAGGGTGAGAGAGAGGAAGAGAAGTGGTGGGATCACCTGCTTCGAATGTGGTGGCCCCAACCACTTTTGAACGAATTGTCCCAAACTGGAGAAGGGCAAGAATGACTCCGGCGGTTCCGACAAGAACGACTACACCGACAAGAACCGCAGCAAGAAGCCTCCAGTTCGTGAGCCGACGCACGAGAAGAAGTATCGCAACTTCTCGAAGAACAAGAAGCTCTTCCACCGCGTCCTCGCCGCTCTCGATGACATCAACCTCTCCGACACAGAGACATAGAGCGACGAAGGCGAGAATGATCCGCAAGAGAAGAAAGACGGCGACGACTTATTCGGCATGTGCTTCATGGCGGACACCAACGGCATCAGCGACTCTGAGCTCTACAACGATTCGGATGAGGTAACTTCCTATGAACAGCTCAATGAAGCTTTTTGAAAATTAGAAAAGTTTCATGCTAGAGCTAGAGCTAGATGTATGGAGCTTGAGAAGGAAGTAGATACCTTGACTCGGGAGTTAGCTTCTCTTAGATCTTCTCCCTCCCGAGTCACTGATGATTGTTCTTTGTGTTATACTTTGCTTGTGGAGCTTGAGAACCTAAGAACTTTCCATGATAGTATGCAAACTGAACTTGAAAGTCTTAGGTCGAAGAATGCTAGCACTTGTACTGTTGATATTTTCTCTCTAGATGCTAGTTTTCTTCATGCTCATGCTACTCCTTTATGTGAAAATTGCCCTAAGTTACTTGCTGAAATAGATGCCATGAGCGTTCACCTTAGTAAGTTTTCTTCTAGAAACGATGAACTTGAAATGCATGCTTCTAAGGACCCTGTCAGCTCATGTGAGTGATGTAAGCAACTAAAACTTGACAATGAAACTTTAAATGTCAAGTGTGCTAAACTTGATAAGGACTTACTAGATAAGTCACTTAAGAGTTGCTTGCATTGTTCTATGATTGAGAGGGATTTGGATAAAATCCAAGTCGAACTTAGGAAGAAGTTAGAAGACCAAGTCCATAGGATTAGAGAAGGTCCTTGCGTTTCTTGTGAGGCCCTCAAGATTGAGACAGTCGTGCTGAGGGAGAAAAATACACGTGCTGGTGTTTCTTCTTCTCTTTTTGGTTCTTCTTCTTCTTCTCACCCCTGTTCTTCGTGTGCCTATCTCTTCCGGGAGTGTGAGTATCTCATGAGCACTCTCGAGAAGTTTGTAGGAGACAAGAAGAAGCTAAATCCCATTCTAGACCAATAAAAAATTAGCAGATTTAATCAGGGTCTAGGATTTGACTACTTGGAGCATGCTAGGACTCATCCTCCTACCATTGTGCGTGGATCCAAGAGTGGAGAGATTGTGGTAGCTCCCAGGGTGAGTACCACTGTGTTTAGGTCTGCTGGGTTGTCCATGGGACTTCTGAGCAGAAGGGTGCTTCTCCTGTCACTTTTGCCTCTAGCAAGGCGAAGTATTCATGCACCTTCTGTAAGAAGGATGGTCACCTAGTAGATTTCTGTTTTAAGCGTGCCAAGATCATGAAGCGTGAGCGTGTTACTGCTCTTAGGGGTATTCAGAGTCATCCCCAAACTCTGAGTGCTTCTAAGGCACACACTGCTACTAGATAGGTTAGAGAGTCACATATTTTTGGGCAATATCCAGACTCGGTTTTCATGCTGTTCAGTCGAGTTTTAGTCCTAGAGTTGCTCGTGGTCAGTCTTTCCGCTATCCTTTTGATATTCCTCATTTTTCCCATCGAGGTAGATATAGCGATCTGAGGTGTTTTCATGTAGGAAATTTAGGCAGTCTCATTGGGATGGTCCGGCCTTTGCACCACGGCGGGCCAAACTAGTAACAGCTCCCAGATCTTCTACTAGAGTTGCTTCTTCTGATCTTGTGAGAGTCGAGCGTCAGAGAGACACTAGAGTCCAGTCTTCTTCTTCTGTAGCTGGTACTTTGAGGCGTCGTGTGGTTCAGTATTGGGTTCCCAGGTCTTCACTCTATCCCAGTACTGAGTGTCTACGACTGTGGCATGACATCACCCAGACTTTCTTATCGACTACATCATTCTATTCCCGTGCCACAAGGAGTAAGTATTACTTTACCCTTCACTTATTTGTACACACTTACACCGTATGCGAACTTATTTCCTTGCACTGCATGCCATTTAATAAGCAACCATTGGGTTCTACTCGTCCTTGTTCCAAGTGAAAACGCGGTCTACATTTTAAACTCAATCGAGAAGAGATCGATGGCTTACGCCTCAAGCCTCTTTTGGAGCAGTAAGTACATTATTGTTACCTAACACGTTTTGAATTTAACTACATTCATTTTTTTAACTCAGTGGCATCTCTCTAATGTATGTAGGGGTTTCTCGGCCTACCTCGATGGAGGAAAACACGCTGCTGAAAAGGGCAAGACGCTGGAGTATAAGTGCTTCAGGGTACAAGTGCCTACTATATATACGATTAATTTTTTCTAACATGTAATCTTCATTTGTTAATTTTTTTCTCTCTTCACAGTGTCATCAACATGGCAGCGATGACCTATGCGGCTTCTACGTCATGCACCACATGGCGCTCCTAATCGACAGCTCACATCTTTTCCCTAAGGTATACATGTATAATAATACACTTAGCCTTTTACATACAAATTTTAAAACTTAAATTACTGCACTACATTCTGTTTTGCAGCAGATCAGTATCCCCCCGAAGAGCTTAGATAACAAAGCACTGAACGCCATACGAGATCACTTATACTAGTGGTACTGGTTAGAAGTTATATCAAAGAATGGCAGGTTTAGAGATCTTGAATCATTGTACTAGTCCATATGTAAACAATATTAATTAGTACGTATTGTTAAGTATGCTTATGTTTGTATATTGTCACTGAATGTGATATGTGTTGTAATTAAAGTGTTTGTATTCTGTGAATATGATATATGCATTCTGTGTTCCGTACTACGAATGTGATACATATATATGTGCATATTGTCAATATGTGCTATTTTGGAAAATATGAAAAAGGGCACACCCCTATGAGGGTCATCACAATTGATTCTTATGTGGAACCGATTCTAATGATAGGGCCATCAGAATCGATTCTTCTATAAAACCGATTCTGATGATCCATTAGCCGAATCAGTTTTTACATGGAATAGATTCTGATGATCCATTAGCCGAATCAGTTCTTACATGGAATCGATTCTGATGATCCTGTCATCAGAATCGGTTCCATATAAGAACTGATTCTGATGATACGGTCATCAAAATTGGTTCCATGTAAGGACCAATTGTCATGATCCCTTATCAGAATCAGTTCTTATGTGGAACTGATTATGATAATTAGGTCATCAAAATCGGTTCCACGTAAGAACTGATTGTGATGAAATATCATCATAATCGGTTTCACATAACTTATTCTGATGACAATATCATCACAATTGGTTCCTCATAAAAACCGATTCTGATGACTATATCATCACAATCAGTTTATGAAATGAACCGATTGTGATGTGGCTCTATCACAATCGGGCCAAAACTGATCGTGATAGTGCCTTATCATCACTATCTAAAGACTTTGTATCGCCACTAGAATCGACTTTAATAACAAAAGTGAACTAATTCTGATGTACAATCCTGTAGTAGTGTTTGAACCGCCATAGATATAGTGCCACTGATAATTGAGGATTATCAGTGGCGGTTTTTGAACTGACACAGATAATATTATCTGTGACGGTTCTAGCCACAAACCACCACAGATACCCATGTTATCTGTGGCGGTTCTAGCCACAAACTGCCATAGATACCCTATTATCTGTGGCATTTTTTATATAAAAACCACTACTCATACTCATATTATCAGTGGTGGTTTTTAGATAAAACTGCCACAAATACTCCTAGTATCAGTGGCACTGATAATTCTAGACCACAAAATAAAAAACAAGCATTTTGGGCTAGCCTCAGGCAGTGCTAGCCATGAACTCTAAAACAGCATACACAAAAAACAAATATATATACAAAAAGTAGTAGATGACTGGATGTATACACAAAGTAGCACATTGTAACAGATGTATACACAAAGTAGCATAAGATTAGCCAGAATGGAACATCAATTTACACTTTGCAATGAAACAAAATTTAAATAATAAAAGCCTAAACTAGTTTTCTAAACTTCAAGCCTACGAGCCTTCAATATTGGTTGGAGACGCATGATGTGTAACATGAGTATGGATGATTGGATCGTTATTGTCTTTGTCATAAAACTCGCCTTTTTTGTTGATGACTTCCTTCATGATGAAGTAGGCAAGTTGTCCCTGAATGACTTGGATTTCAATAGGAAGCGGTTCTCTCGTTGGCAACTTGAGACGCTATAAGTAGGAAAAATAAATCTCAAAGGGTATATAGAAATTGTGTGGTGCGAATCAATATGTGATGTCAGTATGACAAACCTCTACGTCATTGTTTGTTATTGTAGAACCTAAGATTTCGCACATGTATTGGCACACGAAGTACCCACATAAATTTGTGCCTCGTGGCTGCTTATGACACTACAAAAATTGAACAAACTAAAATATCATGGAAGAAGTTATTTACTACAAAATGCGATATAAGAATATTGCTTGCATGCATACCGGAAATTTAATACAGATTGAAAGGAATTTCTGGAATGGGCGATATCTTGAGCTCTTTTTACAATATCTTTTGAACGCCTTATTCATTAGACTTATCAGCTCTTCGTAGTCTTTTTTATCTTTATCCAGCAGGTCCATGATCAGCATTCTACTCTTTTCTAGAGTAATTACTACGAGAATCAAGTGGAATCTACATACACATGTATGATGCCATAGTCATTAGTCCTAAGATCAGAGTAAAGGCATGCCCAATTGTTACGATGGCACACCGAAGAGCGTAAGAAGGATGGAATGCTCATACACCCTGCTAATTCTGTGCAATGGAGGAACATCAAAATATAAGAAGCACTTTGCATATGATGTGAGGAATAAAAGGTTCGGGTTGAGTACATATAGGATGAATCCTTTTGGCAACATGAGTAGCCGTCATAGCACTTGGCCAGTGACTTTATGTATTTACAACCTTCCTCCTTGGCTTTGTATGACGTGAAAGTACATTATAATGCCACTATTGATTCAAGGGCCCAGGCAACCTGGCAATGATATCCATGTGTACCTCAAACCATTGGTTAAAGATCTTCTAATATTGTGGAACGATGGTGTATGGGTATAGGATGAGTATAAAAGAGAGAAGTTTATCCTACGCGCATTGTTGTTCGTAACCATCAATGATTATTCTGCTCTTGGTAACCTGTTGGGCCAGATTACAAAAGGCTTCAACGGATGCATTCAGTGCTTGGATGATACAGCTAGCCGGTGGCTGAAGAACTACTTGAAAATGGCTTACATACAACATCATAGATTCCTCCACAAGGATCACCCATACCGCATTAATAAGAGAGTTTTTTATGGGACAAAGGAGACTGCCTTAGTTCCGAAGAATCATACTGGGAAATAGATATTTGCGGCCGTAAAGGATCTTAAAATTATTCATGAAAAGGGAGCCGACAGTACATCTATCCTGAGTTCCCGTGACAAGGCTCCTTTGTAGAAAAAGAGATCAGTGTTTTGGGTCATACCATATTGGCAGTACTTGAAAGTTCGACACACAATCAACATCATACACATAGAGAAGAACGTGTGTGACATCTTGCTTGGTATTTTGCTGGACATATATGGCAAAATGAAAGATACACTCTAAGCACAGATGGATCTCGAAGATATAAAACTCAGTGAAAGACCATGTAGAGGTCTATACCTTTGTGTCATGAGTAATTGACTAGATTAGACATTGATCCGAATTGAATTTGTGATTTGGAGCATTTTGATAGGTTCCCAACCAAGTCGTGGTTCTTTGCTGAGTACTTCTACCTTCTCGACTGGTTCTCTTCCTTGGTTGAATGCTAAGTGCCGAGTGATGCCGTCTTTACTGAGTTCCTCTAGCTTTCCGATTTGTTTCTATGCTGAGTACTGAGTTTCGAGTGGTTCCAGTCTTTGCTAAGTGCGTCTAGCTTCTTGACTGGTTTCTACTGCGGGCAAGTGGTTTGCTTAGGACTCAGCAGAGTTCTCCATGTATGAGTTTCTAAAAGTTCTCTGTCAAAATCTTTGGGGTGCTGGCAGTCGTCCTTAGGGCGTTTGGTGGTTAGCCAGGAGGTTAGCCGAGTGTTTAGCCAAGTGGTTTAGCCGAGTGGGTTAGAGCATGTGTTAGCCGACTGGTTGTGATTAATTTGTGTTTGAGATAATCAGCTGAATATATTTGTGGGCATTGCTGTGTGAAAGGTTACCTTGTCTTTGATGGTTGCAGGATGACCATGCTGGGTCATGGTGAGGCGGAAGTTAACCGGGACCAGGCGAGGTGCGTCGGAGGAGCAGAATGGTCGGGAGATCGCTAGAAGATGGTCAAGATGGAGTTCGAGTAAGCCAAGAAGGCAGGGAAAAGAGCAGATACCAGCTAGATGTTGCGCGGATCAATGAGGACTATTGAGTACGGTCTAGTTGATAGGAATAGTGGGTCTAGTAGTATGCTTTGAGAGTCGTGCAAAAAAACCTTGTGTTAGCGGGTTTAGGGTTCCCCTTGTAGGCCGTGTGAGTAGGGCTCTTCCAAGCCCTTGGATGAGACTCTAGGGTTGAGGGCTGCATCTAAGGGTGGTAGGTGGCCCAAGAGCTGTATAAATCGGGGTGGAGGGGTAGCCTTCCACTGGTGAAGGATCCCTGAGGTGTTTTAGAGGTTTTGAGATCTCTGTTGAGTTTTGCCTACTTTTGGTTGTGTAACCTCCCTTCCAAAAATACAAGTTACCACTCAAAGATTTTAATACTTGCATTTTACTTCTTATCATTTATATTATGCAAGTTACTTTCTGAAATTTAAGTTACACAATTTTACTTTACGCAAGTTGACTCACCTCCTTCCACATGCTTTTATTCTTGCGATTTTTGCGTTCTTGAGTTGTTGATCTTGTGTTTCTTATCTGTTTATTTTTTGTTTCGGCTTTTCGCTTGCTGTGAGTTGTGGGTAAGTTTCCAAGATCTTCTCGGTCATCAAGATCCCACGAACAAGCCTTGAACCAAATTCCCTGTTCTTTCTACTTTTCTTGATGTGTTCTTTCTTCTCAGGCAAAAAGCTCGAAACTTTGAGATTAATCCTGGTGATTGGTTTGTGAATCAAGTTTCTGACTATCCCAAGATCACATCTACCAAGTTTCATGGTGTTTTGTTCAGTGATCAAAAGTTCCTTTGATTTTTGTTCTAGGTCATGCTGACTATTCGTGAGGTGTTCTTGAGTCTGGTATTTTCGCCTATTCCAGAGGGGTACCACCTACTCTTCTAGTCAAGCTCCTCATATTTCTTGGGTGATCTTCTTTGTTAACCTTTTAGAATATTTTGAGTAGGGGAAAATTTTATTGCGACCATTCACCTCCTCCTCTGTTCGCCATCTCGATCCTTCACTCAGTATCAGAGTCGATTCTGCTCTTCTCATTGATCTTGACCAGTCTCAAGTGCCATGGCGACAAACAAGTATTCCACCAAGCCTCCCATTTTCTGCGGCATTGAGTTTTCTTTTTGGAAGTCGAGGATGGAGTCATACATCACTGCCCAGGGCTTCCTGATTTTGCAGAAGGTGAAGCTCCCATATGATGTTCCTACCGATGAACACGTCACAGCCGGAAATATGGCTGATGTGGAGGCGAATACTAAGGCAAGAAACATCCTCATATAGGGACTTTGCTACAGTGAGTATGACAGGATCTCTCACCTGCGATCCGCTCATGAGATTTGGGTGACCCTCGATGCTTATCATGAAGGTACTACCCAAATCAAAACCGTGAGGCAGGATGAACACAATCGTGAGTACAACAAGTTTGAACAACACACTGGTGAGAGTCTTAACGAGTGTTTCGGTCGATTTACAAAAATTTTGAGTGATATCCGGGCAGTTGGTTGTACATACCCTGACTCGGACAATGCTCGACACTTCTTGACCGCACTCGATCTTCGTGTTTGGGAAATGAATGTGACCACCATCAAGGATACTACCAACTTGTCAACCTTGACTCTTGACGGACTTTACTCCTGACTCAAGACTAATGAAATTGACGTCGTCGCTCGCAAGACGAAATCTCAGTCGATGGCCTTTGGTCACTGATCCCATTTGTTCCTCTTCTCCAAATTCTGCTGTTGGTTTGTCCCTCTCCGCCCTTTGCGAGCTAAGCGATGACTGACTGGACAAGTTTCCAGAAACTGAGGTTGCTCTTTTAGCTCGCAAATTTTCTCACGCCTACAAGAGGGTGAGGGAGAGGAAGAAAAGTGGTGCTTCGAATGTGGTGGCCCTAACCACATTCAAGCAAATTGTCCAAAACTAGAGACGGGCAAGACCGACTTTGGCAGCTCCGACAAGATCGACTACATCAATAAGAACCGCAACAAGAAGACTCTAGTTCGCGAGCCAATGCACGAGAAGAAGTACCGCAACTTCGCCAAGAACAAAAAACTCTTTCACCGCGTCCTCGCTGCCCTCGACGACATTAACATCTCCGACACAGAAACATGGAGCGATGGAGGCGAGGATGATCCGCAAGAGAAGAAAGGCGGCGAAGACTTCTCTGGCATGTGTTTCATGGCGGATGTCAACAGCATCAACGACTCCGAGTTCTACAGCGACTCAGACGAGGTACCTTCCTATGACCAGCTCAATGAAGCTTTCTGCAAATTAGGGAAAGTTCATGCTAAAGCTAGAGCTAGGATTTTGGAGCTTGAGAAGGAAATAGGTACCTTAACTCGCAAGTTAACCTCTCTTAAATCTTCTTCGTCCCAAGTCACTGATGACTGCTCTTTGTGTGATACTTTACTTGTGGAGCTTGAGAACCTAAGGACTTTACATGATAGTGTGTAAATTGAACTTGAAAGTCCTAGGTCGAAGAATGCTAGCACTCGGACTGTTGTTGCTTCCTCTCTAGATGCTAGTTTTCTTTATGCTCATGCTACTCCTTCATGTAATAATTGCCTTAAGTTACTTGCTAAAATACATGCCATGAGCGTTCACCTTAGGAAGCTATCTTGTAGAAACAATGAACTTGAAATGCATGCTTCTAAGGACCCTGTCAGCTCATGTGAGGGCTGTAACCAACTAAAACTTAACAATGAAGCTTTAAATGTAAATTGTGCTAAACTAGATAAGGGCTTACTAGATAAGTCACTAAAGAGTTGCTTGCACTGTTCTATGATTGAGGGGGACTTGGATAAAATCCAAGTCAAACTTAGGAAGAAGTTAGAAGACCAAACCCATAGGATTAGAAAAGCTACTTGCGTTTCATGTGAGGCCCTCAAAGATTGAGGCGGCCGTGCTGAGGGAGAAAAATGCATGTGCTGGTGTTTCTACTTTTCTTTCTGGTTCTTCTTCTTCCTCTCACCCCTGTTCTTCTTGTGCCACTCTTTTCCGGGAGTGTGAGTACCTCATGAGCACTCTTGAGAAATTTGTAGGAGGTAAGAAGAAGCTTAATTTTATTCTAGACCAGTAAAAAATTAGTAGATTTAATCAGGGTCTAGGATTTGACTACTCGGAGCATGCCAGGACTTATCCTCCTACCATTGTGCGTAGCTCCAAGAGTAGAGAGATTGTGGTTGCTCCCAGGGTGAGTACCACTATTTTTCTGTCTGCTGGGGTTGTCCATGAGACTTCTAAGTGGAAGAGTGCCTCTCCTATCACTTCTGCCTCTGGTAAGGCGAAGTATTCATGCACCTTCTGTAAGAAGAATGGTCCCCTAGTAGATTTCTATTTCAGGTGTGCCAAGATCATGAGACGTAAGCGTGTTGCTGCTCTTAGGAGTATTCAGGGTCATCCCCAGATCCCGAGTGCGTCTAAAGCACACACTGCTACTAAACAAATTGGAGAATCGCCTGCTTTTAGGCACCATCCAGGACTTAGCTTTCATGCTGTTCAGTCGAGTTTTGGTCCTGGAGGTGCACATGTTCAGTCTTTCCGTCGTGCTCTTGATACTCCTCGTTTTTCCCATCGAGGTGGATATCAGCGGCGTGAGGTGTTTGAAGGTAGAAGGTTTAGGCAGCCTCATTTGGATGGTTCGGCTTTTGCACCACGGCGGACCAAACCAGTGAGGGCTCCCAGATCTTCTATCCGAGTTGTTTCTTCTGATCCTGCTAGAGTTGAACGACAGAGAGTCACTAGAATCCAGTCGTCTTCTGTTGATGGTACTTTGAGGTGTCGTGTGATTCAATATTGGGTTTTCAAGTCTTTACTTTATCCCAGTACTGAGTTTTTTCCTTCTCTCCTGACTTGATCAGGTTCGTCGGATGGGGAAGGGAGATGTTTGGATTATCGACTCCGGTTGTTCTCACCATATGACCGGAGACTCCCGTTGGTTCTCTTCCCTAGTCCGAGTCCCCGGTGATGAGTTGATCACTTTTGGAGACGCTTCTTTATGTAGAGTCATTGCCCAAGGTATTGTTTGCATTAATGAGAATTTTATTCTTAAAGATATAGCCTTGGTAAGTAAGTTGTGTTATAACTTGCTTTCAGTCTCTCAGCTTATTGATGACTCTTTCGAGGTAAGCTTCAAAAGTAATACCTGCAGAATTTTTGATTCATTAAGAAGGTTAGTTTGCGGGATTTCTAGATTTGAGAGAGTCTTTTGTGCAAATTTCTCTACTTCTGGAGACTCTTTTCACTGTTTGTTTGTTTCCGAGTCTCGTGATCTCTCTTTCTGGCATAGGAGACTTGGTCACATTGGTTTCAATCATTTGACCAAAATTAGCGGCCATGATCTCGTTCGTGGTTTGCCTAAACTCAAAATGGTCAAAGACTTAGTTTGCTCGCCCTGCCAATATGGCAAGATAGTTACTGCTTCTCATCCTCCAATCACTGTAGTGATGATTTATACACCAGGACAGCTTTTGCATATGGACACTGTTGGTCCGGCTAGAATGCAGTCAGTAGGACGGAAGTGGTATATCCTTGTCATTGTTGATGATTTTTTGAGGTATTTTTGGGTATTTTTCATGGCCTCGAAGGATGAGACCTTCTCTCAGTTCAGAGGTTTGGTCAGTAGGTTATCTTGTGAGCTCCTAGGTGCATTACGAGCTATACGCAGTGATAATGGCACGGAGTTCAAGAATTCCTACTTTGAGTGATTTTGTGTAGAGTCTGGTCTAGAGCATCAGTTCTCCTCTCCTTACACCCCACAACAAAATAGCGTAGTGGAAAGGAAGAACAGGACCCTGGTTGAGATGGCTAGGACGATGCTAGATGAGTACAGTACTCCTAGGAAGTTTTGGACTGAAGCTATAGCTACTGCTTGTCATGTTTCCAATCGTATTTTCTTGAGAGCACATTTGCATCGCTCTTATGAGTTGAGATATGGCCGAAAGTAGGGGTGGATATCGAGCTGACTCGACTCGACTCGACTCGACTCGGTAAACTCGTTTGGATAACGAGCCAGCTCGAACTCGACTCGGTAACGTAACGAGCTGGAAGCTCAACTCGACTCGACTCGTTATAAACTCGAGTTAGCTCGAGTTAGCTCGTTTAACTCGTTAGTAATGTGAGCAAGAGAGTATACATATTTGATTCATGCATACAAACTAACTCAAATTTGAAAGATTTGAATGCCTAAATATAACAAATGTATCATGCAAGTGTGTGCATGTAGTCCAAATGTAGCATACATGATACATATAGATTACAATTTACAAATTACCACACAAATACACAATGACACAAAGGATATCAAGATATCACAAAAGCAATTGGAACATGGATAGTAATTTACAATTTACAAAGCATTTAGAGATTTACTTCACTTTCTAGAATACAAACAACAGACTACAAAGGCCAAACACAAATGCATAGAGTTCAGCTCGAATACAAACAATGACATTGCATAGAGTTCACTTTCCGAATACAAACAATGTACATTGCATAGAGTTCAACTCCACCGCTCCACGCAATAACAGCAGTAAGTATAAAGTGTTTGCTCAAGTACAAGAAAGTCCAAATAAAACAAGCATGACACAGCTTCAAGAAAGGCTCAAGTCAAAACACAAACTATTTCTCTGTTGCACCCATTAGCTTGTTGCAAAATTGCACTTCACGGTTTGGATTCAGGACTCAAAAGGAGACACCTAACCATGCTTAATCTGAAAATGTTTCGTAGCTATCTTTCTAGCCCCAAATGCAGCTCATGAAGTGTCCAGTTCAAATTTTTATGCAAAAGGCAAAAGCACAAGAACATACTACTTGATTTAAAACTACAACATATTATCTTGCATAAGCATCGGTTTCATCAAGCAATTCACATGCTTTACTATTTTCTTATCTGTATGTTCTGGCACACTTAAAGGTCCCTCGTGTAGATTGGCGAGTCCTCACAGCTACACAGCCTACACCTCATGTATTGATGTTCAGTGTGAAGCAAATTTTGAGATCCGTATAAATCTTATGACTCTTTCCGCCTAAAATAAGATTCCAGAACGAGCAACACTGCGTGTTATACATCATGGATGCATAAAAGATGCATTACAAGATGAATGTGTCTTTACCATGCAACTTCTGTATTCTTTATTTTTTTGGCCTGATTAAGAGCTTACCATGCAACTTCTGTATTCTTTTTTTTTGCCTGATTAAGAGCTACAAGTAAACACGAAGGTTGGAAAAACTAAAAAGTTTAGTAAGTTATAACCAACTCCACTACAACCTTTCGGTCATGGGAGAGATACACATGAACTCCAATGTCCAAAATCCCGAATCTCTAATCCCACCGATTAACTTACATACACATATACGCAGCTATATATACACTACTTAACACCGTAGCACTAATCCAACTGATCTAAATACCAGATCTATCGAAATCTACTTTCCAAACGATTCGATCACCGAGAATGCTCACAAACCCGCTGTGTGAATGATTCAAAAGATGATAGCAAATATTCCTCAAATATTCTCGCTCGAATCCCATCGGGAATTAAAAGCCATATTGCTTAGACTAATCTTAGGCCAACATGGGCTTGAGATTGAAAGAATCAAAGACTATCTACGGTTAACATTCTGAATAGAAGCCATCATTCTAGCAAAACTCGCCATGTGCGGCAGGCTCTTGGTTGAAAAACTCGACGATGCTCGCTACCAACCGTGCACAAGCGAGAAATCGGAGGAAAAAAGGCTCCGAAATGGCAACCGCAAGTATTATCGACGAGAACGAGAGGCAATGAAGCGCAGGGAGCATCTACAATACCTTCGAGAGACGTGGATGGGCGAGAGGTGGCGGAGGCGTCGGCGCCATGAGCCCCAGCCGGATGGGCGAGGGAGGTGGCGATCGAGGGGGGCCGAGGCGGCGGCCGAGGGGGCTGAGGCGGCACGGAGAGGACGGAGGCAGCGGCTGTCGGGGAGGGAAGCGGTGTACCGTCGGCGCGCTGGATTGGAGACAAGTGGGGGGGGTGGTGGGGCCCGGGGATTTAGGATTTAGCCACGGAGGGGATTTAGGTTTTTTAATGTAACTCGATTAACTCGTTAACTCGCCGATAACTCGTTAGCTCGGCTCGCTTAACTCGTTTTTCTAACGAGTTCAAAACCAGCTTCGACTCGACTCGTTAAGAAACGAGTTCGAGCCGAGTCGAGTCGAGTTTTCGAGTACTCGTTTAACTCGCGAGTTTCGAGTTTTTTTTCCACCCCTAGCCGAAAGCCCAGTGTTTCTCATTTTCGTGTTTTTGGTTGCAAGTGTTTTATCTTGAAGTCTGGTAACGTAGATAAGTTTGAGTCTTATTTTTTTGATGGTATCTTTCTAGGTTACTCTGCTTCTTCTCGTAGCTATAGGGTCTGGAGTTGTGATGCCAATAGGATCATAGAGACCTGTGACGTAACCTTTGATGAGGCTAGCCCAGGAGCTAGACCTGATATTTCAGGCTCTTCTTATCCCTCCGATACCATCTTTGAAGAGGATGAAGATGATTGTGGTGATGTTCCACCTGGTCCAATCTCTTCTTCTCCTGAGATGCCTCCTGTTTCCTTTTCTGCACCTCAAGGAGACTTGCCCTTGCCATCCGACTGCTCCTCTGCAAGTGGCTCTGCTCCTACCTCTTTTGCTCAAGAGGTAGAGGCAACTTCTAATCCTTGTCCTCTCCATCACATTCAGCACTGTCATCCACCTGATCAGATCATTGGTAATTTATTTGAATGAGTGACGCGTTCAAAATTAGGTTTATCTTCTTTTTGCCTTCACTCTGCTTTTGTTGTCTCCTTTGAGCTAAAAGATGTTTCTCATGCATTATCCGATGAATCATAGATTAATGCTATGCATGAGGAACTTGAAAACATTGAGAGGAACAAAGTCTGACAGCTTGTAGAATCCCCGACTAGTCATAATGTCATTGGAACCAAGTGGGTGTTCAAAAATAAGCAGAGTGGGGATGGGGTTGTCATTCGCAACAAGGCTAGACTAGTTGCACAGGGCTTCACTCAGATTGAGGGTCTTGACTTTGAGGAGACCTTTGCCCTTATAGTTAGACTAGAAGCAATTAGGATCATGCTTGCATTCTCTGCATCCTAGAGCTTCAAGCTCTATCAAATGGATGTCAAGAGTGCATTCCTTAATGACTTCTTTAAGGAAGAGGTTTATGTCAAACAACCTTTAGGATTTGAGAACCCCAAAAACCCAAACCATGTCTACAAGGCCTCTAGAGCTTGGTATGAAAGGCTTAAGTCCTATCTTCTCAGTTATGAATTCAAAATGGGTTTAGTAGACAAAACTCTATTCATCAGACACCAAGATTCTCATTTCCTTCTCGTTCAGATTTATGTGGACGATATCATCTTTGGTGGCTCGTCTCAGTCTCTTGTGTCTCATTTTTTTGAAGTAATGAGCACAGAATTTGAGATAAGTATGATGGGTGAGTTGAGCTACTTTCTTAGCTTCCAAATCAAGTAGACTCGGAAGGTACTTTCCTACACCAAGGGAAGTACACTCGGGACCTCCTGAAACGGTTTAATATGTCTGATTGAAAGCCTGTGATGACTCCTATGGCCACCACTGCTGTCCTTGAGCCCGGTGAGGATGGTGAGCCTGTTGATCAAAAGGAGTATCGGAGTATGATTGGCTCTCTCTTGTATCTTCTGCCCTGTCTCGCGGGACATACACTTTGTTGTGTGTATGTGCACTCGGTTTCAGGCATCTCCTCGCGCTTATCATCGCCAGGCAATGAAGCGCATCTTCAGGTACTTTCGAGCCACCATTGATTATGGTATTTGGTACTCTTCCTCTTCGTGTCTATCCCTTAGAGCCTTTTTTGATGCAGATTTTACCGGCTGTAGGATAGATAGGAAGAAGAGCACATCTGGCATTTGCCAATTCATTGGCACTTCTCTTGTTTCTTGGTCATCTAGGAAGCAGTTAGGTATTGCACAGTCCACCGCTGAGGCCGTGTATGTAGCTACAGCCTAGTTGTTGCAGTTAGGTGCTCTAGATGAAATCGACCTTGCAGGACTTTGGGTTAAAGATAGGGAGTGTACTACTTTTCTGTGACAACACTTCTGCTATCTACATTGCAAAGAACCCTGTGCAGCACTCTCAGACCACCACATAGATGTTAGATATCACTTCCTTAGAGACCATGTGGAGAAAGGAGATATAGTGCTCCAGTTTGTGGAGAGTGACCGCCAATTGGCCGACATCTTTACCAAGCCTTTGGATAGCTCCAGATTTGTTGCCTTGAGGAGTGAACTTAGATTCATGTGCCTTTACGTCCTTTTATGAGAGGGAGCTGATTTGTATGTTGTGTATTATATCATATATCAGTCTTCTCTTTCTTTTGCTTTCTCTCTGGGTGCTTATGTTTTTTTTAGTGTGTAGACTTGAGTTCTCTTGTCTTTGCTCTTTCGCTACCTAGTAGTCAATTTCTTATCTTTTCCTACCTGTTTTGAGTTTCTGGTCTTTTCGTTGAGTTACTTCTGGTTTCTTCAAGTGATATCTTTCTTAAACTTAATCTTATTAATAACTCAACTTGACCCATAATTGTGCTTAAAATTGAATCATTTGTTGAGGGGGAGTTTAAGAATCTATCTCTTGCGTTGCACATACACTTGATTTTTTTTGAGCTTTGTCTATTATGCAATTAATCCATGTCTCATGTTATATATCATGCTAAAATATGAAATAAAATTACTTGCTAGTTGTGTCCAAAGTCATTTATCTTGCTAAGCTTGCAAAAATTTTAAAAAAATCTTTAAAAGTAAAACCCAATGAATATTGCTCTTACTTGCTAAGTTTCTTCTCTAGGCGTAATTGACATGATCTGTGAAATTTTGGCATTCTCTAGAGTCCCTATATCAACTTGGGTGAAACCTATTTGGTTCATACATGTGTTCTTCACTTGCTTATAAAATTGCAAAAAGAAAAGCACAAAAAACAAAAAAAAATTTTGACTCGTTTTGTGCATAAGACTCAACACACTACATTCTTAAGACAACTTCTCCTTGCACTTGAGATGAACTTGGAATATGGTGTGTATGACCAAGATCATTTTTTATGAGTTTATCTTGAGATGATCGGACATGGCTTGAGTCAATTGCTTTGCAAATTCGAAATCAAAGAAAAAGGAAAACACATATGTGGGTAAAGAATGCAAATAATGTTAAACATTTGCACCCCGCTGTGCCTCTCAAAGTTTCTTGAACCAAGTTTGCAATTAATGAAAAATTTTAATAAGCCTGAAGGACCTTGTATGAATTTCTGGATTTCTCAAAGTGTTGATTGGGTTGAACTCTAGGATTTCCATCTGATCTTTTGAATGACTCTGCGTCTAGCTTTCAAACGAAAGACAAGTGTTGCCAATATTCAATCTTGCTCAAAATGTCAGAGTTTTCTAATTCTCTTGCTAGCAAAGTTCGTATTTGACCCAGGACATGACTTAGCTAAGAATTTTTATTTCATTCCTTAGCTTGGTATTATAATTTGTATCATTGATCTCTTGGATAATCCTCAAAGCTCATCTAGGATGCATTTCTTGCATAAAATTTCAAAAAAATAATAAGAAATTGATCACAAGGGGGGAAATTGCTTAAGATACCTTGATGTCTATATTGCCAAAAGGGGAAGAAGTTTTTTTTGTCCAAAAAGGCAACTTGGTCATGACCTTTCTTTTTGCTTCTTCTTTGATCAAGTTTGGTTTTGTAATCAAAATGCTTTCTTCCTTCTTATTCAAACTCAACCTTATGCCTTTTATGTGTGTTTGTCAATATACTCATCAAGGGGGAGATTGAAAGACCATGTGGAGGTCTATACCTTTGTGTGATGAGTAATTAACTAGATTAGAGGTTGATCCGAATTGAATTTGTGACTTGGAGTATTTTGATAGGTTCTCAACCAAGTCATGGCTCTTTGCTGAGTACTTCTAGCTTCTCGACTGGTTCTCTTCCTTGGCTGAATGCTAAGTGCCGAGTGCTGCCAGTCTTTGCTGAGTTCCACTAGCTTTCGATCGGTTTCTTTCTTTGAGTAATCGAGTTCGAGTGGTTCCAATTTTCCTAAGTGCGTCTAGCTTTTTGACTGGTTTTCTTCCTTTAGTGAAAGCTGAGTGCCGAGTACCTCCAGTCCTTGCTACGCGTTTTTAGCTTCTTGACTGGTTTCTGCTATGGGCAAGTGGTTTGCTAAGGACTCAGCAAAGTTCCCCATGTATGAGTTTCCAAAAGTTCTCTATCAAAATCTTTGGGGTGCTGGCAGTCATCCTTAGAGCATTTGGTGGTTAGTCGAGTGGTTAGCCAGGTGGTTAGCTGAGTGGTTAGCCAAGTGGTTTAGTCGAGTGGGTTAGAGCATATGTGCTAGCCGACTGGTTGTGATTAATTTGTGTCTGAGATAATCAGCGAATATCTTTGTGGGCATTGTTGTGTAAAAGGTTTCCTTGTCTTTGATGGTTGCAAGACGACTGTGCTGGGTCATGGTGAGGCGGAAGTTGATCGAGACTAGGCGAGATGTGTCGGAGGTGCAGAACGGTTGTTAGATTGCCGGAGATGGAGTTTGGGCAAGCCAAGAAGGCAAGGAAAAGAGCAGATACTAGCTAGATGTTGTGTGGATCAATGAGGATTGTCGAAGTACGGTCTAGTTGATAGGAATAGTGGGTCTAGTAGTATGCTTTGAGAGTTGGGCAAAAAAACCCTGTGTTAGCGGGTTTAGGGTTTCCCCTTGCAGGCCGTGTGAGTAGGGTTCTTTCAAGCCCTTGGATGAGACTTTAGGGTTGAGGGCTGCATCTAAGGGTGGTAGGTGGCCTGAGAGCTATATAAATCGGGGTGGAGGGGTAGCCTTCCACTAGTGAAGGATCCCTGAGGGGTTTTAGAGGTTTTGAGAGCTCTGTTGAGTTTTGCCTACTCTTGGTTGCGTGGCTGTGTAACCTCCCTTCCAAAAATACAAGTTACCACTCAAAAATTTCAATACTTGCATTTTACTTCTTGTAATTTATATTATGTAAGTTACTTTCTGCAATTTAAGTTACGCAATTTTACTTTACGCAAGTTGACTCACCTCCTTCTATATGCTTTTATTCTTGCGATTTTGTGTTCTTGAATTGTTGATCTTGTGTTTCTTATCTGTGTATTTTTTTGTTTCGGCTTTTCGCTTGCTGTGACTTGTGGGTAAGTTTTCAAGATCTTCCCGATCATCAAGATCCCACGAACAAGCCTTGAACCAAATTCCCTGTTCTTTCTGCTTTTCTTGATGTGTTCTTTCTTCTCAGGCAAAAAGGTCGAAACTTTGAGATTAATCCTGGTGATTGGTTTATGAATCAAGTTTCTGACTGTCCCAAGATCACATCTAACAAGTTTCATGGTGTTTTGTTCAGCCGATCAAAATTTCCTTTGATTTTCATTCTAGGTCATGCTGACTGTTCGTGAGGTGTTCTTGAGTCTGGTATTTTTGCCTATTCCAGAGGGGTACCACCGACTCTTCTAGTCAAGCTCCTCATCTTTCTTGAGCGATCTTCTTTGTTAACCTTTTGGAATATTTTGAGTGGGGGAAATTTTATTGCGACCATTCACCTTCCCCTCTGTTCGCCATCTTGATCCTTCACTCAGGAAGGAGCTGCATCACGAAGAAATGGATAAAGGAAAAAGGTACCTTCCTGTAGCCTACTACACTCTGAGCAAGAAAGAAAAAGTTAGTGTGTGCAAATGCTTGCATAGAGTCAAAGTTCCGCCTGGTTACTCTATAACATAAAGCGACTAGTCTCAATGAAAGACTTAAAATTAATTGGTATGAAGTTTCACGATTGCCATGTGATGTTGACACAGATGCTTCCAATTGCAATTAGGGGTGTTCTGCCAGAGAAAGTCCGAGACCCAATTATAAAGTTGTGTTCATTCTTCAACGTGATTTCATAGAAGGCCATCGATCCGTCAAAACTAGATAAGCTGCAGAAAGACCTGGTCCACACTCTGTGCAGGTTTGAGATGTGTTTTCCTTTATTTTTTTTGATGTTATGGTCCATCTCATTTTTCATATTGTGAAAGAGATATGGATTCTTGGTCCCATGTTTCTACATCAGATGTACCCTTTCGAGAGGTTCATGGGGGTTATAAAGAAATATGTTCGTAACTGACATCGGTCGAAAGGCTGTATTACCAATGGTTGGGAACCGAGGAGTTCACTAAGTTCTACATCGATTATATGGATCTCAAACCGATTGGTGTGCCTGTATCTCGGCATGAGGGGAGGCTACATGGGAAAGGGACACTAGGCGAGAAATCACTCCATACTAGCAATCTAGCTTCATTCAGACAAGCACATTTCGCAGGTTTGGGACAATCAGTTGTGGTGGCCCCGTATGTCAACATGCACAAGAGCATACTATCCAAAACAAACCCAGGGAAGTTAGAGGTTTGGATCGCGAGAGAGTATAGAGATAACTTCGGCGATTGGTTGCGTAGACACATGATGCATATAGAGATAGAGTGCGCTCAGTTGAAAGTGTTGGCTCAGGGATCATCAACTACAATTCAGACATTCAAAGGATACGACATAAATGGTTTTACATTTTATACAAGAGCACAAAATAAAAAGAGCACCAATCAAAATAGCGGTATCCGTATAGATGCCTATGACAGCATTAGAAATAGGCAAACCTACTACGGATTCATAGAAGAGATTTGAGAGCTTGACAATGAACCTTTGAAGGTCCCTCTCTGTTGGTGCCAATGGGTCAGACTTCTAAGGGCGTGAACATCGACAAGTATGCTATCACTACCATGGACCTCAAACTCATCGAATATAGAGAAGAACCATTCGTACTTACTAATTCTTTACACAAATCATCTTCGTAACTGACCGTAACATCTCGAAATTCGATACCAGTATTATATAAATATTTGAAATGATTTTTGGTTTGCAATTGAGTTGAATACTTTTCTGATTTTTCTCGATTTTTTGAAATTTCTAAAAACATACCAAATAACCCAAATGCAGGTTGTAAAATGTTAAACTCAAATTTCTAAATTACAAAAAACTCTAGAATAAATTTTTTGAACCCTAAATGCTCTTAAATTCACCTCTGAAAAAGTTTCACAAAAACTTTAACTCATTTATCAGTTATTAGAAAAAAAAATCAATAAATTAAAATTTGTCTCAGAATCTTTCTCAAAATTATATAAAAATAATTAAACAAGAACTTGGCCTCAAGATTTTACAAAAACACCCTCAATATCCTAGAATCACTTAGTAAAAATTTTAGAATATTTAGATGTCATTTGCTGCCTCTATAAAATCAAAAATCGAAAGGCCAATAATCAGACCATCAGATTTTTAGAATTTTATAAAATTCTTTGAGTCAAATACTAAGCTAAAAAGTTTATGGTAGGTCCAACATGTCAACAGGATTAACCCAAAAAGATTCAAAAATGTCTAACTTGATTTTCATGCCCAAATAAACCTGAAACAAAATTTCAACCAAATTACAAAAAACTCGGTTTTTCTTTTTCCCTTTTCTTCTTGTGCGCCTCTACCTAGCCCTAGCCTTTTTCCTTGTGCAGCTGACTTCCCTGGTCCACTGGTAGCCATTGCAAATCCTGGCCCCACCTACCAGTGTCCTCCCTCTCTTCTCACTTCTCCTTCGCGCAAGTCGACCAAGCTGCTGCCGAAGCTTCGCCACAGCAGCATTTTTGCAAGCAATCCCTTGCCGTAGCAGAAGTTGGGCAAGCTCTCAAGTTAGTGCTAAGTTGTGCCACCGCCCCTTCTGCCCAATTGTTGCCATGGCAGTGTCCTCGCCAGCTTTTCCTTACTGCGGGCGGCGCTTAAGGCAGCTCTGCAACTAGTCTCTCCCAAAGACCGCGATAAGTCAGCCGCCTCGTCTTGTGTGGCGATCATTCTGCAGCGAAGCTTGTCAGGGCAAATGTTTGGAAGCTCTGCACCATGCCCTTGCCGCCTGTCTCTGCTAATCCCAGCCGAGGCAGCAATTCTTTCGTAGAAAGCCTGTCGTGGCAGCCCTCACCCCTGGAATCCCATCGAGCCAACCTCGCCATACCTGCAACCCGAGCTGGTTACTCTATGGCAAAGTCCTCTCGCTCGGAACTTGTGCCACCAGCCACCGCCGCCCTTCCCTATGCGCGTCACACCAAGCCATCACCTCAGTCAACTTCTGTGCATGCGCTATCCCACTGAGTTCCCAAGCGTCCTGCCCATTCCGCCCTGCCGTTGAAACCTGTCCCATCCTGCTGCTCCACTAATTTCACGTGTACGCACAGTTTCTGCAGAGACAAAGCCAGCTGCGTCATTCCTCCCTATCGTTGCTTGCCCCGAACCAGTTCTTGCGCCCTCCTTTCTCGGCTATATATTCAGCATCACCTCCCGCCTAGCCCTTCGCTTGTAAAATCATTTTAAATCTAAATTTAGTCAAACCAATTTCTAAATTCATGTAAAATCATTCTCTATAGGAATATCCAAAAATATTGAAATTTTGAACTCAATTTTGAATTTTTGAATTTAAAATTTGAATAGGGCTTTTAATATGCACTAATATAAAATATTGCACCCCAAATCAAGAATTTATGAATAAAATTATGAAAACTCCATAGGACCCAATAACTTTTATTCTGTAAAAATATTTAAATTTGAACCTCATTTGTATTGGACTTTAATTAAGTTGAGCCTTTTATGTAGTAAATATTGCAAATTCAATAACCTTTGCAAATGAACTCCAAAAACTATGAAACCAGTGCCATAAATTCATTAAAATTATGATCTTATGTCTCTGTAAGTTTGGATAAAAACAAAGAAATTTTATACTTAAAGTACAATAAATAAGATCGATGCCTAAATAGAAACTTAAATAAAAACCCCACT